>OZ010798.1:261000055-262200055 GCA_963932465.1 Maratus speciosus | reverse complement strand
TTAAAAAACTGAGCATTTAAAAAATATACCTTTTGAAAATTACAGGCTTTGACCTACCATTTTTTAAATCAATAAAAATAATGGTACTACTTGGTTATCCCGTCGACCAAAATCTATTGCCAAACTATATAATTAAATGCCAATAATGGTGGATCGTAAATGTCACATTCACTTGACTTTAAGCAAGTTACACGTATTTACGTCATCAGGTGATTTTTATTTCGACGTTTTAAATGTATTTTTATTAATGTTATACTAATTTATTTGTTCTTTCGTTATTTAAAATAAAAATTATGTCAATTTGTATAATTTGGCGAGTGGTTTGGCGATTAATATAATTTGGCGAATTGGTCGACGGGTACCAAAATAAATACATAAATATAAGAATAAATAAATATTTCGCAAGTAATAAAATATAGTCAATTTAAACTGCAGTCTTGAAATTGTAAATGTCTTTTACTACTGAAGCATGGCGTACGTAATACGTATGTCTCACATTGCAGTAAACATTTCATTCTTTCAATGAAGACATTCATGGTTTTTTGAACAAAACATTTTTATATGTATAATTCCTAACTTCTGAAATATTTTTATTGTAGCTTCCTCATCATCAAATAACTACGAAATGGTAAAATTTATATCAGTATCAGTAATAAATATTTTCTATTCAAAAAATAACAAATTAAAAAGTTTTGCGAGATTATGAGGGAATAAAATAAATTCCATTATTAAAAATTCCTGCATAAAAATACTCACGTTCAATAATTAGCAAATATTAATGTGTGGCACGGTTTGCAATAAAAATCGTTTGCACGATTAGGGTTGAAATAAATGGCGCGATACCATACATTTTGGCATGGTATCGCGACGAAAATTAAAACGAAAAAGGACCACAGTTTTTTTTTTTTTATTTATTTAGTTTTAGTTTTTGAGGCGTTTGAATTTTTTTTTTTTCTAATTGACAAAGTTGTTTTTATTTAACTAAAAGGATTGATTAAAAAAATATTCAATTTGAACTTTTTCCCTTGCTATAGTAACAGAATGAAAAGAATGAGTTTTTAGAAATTATCACTTGAAAATTTGATGTTTTAGCGCCAAATATAGTGCCAAATTAGAAAAATATGAAATATCTCTCGAACTATTGGGCTTAAAAGAATTTAGTTAGTACCATTCGATTCAGCATACAAAAATACACTAAAATATGTTATCAGTATAAAAATAACTATAAAATCAGATTTTTAAAGAATTTTTTTTAAGTTCGTTCTCATTTTTACCCCCCTTAGGGGTGGAGTTTTGGAAAATCCTTTCTTAGCGGCAATCTATATCATAAGAAGTATTTTTACGCCGATTTTCAAGATTATAGGTTCAGTAGTTTTGGCTGCGCGTTGATTAATACAAAATCCAGACTTTCTTTTATATATATAGATAATTTCATTTTTGTGAAAATATGAGTACGTATTTCTTTTTGTTAGCATTGTTTCTAACGGGATAATTTCGGTAAGGAGAAAATTAAATTTGCACTAACTTTTTCTGATAATCTTAAAAATATAATTAAAAAAAAAGAGTCACTATCCGGCAACCGAATATTAAAGTATTCGGCCGACCGGACCCAATATCCGGTTTCAGTGCCGAATAAGCACGATACCTGGCAGGAGCCGGATATTCGGTGCATACATAATAATAAACTGCGAGTAAAAAGAATTCATTAAACGTATACATCTTAGGACTTGTGAAATTCCGTATCCATCGCCTAATGGAATTAATTCCTTTATCTGCGGTTTATTCTTTTGAGCTGTCTCACTTGATAGACCACAATCTATTTTCAAAAGCTTGTCTGAGTTAACCTTGTCGGCTGGGTGTCGTTCAGGTAGTTCAATCAGCACAGCGCTGTCATTTTAAGCCAGAAGTTCTGGGTTCGATCCCCGGTCTGGGTAATTTTTCACTCAGAAAAATGTCAGCTGTGATAACGCTCAAAAATGAAAAACAAAATACGTTAAATAAGTTCTTAGAAAAATAAAATCAATCTACAAAAAAAAAAAAAAAAAAAAAAAAATGTGTTCTTCCAAGAGTTATTTTGTGTAATTGAGATTAATATCTGGGCCTGAGGTTTCGCGATATTTATGTTAGTATAATAATTCCTGTCCACTATGCTTATAAAAATATTATTTTCCGTAAAATCACTTTCAAATACTATCAGTTTAATCTGCATAAAAGTGTTTTTATAAACACGTAATTCTTAGAAACGCTTTCAGAAGAAATACATATGCATTCCGTATTATACAAAACTCCATATTTTGCAACGTTTTATTTTTGAAAAGTAAGCGTTCATCCCATTTAAAAATAAAAACAATAAAAAAACATAAATATATATTTTTTAACATTTTTACATAAATACATATAGATATATAAGGGGCGTTCAAAAAGAAACGAGCCGGAGTCTGGAATGTGCAAACCGGTGACAGAATGTAATATTGTTGCTTCAGTAACAAAGAGGGTTTTCGACAACAAGTCCGAAGTCCGAAGTTTCGAAGTCCACATGCTCGCCGCTAGAGGGTCACGAGTGCAAGTCACGTGGCTACAAAGCTAGCAGAAGCATGCATCAGTCGTCCAACACTCATTCGAGTTGTAAGCGACTGGAGATGAGTGTCATCACTTCGAACCTCCGAATCGAAACGACAAAGTCTCCAGTGGAAACATCGAGGGTCACCACCACCAAGAAAATCCAAGGCCATCCACACAAGTGCAGGAAAGGTTATGCTGGCGTTCTTCTTTGACCAAGACGGTCCCCTTCTGATAGACTTTCTGCAGCACGGGACAACAGTGAATGTCCAGCATTACTCGCAAACCTTGACCACCCTTCGCCAAGTGATCAAATCAAAACAACCAGGCAAGCTCACCCGTGGGGTCATTCTGCTCCACGACAATGCAAAGCCTCATACGGCCAACACGATTACGGCACTCGTGCAGAAATTCAAGTGGGAGGCTCTCGGTCACCCTCCATACAGTCCAGTGGCGCACCCAGGATTAAGCTTTGGAGGGGGCTAGAATATTTTAGAGCTCTACATGTGCCCAGATCTGACCCGGCACGCCGGACCTCGATTCAATTTTCTTACATTTCATTCGAAATGGACGAGACGGGTCAGGCCCGGACATATTATTTTAACAGAAGTGTAATCAGACAGCTAAGCCAAGGTGAGGAAAAGTGGCTCTGAAAATTTTTGATGGAGCTAATTCGGAAGTCTTAAATATGTTTCATAATATATATATATATATATATATTGTTTTAATTAGTAAATATTAAATATGTTAATAATTCAAATTTCATAAGAAAATTTAAGAATAAGAAAAAAATTTTGGAACGAAGATCAATATTTTACAAAATTTCCATTTTTCTAAGGACCTACTAAAAATAATAAAAACAACATTTTATAATTTAAAAAAACTTTAAATAAATATTTAGCCTAGTCTCGTGGTCTGGGAGGGGCTTCAGCCCCCTTAGCACCCCCCGTAGGTGCGCCAATGATACAGTCCACACTTCTCACCCTGCGTTTACGCCATTTTTGGTACCCTAAAAAAGGCTCTGAGGGGCAAATGATTCACCCCGGATGACGACGTCAAGCATCACGTGCGGAACTGGTTCACATCGCAGTCCCAGGAATTTTACGAGACAGTCATTCACCGCCTTGTGTCTCAGTGGGACAAGTGCCTCAACAGCCAGGGCCAATACTTCTGAAATACATGTACTAGTTTATTTTCCTAGGCCTCCGGCTCGTTACGTTTTGAACGCTCCTAATATATGTATCTGACGACTTTTTTTAAAGAATGCAATTATAGAAATATATATATATACCGTTTTATAAAAAGAAAAAAAAAAACACCTGCTACCAAATTTGGCACAAATTTTATAGTCTACATTCTACATTTATTTGATATTGTAAAATTTTCTAAAAGAAGATATTTACATATTAAAATGCGCATAAACATTTTTTCAAAAGGCTAGTTCCATGGGTTTCTGTAGTGTAAGTCACATAGCTGATATCTGAAATGCTTGATGGCCACCGTTATTTTCGAAAAGTTTGCTTTCCCTTATTCAATTAATGAGATATCTCCGATAAAATAAGTCACATTTTTCCGTTCTAAAATACTGGTAGCCAAAAATCGTAGCATGTGACTTACACTACAAGTACTCATGGAAATAGCCAATAGTAATCTCTTAAATTTGTCAGAATAAAATAAATTCTACACTTTTCAATTACTCTAATACAAATTTTCACGACGCTATGCTTCTTAGATTAGTTTCAGAGTTAATAGCAATTTTTTGGAGAAGTAATTTCAGAGATTCACCCCGAATAGCTGGGTTTTAAAATTTTTTAGTTATATATGTTCATATATAGCTGTAGAAATATCTTTGTAATAATTAAATTTTTTTTCTTTCCTCGTTTAGTAGGGGGAGGGATTAACCAGAGTCCTGCATTGGATCGGTTTACCCGATTTTACCCAGTTTGTGCTAGGTTGGGTTAATTTTAACCGTTTTAGTTTTGAATTTTGATTCTTTCAGGTCGAATTCGGGTTGATCCGACAATTCAAAAGAAAGTCCTCAATATTTTTTAATGAAAAAATACTATATATTTCATTATTATCGAGTGTATATATGTTCCTTTTTTATACAAGAAAAGATAAAAGTGAGATTAGAGATATAATTATAGACTACTTTCCTATAACTGTATAAAAATAAGGATTCATTTTCTGCTACTTCGGATTCGGGTCAGCTTTCGGGTTGACGAATTTCTTTTGTCGGGTTCGAGTCGGGTTTCGTGTTCCTTTTAAGAAAAAAAAATTGTGTCCAGGTCGGTTACGACTCGGCCAGTGCAGGGCTCTAGTATGAAACCCATGCATCCTCTGTTGATTACACCATTGGAACACTTTTTTTATAAAAAAAGAAAAAAAAAGAATAACAAATTCTTTTTTGAAAATGCAAAAAATACCGAAAAGAAATCTTACTTGATAAACGATATCAATGTGCTCCAGCCTAGCGTTTTTGTTGGTGGCACACGGTATACTATCGTCTTTTCTGACGTCGTACACCGCAACCGTTCCATCAGCAAAACCGGCGGCCAAGAGATGCGGACAAATGGTGGAGAATTCGACACAGAAAACCCCCGACTGGCAAGTTATCACTTTTTCAGGGAAGGAAGGACACTTGAGAGTGAATATGCAGATGCACCCAATGTGTCCTTTAGCTGCTACATCATCTGAAAGGATTTATCGTCATAGATTTTTACACAAAAAATGAAAGAACATTTAATCACTCAAGTGGTTATTCGGTTATGCCGGATATCCCCATTTCCAATTTTCCCGTGTATAAATTTTTTTAAATACACAACTAACGAAAAGTTATATGGAAAAAATTAATTTAAAAATAATCTAAAATTTTTAAAAGAGAAAACCTGTTCAACAGAAAGAGTGTTCAACCTGTTTTTTCGCTTTGGATTTGGTAACAATGCACAGCAGATTGATAACCCAACGTTTCGGTTTTTTGAAATCAGAAGATTCATACTTTGAGTCAATAAAGGTATTTAACATGTGTGCTTCCATAGATAACGAAGCGGTTTTTTTGGTAGTCATAAGGCGGTTTTCGGTGTTTATAGAGCCGGTTCACAATTCCCATACAGATTAAGACTTTTAATGACGAAGTGGCTTTTTTGGCAGATATTTATAAATCAATTTTCAGTGTTTATAGAGTCGGTTTACAATTCCCACAGATATTGTGACAAAGTGGCTTTTTTGGCAGACATTTATAGAGCGGTTTTCAATATTTATAGAGTTGGTTCTCAATTCCCACACAGATTATGACGAAGTGGCTTTTTTGGCAGATATTTACAAAGCAATTTTCAGTGTTTATAGAATCGGTTCACAATTCCCACACAGATTATGACGACGTGACTTTTTTGGCAGATATTTACAAAGCAATTTTCAGTGTTTATAGAGTCGGTTCAAAATTCCCACAGAGATTGTGACAAAGTGGCTTTTTTGGCAGGCATTTATAGAGCTGTTTGATATTTATTTTCAAAATATCACTATGCAGCTTATTTTTGTATTTTCAGTCAAACAAAGTTTAAATGAAATTTTCAACTGTCATTGACTGTATCGTTCTGTAGACAAAGACCTTCTGTCTCTGGTAGTATGTCTTTCGTAGCCAAAGAAGAAAAATATATTTTCAGACCTTTACTTTTAAAGCTTTATTTTCAAATCTAGAACATAATTCAGAAGATCCATTGAAGGATAAACGTTCTAATTTAGATAATAAGTTACCAAATTTAGAAAAGTAATTAAATTCCCCGCAGCTTATACCAACATTTAGTTTTAAAAACCTATTTTTGACAAAATGGTGGTTGTTGAAACAAAGAATTTCATTTTTTCGACCCCCCCCTTTTTTTTGCCTTTTCCGAGATTGAAAAAAATAAATAATCAATGAAAATTATAATTTACACTGGTATAATCTTCAACAAAAATGATTACCTTTCTTAAAAAAAAAAAAAATAAAATAAAGAAACCGGTTGAATAGTTCTAAAAAAAATCGCCTAGCTTTTAAAACATGGTTTCGAGACAACCGGTCTAAAGTTTTACAATAACTTTGCGTTCAACGAGCAAAAAACATTGTAAGAAAATAGAATATCACGAAACCGTTTTAGGAAAACAATCAACACACTTAAAAGATTCAAAAATTGAAGAAAAAAATTGACTTTAAGAAAAGAATCTCTCCTTAAAATGGCATAAATTGTAATTTTCATGCATAAAGATTTCCTTTCTATAGTTTGTTTTGTTCTTACTGACATTTTAAATTAGCGCATTATTTCCCCCACACAATCCATTTAAAGCTCATAATAGAGAATAGTATAATATAATTACAGGATCCATAGGATGTGGCGAACATGTCAGGATACAATCGGTTCCAGCTAAGACTGGTAACTGCTATTTTCTTCATCGGCTGGTAGCTGAATTTCCACAACACCAGCAAAGAACCCAAACCCTTTTCTTTGAATTCATCACTAGGCGTGTCGTAAAAGCTATAATCTACACGAAAGAGAAGAAAAATATTCATAACAGTTAATTGCTTGTCACATTAAAAAAAAAAATTACAATTATTTTGTCAAACTGTAATATTGAGATATAAATTTTAGCTTAATGCCCTTTAATTCAGATTCATTTCTAGAGTATTAAATAAAACTTAAATATTTTCTTCCTGTCGCTTAAAAAATAATAATAAAACTAAAAAAAAAAAAAAAAGATGTTTATGATCATCAAATATACGGGATGTTTCATAAAAGATGGGTAAAAGTTTAAGAGGTGATAGCACACTTCCAAACAAACAACTTCATCAAAGAATGCATGGTCGTAATTAAAACGCAAAGGTACTAGAAGGCGAGGAAGTTGATTTTGTTATGCGAGGCAAAAACACACAAAGAACCATTAAGTAACAAAAGCAAGGTGGGAAACCGATCTCCGTACAATCGTTGAGCCTTTGAGTCATTTCCATTTGCAGTTCCGTAGCTAAATTGCATATCAGACTTTTCCCTATTAGTGAAGAGCAACATCTTCGGATACGTTCCTACCGTGATTGACAGTTGCACACTCGGATCAGCGGCTTTTATGTATTAAGCGTGGCGAAATTTTGCATACGCGTTCTTCTTCTTTTCCATATCACATTTGTATGCTATTTGTGTTGTTCCTCTCCTGATAACTGAAACAGGAATGGAGCTTTAACGTTTGCATGGTTTCCATGGTTTGTAAGTTTCCAAATGCGCCAGCGCCAGCGCCAGCATCTTTACTTTTTATTTCCGACCACACATTTTTTGATGAAAGTTGTTTGTTCGTCTGTGTACTATCACCTCAAAGTTTTGCCCACCTTTTATGATACACCCTGCATATATATATTCATAGCTGCCAACTTTTACGCTTTTATGCTACCACTAAAATTTTATAGAGATTTTCGCCTTGTTTAATGATGAGATTTTGACGGTTAAATCCGACAACATTTACTATAAAATTTTAGTGGTACGAAGGCAGCGTAAAAGTTGGCAACTGTGTATATATATATGTGTGTGTGTGTGTGTGTGTTTTAATGTGTTATTTTCAAAATTCTAGCAGAATTTGCTGTCAGTATACTTTTTTTTAACAATAATAATAATAATAATAAAATACAACGACATTGAAACTTTAGCTTACCTATATTTACATCCGAGAGTAAGTTCTGATCAACCATTCGCTCGCAGAGACGTAGAAACCTGCGATGCTGAGCAAAATTGGTCGCCTGGAAGCACAAAATTTAACCTTTTATTTTATTCCTAATTTTTTTAATTCACTAGTCAACAAATTTTAACATTTTTTCTGCATCTGGCTCTTAAATGGCTGCATTTAACTAATTTTAGGGTGCAGAATTCAATGGCATAATCAGATTCTCTCCATCACGTCACATTTATTAGATACATTGCAGTTATACGTAAAAACAAAAGTGAAATGTATGACATAAATTGCCCGTTTGAAATACAAACAAAACGTAAGATTTATCAGTAAAAAAGTTTTCTTGATTACTTAACACAAATTATGAACTAACAAGAGCACGTAACTGTTGCACAAAAATGTTAATATTAACAATGTTATTTTTCAAAACAGGATGATGTCTTTCTTGATCAATGGCGAATCCAAGGGGGAAATCACGGGGGTCATGACCCCTCTTCTGACCGAAGAAAATTTTTAAAGAATATTTTAAAAATGAAATATTTATTAAATTCTTTCAAATTTTCCCCTTGCAAAACAATGAGAATCTTTCTGACTCTTTAAAGCTCTTACTCAAATCCAAAGTAGGTAATTTCTGGCACATCCATGAAGTCATTTCTAATCTCAGATTCAAGTGCCTATATTAAAAAACTATGTGATTGAATAGCGTTTTCCCTTTTTTCGATAAAGGCAAAGAAGCTTTCGGAAACTACGTAAAATGCGATGTTTTAAACTGAATTTCAGGACGCGACAGTGAACACGCCGGCATTTCTGTAGCTGTCAAGTCCTAAAAACTGGTTTAAAATGCTCATTTTCTGAATGATTCTATGCCTTTATTTTTTTTAAAAAAAGGGGAAATTCTTTAATATTTTGGTATCTGAATAAAATCTGCAAATTTTATGTTTTTTTTTCGAATATTAAGGCAATTTTGTTTTTTAATGCCTTCGAAAAAATATCAGAAAAGCAGGAATTTTGGATATGGGAACAGCCTACAAGATAAAAAATGTTTATTAAGAGATGTGACCCCCCCCCCCCCCAAGAAAAAAAAGACATATATTGCTTCTCAAATTGCAATTTTTGTCATATAAATAATAGCAAACTAAAGTAAGGATCACTAAAAAATTTAATGTCAAGAAATATTTTTCTAACATTAGAATAGATTATTACCTTTTCATTTCTCTTAATATATTTCCTTCCATCGCTTGACTCTGTTTCTTCATTTGCAGCTGATATACTTGCCTACAGTAATAATAATGATAATAAAGGGATAATACATCTTTTAGCATTAGATTTTCATTTTTAGATATTTTACAATCATTTTTGAGGTTTGAGGAATTTCGAACAAGATTTTATATTAGTTAACGTATTTACCTGATACACGAACTCTACATGCAGAATAATTTGTTAGGCTGCACCAAAAGTTTTTCTCTTTTTTACTTTCTTCTATCTTTACAAGAAGAAAGCATTGGATTCGTGAAAATTTTCGACTTCCGATTTTCGACGGATTTACACGTTTTAGGGGTCACAGATCCCGAAAAACATATTTTTACCAAATGTCTGTCTGTGAGTCCATGACTCTGTGATTCTGTCTGTGAGTCCGTGACTCTGTCTGTATGTGACACAAATTTTGTGGACGCTCTATCTCAAGAACTAATGCACGGAATTTAATAAAAATTTATATTTAGTTAGTCCCTGAGATGGCGCATTCTCACAATCTTTTGACTTTCATGTCCCTGAATAATAATTTTTATTTTAATACACTTTTTTGTGTTTTTTGTATTTCATATATAGTGGGAACATCCCATTGCATGATTGCATAACAATATTAACGAGATAAATAAGTTTTGGACGATGTTGGGGGTCCAAATACCAGGAAAACTCCTATACTGTCCCGTGTCCCTGATGCTGATTTTTAAGTTTGGAGCTGTCTGTATAAAATTGTTTCAATAAAAGTAATTCGATGTAATTTTTTTTCCGAAACTCAGACAATTGTTTTATATAAATATGTAGCAAAAAATTAACCTGCACACATTTTTACTTTCTTCTATCTTTACAAGAAGAAAGTATTGGATTCATGAAAATTTTCGAATTCCGGTTTTCGACGGATTTACACGTTTTAGGGGTCAGAGATTCCGAAAAACATGTTTTTACAAAATGTCTGTCTGTGACTCTGTGAGTCTGTCTGTCTGTCTGTCTGTGTGTATGTGACACAAATTTTGTGGGCGCTCTATCTCAAGAACTAATGCACGGAATTTAATAAAAATTGATATTCAGTTAGTCCCTAATACAAATTGATGCTGATTAGTTTTTGGTGTAAATCGCTCAACAGGTGGCGCTGCTATGCTGCATTTCCCGCGATTTCTGCACTAGCTCTATCTCAAGAACTAATGCACGGATTTTCATCAAACTTCAGATTTAGTTAATCCTTGATATGAATTGGTGCTGGTAACGTTTTGCTGCAAATCACCCAACAGATGGCGCTGCTATGCTGCATTTTGCAGCATTTACACGATTTTCGTAATAGCTCTATCTCAAGAAATAATGCACGAATTTTCATCAAACTTCAGATTCGGTTAGTGCTTGACATGAGTGGACGTTTTGCACCTTGTGGTGTAAATCGCTCAACAGGTGGCGCTGCTATGCTGCATTTTTTGTGATTTCCGCGATAGCTCTATCTCAAGAACTTATGCTCGGGTTTTCAACAAACTTCAGATTCAGGTATACCTGGATATGAATTAGTGCTGTTTATGTTTTGCTGTAAATCGCTAAACAGGTGGCGCTGCTATGCAGCGTTTTTCTCGACTTCCACAATAGCTCAATGTCCAGAACTAATGCACGGATTTTCATCAAATTTCAGATTCAGTTAGTTCTTGACATGAATTGATGTTTTGTACCTTTTGGTGTAAATCGCTCAACAGGTGGCGCTGCTGTGCTGCATTTTTTGTGATTTCCACAGTAGCTTTAGCTCCAGAACTAATACATGGATTTTCATCCAACTTCAGATTCCGGTATACGAATTAGTACTGTTTGTATTTTGGCGATTCCGGTTTACGATTCTGGTATATGAATTAGTACTGTTTGTGTTTTGGTGAAAATCGCTCAACAGGTGGCACTGCTATGCTACATTTTTCAAAATTTCTCCTACAGCTCTATTTCAATAACTAATGCACGAATTTTCATCAAATTTCAAATTCAGGTATACTTTTATATGAATAAATTGATGTAATTTATTTTACTATTTAAATGATTTAATTGACGTGATTTATATAGAAGAAAGTTTTGTGATGGCCACAACATACTAGTTACGGTTGATGTTACTTTTTTAACTCTGTCCCTGGGTTTTTCATCCTTACCGTTCCTCTTGCTAAACTTATACAGAAAATCACTTCAGATGCAGACACAGATTTTTTTTTAAGTTCTTTCTCATGCAGAAGTACGCTAGAGAAAGAATGTCTAAAATTCTTTGACAGGAAATTTACTGCAGAATTTAAATCAGCATTTAAATATCAATTTCAAGATCGTGGCTTTATTGGTAGTCTTACCGTTCCCAAGGTTTATTCCTGCACTTTTCGAGGTAAATTAAAAAAAAAAATTAATCCAATGTTAACAACTGTTTCTAAAAATAAATGAAAATTGTGGCTATCACTTAGTCTAAAATAGGTGGTAATTTTCCTTACCATTCCATCCTTACCGTCCCTTTTTTTTCCCATTCCGTCCCTTTTTTCCTATACCGACCCCCTTTTTACTTTCTTCTATCTTTACAAGAAGAAAGTATTGGATTCATGAAAATTTTCGAATTCCGGTTTTCGACGGATTTACACGTTTTAGGGATCAGAGATTCCAAAAAACATGTTTTTACAAAATGTCTGTCTGTGACTCTGTGAGTCTGTCTGTCTGTCTGTCTGTCTGTCTGTGTGTATGTGACACAAATTTTGTGGGCGCTCTATCTCAAGAACTAATGCACGGAATTTAATAAAAATTCACATTCAGTGAGTCCCTAATACAAATTGATGCTGATTAGTTTTTGGTGTAAATCGCTCAACAGGTGGCGCTGCTATGCTGCATTTTTCACGATTTTCGCAATACCTCTATCTCAAGAACTAATGCACGGATTTTGATCAAACTTCAGATTTAGTTAGTCCTTGATATGACTTGATGCTGATTACGTTTTGGTGTAAATCGCCCAACAGGTGGCGCTGTTATGATGAATTTTGTAGGATTTACACGATTTCCCCAATAGCTCTATCTTAAGAACTAACGCACGAATTTTCATCAAACTTCCGATTCAGTTAGTCCTTGATATGATTTGCTACTGATTATGTGTTGGTGTAAATCGCCCAGCAGGTGGCGCTTCTGTGCTGCCTTTTTCACGATTGCCTCAATAGCTCTATCTATAGAACTAATGGACGAATTTTCATCTAACTTCAGATTTAGTTGTATGTTGACACAAGTTGTTGTTAATTAGATTTTGGTGTTAATCACCCAATAGGTGGCGCTGCTATGCAGTAATTTTCACGATTTTCGCTATAGCTCTATCTCAAAAACTAATGCACGGATTTTCTCCAAACTTCAGATTCAGTCAGACGCTGACATAAATTGTTGCTGATTAGGATTTGGTATAAATCATATAATAGATGGCGCTGCTAGACAGCATTTTGCTGGATTTAGACGATTTCAGCGATAGTCATATCTCAAGAACTAATGCACAGAATTTCATATCTTTAGAATCCTCATGAGATGCATAGATTGCCATTTAATTTTGGCAGTGCGATAGCGAATTTTGAAGTATTAACATGTATGAGATAGAAGAAAGTTTTGGGATTGATACATCCGACTAGTTTATTTTTACTTTCTTCTATCTTTACAAGAAGAAAGTATTGGATTCATGAAAATTTTCGAATTCCGGTTTTCGACGGATTTACACGTTTTAGGGGTCAGAGATTCCAAAAAACATGTTTTTACAAAATGTCTGTCTGTGACTCTGTGAGTCTGTCTGTCTGTCTGTCTGTCTGTCTGTCTGTCTGTGTGTATGTGACACAAATTTTGTGGGCGCTCTATCTCAAGAACTAATGCACGGAATTTAATAAAAATTGATATTCAGTTAGTGCCTAATACAAATTGATGCTGATTAGTTTTTGGTGTAAACCGCTCAACAGGTGGCGCTGCAATGCTGCATTTTTCACGATTTTCGCAATAGCTCTATCTCAAGAACTAATGCTCGGATTTTGATCAAACTTCAGATTTAGTTATTCCTTGATATGAATTGATGATGATTACGTTTTGGTGTAAATCGCCCAACAGGTGGCGCTGTTATGATGAATTTTGCAGGATTTACACGATTTCCCCAATAGCTCTATCTTAAGAACTAACGCACGGATTTTCATCAGACTTCAGATTAAGTTAGTCCTTGATATGACTTGCTACTGATTAGGTGTTGGTGTAAATCGCCCAACAGGTGGCGCTTCTCTGCTGCCTTTTCCACGATTGCGTCAATAGCTCTATCAATAGAACCAATGGACCAATTTTCATCTAACTTCAGATTTAGTTGTATGTTGACACAAGTTGTTGTTAATTAGGTTTTGGTGTTAATTACCCAATAGGTGGCGCTGCTATGCAGAAATTTTCACGATTTTCGCTATTGCTCTATCTTAAAAACTAATGTACGGATTTTCTCCAAACTTCAGATTCAGTCAGACGTTGACATAAATTGTTGCTGATTAGGATATGGTATAAATCACCCAATAGGTGGCGCTGCTAGGTAGCATTTTGCTGAATTTAGACGATTTCAGCGATAGTCATATCTCAAGAACTAATGCACGGAATTTCGTATCGTTAAAATCCTCATGAGATGCATAGATTGCCATTTAATTTTGGCAGTGTGATAGCGAATTTTGAAGTATTAACATGTATGAGATAGAAGAAAGTTTTGGGATTGGTACATCCGACTAGTTTAACTTACCGTCCCTTCTTTAATACCCTTTTAAGACAATGTTATACCAAAATTTTGTACTAAAAATACTACATTGTTATTATTTCTTATTATTTGAATGTCCTGTGGGTACTATGCAAATTCATTATAAGTAAAAATTTCGAAGAAAATAAAAAATTTTAGTGGTAAAATGGTAAGGAAAATTAAACTCGTAAAGTTTAATTTTCCATTACGCATAAGTTTAACATAAACCTCAGTTAAATAAAAAAATTTTCGCTGCTGACCGTTTTTTCTTTATTTTGAATCATTAAGGCATTCGTCTGTCAGATTAAAATGTTATTTTAGCAAGTTTAATTTCGCCAGATTTTTTCCCCCAAAAGTCAAAAGCTTGTAAGAATGTCCCATATAAATTGATGCTGATTAGTTTTTGCTGTAAACTGCTTTGCTGCATTTTTCACGATTTCCGTAATAGCTCTATCTAACGAACGGATTTTCATCAAACTTCAGATTTAGATAGACGTTGACACAAGTTGCTGCTGATTAAGTTTTGGTGTTAATCGCCCGACAGATAGCGCTGTTAGACTGCATTTTTTACGATTTTAGAGATAGTCATATGTAAAGAACAAATGCACAGAATTTCATATCTTTAGAATCCTCATGATGGGCATAGATTGTCATTTAATTTTGGCACTCTGATAGCGAATTTTTGATTATTAACATGCATGAGATAAAAGAAAGTTTTGGGATTAGCACATCCGACTAGTTTAAAAAGTAAGCACAAGCAGCTGCTTACACATCAATGGATGTTTTTATTATTTATTTTGTATGTTTTTTTTTATGCGTGTTTTTCTATTGTCCTATTCAGCGACGTATAAAAACTCTATATGTTGTATTTCCTTTGTTTAACCAAATATGAAATTATATAGGGAGAACTGAGGAACTAAGTAAACCACAACCACTAAGGTTGTATCTATGTCTAATAAATCTGGTATGCGCCCTATGACGAGGTACCTCACAGTGCCCCTAGAAGTGAATTCCGGAGTTGGTGATCGTATCCCAAAAACTACAGAAAATACAGTAAAACAAATGAGTACATGGGATCGAATATCGCATAAAAAGCTTCGTTTATTATTTCTTTCAAAACGCTTTATTCTTTATCAATAAGAACATAAATGTCGGCACCATTAAATTAAATTTTAAAATGATTACAAGTTATTTTTTTTAATAAAATTCAAAATATTCAAGAACTGTTTTTCAGACAATCGTAACAGCATATGTTTGTGTATCTGAAAAGCACCATTTAATTGCATGATTTAATTTTAGCTAAAAAAAGGATACCCTTAAAATGGCAAAAATATACGAAAGTTCTTTTAATTAAATCTATCGCAAATGAACTGTAGTCCGAGGTAAAAATCGAAAGTTTCACCTTTCGGCCTTAAAATGGGGGAAAAAAAATTACAAAAATTTTGTAAAATTGAATCTATTATGTAATGAAATCTAATATGGGGAAAATAATCAAACTTCCACGCCAAAGTTTGAAAAAGAAACCTTTTGAATCGCAGGCAAATGCGCTACCACAGAGCCATCTAGCTTACGCGAAAAACTGAAATTAAAGCACTACTTTAAAAACTAAATCACAGAAATGGTCGAATGTCATTAAATTAATTTATTTAATTAAAATAATATGAAAAAATTTCACGATTTTATGATTTGTCGAGTGATCGGAGGTATTCAGCTATAAGTATGAAACAAGTATAACATTTCAAGTCTCCAAGTTATACAACTTCCGAGACCGAACTCTGTGAGAGACAGATAGACAGAGGAGTGAGATGAATCGGGTTTCGTTAGATGAACGAAACTGTAAGTTCAGTTATAAAGTTGTAGAGCATCATTGATTTAATAAGAAAAGATATATAGTATGGTTGCTGATACAATAAGTAATCCCTTGTACAGACAAAGGATATAATGCTGTTGTGAGACTTTGTTTATGAAAACGGGACTTTTTTTTCCGGGAGCGAAATGTGAATTGTTTTAAACGGGTGAAATTGCATCAAATTAGAATGCAAATATGTAGAAGCAAGAAAGAAAACGGAACTGTCTGTAACCTTTTTTTCTTTTTAATAATTTTTTAGAGCTCAGGCACTTTTATCTGCAAACGTGAGTGTTTAAAGATGTAAAATGTATTTATCACCTGTCATTATTTGCGTTTTTCAATCAAAATACTTCGCATTGATTTCGGATATTTTCGTCTGCACAGGCGACTATTTATCTTTTCTACGATGCTGTTCAACTTTATCATCGAACTCTTGGTCGTGTCTCCTGTAATTTTCGAAATAAGATCTCTAACTTCGGAATTGGTCACTACGGCACGCGGCGAGGTACCTCATCGTGAGATATATACTTATTTTACTATACTTAGATACCAGATTCATAGTTGTAGCTAACTCTGTTCACAAGTTATTTGAAGCATAAAGGATTTACCCGAGTAGCGCAAAATGTTTCGACAAACGTTGGGTAGTTGTTAGGAAATGTCGGCCTTGCCGCACCTTTAACCAACTAACCCTTTGTCAACAAAGGCCAAACAGTGGCCAAACCATTAGTAGTTCAGAATCATGATTAGATGAGCTGCCAATTATAGAGGGTTGTCTGCAACTGCTATGCTTCAACCGTTTCCAATTCTACCGTTTTTATTTCATTTACCATTCCCAATCCTAGCATTTCCCAACGATTTCCACAAACTGTCAACGATGGATCAACAAACTGTGGTACTTGGGTAAAGAATTCCTGTCAAGGACTAACTGAATCTGAAGTCTGATGAAAATCCGTGCATTAGTTCTGGAGATTGAGCTCTTGTGAAAATCGTGAAAAATGCTGCATAGCAGCGCCACCTGCTGAGCGATTTGCACCAAAAACTAATCAGCACCAATTTATATCAGGGACTAACTGAATATAAATTTTTATTAAATTCCGTTCATTGGTTCTTGAGATAGAGCGCCCACAAAATTTGTGTCACACACAGACAGACAGACTCATAGATAGAAATTTTCTAAAAACATGTTTTTCGGGTTCTCTGACCTCTAAAACGTGTAAATCCGTCGAAAACCGGAATTCGAAAATTTTCATGAATCCAATACTTTTTTCTTGTAAAGATAGAAGAAAGTAAAAATTAATTGTAATTAGTTAAAAATTTCCATGCTTAAAATATTTTGAAAACCCCGGGAATATTTAAAATTTTCCTCCCAAAAAAAAACCCGTTTCTTTTCCACCCTTTTCAACTCTAAGTATATATGAAATATTTGATTATATATATTCCACAATAAATCTGTAATAAATGTATTAATAAGAATTATTAATATTATTAATAGAATTATAAACTTTCTTTCGTTTGTGAAATATGCATAGTAACAGAAAATGTCTTGCACTGCAATATAATATGCAAGTTTCATGTAGGAAAATAACATATAGAAACAAATGTCATTTTGTCAATTATGTGTTAATAAATAATTAAATTAATTACTTCTTTCTTAGCGTAAGCAGACACTATACTCGCTAGAGAGGCATTTGCTTCAAACACCAACTGAGGGGATACTTCTGTGACGACTCCTTTATCCTGAAGCAATATAGAGAGATAGTAAGTAAGTGAAGGTGGAATAGTAAGAGACAGGTGCAATAAGAGACAGACAAAAGAAATCACTCTAAATATGTATTTTAAAAAATTAAAACTACTACAATATATAAAGTAAAATCATAAGACGAAATGCAATATTTCATCTTGATTCAATCATAAAATACTCAATATGAACTTTAAAAAGCTCACTGTTTTACTTAAAAAGCGACTAAAATAATAAAAAAGATGTTACAAGTTAAAAATATACATTTTATTTAAAACTTCTTAGTACTTTCGGCCTGCATTTCCCGAGGCCATCATCAGAGAATACTTTAATAACTGATTGCTGTTCATTTATACAAATATGTCATATCGTTTTGAAATGGGAGAGCAAATAATTATTAGAGTTGAAAGTAGAAGTAGCAGTCCCTTGGATTGAACGTAAGGGGGCCCTTCACTCTCTTGAAAACACCCGCTCCGTAATGTTAAACCTATGGGTAGATTGTTTTCGAATTTCTCGTTTAAATTTGAATATTTTTAAACGCTTTTTTTTTTTTTTTTTTTTTTTTTTTTTTTTTTTCATATGGATAGCTGAGCTTGATCTGTAATAGGGACATTTTGTACTTTTCAATTTTGGTTGCAGATTATTTTAATAAAGGTACTGTCACTTTTGGAACCGGTTTCGAAAGTGAAAGTACCTTTATTAAAATAATCTGCAACCAAAATTGAAAAGTAAAAAATAGCCCTATTAGAGATCGAGATCAACTATTCTATGAAAAAATAATCGTTTAAAAATTTTCAAATTTTAACGAGAAATCCGAAAACAACCTGCCCACAGGATTAACATTACGGAGCGGGTGTTTTCAAGTGAATGAAGGGTCCCCTTAAGTTCAATCCAAGGGACTGCTACTTCTACTTTCAACTCTAATAATTATTTGCTCTCCCATTTCAAAACGAAATGACATACTTGTATAAATGAACAGCAATCAGTTATTAAAGTATTCTCTGATGATGGCCTCGGGAAACGCAGGCCGAAAGTACTAAGAAGTTTTAAATAAAATGTATATTTTTAACTTGTAACATCTATTTTAATATTTTAGTCGTCTTTTAAGTAAAACAGTGAGCTTTTTAAAATTCAGATTGCGTATTTTACTAAAATATAATTTTTAACTTTAAATTACTACTACGCTACGTATCGAATAAAAAGTTATCGTCATATATTTTGTTTTTCGAAAATACATTTACTTTGCACTACATAATAATTATTCAAGACACTCTCACAATAAAATTTTACAGCGTAAAATGACTAAAACTTCAGATATAATGTCAGCTTTTGACTAATAACATGTTAACTAGCTCCGTGGAAAACCGGTGTGCTTATTTGCATTGCAAGAAATCATATATTATTGTACTGTCGTGTAAAAAAAATAAATAAACTAGAGAACAGGAATTCTGCTTTTTCAGAATTTAGTGTCGCCCCCGACATTTCCATTACTTCATTTTCTTCTAATGGACTGGTGGTTTCTATTATTATGAAACAGCCGTTATAAATGAAGCGTTTAGGTGAAGATGAAAGACCAGTCGTAAAAAGTTAGAACTCTGATTTTCTGGTCAGAATGGGGGGGAAAAAAGGCCCTTTTTTTTTTTTTGAAAAAAGAAAAAAAAAATTATGGCCATTTTTTTTTTTTCCATTCTGACCAGAGAATCAGAGTTCTAACTTTTTACGACTGTTCTTTCATCTTCACCTAACGCTTCATTTATAACGGCTGTTTCATAATAAAAGAAGCCACCAGTCCATCAGAAGAAAATAACTCTTTTAAAGCGGAAACTCTGTTAAGCGGGACTCTGATAATCGGGACTCTACTGTAGCTTAGTTTTAAGACTTAAAACACGCGATTTTATTTGTATAAAATGACGTCATCCGAATCCGCTGAAGAATTCCTCATTTACGATCTAATCAGAAACATGTACAATAAAGTATGGGTAGGACGTCACTATCTCAGAGTAATACACAAATGCAGCAGAAAGAAATCAATTCATTTATATTTTTTCAAAATAGCACGTATTTTAATTACTGTTTTTTTTTCAGTTTTTATGAGAAAGTGGCAACAAAAAGATATAATTGCTATTTTTAAACTTTTTTTTCTTTACTTTCTACAGAAATGGAGTACTTGAGTTGCCAAAATTAAACAAATGTCGCTAAAAACTAGAAAAAATTCTCAAAAACAAATGGAGATACAGTTTTCAAACAAATTGCATTTAAAAGTACTTTTTTTTCCCAATACGATGGTATAAAAACTGAAAGTGTGCGATGCTTAGAAGTTTAAAAAATCGCTATAGAGTATTTAATCGTACTGCTTTGTTTTACGGATGGCTTCTGTAAGGTAACGATATTTTTTGGATATGACACAAAATAAGCTGGGAGAAAGAAATAGCATACCGCACCGGGGGCTAATAAACACCCCCAACTAACCCTACAAAAATAGAGAAAAGTTACTGGTACCAAACGATTGGAAATAAAGTCTACATTTAAATTATGCATATAAAATTTGCTTAGGGGGCCATCTACATATCAAAACAAACCGAAACATTGTTTTTTTTTTCAATAGCACTACCCAAGTTTGACACCATAAATAAATTCTACACCTTTTAATTAGCCTAAATGCAAATTTTCATGAAATGTGTACGTAGTTTCAGAGAAATTAATTATTTTAAAATGCGCATATTTTAGGGGCTGTATCCAAATTGAAGTTTGGTACTCAACTGTTGAAATGCTACAGAATGACTATGTGGCTTCTATTAATGTATTATTTCTTGCCAATGTAACCATTTCACTCGCTTAATAAGTTTCGACTATTGCCAGCCCAAATGTTTCAATAGAAATAGTAAATATATATATTTTTTCAAATTAGCTCTTCTGCACATCATAGACGGCCCCTTAAACCATCATTTTAGCGTTTTTTAATCATTATTAGAAAACTATTAGGGAGAAAAATTTGAAATTGAGAATTCGCATAAAACAGGACATAATAAATCTCTCTATTCTAAAAAAAAGTAACTACCGCTGTCACCGCCGCCGCCGCCGGTTTTGAATTTTCTGTGATTGGAGGTCTTTCTTCGTTAATATTAAGAAAAATAATGCATACAAAAATATAAAAATTGGTGGTTTTATACAGAAATGTTTGATAAACACGCTGAAGCAGACAGTTTTCAAATCGAAGAATTATTTTAAGAGATATTTAATGCTAAAGTTGGACAAAATCGTTCCACTAAAAAAGTTTTATAGCAGCAAAAACTATACATGGCAGTGTAATCATTTTTAGATCATTTTATGCGTTAGAATTTGCCGGAGTGCAGATTGCATTAATTTTTTTATTTTGACTCATTTTTTGAGGTTTTATTTCTATTTTAAATTCAAATTTTCAGCATTTCTAGAGATATTTTTTACAGATTTTAGAAAGTGATATTAATTTAAACTGTTGCCAACTGTATAAACAGAGGAATCAATAATGTTTGCTTCAAAAAAAAAATATTTATACGTGTAAATAAATTAAAAATTTATTTACACGTGACTATTATAAACAGAAAAAAAACATTTGAAATTAGAATTAAATAATTATGTGCAAAAAGCAGGAACTTATTAAAAATTACGTCATAAAAACTATAATTACACGTGAATTTTAAGAGAGAAAGGAATTTGTAAAATAATAAATTTATTAACATGCGTTAGAAGTATTAAATAGGAGAAATTACGTCATATTTACGTCACATTACAATTATTACATAAAATGAACGCAAAATAATATTGCAAAACGGTTTAAATTTAAAAATTGCGCTAGACATTTATCTGATATTTTGAGAGGATACTTTTCAACTGGTATTTTCACGTGAATATTTAACAGAGAAAGAATAGCTTGGTAAAAATTACGTCAGATTAAAAACGATTAATTTAAAATGTCTCATTTAAAAGAACTTTCTTTTCGCTTTGTTAAAAAATACCAGGAGACAAAGACTCTGTTTACTTAATTCCTTTTATATTAGCTTATTTTGAAATGTTGTTACACGTGTCTACGTCATCAAGTTATTTTTATTTCGACGTTTTATTTGTATTTTTATTAATGTTGTACGAATTTATTTGTTCTTTCGTTATTTAAAATAAAAATTATGTCAATTTGTATAATTTGGCGAGTGGTTTGGCGATTTATATAATTTGGCGAAATGGGTCGACGGGATAATCAAGTAGTACCGCAGCGGATTTGGCATTAAAATTCCCCAATCAAAGAGAAATGAATAGAAATTTGTTTATAGGGAGATCGCCACGGTTTTTTAAATTATAATTCAATCTTCCGAAATATTTTTAAAGCCGATCAAATTAGCGTGCATTTAGAGTATGCGGTGTCTGGACGGGGGTTGGCGAGCGTAGCTCGTAGGGGGCCGAGCCCCCTAGTATCTATCAAAAAAATTGTAGGTTGCAATTCATATTTTTTTCGAATGTTAATTTCATAATGCAACTTATAAAATTTTTAAAATTACAATACAATTTTTAAACATTTACAATTTTTAAAATTCAATGTAGTTACCTTTTGATTTTTTAGTATTATAACCACACACAAAATTACCACATTAGGATTATAATTTCAGGAGATGTAAATAAAAATATGAAAACGTAATTTAACATTAGAAGCTCTAAATTTTGAATGTTTATAATTCAAAAACTTACCATCCAAATGACTTCAAATTTCGTTTCTAAGCATAGTTTGAACCGAAGATTTAATATATATTGTCAAAATTGGGTGTTGCCAAATGAAAAAACAAAGTTTGGTCTAGATTTGATTTGTAGATGGGCCCTTAATTGAATTTTATATATATTATTTAAAAGTAGACTTTATTTGCAATACTTTGGTCCAATAAGTTTCTTCTGTTATAACTAGGCGCCCTTGGCGACTAGTTTGGTCTCCCTTAAATATAATACTAAGCATTGCATCATGTTACTTTTATTCATAATTTAATCTACTTGTTCAATCCTTCGACAAATCGGAAGATTCTGATAGAGGAACCAAAAACTTTGTGTATTTATGTTAGCCTGCCGCAAGGTATAAACCGCCAAACATTGTTCATGTTGCATTTTTTTTTTTTTTTTTGTATCTTATTAATTTCATTTAAAATATAATCCTTTCACTCATTTTATTTAAAATACACAACTTTAATTTAAAACTGAAACATTTAAAATTCATGGTTTTTACTTATTTCTTAAAAAAAAAAAAAAAAGAAAGAAAAGAAAAATAATAAATACCATAAACCATGACATTAAATTTAAACATCAAAGCATTGTTTTAATTTACCACGCGAGAAATAAAAGATGCTAACTGGCGAGCTAAAAAATGCTATTGGCGAGATTTTTACCCGGCTAACGTAAAAGTACCAAGAATTCTTTTGCGATCATGGCAACTTTTACGTTCGTTTTATTCGAAAAAATAATTTTGATTGAAAATGGCTGCGCATATGAAAAGCGTAATTGTTTATGACAATCGCATGACTTAAACTATTATTACAAAATGAAATGATGGCGATAAGGCGATGGAACAATATTTCGTGATTTTAATTCACCTGCGTCAAGTACCAAAATGGCCGCCTGGTATATAAAAAGCGAAGTGGTCATCCCGGAACTGTTGATGACAGACATTCACATGACTTGGGCTATTATTATAGAGATTAGTTGCAGAGTTAGTAGGGGGTGTTTATTTTATTTTATTTTATTTTATTTTTTTTTTTTCACGACCGTACATTTACAAAGACGTTTAACATTAATTTTATTAAATTCCAAATTTCAAGTAAGAAATCATATTCACAATGTAGGTTAAATAGAAACTGATAATTTTTTATTTTGCACATTGCGTCGTTTTTGACGCAAAACTTTATTTGTTAAAAATATATTGATCGTGTAAGGTTTGGTTTCTAATTTCGGAGCTAAATGGTGTCACTTTGACAAACTTATAAAATATATTTTAGCTTTTCGAATTAAAATAAATGTTTTACAAGAAAAACAAGTCGGAAATTATACGTCAAACGTGGCAAATGAGATGCATTCGTACCATAACTAGTTTTATAAATATTTTTTGCACCGCATATTGTACTGAATGTATATTTTAGTGAACTTCATAAATGCATATCCATTTCATTCTGTTCGAAAGGCTGTAACATCATTAAAATGCACTTGAAATAATTGTTTCCCTTGGCCGTAATGTAACGGAAAACTTTTGACTGCCCCTGTAATTAAACTATACATCCGATTTTCAGAAAATTTGAAATGGCGCGACAAAATTTTACAACATTTACGCAACAATTACATATTTAAAATTTAAGACCATTCGGTTGGGTAGTTTTTGCTCGGTTATATGCGGACAGACGGACCGAACGACGACTATAGATACTTCCTCGTATTTATACAATTACGAACGCACCTAAAAAGTAGACAATTTTTATCCGATAAATCATTTTACTTTTATTACCTTTGTGAAACATTTTAGCCATCATCTTTCATAAATAATAAATCGAAAATTTCTATAAAATGCGTAATGTGTATATTTTTCTTTAAATTCAGTTATTGTGAACAGGTATCAATAATTGTTTACCTAAATGCAAAGAGTTTAAATCTTTCTTCTTGGTTGAATGTAAAGCTGAAAAAAAAACTACCTTGCTAAAAGTAGTTAAAAAAAAGTAGTTAAAAGTTAGTAAAGTAATTTTAAAAGTCGTCGACAGACGATTTTTGATTCTATAAAATAAATTGATTCACGAAGCTTGAGTATCTGAAAATACGTTTTTATTTCTTCGAATTTTCTTTATAAAAGAAACTGAATTTAGCTTTTATTTCACATTTATTTAAATTGAAAATAATTTCTCCCTTTAATTTTAATATGAAAATGACGTCAAATAATAATAAATAAATAAATAAATAAATAATCTAATAATCCTTGTAGTTTTCCCTTTTCATGCTTTTATCTACAAAAAATGGAATAATTTAGTTCCTACCGTTACAGAAATATTTTTAAATATTGCAAAAAAAAATTATATCTCGGAAATTAATTCAAATTTTAAAATTTTGAGACCAGCTGGTGTTAATTTCGCACCACCCAGGAGAATATTCTCGGGGGAATAGTGGAAAAATATAATTAGGTTGACAGATTTTAAAATAATAGATTCTTATTAAGGCAATGTCCCTTTTAAACTGGATACTTGGCATATATGTAATGGATTTTTCAGAATGTCCAAGTAATTCACAAACTTCTAATTGATTAAAGATAATTGTACACGCATAAATGACTGGTTACAACTTACTCTAAATAATGGGTTGGCAGTTTGAGTGGCTCTATCACAATAATTGAACTTGTTCTTTCTTTTTGTGTCCAATTCTTCCACACTTTCTTCATTCTTCTCTTCCTCTTCTAGAAAAATATAAAAATCGTGAATTAAAAAGAAAAATATTTATTAATAATATTAAATTTAAAAAATCAAAAACTCCGACTGTGTAAAAAGCGAACTAAGTAATTATTTCTCATCAATGTGAAACCATTTTTTATATTACTTGCCTATTATTTTTATTTACTTGTATTGATGACTTTTAAGTTTTGTTTAATTGTTAGTTCCTATCCATAAACACTGTTTTGATGAAGCCTATAGATGTCTATGATGGTTAGAGTTGCAGTAAAGATAGAGACCCTACCTACACAACTTCCAGATTGTGTAATATTTTAACGGAGCTTCTGACTGTAAAATAGTCAATGAAACATCGACTTCATTTTGAAAGACCTATCCAATGATATGGCACTCAATAGGGTGCGTAAAAAAATTTTTCGTGTCTACCGCCATTTTGTATTTTACGGCCGCCATTTTGAGTTTATAAAAACATAACCTAGTCTATAACCATCGGACGGTTGAGATGAATTGATAGAGATCTCATTCATTAAAATCCATCCAGCCGTTGGGATGTTTCGAGGATATAAAGAAATCCACATATCCAGATACACGTGAAACACATAACCCGGGTAAAAAGAGCTATCAGCTTCTTTCGTATCAGCGAGCTCAAGAGAGATAAGGAATATTATTATGTATAAATTTAACTAATAAAGCTAACTGCACTACATTTGCCATTGGTTTATGCATGAGTCAGCAGCGTAACAATTCAAAAATTATGGGGGGGGGGGGGGGCGGGGGTCTGAAATAGTTTTTAACTTAACATACTCAAAGAAAACTTAGAAACTGAGGAAAACAATTAATGATAAAGCGTCTCATTAATAAGTAATTATGTAGATTAATTAATAATTAATTTTATCCATAATTAAAAATATGTATGTGCAATATTTCAAAGTAAACATTACGGAATAAATTAAATTTTACAATTTTGTGAAATATGCAGAGTTCGAAAGAAATATTTCATTAATTGTAATTAAAAAAGAAAGAAAAATGCACATACAAATTTTGTCATTCTAACACAGGTAAGTGTGCTTTGCTGACATTGTGTTCGAAATGGATTCGGCATGTAACTTGTATTTCTCAATGGATGCTCATCAATGAAAGTCCAGAAAACCAAGAATTACACAGTGTTCCTACGTTTTTGATTGTCTCGGTATGTAGTATGTTCTTCCCGGATTGGTTGTTGAGACTGGAAGTGTTGAATTCAGACAATTTTCTCTGGGAGAGATTTCTGTGGCTCCGGGGGGGGGGGGGGGGGGGGGGGGCATTATAGAGTTCCGGGGGGGGGGTTCACTTTTTGACCGTTGAAAGTACAAAATCTCAACTCTACCGCGGGGGGAACATCTCACTGCTCCGGGGGGAATGCCCTACCCAAGTCACCACCTGAATTCAACACTGGTTGATAGAACTTTCAACAAATTCTTGATGTTGGACTAAACAGCCATATTAGAACTTAATAAGGACTGTATTGCTGTGATTGGTTTTTCTTCTTTGTGAGACGACAGCCATTTTTCAACCCGTATTTCGATTTCTGTTTGTGAGATATTCGGAAGATTTTTGTATGAAAGAAAAAAAGACTTGATTTCCAATTTCCAATGAGGGGGGAGGGAGCTTGAGTTCCCCCCTCTTTCCTACGCCACAGGCATGAGTTATACAATGAAAACTTCTTTGGTTCTTTTTTTTTTTTTTCATTCCTCTAGTGTAGAGCTTCTCAACCTTTTTTCTTTCACGTACCCCCTTTCTTAGGCTTTTCATTTCGGAGTTGCCCTCATTTCTCATAAACATGCCCCCCCCCCCCCATCCACTCATCTAGATAACGCAAACATGCTTTTTTACATTAGTAATCGTCTTATCACAACCATATACTAAATCAACACAAATTACATTGACATATCTAACATTTTTTTTTTATCTTGTATTTCAAAGTTAATATTTAGGTATTTTTATAATATTAGCCAAACATTAGGAAAAATCAATGTAGCATTAAGAAATTTAATTAAATAGAACAAAGATTAACATTAAAATAACAAAATCACTCAAATAATAATTCTCATTAAAACGAGGGAGGCTTTTCTATTAATATATGTTAGTGGTATATCTCCGCCTATTCTAAAACGAAAATAACTGCCAGCTTTTCAACAGGTTTTAAACAAATAACATCAGAACCAGAAACTCTGATGTAATGCAGGCATTCTGCAATTATTATTTAAAAAAGAAAACGAAAAAAAGTGATGAGAAAAGAATATTGCATAGTGATTAATTGAAGTTTCGGGAAGATGGGCGAAATATATGTATAAGTACTCATGCAAATGCTTAGCAGTGGGCGGAACTACTGACATTGCATTATCAATGAATTATTAGGTATAGTGGGCTTTTCCTTCATTTTGAGTGTAACCTATTGGATTTACACATGAGACTAGCTTTGTAATCTAAAACTATCAATTTTCTTTATGCGTTTTTAGTTAAACCATTTTTGTGGTTTCCGCCATTACCGATGTTACTTTCTCACGTACCCCGAGGGTACCCGTACCCCAGGTTGGGAACCGCAACTTTAGTGTGCAGATTGTTGCTCTAAAGTGATTCCGTGATGTTCCAATTCCTTACAGAAAATTTTACTCCTTGAATGCAACACGTTGAATCTAACATTGTCGTAAAAATTTAAACTTTTTTTTTTTTTTTTTTTTTTTTTAAACCACGTTTCTCAAACTGGGCGACCTTTTTTTTTTTTTTTTTTTTTTTTTTTTTTTGATAACCACCAGAACGAGCTTGTTCCATGATAATAAAAAAAAAAAAAAAAAAAAAAAAAAAAAAAAGTATCAAAATCGAAGTATTTGCTCCAAATTTACTTATTGATATTCATTAAATACCAACTTTTTTCTGAAAGTCAGTTAATAAGTCAAATTGACAATTTGTGGAAAATCCCTTATCATTCAGCTGCTTTTAGAGAGCAATTAAAAACCAGCTTACTCTATCGCCTATCGTTCTGAATTTTCACGAAATTTAACTGGATTTTTTTTATTATTTGCTCCATAGAGTTCACTATTAAATTATGAAAAAAAAAAAAAAAAATCTTTGTTATCATTCGCGCATACGCAGATAAAAATTACTATTTCATACAACTGCTCAAATTTAATAAAAATTTTAATATATTTATATTTCAATTGCTATATAATATTTCTACTGCATTTTGCTAATTTTTCTGAAATTGGCGTTAAATTTGATTGAAAACCCCGCATGATATAAGCTAAAAACATGCAAGAATTTTTTGAACAAAAAAATCGCTATAACTCCATAAATATACGTGCAATTCTTACGCAAATCAGTACATATGTTGTACAATATCCCCATATTTGTATGCTGTAGCGATAGATCATTTTGTGCATTTTATTTTACAGGGTAATCCCAAATATTATTATTTTTCTGTGATTTTTTTTTTTTTTTTTTTTTTTTTTTTTGCCTCTAATTGTCTTCCTTATCAAATCGACGTTCATAAATTTGAGGTCAAACGTACAGTAGAACCTCGATTATGCGAAGTAATTGGGACCGATCCTCTTTCGGAAAATCGAAATTTTCGGATAATCGAGAATGCTTCAATTTTAAGAATAAGGACAAATATATGCGCTATTTCTTATTACGGTAACAAGTGCTTAATAAAAATAAAGCAATAGCAAAATAGAAACAATAATAAATTACTTGAATTTTAATTTTAAAATTAAGTACATTTTACATATTACACAAGGGTTTGAAAACAAAGTTTTGTTTGTCGCAGTTTCGATTGTCTTTGCTTTGCAGCTGTATCACGAAGTTTGTTTAATACTATTAGTTCACAAGTATCACAGTTTTCCTGCTGCTCCAGCCATGCGAAACCTTTTGCAAAGCATTCAAAAGCTTCAGAATTGCTAATTTGTTCGTTTTCTTCGCAAACATAGGTGTCACACATCGGGGAAAAAAAGCTTTAAAAATGATTTCGTTTAACCTAGAGTTTCGGTTAAAAGAGTTTCGTATAAAAGAGGTTGTACTGTATTCTTTATAATTCTGAAGTTCCAGAAGAATCCGACAAGTATACTTTTAAATATTCGACAAAACGTCTAAAACTGAAAGTGTCCGGTGATTAATGGCTATATAGTGTATTTTAACACAGCTTAAAACTACTTTGCGAAAGTTGCGTGTTATATTGAAAATTTAAAAGTTAGTTGAAGTTTTAATATACAGGGTGCAAAGGAAAGTCCCTTTAACTTGAAAATACTTGCGAACGGGGAGAGCTACAACTATGCAAGTGAGGTAACGGTATAGTAAAACGACTACGTCCAATTTAATGCAAACGACAACAGCGCCCCTAGTGGCGAAATTTGGAAGATAGCCATTGCAAATCGAAAACGAAAGGAGATACAGCAAAATTTCCAATTAGAAAGTTTTAGAGCATCAATTAATTAGTATGAAACGACATTTGGTTTACATGGGTAAGATAAATCTTCGCCTGTATACCCAAAAATGTCCGAAATCGATGCACTCCATTTTGTGTAAACGTTTGAGTGGAACAGCCAGAAGTATGAAGAAATGCGCACAATTCATGCTATAAATACGTACTTATCTCAATACATTTTAATAACATCACACAAAAAAAACAAAAAAGACAAACTGTCTCACAGTGATAAAAAGTTAATAAAAGTATGTTCGAAAAGTTCGCCATTGCTCACGATACACGTTTGTATTCGTGAGAATAATTCTGCATGCACATTTCTCAGCATGGAACGTCTATTGCAAGCCTCTTCAATACGACGACATAGATTTAACCCTTTCAAGGACGGTGGCTAGATGGTCTAGCCACATAATTTTAATTAAAAAACTGACAAATGGCACCAAGAATATTTTAATAAAATTTTGCTTTTGTAATGAAAGGGCATATTAGCGGATTTTTTTCTTTTTCCTCTTCTAACCATTCTCAAAATGCAATGGGATTGTGCGTTTTTTAACGCTCCCCAACATAGTTGAAAAGTATTTATGAATTCGGTTTGTCTGTCTGTCGTCTGCCGTCTGTCCGTGCTGTAACTCTCGTAAATATATTCCGATTGCATTAAACTTTTATGTGTTATTTATGTTTACAATAGAATGCTTGGTATTGAAAATGAAATGTGGGCCCACCGTGGCTGAGTGGTTAAAAGGGTTCGGGATACAAAAATCATTAATTTAAAAAAAAAATTATTTCAATAAAAATGTCTCTCTTTTATTCTGCTTAAAATGACGTTTAAGTCATGTTTCTATCTTAATTAGAACAAGAAATATTAGTTATTTCGTTTTGGTTAGTTTTCAAAATCTAGCTTTCAGGAAATGGTTGTCATGGAAATGACTTCTTGAGAAAATGCGTTTTGCTTCATGAAGGGTTTTTTCACCATTTCCCGTATTTAAATTGTTATAAGTCAAGAACCGTTAAAGATAAATGGTTCAAACTTGGAACATGTCTTTTTCAATTGTTTTAATTTAATTTTGAATCAGCAAATTTGGAAAAAAAAATATTTACTTATGCAAACATGATTTTTTTTTTAAGTTACATTTTTTTTTAAACTTTAAATATTTTTTTTAATTAATATTTTTTAAAATGCCGAATCAGAATTAAAACTTATATATTTCTGTTTATTTAAATGAAAAAAAATTTAAATGCTACAAATAATATTTCGAGTTATAATGATTTTAAATGATCCCACTTTTTTAATAAATTTAAGAAAATTTCGAGAAGTTTTATCCTGTGATTTTTTTTTTACGAATGTTATGGTTAATCATCACAAAAAATTCAAAATTTTAACTCAATAAATAAAAAATATTTGCCGCTAATCGCATCAGAGCGTAGGTAGACTGCGGGTTCGATTCTCGCATAGGAGGAGCTCCCGATTGTAATTCTCTGGTTTTGAAAATTTCCTTATGGCTATCTCTTCCTTGTATATTGATGATGACTTATGAGCGGGCACCTGTTATCAAGCACACAAGTCAAATATGTGTGTTCAATAAATAAATGAAATATCTAGCATTTATAGCTCGTATACAGGGACACACAAAAGAATTTCATTACATTATGGTTAAGAAAAATCGTCCCCGATGTATTTTAATGATATTACAATACTTCATCACAAAAATCACTGCCGATGTATTTTAAGGATACTACAATACTTCATCACAAAAATCGTTCCCGATGTATTTTAATGATATTACAATACTTCAAACATAATGAAATTGATATGCATGCTGAGGTCGATTAAAAAATGTTTTTTCAAGGGGATAGAATAAGTAGCATTTATACTTCGTTTACAGGGATGCGTAAAATAATTCCACTGCACTAGACTTTACAGGGAAAAATCGTTTGGAATGCATTTTAATGATGTTATGGTACCTCAAACATAATGGAATTAAAAAGGATCACTGAGGTGCGTTACAACATGTTTCTATAGATTAAGTAGCGCATGGCATTTATCTTCGTTTACAGAGTCACACAAAAGTATTCAGTTACAGGAAAGAATTCATTGTCCGAAAAAATGAAATTTTATAATAATCATCTGTTAGTGTTAGAAAGTTTTTCCTAATATATGCGTGAAGCATGATTTTCCGTTCTTGTCTTTTCTTTTCGCGATTGAACATTTTAATATTATGCATGCAAAAAATCCAAAAGTATTAAATATTTTCAATTAACGTTACGTTAGCAAAACTAAATTATTTCATGCATTGAAACATTAAGAAACGTTACAACATTTTCGATAAATCGACAACACAATACTTTGAAATATCGATTTTTTCAGTTTGCTGTTTTTCTGCCTGTCCCATCTCCGAGACGCTATATCGAAAAATCGATATATTGAGCCTAGAAAATTTTTGCAGCCACTATACGATGGAACGATTTTCGGATAAAAATGGCGAATTTGCTGCTGTGTAATATATACACATTCCAAGTAAAAACTTTGAAGGTGATAGAGCATACTACAACAAACAATTTTTGTACAGGAAAGGAGGGCCTAACCCATTTATTCATTCAAAAATACAGGGTGTCTCAAAAACATTAACAAAAATAAAGAAAGGATAATGCTTTTCTTAATAAATGAAATAGAGGAATAAAGGATAATGCTTAATAAATTTCTGTATAATGCTATCGATTTTCATATTTTTGTATGCATTATTTTTCTTAATATTAACGAAGAAAGACTTCCGGTCACAAAAAATTCAAAACCGGCGGCAGTGACAGCGGTAGTTACTCTTTTTTAGAATAGAGAGATTTTAGAAAATTGTATTAATTTAAACTGTTGCCAACTGTATAAACAGCGCAAATAATAATATTTGCTTCAAATTAAAAATTTATTTTACATGTGACTATTATAAGCAGAAACTATAAAAAGCAGGAACTCATTGAAAATTACGGCATAAAAACTATATTTACACGTGAATTTTAAAAGAGAAAGAATCCTTCTATATATATAAAAAAAAAAGTAACGCTTTGGAAATGGACCAATGAAAAGCTGCATAGATACCGCGAAACGTATCTGATTTGTCAAAGCTTTCTGACACTATAAGGGGGTTACGAAAGGAGGGAGACCCGGCTCTGTCGCCAAGTTTGTCACCAACTTGGCGATATATCGCCAAATTTGCCGACCAAAATAAGTCGCCAAAAGTGACGCCAACTTGGTGCTATTTCCAGTATTTCGCCAAATGTCCATAGACTCTCATTGAAATTCAATAGAGTTTACTTGCTTGCAGAAAATCAACAAATTGGGATATTTCAATGCAACAAAAACTAATATTAGCTTATGAATAGAGCTTAATTGAACTATTTACATTATTTTTAGGCAGAAACACTAACTATTTACAATATTCCTAATATTATATGTATAATTTTATATTTAATAATTCTTATAATTATGAAACTCTGTAAGCTGTAAAGATTACTTGCTTGGAGATAAGGAAATAAAATTGTCAGGAGTTGGGGAGTAGTGCGTTTTTACCACGTGGAATCTAAAAGTTAAATGCATAGAAAATAAGGGATCGCGAAGCGATCCAGAATGAAAACTCCAAACAATTACGTCTGTGATTTGCTAGAAACATGGATTGCTTCGCGATACCGAATGGAATCGCGAAGCGATTACGCGGGTAATTGGTGAGCGTAGCGAGCAGGGGGGCGGAGCCTCCCTAGTATTGTAAAATAATAAATTCATTAACATGCGTTAGAAGTCTTAAATAAGAGAATTTGCGTCACATTTACGACGCATTACACTTATTACGTAAAACGAACAAAAAATAATATTGCAAAACAGTTTAAATTTAAAAATTGCGCAAGACATTTATTTGATATTTTAAGATGATCATAATATTTCATTTCTAACAAAAGTATTTTTACGTGAATATTAAAAAGAGAAAGAAAAGTTTGGTGAAAATTACGTCAGATTATAATTGTCAGATTCAAATTATAATTCAATCTTCCGAAATCTTTTTAAAGCCGATCAAATTAGCGTGCTGTTAGAGTCTGCGGTGTCTGAACGTTGGTTGACGAGCGTAGCTCGTAGGGGGCAGAGTCCCCTAGTAAAAAAAAAAAAAGTAACAATTTGGAAATGGACCAATGAAAATCTGCGTAGATACCGCGAAACGCATCTGATTGGTCAGAGCTTTCTGACGCTATAAGGGGGGGGGGGTTACCAAGGGGAGTGAGGACCCGGCTCTGTCGCCAAACGACACCAAGTTTATCGCCAACTTGGCGATATATCGGCAATTTTGGCGACCAAAATTAGTCGCCAAAAGTGACGCCCGCTTAGCGCTATTTCCATTATTCCGCCAAATTTTCATAGACTCCCATTGAATCCAATAGGGTTTACTTGTTTGCAGAAAATCAACAAATTGAGATATTTCAATGCAACAAAAACTAATATTAGCTTATGAATAGAGCTTAATTAAACTATTTACATTATTTTTAAGCACAAACTATTTACAATATTCGTAACATTATATATATTTTTTCACACATATATGTTGGCAGAGTAAAGGCGGCGAAGTGAAAATTTCAGAGGAGAGGAGGTTTATATGATAACAATATTTGCTGTAATTACAAATTAGCGACTTCATTATAAAGATAAGGGAAAAAAATCCAAATAATTTTAATAAATTTGTTTTTTTAAATTTAACCCATTTTTTAAATTTACAATATTTTTTATTGTTTATTTTCTATTAATTCGTAATTTTATTTAATTATAAATTTATTTAATTTGTAATTATTCAAATAAATTATAAATTTTACCTTTTTAAGTGATTTTATATTTAATAATTCTTATAGTTATGAAACTCTGTAAGCTCTAATGATTATGTGCTTGAAGATAGGGAAATAAAATTGTCGGAAGTTGGGAAGGTGCGCGTGTTTACCAAGTGGAATCTAAAAATTGAAGGCATATAAAATGAGGAATCGCGAAGCGATCCAGAATGGAAACGCGAAACAATTACGTCTGGGGTTGGCTAGAAAATAGTGATTGCTTCATGATACCGTACGGAATCGCGATGCAATTACGCGGGGGGCTGGTGAGCATAGCAAGCAGGGGGGCCGAGCCCTCCTAGTAAAATTAAATTAAAAGTAAAAGTACTTTCCGTAGAATCAAAATAGACATCCTTTACGTACAGTACTAACAGCTCCTATAACACAGTCAGTCGTCTCCAACCCAGAGTACTTGGGATCAAATCCCGGGCAGATAAAAAGAAATATCGTAAAGATTAAATGGTGCAGCAGTTCAAATTCACTCAAAAAATTCTAATTCTTCAAAGTTCAAAAATTCGCCAATTTGTAAAAATAAATTAAAGCATTTTCATTAAAAATAAATACATTTACAGAATTGTGCCACCGTATTTTTCAATTCCTACTACTAGTTCACACTCTCGCTATATTTATATATCTTGTTCAAATTTTCAATCGTTAATAAAATACTTATTATTCATCCACTCAAATACATTTTTTAGGTAGCTTTCATTACAAAAAGCTACCTATTGCAGCCGTTCGGAGGAAAGCGGTTTCAAAAAATTTTGGTATATTTTCATCGATCATGACCCCCAGACTCCGAAACCACCCTCCGTTCAAAAGTTGATATATATATATATATATATATATATATATATATATATATATATATATATATATATATATATCCATATATATATATATATATCTGACCTTTGTCATACTGTAACTCTCAAATTTATGAACCGATTTGGATGTAATTCGGTATGTACATAGTACATACCAATGTCTCGACCGAGTTCGTTGGCCAGCTTCATCCGCCATTTTGTTTCAAAATGGCGGCCATTTAAAATTTTCTTAAAAATTTTAAATTTGAAATGTGGTACCAAAGAATTGAAAATGGAAAAATATTTTTTTCTTATGTATTTGACCTTTATGCAAAGATTCCGGAGCAGTTTTTGTTTCGTCAATATCTTAAAAAATGGCTGAGTTATAGCATTTTGAATTTCTAGCGTGGCTGACATTTTGAAACGTCCTGAATTTTGTCACGCGATAAAAGGCGTATTTATGAACCGATTTGGCGTATTTATGAACCGATTTGGATGTAACTTCGTTTGTACATAGTACATACCAATGTCTCGACCGAGTTCGTTGGCCAGCTTCATCCGCCATCTTGTTTAAAAATGGCAGCCATTTAAATTTTTAAGAAAAATTTAAATTTGAAATGTGGTACCAAAAAATTGAAAATTGAAAAAAATATTTTTTTTTATTTATTTGACCTTGGTACAAAGAATCGGGAGCTATTTTTGTTTCATCTATATCTCAAAAAATGGCTGAGTTATAGCATTTTGAATTTCTAGCGTGGCTGACATTTTGAAACGTCCTGATATTTGTCACGTGATAACAGGCGTATTTATGAACCGATTTGGATGTACTTTGGTGTGTACATAGTACATACAAATATCTTGACCGAGTTCGTTGGCCAGCTTCATCCGCCATCTTGTTTAGAAATGGCGGCCATTTAAAAAAATTTTAAATTTAAAATGAGATACCAAAATATTAGAAAATGAAAAAGATTTTTTTTTGTATGTGTTTGACCTTAATACAAAGATCCCGGAACAGTTTTTGTTTCGTCTATATCTAAAAAAATGGCTGAGTTATAGCGTTTTAAATTTCTATTGTGGCTGACATTTTAAAACGACCTAATTTTTGTCACGCGATAACAAGCGTATTTATGAACCGATTTGGATGTTACTTGGTCTGTACATAGTACATACCAATGTCTCGACCGAGTTCGTTGGCCAGCTTTATTCGCCATCTTGTTTCAAAAGGGTTGCCATTTAAAAAAATTAAATTGAAAATTTAAAATGAGGTATTAAAAAATTGGAAAATGAAAAAGATTTTTTTATGTGTTTGGCCTTGATACAAAGATTCCGGAGCAGATTTTGTTTCTGAAAATTTGTTCTTTTGTTTATATCTTAAAAAATGGTTGAATTATAGCACTTTAAATTTCTAGTATGGCTAACATTTTGAAACGATCTTGTATTTGTCACGCGATAACACACGTATTCGCCTATTTCCATGTGAGAAAGCATGTGGATAGTATACATCAACATCTCAGCCAAATATAAGTTACTTTAAATAAAAGCAGCTTGGATAAAGCTGACTAATTTCGTGAAATTCTCATTCATCATTCATAATGATTTAGTATTGATAAAAATTAGTATTGAATCTCCTATATTCGGTTTCCACTAAATTGACCTTCGTGTGTTTTCATAATATAAGTTGGCTTTTTTAAAATAAGGTATTTGAAAGCTACCTCTTCCTCCCGGCACTGGCCGGAAGGACTTTTTTAACTTGTAGTGGGTGACACTTGATGTTAATACAGGTTTTTTCAAATATTAATTCATTAATTAAATTTAATTAATTAATTCCAGTTTTATATGGGAGACAAAATGGCGGCCATTGGTTATTCAACAGCATTTAATGCATATCCATACCTATAAGGGGGGTTTCCATACGGGAAGGGGGCTGTTCTTTCGCCAAATACAGCCAAGTTTATCGCCAAATTTGCCAACCAAAATGAGTCGCTAGAATTGACGCCAACTTAGCGATATCTCTAATATTTCGCCAAATTCCCGTAGACTTCCATTATAAACCAATAGGGTTTACTTGCTTATAGAAAATCAACAAATTGAGATATTTTAATGCAACAAAAACTAATATTAACTTAAGGGATTATATTAAATTTTTCTTTGATGACCCAAGTAGGAATTGACTTTATATATATATATATATATATATATATTACTTGTTATCGGTGTAAACAGTGTCTACTGTAAATTTACCTAATAGTTTCTTTTTATTTAACAGAATTTCTGTTTTTCTAATCTTAGTAATTTTACAAAAGACTTAATAGATTACCAGTAGATTCTCTGTAATTTCACAGATATTTTTTAACGCTGTAGAAATGCGCAGTATTTCCGTATTTTTAATCCATGACTCAAGCTTATTCTAAATTCAAAATTCACTACATTTTGATAAATACATGAAATAATTTTCATCCGTAAATGCATAAAACGTACAGATTTTCTAATTCTTATTACAAACAATTGATCAACATCTTACATTTTCTTACGTAAGAAAAGACCTTTCAGAAAGATGGTATTTTGAACCAATTTTTGAACGAGAAACACATTTAGGGCAAAAAAAAAATAGTTCCTAATATCTCTCATTTTCTCGAAATATGTAGCCAATTCCTACCTTATTTTGAACACTTTTGTGATTCGCAATGTCTACTACCTCTATTATTTTTTCTTATTTGATTTTCGTTACAACTGCTGGAACTGTCAACGACAGAAGGTCTTTAACAATCATCATCATATACAGTTAAACCTCCCTGTGCGACCACCTCCCTGAGCGACCATTTTTTTATGGAACGAAATTTATTCCCATAGGCTCAATACTAATTTTACCTCTATTCAGAGACCATCCTAGTTGAAATCCCTCCATGAGCGACCCATTTCTTTGAAGAAAATGAAACAAATTCCGTTTTTTCCTTGTCGCTTGAAGAAGGTTTTATTAGAAAAATAATTCCGAAAGTCTCATTATTCATTAAACTTCTAAACTAAATTTAGATTTTTTTTAATTATTATTCCGGTAATTTTTAAGTGTTTAACCCCCTTTGTGCCTTTTTAGGCAATGAATCAAACTTTGATGACGAATAATGAATAGCAGTCAATAAACCCCTCTGATCTATTCTGTAAGGAAACTCTCAAAGAAATAGATAAATTAATGAAATCGTCAGTATTTGTTCCCGTCCAAAAAAAATTACTTTTATTTACTGAACTTCGAAAGGACTTGTAAATAAAAGTTATGAAATATAAAACCGTAAAATCAAAGCAAACGTCAATATATTCATTTTTAAAATTCTGCAGTAATTAACTTATGTAATTAACTTTTGTTTTGATACTTATATTTTTATATTTTTTCCTAATGTGAGAAATAAATTTTAGTAACATTAATTGTTACCTTTTTTTAACAATTCAAATCTATATTTAAACATGACCTCCATTAAGAGACCACCTCTCGAAGCGACTAATTTCTATTGGAACGGAACGTGGTCGCTTTAAGAAGGTTTTACTGTATATTAAAGCGTAAACCTGATTCTGTAAGATAAGACTAAAAAATTCACGCATTTGCGCATGCGTGAAGTTAAATTTACTAGATCTTTCATTTAGATTTAGAGGGAAAATAGAGCAGGTCTAGTTAGCCAAGTGGTCTAAAGTACCAGTTTAAAGCTCTGAACATTTGTATACGACGCAGGTTCGAGCCCAACTCCCGGAAAAATTATTTCTGTACCGTTTTTGGCAATAATTCATCTCGATAATGACATATTTTATTAAGAGGAGAAGTTATATGATTTTGATTTTATCATTATTTGAATGGTTTATCATTAAATAAAATTTAACACTCAAAAATATTCTGAAAAAGTAATTTTATATTTAAAACGTTTAACCTGAAATATTTTGCATGTAATTACCAATTAAATAAATTGAGTTGATCTACAACTTTTGTTTATATTTTTTTACCAATATCAAGAATATAAATAAGTGTGTGAGTCAGAAGGAAAAATTTGCCATTCTTTTCCGTAAAAATAAATAAATAAATAAATAAATAAATAAAATAAATAAATGAAACGGAAAGAAAGGAAAATATTCATATAAGAACCATAAAGTAAATTATATTCATATCCATGGTTTAATATTTAAAAAATGAAGAAAAAAGTAAAATAAAATTCAAGTAATAAAAAATATATATTATAAATCGTTAATTGTATCAAATTTCAAATTTAGGCTTTTAGAATTTAAGTTTATAATTTACAACCAATTATATAATTGGTTGTAAATTATAAACTTTCTTTCACTTCATTCAATAGGTTAGACTGACAGCACCCTCTAGCTCGCCTTCAAGAAATCGGAATCACTTATGCAATATAAAAATTTGTCACGATTTCAATAATTAATTTAAAAGCAACTAATTCAAAATTCAAGAATTTTTCTAATGGAACATTCAAGTTATTTCAAATCTGGACGGGTACTATCTAGTTCTTTTTTAAAAGCAATTGACAAAAGAAAAAGTTCTCAACTTTCAAAGGGGTGAAATTTCCTATTTCCGTTTCGTTTTTCTAAACCCTTTTTGTTGGAATAAAACTTTTTTTCTAACAAAGTGCCAAGTTGGGAAATTTTTTTATTCGAAATATCCCCTACTACTTTAGAATGGTAATCTTAATTTTGTTTAATAACATATATTCCATGATAAACAAGTAGGAAGTTGTACGTCAAACGTTGTAAATGAGGTGCGTTTGTACTATAACTAGTTTTATAAATAATCAGGTCTTGGCAGTGGTGTAGTCGAAGGGGGACGCGGGCGGACGGCGTCCCCTCACTTTTTTATTTTATCTCAAATGTCCCCTTACTTTTTATTTTCAAAGGGGGACGCTAGGAACCTGTAGGACGCAGATTTCCCAAACCTATTTTTATTTTTAAAGGATAAGTTCTCTAATAAACTAACAATTTTAAGAATAAAAGCATTGAATTTTTATGTCTTCCAATAAAATTGAAAACTTTAATAAATTATAACGTGTTAAATATATCGAAAATGACGTGTGATATTGAGATTAGTTATTTGAGTCCATTGAATCTTTTGCTAGAATAGTTCAACTAAAATCCTGATGAAACCGTGATTTTAGAACGGTTTTTTTTTTTTTTTTTTTTTTTTTTTTTTTTTTTTTTTTTTTTTTTAATGTGTGTGTGTGTGTATTTCACTTTTTTAAAATTCGAATATTTAAAAAACAATCGCATATTGCACTTACATGTTAGACGTAATCTACTTATTTCTAGCCTAAATATTTCTAGAAAAAAACTGATAAAATGTGATTTTTGAAAATTTAAATTTAATTTAAACTATATTTAATTTTTTAATTACTTTTCTCAACAATTCAAGATAGAAGACAAGATTTAAAAACAAGTTTGACTCATGTGACACGGACCTTATATTCAGGACTATAAGCGTCCCCCCACTTTATTTTCCAGGACTACACCACTGGGTCTTGGTGCAATAGCTGTTGACAGAGTTGGGCAAATTTGCAATTCCAATTATCTGCAATGTAATTACAGTTTAATTGTATGTAATTAATTATAGTTAAAATTACATTCCGTAAAAAATTCTTGCAGCACTGTAACCGGAACCGCCCCCATCCCATAATTTGACAAAATTCCTGCGTTTGAATGTGTGTAACTATAACCAATTACAGTAGAACCTCGATTATCCGAAGTAAATGTGACCGACCCTCTTTCGGAAAATCGAAATTTTCGGATAAACGTGAATGCTTCGATTTTAAGATTAAGGAGAAATATATGCAATATTTCGTATTATGGTATCAAGTGTTTCATAAAAATAAAGAAGTAGCAAAATAGAACCAAGAATAAATTACCCAAATTTTAATTTTGAAATTAAGTACCTTTTACATATATCACAAGGTTTGGAAAATTTTTTTGTATATCCCAGTTTCGATTGCCTTTGCGTTGAAGCTCTATCTCGGAGTTTTTAAATATTATTAGTTCACCAGTATTGCAGTCTTTCTGCTGCTCCAACCGTGCCAAACGTTTTGCAAAACATTCAAAAGCTTCAGAATTGCTAATTTCTTCGTTTTCTTCGTTCCATTCCGTAGCTTACGGGAGTTCAAGTTAAATTCAAAGGAACTCTAAGAAAGGGGATCGAAAATATTTATATGTACTCGTAGTTCGAAAAGGACCGCTGAAAAAAATGAAGCTTTCAAAATGGATTTCGCACACAAGGAATGTGATAGTTAAAAAAAAAAAAGCTTTCAAAAGGGATTTCGGTTAATCGAAAGTTTCGGATAAAAGAGGTTGTACTGTACATGCAATTAACCTGTAAGTACACTGCGGATAATTGAGCTTAAAAATTTGCCCAACTCTGGCTGTTAGACTCTTATGCAAAAATGCATAAATACAAAATTTATTACGATTATATAGATTAAATTAAGTAATACGGAAATAATAGGACTCCATCTTAAATAGGACGTCATCACCATGGCAACATAGAATCATTACCCGTCATGGGATATCATTGAACTGATTACCTATGATGGGATTTTATAGAATGAAGAAAACTTTTATTAATATATTTTTAAGTTTTTATTCGATTTTCATAAAATTTCAAATGACTCGACAAAATTCTGCAGCCATTACATATATTTAATTTCAAACCATTCAGTTGGGTTTTTTTTGCGCTGTTATATGCGGGCAGACGGACAGACAGACACACGGACGGACTAAACGACGACTAGGTGCTACGTATTTGTATAATTACGAACGCACCTAAAGAAAACACCTTCTCAACAGGTGAAATTTCCTGTATCTATCTTGATTTTCTAAACCCTTTTTGTTGGAACAGATAAATATTCTAACAGAGTGCCAAGTTGGGGATTTTTTTAATTCAAAATATCCACTACTATTTTAGAGCGGTAATCTTAATTTTGTTTAATGACAGATACCCCATAATAATAATAAAAAAAGGTCGAAGAATGCTATCGAGAAAAATTGGTAGATATTTTGAATAAAAAAATTCTTCAATCTGGAAACACTGGACCGTAATATTTTGCGGAAAACAATTTTATACATAAAAAAGAAAAATATATACCTTCGTCTTCCACATTTGAATCTGTATGTACTATTTTCCCTCTTTGTTCATAGAAGAAGATACTTTTGTTTTGTGTTTGCAGGGGTGTATAAGCTCGGTTCTGAAAGAGACACAATCAGTAATGAATTCAAACAGTTTTCTCGAAAGTGGGGGCGCATTATAGAGTTCTTGAATTTTATGACGATTAAAAGCATAACGCCTCAAACATTCGAGGAGAGGGTATTTCAATGCTTCGGAATCGGAGCGAACCCCCCTATCCCCCAAGAACCGCCTGAACAAAATAATGGCTAATGTTTCTAAGTAGAAAATCTGTCAGATAAATTACAAGTATACCTAGCGTACCCTCATTTTTTTTTCTTGTCGTATGTAAATAAAATCTGTTAATAAAACAGATTTTTATGAAGTGTAACATGTTATTTCTTAAATTTCACCTTGATTTTCTCCATACTGTTAAAAATTTGCAACAAACTGTCCACAAAAATTTGCAGTAAACTGTCGTCCAGTCATCCGACCGTTTTGATAGAAAACAGTTACGTAACCGTAATTTAACTCAATTCTAGTGCTCGAAATGTACCGAAGCAATGTTCCGATTCGTGAAAGTATGGAAAATATTGTTCCGGTTCGTGGAATTATTAAAAAATATTATCACAGTTTCATACATGTAGCTTACTATGCTCTCTGTAACGTTTTTATTCTAATTATTTAGAATCTTGAATACATTTTTTTAAATAGGTTTTTCTACGGTTAAATATAAATTTGCTATACAGTAAAGTCCGGATGATCCAAGTTAATATGGTACAAGCTCACCTCGGATAAGCAAAAACTCATATAAAGATATGAAGCGGATTGACACAAATCGTTACCAACTAAGGAGATGAAAGATAAATTCTCACTTAAATAATTCATTTTTATGGTACTAGTAACATTTCTTTGATGTACATTTCCGTTACTTTAAAAAAAAACGGGGATGAAATTATTTTTTCCAATCGAACTTGTACCTTTGGAATGGATCATTTTCTTCTGATGGACTGGTAGCTTCCATTATGATGACACAGCCATTATAAATGACGTGTTAGTTGAAGATGAAAAAGCAGTCGTAAAAAGTTAGAACTCTGATTTTCTGGTCAGAATGGGTAGGAAAAAATGGTCATAATTCTTTTTGCTGGCCATTTTGTTGGCCAGCCAGAAAAAATTATGGCCATTTTTCTGGCTGGCACCCATTCTGACCAGAAAATCAGAATTCTAACTTTTCACGACTGCTCTTTCATCTTCACCTAACACCTTCATTTATAATGGCTGTTTCATCATAATGGAAGCCATCAGTCCATCAGGAGAAAATAACTCGGTTAAAGCGGAAACTCGGTTAAGCGGGACTCAGGTAATCCAGACTTTACCGTACTTAAAAAAAAAAAAAGTTCGACAATAATTTTGAAATAGCATTCCGGTTCGAGGGTTTTTCCATTTCGAGCCCTACTCAATTCTGACCATAATATGTGCAATACTAGAGTCAGAACAGAGTTTTGATCAGAACAGAGAATGACTGTTATGCAGCCGTTTTCTATAAAAACGGTTGAGTGACTTGGCAGTTTCAAATTTTTAACAGTGCAGTCATTCAATTAACAAACCATATTATTGCCCTTATTATGGTCAAAATAGAGTTAAATTATGGTTATGTAGCCGTTTTCTGTAAAAACAATGGACAATTTGCGGCAAATTTTTAACAGTGCAGAGAAACATTAATATTTATTTGTCCATAATATTACTCGTGGTAATAAATTTGCAAAGTAAAATTTTCTTTTTATGTTGGATTTTCAAAATTGCTGCACGGCAGTTTTTAATGATCCAAGGAAGGCTTGTTCACGTTAGTACAATTCAGTGGTTCGAAAACTTTTATTCAATGCGTACCCATTGAAGAATTATAAGTTCCTGTGCCCCTATATTTTTTACTGATGAGAGTCTTGCTTCATAGGAAACAGAAACAAAAATAGGAACGAATGCATACAAAGAAACATACTTTTATTTACATTTAATACGCTATGACGCAAAAGTTTAGACAATGACGTCATTCAGCTTTAAAATGTAGAATTATGACGACAGAATTACAAAAACCTGTAAATATATTCAAAAACTGATTTAAAATGCTATGTACAAAAGACAGTCGTTTTATTTGCTATAATACTAATTTTTTTCATAAAAATTCAAATGTGCTTGTCGCAAAAGTTTAGACACTATTCTAAATTTCTTTGAATATTCGCTGGCATATGCAAATTTAGAATCGATGATGTCACAAATTTGGAGTACTTAAGTTCTACAAACGATTGCGCTTCATAGTCGACATGCCGAGAGCTAAAGAAATTCAAGTGAATGAGGTTTCAAGGATTTGGCAGTTGAAAGGTGAAGGGAAGAGCGTTTCTGAAATTTCTGCTATTATTAATAGGTCAAAAAAATCTATTTATCGAGTTTTATCGAGTGGTTCCGAATATAAAGCAAAATGTCGGTCTGGGAGGCCACGTGTGACAAATGTACGAGAGGATCGCCTGATACAAAGACTAGCGAGTACTCAACAAATGAGCGTACGTGGAGTTCAAAGCTCATCGGGACTCTCTGTATCAAAGGATACGATTCGTAGACGAATTTTGGAAAAAGGAACAATCGTTTATAGCAAAATGCAGAAGAAACCAGCTCTGAAACCACATCATAAGTTACAAAGACTTATGTGGGCTCGAAAGCATATGTCATATGGAGAGAAATGGCAGTCAGTCATATTTAGCGATGAAAAAAAGTGGAATCTGGATGGTCCAGATGGTTGTTTATCGTATTGGCATGACTTGCGGAAGGAACCTCGACGTTTTTTTAGTCGCAGACAAGGAGGGGGCTCGGTGATGGTTTGGGCAGCCTTTTGCTATAATGGAAAAGTATCTCTGACCTTCACCAGTGGTCGTCAAACTTCACAGCATTATACACAGACATTAGAAGAAAACCTACTGCCATTTGCTGAGCTTCTAGGGGGTCCTCAGTGGGAATTTCAGCAAGACAATGCTTCAATTCACACTGCAAAACATTCAAAATCTTGGTTTAATTCCCATAATATAAGAGTTCTCGACTGGCCAGCATGTAGCCCAGATCTTAACCCTATAGAAAACCTTTGGAGCATCATGTGTCGCAAAGTTTATAGCAACGCTAGACAATACTCTTATGAAAAGGAACTTAAGACATCTATTGAGAATGCATGGTACGATATCGATCCACAAACTATGCAAGATTTAGTTTCTTCCATGCAATCTCTTGTATATGACGTAATACATAAGCATGGATGCGCAACCAGGTTTTAAAAATTGTTTATTTCGATTTTATTTAATTTGTGTCTAAACTTTTGAGACAGCAGTTTATTTTTGTGACCATTTAATTTATTGCAATATGCACAATTCCACTTTTCTTTGTTATAAATATTGTTTATATGTACAGCACATTAATTTCAAGCAGTGATTTGAAAATTGAATAAATATTTTTCAAAGTATGTAAGAATTTCTTCATTGTCTAAACTTTTGCGTCATAGTGTATAGCTGTACGTGTAGGAATGCTTTTAATGTAGTGGTTGCATTTGTTTACAGTTGAATATTTCGATATTAATTTACTGAGGTATACTTTTTAGTGATATATTTCATCTAGTCCTAGTGTATTGTTATATTTTGGTCAGTCAATGAAATGAAAAACATTTCACTAACTCACTTAGCTGCACCGAGCCAGATTTTGGTTATTGACACAGAGACTCGTCGCGTACCCTCAAGAGGTATGCGTACCACACTTTCGGAAACCCTAATATAAATAATAGAAACAGAGCAATGAAAGAAAGCACATACCCAGATAGCATTTTAATTAGCAGAAAATTTGCAGCAGTCTTGCTTTGAAAACCTGCAAAGTTGCAGCAAGCTCAGCATGACAAGACTGAAAGTTCATAACAAGACTGCAGCAAGATAACTCAAACGCCAAAGTCACCACACTTTGAACTTGCAGCTAACTTGTCGTGCAAGTTAAATTCATGTTGTATCAAATTTATTGCAAATTAACGGCAAACAAGTAATCAAAAATACTGCAAAGTAGTAATCTTTCCATGCCCCACTATCTGTTTACGTTACACTATAAGTTTAACCCCTTCGGAGAGGTCCATAGACCTGATCAGGTCTATTAATACGAACACACCGTCAGAAGGTGCATGCATCGTTTCCATCACCATAAACAAGTTCAGGTAATATTTGTATTTTTCAATGCGAGCCTTTTTTGGTATTTGATAAGTATAGCGTTTAGAAAAAGCGATGTCAAACGAAGAAAATTTCTGCTATTTCTGCGGATGAGCTGATTCTCTATTCTCTCAACAGAGGGATTTTAGGGATTTTTTGCTTTCGTCACTTTCGTGAATTAAAGACAGTTTTGCCATTAGTTTCACAACAAACTACTCATGCAAGTAGAGGATGGTACACCTTGCGGGAAATTTGCTGCGAATTTCTCAATTCAAATTTGTCACGGCAAGATATTGTCAGAAAAAATCAAACTTGCTGCTAATGTTCATGCTATCTGGGTAGTGTGTAGAAAAAACTACTCTATTATAACGGGAGCCTAGTTTTTGAATGCGAGCGTTTTGACCGATATTAACATGTATGCGTGAAAGCGAACCCTGTCCTCAATTTTCTTTAATTTTCACTTGTGCATATTTGCCTCCCCCAAACTGAGTTTCGTAGCTGTTTTATGTATTTTTGTGTTAATTAGGTCGCAGTGGTCAGTCAGCGAATATAAATACAGTCAAACCTCGTTATCCCGACACTCTAATGTCCAGGAAAAAGTGTCGTCATAAGCGGAGTGTCGCGGTAACCGGAGGTGGAGAAAAATATGTTTATAAAAAGCTGTATTTTTAATTAATTTAAGACAATTTTAAATTCCTAAATTTTCTTGCAGTTTTAAGCAATAAAAGATTATTATTAAACAAAATAAACACAAAAACAAAATTAAAAAGAATAAAAATCAGATTTATGATGACTGGTTTTTTATTGTTACATGAAATATTAATTAATTAAGGTATGCTTGTCCCTAGATATGCTTCCTACGCTTATTTTTTCAATATTATGCAATGAATTGTAATCAATATTCGTTGCTTCAGAAATGGATTTTAGAAGATAATTCCTGATCGTTTCAATGCAATGCAATGCAATGCTTCGGTTTTAGTCGGATGAAAAAAGCCGTGTAGCCAGAAGAAAGCACTGCCTGGCCAGAACAAAAAAACCGCGAGTAGACTAATACGTCTATTTGGAGCTTAAGTGGGTCATTCATAGTGTGTGGATTTATTGATTCCGATAAATAATTGAAGTAAATTTTCTCATTTATCTCAATGGGTAAGTCAGACAATTTTGTGAAAAGTTTGGCTAAGAGATTTCTTATCACTTAATTGCCATGCTTATAAGATGGATTATAAAAATGGACAATTTTCCCAAACAGTCGGGATACCCGGAGTTGAAAATTATTCAACGACGTAAAATCCGGAGTTTATTTAGAATAAAATCATATACAGAAAATCGGGACTTTGAAAAACTGACGTGATAAGCGGAGTGACGTGGAAACCGGGTGTCGGGAAAACGAGATCCGACTGTACATGAAAAAAAGTTGGTATCAGTGGATTTTGCGTAGAGTCCTGCCTCATCGAGAAAAACAAGACTGGGGTTTTCGCTTTTGAGACTTGAATCTCGTATCGATCCCACGTGCTCTGAGATATTTGAAGTCTATTGTTATTTGAGAGAGTCCGTCACTTTTGGTAAGAGAGTATTTAACCGTAGCTTAATAAAGTTTTTAAGGCAGCCACGGGTTGCTAGCATTTAGTGACCGTGTACGTAAATTTTAAATTTATGTGCTAGCAAATTATTTTCAGCGACAGTATTTGTTCGACATCGAAAGCCATTTTGGATTAGTTTGAGCAGCCAGCCTTTCGTAAGTAAGTTAGATTTAGATTTAGTAATTTTCATTTTCACATTTCGTGAAGACTAAAGTGAAATTAGTTCAGAGTAGCGTAACTCAATCTAGAACCCCGACTGCTATCCTTTCCTATTTTAAACAGTGTTTTACACGTTAAATCTGTGGGCATAACTCGATTACTTCGTGGCGGCTCTTATGGGGTTGTCACAAGTTTGATTATGCTAAACGAAAATATTACTGTAAGTAGAGGAAAAGGTCCAAATACCGGCTACCACTTTTGTTTTCAATCTAGATCATACAATTTTCAAAATTAATAAAATAAAAAGTGACAGCAGGGTACCTTGACACGTCTTACACCTGTTTAGAGAAAAAAAATCAATTTAAAAGGCGCTTTCTGTTTATAAGAAGCAAAATTCCGAAAGTCTTCAAATTTTGAGTTTTTAAAATGGGGTCTAAATACCGGCTACCTAAGATTTTTTCCAAAAGATCACACAAATAGTGCTAATGACAATTATTAAGCAATAAGAATATTATTTTAATAAATTGTATTGATTAATAACATTTCTTATGCACAGAAAAAATACGCAATTTTTAATAAATAAGTATTTTTGTCAAATTTCTAAAATTCTTTACGACTATCTCTCACAGTCTTCTTTCCATTATGTTTCTAATTTTGTTTTTAACGTGTAAAACAATAAAAAAAGCTTGCTGATTGAAATGAAAATTATTTTATCTGAAAAAATCAAAAGCATAATATCACTCTCTGCGTCGGTATAGTCCCTATCAACCCACATGTCGCATTCTTAACATTGAACCCAGAATCCCCTCCCACAATCTTGTCCATAGAGAAAGCACCCATGCAGAAGACACAAATTTATCATCTTACTCTGTTGGATATTTTCTTTTTTCACTTTTTTAGACCTCTCGCTGCGTAATTGTTTATCAAAATAGCTTCAAAAATTGCGTATTTAACCCCTTCGCGAAGAGCATCTTTTAAGAATTTTTATTCTTTTGTCACCGGTTTTTCAAAACCAAAGTTTTTGTCTAATTTAACCGAGAAAATGCTCCGATCAAATAAGTCATAATTTACAATAAAAAATAACTGGTGGGAATAATCAAGGAGGGTTAATTAGACGGAAAAAATACATCCCCGAAGAAATCTCGGGTTGCGCAAATTTTGCTACTTTTACGATGCCCAAGAAAATCTCGGGTTGCGCAGCGATAGGATTAAAATCAAATTTTTGCCTCTTTCGCCTCGTTTACTCCGTCATTTTTTTTCTTTCTCTTCACATTTATTACAGGCAATTTTGTAGTGCCCAACAGCTCTTTTTTGGAAAGTGATCCGGTAACCAGTGTCGGTCCTGAAGAATTACGGCCATGGTTGCTTTTTTCATATTGCGAAATGGCACGGGGACTATTTCTGAACCATTTAAATTAATTTATTAATTATGGAACTATTTAAATTAATTTATTTTCCTCCCCTTCAAGCAGAGCAACCGAGAGAGGTCCAAACACCGGCTAGCCGGTATTTAGACCACTCTAGGTAGCCGGTATTCGGACCACTGCTATGTTTAAGTTAAAACCGGCATTGCTCATTCATATAATAAAATACCAATACTGTGCGCGTGGCAATTGAGAGCTAAATATGTCTAGAAAATAACTTAATCAACAATTCAAGCCAATAAACGATCAGTATATTTTTAAAAAATGAGAAACACATCTGAAAAACTTTTGATGTACCAGATTACGTAGATTCGACACTTTTGCATTTACTATTTGTAAATGACACAGACTTCAGCGACGTACGTTTCGTAACTTTCTTCTCTCAATTAAAGTTACAAACTCTGCCTATCACCGCTAGGCTGCGCTGCGCTCAGTTCTCAAAACACCTAGTAGCCGGTATTTGGACCCTAGCCGGTATTTGGACCTTCTCCTCTATTGTAAAGACTTGGACGGTCGCACAATATTCTCTGCAGAAAACCCTCACTGGCACAGATTCACTACATAGGAAAATCTAATGTGTTTCCAAAGTAGAGCAAAAATATAGCTAAGTTCACTAATCTTAACGTTAAGATAAAACGAACCAGTTGATCACCATCGATCTACTACGTTTGACAGTCTACGACAGTTCGCTAATGCAAGGGACCACCGGTAGTGTCTTTGATGGACCGCGTGGGAAATAGCAAGCATATTTTCCCACGAGAAGATTTCCTCTCGCAGGCTCTGTGTGCAAATATGTAGACAACTCCCTGGCCGACCACTCAGTGATCAGCTGTCAAAGATTTTTGACAGGAGAAAACGGCGAGTGGCTCAGAGACTTACTATTGTTTTGGAACAAGATAATTTGAATATATAAGAGACGAGGATGATTTTTAGTTAGTTAGTAAATTTCTAGACTCCAGAGAGAGTTGCTTTCAGGTTGGACCTGAAAAGGGAAGGTAAAAGCTCTCCGGGGTGAACTGTAGGTTTTTACGGGCAACCGACCCTAGTGGAATAACAGCCGAGACGGCTAAGATACGGCATCTAGGCCGGCAACAAATAAAAGGTAACTGCGATATTGGTACATGGTGCCATAGCAGTATAGAGATCTTTATCTCTAGAAAGAACAATCGTCCACTGATTATTAATAAACCTCAAAGGACATAGATAAGCTAACCTCTTAACTGCAGTGAAGAAATATTCAGTATTTTTCTAAAAGGGACTTACGCGACAAGCTGCCACCTTCTCATAAACTTTCTTTTGACTTTGCATCTAATCATTTCAACATTATAAATTGTTGTGTCGTATATAACTACCAATTATTCAGCCAAGAGATAATTTGTTGGTCTTCAATCTAAATGAACATTCGTTTTTAAGCCTTCGAAGTAATACCGCTCACCGCTACCGCCTTCTTAGGATTCCGCACAGTATTTAACAGAAGAAATGGACAAACTTACCTTATAGTTAAACTCCACTCGGCTCTCATTGAAGTAGGGATTAAAAGTCGTTAAAACAGTTGTAACATCGGCATCAAGCTCCTAAAAATGTAACATCCTTAAGAATGAGTTAACGCATCGAGTCATTCAAAAATTAAAAGAAAGTTTTTGCCAATTACCTCAATAGAAACATATGACCAATTACAAAGTATACTCAAACCAAGCATAGCATTAAGGTATGGTATTAGATTTGCAAGGGGTTGTATAAATATTAATATTTAATTTCTTATGTGTACTTCCAGAGCTACGTATAAATTTCAATAACTTTGCAATCGTGAAACGTTATTAAAACCACAGCAAACGATTTTTGTCATAGACCATATAATGTAACGGAGCTCTTTTGAATGTCCCTGTTAAGGAACTGTAACTGCTACATACTTCATTTTCAATACTGGACTAGCCATAGTGAATATCAATAATATATATCAATTTCATGGCGATCCGTCTATATTTACGTGAGTTAGAGCACGGACAGACGGACGGTAGACAGACAAACCGAAATCATAAACACTTTTCAACTATATTGGGAAGAGTTAAAAAGAGTTTGTCCTTCAGAAGGGGAATTAATTGATTCGGTTAATAATACATATCGAATCAATAAATATTTGATTAGAAAAGAAATATCAATTACTACTATAATAACTATTATCACTATTTATTAATTAGAAACGAATTGGAAACCGTCAAAAATCGCTGTTAATAAAAAAGTTTACAATTTTAAATAAAATGTTTAAAATTGTCCTCTTCAATCATTGCTCGTTTCAAATTCATGTTTTCTGAAACTCATTATTGCTTTATTAATAATGAATTTTATGTAAAAATGGAGAAATTATTTTACAATAATAATATGTAATCTGCAGATGCGGCAGATTTTTTGTCTTTTCAAACAGTAATGTTTTTTTTTTGCAAGGTTTATTCGTTCCCTTTCCATAATCGGGATGGCTCACTAGTGTCTCGCGACAGACATCACGTGACCCAAATTTAGATTCCTGCCTTCAGATAACAGATTTGCCTACTTATTTTAATATTTGGTGCCGAAAGATTATGTGTTTGGTGGTTGAACGCTTTTATTTATAAATGTTTTATCGGCGAAATATTCTATTTCCGTTTTATTTTCACCTTTTTTATTTAAAAATATTTTATCCGTTGTTTTGTATTTTTCATGACAAATGGAATTATTTTAATAAAAGTAAATTTTGATGGTAATAACCATTAAAGATTTATTTTTATTTTTTAAAGTAAAACATTTACTTAAATATTCTATTTCATAATTTTTTTAACTTTTTATTTTAAAATGTTATGCATGGAAATACTTAAATAAAAGTTAATTTTTATATAACAATTAGATTTATTTCTATTAATAAAATAAAATAGTACTTATTTAAATACGGTAAAATGTGCTTAAAATTTCACATTAAAGCGCCTTTTAATATTTAAAGTTTCTGTTCAGTACAATATTGTCAAGTAGCTTTTTAGGTGTGCTCGTAATTATATAAATACGTAGCACCTATAGTCGTCGTTCAGTCCGTCTATCTGTCCGTCTGTTTGTCTGTCCGTCCGCATATAACAGAGCAAAAACTACCTAACCGAATAGTATGAAATTTTAAGAATATAATTGTTGCAAAATTTTATCGAATCATTTTAAATTTTATGAAAATCGGATGTATAGTTTAATTACAGGGACAGTCAAAAGTTTTCCGTTACCTTACGGCCAATGGGAAAAATTATTTTAAGTGAATTTGAATGATGTTACATCCTTTCGAACAGAATGAAATTGATATGCACGTATGAAGTGCACTAAAATATACATACAGTACGATATGCGGTTGAAAACATATTTATAAAACAAGTTATAGTACGAACGCACCTCATTTGCCACGTTTGACGTGCAATTTCCAACTTGTTTTTTTTAAGTAAAGCATGTTTAATGATGTAAAAGGACAGGATTCTATATATGGTCACGTGACGTCTGCTTTTTTACTTTAAATTTTACTTTAAAATGTATTCAAGTCTGTCTTACTTTATTTTATTTAGTCTTTTAAAAAATTCAAATTCAGACGTTAAATACGTATATTTTCGAAAACGTTTCCGAGTAGTTTTTACTGCATTCATCAGTTTCTTCAAACCGAAATATAGGTTTTTTGGGTGTTATCCGTTCTGAAGTAAACATTTTCAAGTTCAACGAACATGTTTTACAGACAACCATGATAAATTAACATTAACATTAAAAACAATATTATTTTGTTACTCTTGCATGTATAAATTTACACTGTTTAAAAATTTTCTGTGAAATTACAGAGAATCTACTAGTAATCCATTATCTTATGTCTTATGTAAAATTACAAAGACTAGAGAAACGGACATTCTGTTAAATAACAGAGATATTATTCGGTACATTAACAGTAGACTCAGTAAATTTATTTAGTTTATTTATTTTTAGTGATAATAATGTAATTTATTTTTCGAAATTAGGGAATTTTTGAACTTCAAAGAATTATAACTAGAGATCGGCCCAAAATCTGAGTTTCGCCGAAAATTCGTTTTCAGCAAAAATGCTGTCGAAAATTCGGCCGGCCCGAAGCTCGACCGAAACTATATGTATTCCAAAAATTTCGTTTCTTCCTTCGGAAATTTGCAACATTATTCATTTATTTGAGCTGCATCGGTACAAATGAGGAACTCTTTATTTATTGCTATGAACTTAACTGTTTATAATTATCAGTCATGACTGACTCAAGACGTGAGTGCACATTATAAAGCGAACAATGCATAAATTACTAAACTTTGAAGACGCTTTTCATGTGCTCATTAAAAGCTGCAGATTTAATTGTAATAGAAAATTTTTAGTTTGAAACCGCAGAAGTGTTATGAACACTCTTTGAGAAAGTTCTAGAAAACAGATGATCTTTTACAAAAATCTTTATAAAAAATCAATCGAGGCTTGTATACACAAAAAACTTTTTAATTAGATGAAATTCGTATAACTCGGAAATCACTCTGTGTCGTTGATGAATTAATTGCACTTTATTTTATATGGAAATAAAAGTTTTGGTCAGAGGAACAGAGAGTCAAATTGGCCCACATGTATAATTAAATAATAGTTACGTATATTTAATAAACACGTATAATTAATTAATAATTATGTATATCTATGTATGTATTAATTACTTTAAAAAATTAACACCTTCGTTTTTGAAAATAGGAAGATTACCGAAATCCGGTTTCAAAAACCTGTTTCGATCGATCCTTAAGGGGACTGGTCACTCAGCTTCCGATTTCCCCTCACTAATGTAAAGTCTATGGGCATTGGATGCATTCGTATATTTAAAATATCTCCTCGGGAAATTCATATTTTTAACTTCTATTTTTTGTGTGCACTTCCTAAAAGATGTCTCTTTTTTTCTTACAAGGGAACCACTTTAGGTGTTGCTCGCACCTAGTATTGAAATCTGGTGCATTTTAAAGCTCTATATTAGGAAGTTTGGGAATCGATAAAATTTTTTTGTTAAAATAATTTTTTTTGATTTTACAGCAGATTAACTTTCTGAAAATGCAATTTTCTAGACCACATTTCGGGCTTTTAACGTAAAAGTTAAAAAAAAAAATAGTTAAAAATATAAATTAGTCAATAATAACTATAAAATGTTGAAAAAAGTTTTAAAATTCCTTTAAGAACCTACGAATTTGATTTAAAAAAAAAATACTATATTATATTTACATATTTGGCGGGGAAAAATTGGCGTCTTTTTCGTCCCGTGCAGTTTTCCGGCAACCCTAATGCACCAGATCTCGATTCTAGGTGCGAGCAACACCTAAAGTGGTTCCCTTGTTAGTTCTCAAAATATTTCTAAAGTAAAGACTTAATTTTATAGGAAGTATTAAAATCTTACTCACGCTTTTAACACATAAAATATTAAATTCAGCATAGATTTTAGAAATATTTTGAAAACTAAGAAAAAAGAGACATCTTTTAAGATACCAACACAGAAAAAAGATGTTAAAAAAAGTCCTTCCGGTCAGTGCCGGGAGGAAGAGGTAGCTTTCATAATCCTTATTTAAAAAAAAGCCAAATTATATCATTCAAACACACGAAGCTCAATTTAGTGGAAACCGAATATAGGAGATTCAATACTAATTTTTATCAATATAATGAATGAGAATTTCGCGAAATTAGTCAGCTTTATCCAAGCTGCTTTTCTTTAAAATAACATATATTTGGCTGCCAAATTCGGCAATTTCTTAAAGTGCCTGTCATTTTAAGACAACATGGTGGATGAGGCTAAGCAATGAACTTGGTCGAGACCTTAGTAATTCCTGTGCACATGCTCACTCACATCGGAATCGGTTAATATATAGGAGTGCTGTCGCATGCAAAAAATCAGATTTTTCAAAATGTCACCCACAATAGAAATTGAAACTGCTATATCTGAGCCATTTTTTAAGATAAAGACAAACAAAAAATGCTCCTGAATCCTTATATCAAGGTCAAATGCTTAAGAAAGAAACCTTTTTCAATTTCTAATTTTTTTGCACCTCACTTTAAATATATATATATTTTTTAATTTAATGGTCTCCATTTTGAAACAAGATGGCTGATGAATCTGGCCAGCGAACTTGGTCGAGATGTTGATGTATACTATCCACATGCCTTCTTACATCGAAATAGGCGAATACGTGTGTTATCGCGTGACAAATACAAGATCGTTTCAAATTGTTAGCCATGCTAGAAAGTTAAAGTGCTATAAATCAACCATTTTTTAAGATATAAACAAAAGAACAAATTTTCAGAAACAAAAACTGCTCCGGAATCTTCGTATCAAGGCCAAACACATAAAAAAATCTTTTTCATTTTCCAATTGTTTAATACCTCAGTTTTAATTTTTAATTTAATTTTTTTAAATGGCAACCCTTTTGAAACAAGATGGCGAATGAAGCTGGCCAACGAACTCGGTCGAGACATTGGTATGTACTATGTACAGACCAAGTTACATCCAAATAGGTTCATAATTACGCCCGTTATCGCGTGACAAAAATCAGGTCGTTTTAAAATGTCAGCCACAAGAGAAATTCAAAATGCTATTACTCAGCCATTTTTTTTAGATATAGACGAAAGAAAAACTGTTCCGGAATCTTTGTATTAAGGTCAAACACATACAAAAAAAATCTTTTTCACTTTCCAATTTTTTGGTATCTCATTTAAATTTTTTTATTTTTTTATTTTTTTAAATGGCCGTCATTTTGAAACAAGATGGCGGATGAAGCCGGCCAACGAACTCGGTCGAGGTATTTGTATGTACTATGTTCACACCAAGGTACATCCAAGTCGGTTCATAAATACTCCTGTTATTACGTGAGAAAAATCAGGACGTTTCAAAATGTCAGCCACGCTAGAAATTCAAAATGCTATAACTCAGCCATTTCTTAAGATATAGACGAAACAAAAACTGCGCCCGAATCTTTTTATCAAGGTCAAACAAATAAGAAGAAAATATTTTTTCAATTTTTAATTTTTTGGTACCACATTTCAAATTTAAATTTTTCTTAAAAATTTAAATGACAACCATTTTTAAACAAGATGGCGGATGAAGCTGACCAACGAACCCGGTCGAGACATTGGTATGTACTATGTATAAACGAAGTTACATCCAAATCGGTTGATAAATACGCCTTTTATCGCGTGACAAAGTTCAGGACGTTTCAAAATGTCAGCCACGCTAAAAATTCAAAATGCTATAACTCAGCCATTTTTTAAGATATAGACGAAACAAAAACTGCTCCGAAATCTTTGTATAAAGGTCAAATACATAAGAAAAAAATATTTTTCCATTTTTAATTTTTTGGTACCACATTTCAAGTTTTAAAATTTTTTAAAAATTTTAAATGGCCGCCATTTTGAAACAAAACGGCGGATGAAGCTGGCCAACGAACTCGGTCGAGACATTGGTATGTACTATGTACACACCGAATTACATCGAAATCGGTTCATAATTACGGGAGTTACAGTGTGACATAGGTCAGATATATATATATATATATCAATTTTGAACGGAGGGTGGTTTCGGGGTCTGGGGGTCATGATCGATGAAAATATAACAAAATTTTTTGAAATCGCTTTCCTCCGAACGGCTGCAATAGGTAGCTTTTTTGTAAAGAAAGCTACCTAATATGAATTTCCCGAGGAGATATTTTAAATAGACGAATGCATCAAAAGTCCATAGACTTAACATTACGGAGGAGAATTCCGAAGCTTTTACAACGAAATTTTTACAACTAGATAAATCATCTTCAAGGTTGGAGTAGCATAGTTAGGTTTTTTCCCAACAGAACCAAAAATTACTAGGTCAGGACTCGAACCTGGGTACCTTGACTTACCGTGTCAATGCTCTTGCAATGCTCTTCCTTCAGGTAGCTCAGTAGGAAAATCATTGGCACGGCAAGCCAAGGTACCCAGGTTCAAGACCTTTGGCTGGACATTTTTTGCTCTGTTGGAATAAATCTCGTTCTATGCTACTCCAACCTTGAAAATGATGTTTGTAATTCATGCTCATGTTCATAAAAAATATTTAAATCTTTCGTCATATTCATCTTCTTTTTAATTCTTAAATATTTTTGCTTCATTTTCGTTTTGCACGTGCAAATCGTTTAATTGAAAATAAATTGCTGTGGAAAAAATATTGTTTAATGTTTTGAATTTCTGGCAACTGTAAAGAAAAATGCATACATTTTATAAAGAAAATATGGATTGATTCTCTGTAAAAAATAATGAAATTTCGAATTATTTAAAAATATATTTGCATAAATTAAATAAAAATAACCCAAAACCTTTACTATGCTCAACCTATATGCAAAGATAGAAAAGCATTAAATCATCCATTTTCACACTGACTTCAGACAAACATTCACACACACTATTATTAGGATTATATTATTAGGATGCGGTGTGTGTGTGTAAAAGTTTGGCATGTCACATGTTAATTGATATTGTTTGGGATATATGACATATAAATATATTAAACAAAAACATAATTTGAAGAACAAATTAAAAAAAAAAAATTATTTCCTACATTGTTTAAGCTTGAGAAGGGACAGATATTAAGACATTTCATTCAATTAGTTCTACAGTTAATGTTAAATTTTTGAAACAAATTAGTTAAGCCAATTGAAGATTAAAAAAAAAAAAAAAAATTCATACAATATATGATACTTAAAACACCCTAAAAAATTAAATTCCGTTCAAATTAAATCGAAATAAATCTTAGACTTCTTCCATTTTTAATTGAAAATATTTGTATTGCAGATTTTGTATTGCGTTTATGACAATTGTACATAAAATGATAAGATGCATGCAAAATACAAAACTTAAAAAAAGTCTAAGATTTATTTCGATTTCATTTGAACGGAATCTAATTTTTTTAGGATGTTTTAAGTATCATATTGTATGAATTTTATTTTTATTTTTTAATCTTCAATTGGCTTAACTAATTTGTTACAAAAATTTAACATTAACTGTAGAACTAATTGAATGAAATGTCTTAACATCTGTCCCTTCTCGAACTTAAACAATGTAAGAAATATTTTTTTTTTTTTTAATTTGTTCTTCAAATTATGTTTTTGTTTAATATGTCAAATTTTTTAATAACTACTGCATTCAAACGAACTGATTTCAAAATTAATAGAGGGTATCATCATCAAGCTTTGATGTATGCGGTATTGCATCACAATGTGTGATGCAGTTTACCAATGTATAATTCAAAATATTTCGCACTGTAGTAATGCAGGTTGCTGTAGTTTGGACAAAAACTTCCAATCTGAACTCCTTACTGCTAATATTTAACAATATTATAGCTGTGATACAGTAAAAAATAAAAAATAAAAGTTTTGCTTAAATTTTGTTATCTTATTCTCTCCCGAGGGGTGATGTAAACACATCATAAAATTATTACCTAAGTTTAACTTGGGGTGTAAATAGTTCTCATCTCGGAAAAAAAAAATACATTTAAAAATTTAAGTTGTGTAATTCCTCACCAAGTTCGCTACCTGCGTAAAAATAGCTATCCATTTGAAACTTTTTACTAAAACATGAACTTGACCAAAGCAAAAACTTATTCTGAAAATATCCTTTTTATTTTCACTATGACGCCGTATTCACCTTTTTAGTTCTTGAAAAAAAAAAAAAAAAACACTAGTTCAATTTAATATTTCACATGGAAATCTTTCAACTAAAAATAAATAAATTATTATTACGGCTTTTGAAATTTTTGCAACAATGAATAAAAAGTGTTACATTTTCTATGAAAAATGTCCGTTGATTCTCAATGAAAAAAATGAAATTTGGAATTACTAACAAGGACGGTCTCCTTACAGGGCATACTCAGAATATGTTGAAAAAAAATGCTAGTGAAACTACTCATGTATGTAATAACGGATCGGTCAAATTTAACGGCGGAATTTCAGTAGAAAGTCTGTAAAAAAATAAAATGCTTTCGAATACTTGGCTCGAAAATACGAAAGTGACACGCGATTTGGCGAGCAGGATTTTTCCTCGCCAAAAGCAAACGATTTCAATGTATCTGAAAATTGTTTATTAATTGTTTTTTAGAATGCACGGTTTTTAATGAATTTAAACTTATTCGATGAAAGAGGTTATTATATATTTTTAATATTACATATATATGTTGCTTGTTGCTGTAGTTATTTAATTTTATCACTGTACAAATATTTTCTATGCTTTGCAAGTTGCAAATATTTATTTTAAGTTATAGTCAGCTGACATTTGATTGCCATAATACGTTTCCATAACGAAGACGAAGTCGTTTCCATAGCAACAAAATCAAATCGACAGTGTTTTATCTGCCTTATTTTTGAGCTTGAAATAATCCAAATCAATTTAAATTTTGTTTTAAATCGTAAAATATGATATTTAAATTTTATTATAAATACATATAAATATATATAACAAACTATAGTTTAAAAAAAAAAACTAAAAATGACAAAACTATAGTTAAAACAAATTAAAAATGACAAAACTAATGTTATTTAAATTAAACTTAAGAAACAAATTCAACATAAAAAGTTTTTCCTACATAAAAGCGTATTTTTTTTTTTATCACCATCCGGTGATAAATCGCCAAATAAACGAAAATTTCGTTATTTTTTTACGTACGCTGTATCGGGGTTCCGCAAAAAAAATTTATGAACATATATATCCATATGAGAAGAACATTCTGTAATATTTTCAGATTTTTCTGAGTATGTCCGTATGGAGACCTTCCTTGTAAGAATAATATTTGAATAATGTAAAAAAAAAAATGGCCCATGTTTCTCTCTGAGTTATAATTCACTCATATGCAAAGGCATTTTACCATTCGTTTTGACCCTGACGTCAGGCAAACGTTTTTACACTTTAAATTTATAAAGTCATTAGAATTAGTAAAGAATAAAAAATGAGTGGCATCAGGGACAAAAAGGTGGGAAGAAAAAATGAAAAAGTTATGAGCTCCATAGGTTTTTCTATGTTAAATTAACATTGAGAAGTGACACTGGAAATAAATAAGTATTGCGCTGCCGCGCAATACTTAAATGTATAAACTTACCTCAACAGTCAAGAAAATTTGCTTCAATTGTTGCGAAACACCAGGCTGAAAATGATAGTAAAAATGTGAGTAAATAAAATTACAAATAATTAATTAACAATAAGTAAATATTTTTAAAAACACAGAACTGAAGTCAAATACTTTTTCTCTCTACATACATTTTGTTTCAAATTCAAGTTCCTGTTGCAAAAACTAGAAAAAACTCAGTTTAAACCTTGGAATAAACCTGGTTTTGGGGAGAAAACTAAGTTTCTTGGGAATAAAACAGGCCTTTTGGAAATAAACCGATTTTTTGCAACTCAACTTATTGGTATGTCTTGCCTTTGTAGCATAACATAATATTTTGTCCATTCTGGTATTCTATTGTGGTACATGCATTACAACTGGATTTCTGCCTGAGTCGGATTATATTGGACCCAAACCCTGTAGGGTTTGGGTATGCATGATCGCCCGTAGAACAACTTTCAGTTGTGGTAGTGTTAGAGGGGGGGGGGGGGATATTTTGAAATAATCCGCTGCCAAAACCCTGTTTATTTATTTTTAATGAAGAATGTTAACATGAAATAAGTTAAACTAAAAAATACGTTAACAAAGGAATGCTTAAATTCTAGTGCTTAAATTCACCTTTAATAAATAATTAAAATCCATATAAAACCCAAATAAAACTTACTAAAATTGTTTTTAGGTGTATATAGATTTAAAACTATTTTAAATGCATTAAAAATCAAATTAAAATAATAAAATAACAAATAAAAATTATAAATAAATAAATATTTATTTATTTATAAATTTTAAATAAATAAAAAAAAATTCTCATCAATTTCATGAATTTTGATTGATAATTAAGACGCATGAAGCATTTCAAAAATTTAAACATAGGTTTTGAGAAAACATATTTGAAATATTTTAAACGGCCGAAAAATTGTGTGAAAACTTCAAACACTTTTAACTTTGCGAAAAATAATCGCATTTGCATGCGGTTTTTTGCAAATGGCTCAGAATAAACAAACTGAAGAATAAAAATATGCACAAAAATAATTTTCGATTAGTGGGTTGATTTTTGCTCAAATAAAGGTTCACGGTCTTGAGACTAAATTTTATGATGATTGTCACTTATTAAACATATTGTTTGTTATAAATCATTTTTATATGCAATTTAGAATAGCAGTTTAATGGACAATATTCCCATCACGTGACAGCAACTAAAATGTCAGCGCGATGGTTTGCATTCGCGAAGGGTTTACGCTTCTTTTCTAGTCACTTATTTTATAGTCAAAACTTACGATCTCAGTAAGCAAATTAATGGAAGCAAAAGCATGTTTTTTCCTTACTTAATTATTTAATGATGAAAATTTTGGTCAAAAATCATTTGCAAAAATAAAATTAAAGTTTTCCTAAGTACTTGAAATTAATATTTGGATCGTGGAGTAAAGCCATATTTAAGTAAAATAAGGTTAATTTACACATTTTATAAAAGAAAAAAAATCATGTCAATTAAAACCCTTGAAATGCCACTATCAGCTATAATCTAACTTATTTAAACATTATATTTCTAACACGTTTTATAATTAACATAAAATTATTCTGAAATTAAATGGAGATTCCTTATGTTTTTCAAATATATTGGATGCATATATATTATTTTAGTATCAGAATAAAAAAAATAAGTGAATTCTTCAAAAACATATTATTTTCAAATGGAGTCAATTTTCATTATTTTCCCAAATAGGTTGTTTCTTGAAGTAATATATATATATATATATATATTACTTCAAGAAGTACTTACTTTAATCTTAAAGAATATATATATATATATATGCTTTAATTAACTAATGGAAGAAAAAATTAAGGGGATTTGGTACACTTTGAACTTTTCTTTCATTTGAGTATTTTATAATACCTTTTTGACACAATTTTAAACGGTTTCATGAAGAAAAATGACATAATAAATAAACGGTCAAGTGCGAGTGTTACTCGCTCTCCGAGGGTTCCGTACTATGAATATAATGAATTATTATCTGCATTACTTAAAAGAATAATAAGATTCTGTAAAAAAAAAAAAAAAAAAAAAAAAAAAAAAAAAAAATACAACGTAGTGTTGGATATATTAGAAAATTATGAATGTGTATACCATAAAAGTTCAAAGAGATATGAAACCCAAAAAATATCAAATATTACTATTTTGCATAACTTGTTTTTAAATCTTATCTTAATCTGTTTATGATGTACCTAATCCGTTACTGACAATAAAAGTACTGCATATTTAAACTTCATTTGGCAATTCATAAAACTAAATTCAGTGTAGTAATAATCTTTTATTTTTACAGTGTAGTTAAAACAAAACCCTTGTTCAAAGTTTAAACTTGGCGTTGTGCGAAACGCGCTTCGAAAGGAGGTCGCAAAGTTGAAACGCCGCCTTAGTCCGTGCCGCGTTTTTACAGATAGGTTTTAACTTTTAAAGACACGAGAGACGTATTGAGAGATCCACTCAATGCAAACTAGTCGCGAATCCCAAAGTATTTATGTGGTTAATTCTTGTTAAATAGCTGTTTTAAACAATTTGACGTTTATTTCTTTTATCCTACTTGCTTTTATTACTACTGGGCATTGCATTACACAAATATATCATTAAAAGTTGTTATCTAGGCTTTAAAAACCAATGGTACATAAAGTACGCCGCTCCTGTCATTATGTATGTCCAAATCGTCTGTGTCTTTAAGGGTTAATACCTTGGCTAATTAGCGACGATTTTTTTCGAAAATCATTATCAACAATGCTTTTATACTTCGGATACGATATGTACCAACAGCGCCCCTCGACACCTTTGCTGAATGCCTGCAAATCGAAATTTGTGTGTAACAGGAAAATGCGCTTTTCTCAAAAACTATGTGACCTAGGGTAATCGATATAATTTTCCTGCAAGGTTTAAATTAACGTCTACTACCTCTAATCTTTTGATAATTTTAGTTTCAGTAGATTCGGATATAGATGGGGGGAACATATTTTTGCGTAATTTTCGACGATATCTTTGAAAATATAATACCTAAAATTAAAAGAAATGTATTTTTGAGTTCAGCGTTATGAAAGCTTTCACACGATACCCCACATGATATACAAAGAATTTTTTTTTTTTTTAAGTAACTTAATAAGCTTCTCTACTTTTTTCCCTAAATATATTTGTGAATGTTTAATAATCTGTAAATATGTGGGTCAATAATCTTTATTAGAGAGACCGAGGCTAGTAGGCGCAGTTTTTAGTTATTGATTTTTATTAATTTTTTGTTGAAGTTTTTTAAGAAACTTTTACAGTACTTTTAAAGAACGGGCAGAATCACCCAACCGGAGCACCCACCAAATTTGGCATAGGTTCTATTGCTCCGGCGGAAAACCCTATGCACCACCAAGAAAAACCACCGCTAAGAAAACAGGCCCAGAAAAACCAGACGGCAAATAATTAAACATAGACTAACGTTCAGTAGTGAGACTTGCACTAGAACTAAAATCTACATACATAAGGTTACATAATTTGTAAACCAAAATAAAATTTAAGCAAAGAACGAGAACACCTCTCGTTAAACACCAACAGAACCAAAACAAAAACATCACAGATGTTCAAGTCACTGACTTTAAAACTTACACAAAACTGGAATCACATATTGAACTAAATTATAAATTAAATTGACCTGCAAATATACAAATTGCATTAGACTTAAAATAAACGAGTCCATCGCCAAAGTCCTACAAAATAATTGTTCGTATCATAGTTCCTAAGAAGGACACCACATACACTCTGAAACACAAAGTCTGTAGAAAGTAGTCCGAAATGTTCGTAAAAAGACATAATAATGTTATTAAAAAGTTTTTAAAAGACCATCATATGTAGCCGCACAACATGCCAATCACTGTTAGCACCGAAGATAAAAAGATAGTTCCGACCAGCAGACCAAGTATTTCAATGTCACAATAAGGGCACAGCTTTATAGTACTTTCACCAGCTTGCAGTAAAAACCACAAGAAGTAGACATTCAAAACACATATTTAATAAATGAAAAATTCTTATTTAGCTTGTTATAGATATTTCGTAACTTATTATAGTTCCCACGACAGGCAAGAACTCTTCTGATATTCCATGCCACTGGACGGTTCCTAATAAAATCAAATTTCTCAGCAGACACTTGGCATGAGTCAAATAAAAAATGACGAACATCGCCCTTAGTACCACACCTGCACTTATCACTCTCTGCTTTTCCCATTTTTTTAAGATATGCCGGAAAGGCACCATGCTCTGTGTAAAAATAAACACATATCTGACAATAACATACATAATCCAAATTAACTTTACTTAATAAGTCATATGTAAAACGACCTTTTTTACTATTATTCCAATCAGTTTGCCAATCACAAATAAGTTTTTTAGACAGACCGGCTTTTAACATGCAGATCGGCATAGGAATGTTTTCTTCAACATCATACTCATCGTTAAGAATCACTGATTTAGCAAGGAAATCCGCTCTTTCATTTCCATAAGTGCCAATATGGGCCTTAACCCATCCTATGTTAATAATTTTATCACTCATTAATCTCAGATTATCGTAAATTCTCATTAAAAGATCATCGTTAGGAAAAAGACGCTGGAGAGAGCAATACGATGAAAAACTATCCGTAAACAAATAGAAAACTTAAAACTGTGATGACCTGCACCAATCTATTGCATCAGCAATTGCAACCAGCTCTGCCTGATAGATCGAATTATAATTCTTAAGTTTTATCCTTTTTTCAAATATAGAGTCATGGCCCCTGAACACAACATAAGCTGCAGCAACCCCTTGATCCATCTTCGATCCGTCAGTAAACAGAACTGGGTGACCAGCAAATGTATTATATTTCATCATTGGACGAATAAAATTAACATTATGAGGAGAATAAAAATACGGATAATCAAAAGTTGGTATCCTTCTTACTAGTTTATCCGAATCCATGCGACAGCCACTCAATTCAATAGACGTTCTGCCACGCAGCACATTGTATTTTAAGGCTGAGATCGAAAGCTCAAGAAAAATTGGAGGAACACCAGCTAATACACAAAGCGCATCTGTAGAAGTTGTACGATAGCCATGAATAAATGAGAACAAAGCCACTCGCTGACAAGAGGATAAACGCTTAATACCGTGATACTTCAAGTCCCCCAGCCAAATCTCATGGCCATAACTTATTTGTTTCAGAAGAACTGTTTGATACCACAATTTAAGATATTGAAGAGGAGTACCCCGGTCACGAATCCTCGACTTCTTGATGTTACAGGAAAAATCTGTTACTTTAGATCTGACAGCTTCCAAATGAGGGAGCCAATTAAACAGGTTATCCAAAGTAAAACCTAAGTATAACATTGTATCTTTAACAGGAATGCTGTTATGTAAAATTTTAAAGATTGGTCTTCTTTTCTTCAACGTTTTTGTGCCAAACATCATAGCAACAGTCTTTGATGGATTAATGGTGAGATTCAAATTATTACAAATATTATTAAAATTTTCCACATGATTATTCATTTTGTCTTCAAGCGACTGTCTTGTATCTGCACCATCAACAACAACAGAGTCATCTGCATATGAAATCAAATCCATATGCACCTTACGTGCGTTCTTCAAAATCTCGTCAGCCACTATCGTCCAAATCAAAGGGCCGAGGCATGATCCTTGCGGGCAGCCCACAAATATCCTAAACCATCGGATGCCCCTCAGAAAACGAAAACCGATTTGTCGATTAGAAATGTAACTCTTAAAAGTATACTTTATATAGCTGTAAATCGGTAGGTCATCAATAATCCGAGAAGCAACCAACCAGTCCAGGACATCGAAGGCCCCCGCAATATCAAATGAAATGGCAGAACAGTACTTGAATTTCGTAAGCTTTTCTGCAACCAAAGTCTTGAGAGAACTTAAAGCTGTGAGCGTTGACCTAGTCTCACGAAAGCCATGTTGATTGTTATCAAGAAAATTCAGAGATTCTAACATAGTTAGAACTCGCATCTTCAAAAGACGCTCGAAAACTTTACCCAAAATGGGCAGAAGAGTAATAGGCCTATATGACTTCGGAAGATTCGGTGGACGGTTTCTCTTCCTGAAAAAAATAATAACGCCTTTCTTCCAATTCGCCGGGAAATGGCCAAACCTCAGACAAGTATTAAATAACATTAACATAAGAGATCTATATTTTGTGCACATATTTTTTACTACCAAAGCATCAACGTCATCAGCTCCCGGAGCTTTATTGTTGTTCTGGCACTGTAGAGCAAAGCGTAATTCACGTCGGGTAAAAGGCTTATAATCAGGGTGATCCAGAAAATCCTTATCACTAACAAAATTATGAATCTGTGCTGGAGTATTCATGATGCCAAAGTGCTCGTTCATAAGTTGGGAAGCCACTTCATCGTAACTCGCAAATGCCGAAGAATTCTCTAGAGTCATGAAAACCACGTCTGACGGTGAAGTCTTCTTGCCTGAGAGATATTTGTACAGATTACCGTAAGCGTTGTCCGTACGTTGACAAAAGCTGATCCACACAGCGCGTTTTGCCTGACGAAGATGACGTTTATATGATCGACGAGCAGAGATATAACTATCCCTATATGCTATATTAGACAAATTTTTATGATACCTTTTATACAATGCTTTAACTTTATTTCTGTCTATGCGAAGAGCATCTGTGTACCATGTAGCCGTTGGCTTATGATTAAGTGAACCCTTTCTAAAACAGTTATCTAAAACGTAATGCAAAAAGTCATCGAAGTTGGTCAGCCAATCTTCCAATCCATCTACTCCCTGTACTCTTTCAAGAGTGCTCTGCAATCTGTCGTTCATTCTTCCAAAATACTTGTTGAACTTCCTCATAGACTTATTTTTAGTTTTATACCTCAGATTTGTAACATTTAACGGTACCAATTTCATATCAAACTTTATGTACCTATGGTCCGAGAAAGAAAAATTTTTATCGTCAACTTGCCAAGAATTCAGGTATTGCACCACGTCAGTACCAGCCAAGGTGAGATCAGGGCGGCCTTTACATTCACCACGAACAAAAGTGTGAGGAGCATTAGGATCATTCAGAATCCTGAGATTACCCATCATCAAGTAATCCTGAAATGTTTCCGATCTATCGTCTTCGCTGGTATAACCAAATGTCATCAGAGAAACATTGAAATCACCACCAACAATAAGTGACGAGCAATCTTCAAAATAATTGATCCAACACGACATGTCAGAATCAATATTACTCGAAGGGGCTGAGTAGACTGAGCCAAGAGTCAGTGAAGTCTGTTCAAAAGTCACCGTAATAAAAACACTGTTTGGGGTGATTAAGCTTATAGTGCAATTCATGGTTTTATTAGTACACAGAATGGAGGAGGTGTTATTTAAAGAAGAAAATATTAACCAGTCTGGTGAAATCCCAGAAACTTTACCACCGTAAGCATGTGGATCCTGACAAAGAAAAAACAAAACGCCCTTTCTCTCCGCATAGTCAAACAAAGCTTCACAAGCATCGGTACAACGGTTAAGATTAATCTGAACGATTCCAACACCACTAGATAGTGAATCATTTGACATGACCTATGTTATAATCTCCTCGCCATCAAACCATCACGGTAGGCTTTAAAAGTCGGACAGTCAGAACTGTCAGCACGATGTCCAGTGTCCGTGTCCACATCCTCTTCTTTTTGACAATTTACACAAGACTCCGTTTCAACTGTGCAATCACTCAATCGATGGTCACCCGCAGACTTCGAGCATTTCTGATTGCCCTGACATTTGGATGCGAGATGACCATATCCTTGACATTTAAAACATCTTATTATCTGTAAAAATTCCACGATTCTATAACGATTAAAATCTATGCAAATACGTCTTCTTCCAATCAGACATCTAAACACATCATTATCGACATCCAGTATCCAGTTCACCTTACCCATTCTAGTACCAATCTTTCTTACCACATCAATATCTCTGTCCTGATCCAACCCCTCACAAACCAATGCCTCCTTAACAGAATCAAGAACCATACTCTCGTCAATTTCCTGATCCAGACTCAATAATAGCAATCTTGATTTTCGTCTCTGTAGCGCTGATATTTTAACTTTATTTCCCAGTGGCTCAATTTTCTTAATCAACTTGTCTGACTCTTGTTTAGATTTCACCTTTAGCACCAACTGGCCACTCTTTGTTGTTACCACATCCGAGAGCTTTGGAAACTCCATATCCCGCTTGGAAAACCTTCTCAGCTCTCCCCTGATATCATCCACCGTGCCTTCACTGGGTGTTATCAAAACCGAGAACCCTGTATCCACTCTTGACGGCTTAGATTTATCAGCATGATCCGCCAATCTATAAACCGGAGTCGAGTCCAAAGTACCTGATCTTCTCATCAACAACGCCTCGTAAGCCTTGCTATCCGTAATCATTGTCCGTAATTTCGTCTCACTAGATACATAATCCGTGTGTGCCTTTACCAGTCTTAGATTAACATAATCCAAGCATTTCTTTATAGTATTTAAAATTTCACGGGTTACTTTACCTCCGCTACTCTTGGCCTGTTGACCCTCCAATAATTCATACATATATGAGTTAACCTTTTGCACAGCTTCCGGGAACTCATCATCCGCTAAACCCTCCAGAAACTTATCCACTTTCGCCATGATCAAAATCAACTTAACCGCCAGAATAGACCACAAAAGACCACCAAAATTTTATAAAAATAACTAAAAATTAATCAGATAAACCCGAGCCAGAGACCCTCTATCAAAAAATCACATAAAGAAAAAACCCACCGTCGATGAATATGAAGCTGATTACAAACAGCACTAACTTTCACTATATATGTAGAGCTAGTCTCTAACCCAAATAGCAACAAAAACTGATAAACAAAAAAAAAAAAAACACAGCAGAAAGCAACCAGAGAAAGAGAGTAAAAAAGTAACTAGGCAACTGCCGCTTAAATGGATCAATACCAACGCCGGATAAACGGGTCAGTAAAGAAATACGTCATAGACAGCTGATAAACCCCTGATTCAAAAACAATACCAAGTCAACTCATAAAGAAACAAACTAAAGCACTCCCACGACACGTGACCCAGACTAACTCAGGCTAGGACACAACAAGAAAACAAAAGAGAGCCCAACTAAAACTATGACGCAATAGCACTGAAAAAAAGAAACTCAGAACGACTCTCCCATGACACGTGACCCAGACTTAGCCAGGCTAGGACACAACAAGAAAACAAAAGAGAGCCCAGCTAAAACTATGACGTAATAGCGCTGAAAAAAAAAGAAACTCAGGACAACTCCATCTTACAAAACTCCAAACTAAACTAAAACCTAAAGACAGCTCAACACAAAGAAAAACAAGTAAGCCTAACTTAATAAGCAGGAAAACTACTCAGCACGACACTGAGCTCAAAATGGCGACGTAAATACAGAAAAAAGAAATGCCCACCGAAAACTTAAAAGAACTATTAACAAGTAATTAATATATGCAGAACAATAATATACATATCCAGAGAAAGGGAAATACTAAGTGAGTACTTATGAAAACATATTAAACTGATATAATAAAGAACGGGCATTGGGCTATAAATACCCAGAGTTTTGAGTTTGTAGCTTTTGTAGTTTATGATTAGCGGAAGCCTAAAGTAAAATGAAAATTGTACGCCAATCTACCCCGTCACGGCGCAAGTTGCCTATACCTATGGGGAAGTTAGCACACGCTTTATAAAAATTTAAGTGAAACTCAAATAAGACACGCAGTTAAGAGAAATCAATTTCATTATTACCAGTAAGTTTAAAAAAAGGCGTTATCGGCGTACAATGTAAATTCTAAATTATACAGACATAAAAATAATGAATAAAACATTAACATTGAGTAACTTCTGTCCTACTCGATATTATCATCAGAGTTACAGTTGTCACAAATAAAAAATCGAGTGTCTCCGTTTGGGGAAGCCTCGTGTGCCCAAAATCTTGCATTGCAACCACTTTTCTCGGTGTTTGCTGTTTTTCAAGCTATCACACTGTTAAAAATTTGCAGCATTCTGGCCGGTCATTTGACCATTTTTCCAAAAACGGTTAAAACAACCGTAATTTAACACTATTCTGACCATATTATTGGCCATTTTATGGTTAAAATATGGTTAAATTATGGTTATGAAACCGTTTTTTCAAAAAACGGTCGAATGACCTGCCAGAATGCTGCAAAATTTTTAACAGTGCAGCACACGCCAGACACCGAGCCAACTTGCCCGTGTTCAATGCGCCTACTAGCCCCATAATAAATTTCTTCACAAAAGGGACACGTAACCATCTAAGCACAAATAATCCAAGTAAATGACATATGGGGTAGGTACAGTTAATCATACACTAAGAAAAACAGCACAAGTTAAATCGCAATTATTAATATAAGTATTAGAAATAAGAAAAAAGAATGAAGCAACAAAAAATTACTTATGAATATAAAAAACAGAAAAATCGTAATAAACATCCACTGCACGTAGGTAACGCTGCAAAACTACAATGAGGATTGTAAAAAGCAAGAAGAAAGGTACTCTGTGACTGGTTGCGCAATCTATCCACAAACAGGCAAATTTATAAAGACTGCGACTACTTACCCCTGTAGCCAACTAGCCCCGGTCTCCCCCAATTTGAACTTTCCACCTTCCATAGTTTACAAGTAAGGTGGCTGTAACAGACGGACAGACAGACACAGGAGTGATCTTATAATGGTTCCGTTTTTACTTTTTAAGAACGGAACCCTAAAAAAACAAGAACGGAAAATCATGCGTACAGCACAGATTGTGAAACACTTTCCAACACATTCTCATTACTATAACAAAACTTCGCAGTTTATACTAAGGTGAAAGATGATGTCTAAATGAGCAATTAAAAAAAAAAAAACGCATAACCATAACGTATTTGAAAACAAAATTTCTGTTATTATCATGAATAGTCGAGAAAATATACGATTTTTTTCTGTGCAGCCCTGTATATGATCTATGGATATGCATGTATACTACATAGTATGCTATAAGTTAGTTCAATTACACGCAAAGCACAGTTAAAAATTTCCATTCAGGAATTTACGCGAATAAACGGATCTTGTTGAGAAGTTTCATGCGAGTCTGTGTATGATCTATAGAATTCATAAATGCCAAGTAACATTTAAATAATAGCTAAATTTTAAAACGCATTCCACAACTGAAAACACACTTGCAGCAATTATTGCTCATGGGTTTCAATAGTTCAATTATTGTTCACTTTTTTCTGTATTCAAATTCTTTTGTATGTCCCTGTAAATACACGATAAATTATATGCACAGTTTCCTACAGTAAACACCTTGTAGTACATCTCAGTGATATATATCAATTTCAATCTGTTTAAAATAGTGTAATATTAATACTTGAAAATTTTAACTTTTGCAGAGAGAAACATTCACCTTGCATACAATATTTCAAATGAAAATCAAATTTCAAATTAATTGCTTAAAAGATGTAAAGGCCAACATAGTGAAAAAGATCCCATGCCGGGATTCGAATGCCGGGATATGTTGGCCTTTGCTCCTTTTTAGCAATTAATTTGAAATTTGATTTTCATTTGAAATATTGTATGCAAGGCAAATGTTTCTCTCTGGAAAATTTTCCAAGTATTAATATAGTTTCAATCGATGCTGAATTTAATTAAGTTTCGTGTTTGCACCATGTCGGTGGCTCACGGAAAAATATTTCATCTTGTGCTGCGTTTGTAGCCTTGCCAACATGCAATAGTGAGAAGTTCCAGGCTGGGTATCGTTCCATACGGTTTAGTCGGTAGAATGTCAGTGCGCTATACTAATGGCCCGGGTTCGAATCCCGGCATGGAATCTTTTTCACTATGTTGGCTTTTGCGCCTTTTAAGCAATTAATTTGAAATTTGATTTTCATTTGAAATAGTGTAATATTATTAAGATACACCTCAGAAGATTTTCCCCCATAGACCGTAGCCCCACCAGTGGCCGAGAGGTTCTGCTCTCGAAGCTGGTAGACGGGAGGTTCTGGGTTCAATCCCAATCGCGCCCGTCGGCCTAATCGTTCGGAGTTTTCGTGGTTTTCTTCGAACCTTGGTTTTCCAAGCGTAAATACAGGTTAGGTTCCCTTAGAAAGACCCCCCACGAAGGGCACCCCCTTAGAGCCTATATCCCTCGTGCTGATACTTGGCCGTCATAGACATAACCAGCCATAGAGCGTAAAGTAACGGAAGTCTTTTGTATGTCACTGTAAATGAACGATAAATTCTATGCAACCATATTCTATAATAAGAGACTTGTATTACATTTCGGTGATATACTATATCAATTTCAATCTGTTTAAAATAGCGTAATATCATTAAAATACATCGTAAACGATTTTTCTCCATAGAACGCAATGTAGCAGAATTCTTTTGAGTGCCCCTGTGGATGAACTGTAGATGCTACACACTTCATTTTCGATATCGAACTTGCCATAGTAAACCTCAATAACATATATCCATTTCATGGTAATCGGACTATATTTTTGAGAGTTAAGCGCGAACATACAGACGGACGGACAAACCGAATTCATAAACACTTTTCAACTATGCTGGAAAGTGTTAAAAATGCAATTCTTACAGTAAAATTTGGATTTTTTTCATTATTATTTTTAGAAAATTTTTAACTTTATATTTCTTCTACAATTTGAACTTTATGCAACATAACTACTGAAGTGATTTGGAATCGAATAACGTTTTTTTTTTATTTTACTATAAATGAATTAGAGTTTGAAGCGATTGTTATCTCTTGATGAACTTTATCTGGCTATTGCGTCCAAAAATTCATTTCCAAAACGCCAACTTTGAAAGCATGTTCCGTCAAATTCTCAGCATTTAAAGAAAAATAGAAAACACTATTCGATTTCATTGTTTTTAACACTTTCCAACAAAGTTGAAAAATGTTTATGACTTCGGTTTGTCTGGCCGTCTGCCCACGCTCTAAATCCCGTAAATATACTCGGATTTTCATGCAATTGATAAAGATTATTTAGGGTCACCAAAGCATGTTTGGTATAGTATATGAAGTATGTAGTATTAATAGTTCATTTACAGGGGCACTCAAAAGTATTCTATTACATTATGTTATATGGGGAAAATCGTTTGCAGAGTATTTTAATGACATTACGCTATTTCAAATGTATTGAAATTAATATAAATCAGTAAATTTCACTACAATCGCAATAGAACAGGGAATTTATATCATTTTTCATTCATTTACAGGGACACACAAAAGAAATCGGTTACAGTGCTGTCTTTGAGTAATAATTGCTGGAGTGTACGGTTTAAAATTCGGTATGCGCTTTTAATTTTTAATTAAATTTTTTGCATGTTACTTGTTATATATAAATTCCATACCACCTATACAGGGCTGCACAAAAGTATTCACGTACCATTCTACTTATTAGAGGAAATTGCTGAACGGAAATTTTCAACTGAAGTATATGTACCTCTTAAGTGAACTAAATTTTGGCATTCATGTAGTTAATAGATACAAATCTATATATCATATACAGGGCTGCTGAAAAACTTCGGATAATTTCCCGCTTGTAGACGGGAACAGCTGAAATTGTGTTTTGAAATGTGTTATGCGTTTCCATATGGTTGAATTAGACGTAATATTTTAATTTTTTAAACGGTGCAGTTTTGTTACATTATTCTGAATGTGTTGGAAAGTGTTTCATAATCTATGCTTGACGCATGATTTTTTCTTTCTTTTTTAATAAATGTGCTTTCTAATTTCACGCGCTTATGAATAAAATTGAATTCATGAATGTGTCAGAACATATAGCCGTTTAAAATTAAAAACATCTTAAATAATAATAGCAACCAGGAAGCAGGAATTCTGCTTTTTTACTTTCTTCTATCTTCAATAGAAGAAAGTACTGTAATCGAAATTTTTTTCGACATCCGGTTTTCGACGGATTTACACGTTTTAGGGTCAGACATCACAAAAAAAAACATGTTTATACAAAATGCCTGTCTGTCCGTGTGTCCGTCTGTCCGTATGTCCATGTGTCGCCATTGTACCACCAAAAATTGTATGAAGTTATGCATAGAATTGAACCAATTTTTTTAAGGTTTTGGCTATGGCAAGCAGGTCCTCCCTGAATTTAGAAAAAAATCCACCGGTAGGGGGCGCTGTAATAGCTATTTTTGCGCATTTTGAATATTGTACCATCGAAAAGTGTATGAAGTTATGCATAGAATTCAACCAAAGTTATTGTGTATGTTTGTGGCAATGGCAAGAATGTCCTCTCTGCATTTGAAAAAATCCGCCGATATGGAGCGCTGTAATAGCGATTTTTGTGCATTTTGAATATTGTACCATCGAAAAGTGTATGAAGTTATGCATAGAATTGAACCAAATTTTTTGTGTATGTTTGTTGGCAATGGCAAGAAGGTCCTCTCTGAATTTGAAAAAATCCGCCGGTACGGGGTGCTGTAACAGCTATTTTTGTGCGATTTTTGTGCATTTTGAATATTGTACCATCGAAAAGTGTATGGAGTTATGCATAGAATTGAACCAAATTTTTTGTGTATGTTTGTGGTTATGGCAAGAAAGTCCTCTCTGAATTTGGAAAAATTCCGCCGGAATGGGGCGCTGTAATAGCGATTTTTGTGCAATTTTCAATATTGTTCCATCGAAAAGTGTATGAAGTTATGCATAATTCTAATAAAAATACCAATAAAACTAATTAAAAAGTAAATATTGACATGAGATGGAAGAATGTTTTGGGATTGTCACATCCAACTAGTTCAGAATTTAATGTCGCAAAAAAAAAAAAAAAAAAAAAAAAAAAAAAAAAAAAATAGCATTATTATTACGATGTGGAACCCGTCGAATTTCGAAAGAAAATGTTTATGAAGGAACTGTTTCATTAACTTATATAAACCTACTTATATAATATATAAACCTACCAAATTAGTTACAATAAGAAATGGATCTTATATTGGTTAGTCTAACTCTCAAACAAATATTACTTTAACCTAAAGGTCACTCCTGTTTTATAAAGACACTCTAATTTTTTGTAAAACTTTGCGTTTTATCAGTGTGTGATTTCAATTGCGTTATTTTCAAAATTAAAGCATTTCCACCTGTGAAAAATTTAAAAGCCACTGGAGTGAAAATGATGCACTTCTACAATACTTATTTCCGTTTTAAGACGAAATGCACGCTTTTATTTTATATAAAAAGACATCATTTGCATCTACTGAAGAATTCCACATTAACGATTCAGTCTTAAACAACATCTATAGAAACATATGCATAGGACGTCACTATCGCGGAATAATACGCAAACCCAGCAAAAAACAATCTCGTAACCTCTTTTTAAAAAATCGGCTATCTAATGATTTATATGCCTTTATTTGTTTGTAACATTAATATGGATACTGAAAATTAAATATAGTTTATAATAGCTCATGTTTTATCAGAAATCATTCATTTATATTTCTTTCAAAATAGCAAATATTTTAATTATAATTTTTTACAGTTGTTATAAGAAAATGGCAACAAAAAGATATAGTAATCTACTATTTTCTAACTACTTTCCCTTTAATTTCTACAGAAACTAGAGATACTGGAGTACTTCAGTTGCCATCATTACAGAAATGACATTAAAAACTACAAAAAATTAATATCTCAAAAATAAATGAAGGTGAAGTTTTCAAACAAATTGCAGTTAAAAGTACTCCCCCCACCCTCTATACAAAGGGATAAAAGTTGAAAATGTGCGATGCTTAGAATTTTTTTAAAAATTCAGTAGAGATTATCAGTATTTAATCGTACAATGATAGATCTGCTTCGTTTCACAGCTGGCTTATGTAGCATAACGTTATTTTTAGTGATGACATTTTAATTGCTGCCTGAAAGAAATAGCATATGAGGGGCTAATAATATAAATAATAACTTACTTTTTTCTTAATCCTTTCTATTACACTTTTCTTAAACATTGCTGACAAATGTATCCTTTTAACACAAAAACTTAAACCAATAACTACTACATTATCTAGTTCATATAAAAATATAACACGCATAAATTCATTATTAGAAGCTCAACTGAATGTTGTATTGAAGTAGAGAAAGCTTTTGACGATCATATTCGTTACCGTGGTTACTGAATTGGTGATACAGCTTTGGAAAGAAATCATCTTTTAACATGCGTGACATTGGACCTTACATGGTACACTGTAGTTTTCATCTGACTCTAATTAGAAAACGAACTGGTAGAACAGAGAGATTAATCTGAATATGCACCACGGAAACTAGTATGATTATTTTCAAATTTTGAATGAATATGTTTTTATCCAATCGAACACAATTAAAAAACAAGTTGGAAATTGCTCGTCAAACGTGGCAAATGATGTGCGTTCGTACTATAACTAGTTTTATAAATATTTTTTGCACCGCATATTGTACTGAATGTATATTTTAGTGCACTTCATAAGTGCATATCCATTTCATTCTGTTCGAAAGGCTGTAACATCATTAAAATGCACTTGAAATAATTTTTTCCCATTGACCTTAATGTAACGCAAAACTTTTGACTGTTCCTGTAATTAAATTATGCATCCGATTTTCATAAAATCTGAAACAATTTGACAAAATTTTGAAACAATTATATATTTTAAATTTCAGACCATTCGGAAGGCTGTAACATCATTAAAATGCACTTGAAATAATTTTTTTCTAATTGGCCGTAAAGTTACGGAAAATTTTTCACTGTCCCTGTAAACTATGCATCCGATTTTCATAAAATTTGAAATGACTCGACAAAATTTTGCAACAATTATATATTTAAAATTTCAGACCATTCCGTTGGGTAGTTTTTGCCCTGTTATATGCGGACGGACAGACAGACGACTGAACGACGACTATAGGTGCTACGTATTTATATAATTACGAAAGCACCTAATAAAATAAAATAAATAGATAATCTATATTACAAAGTAAAAATTTGTCTATGAATAACGCTGACGTCATGTCGACGGTGGCAACAACTTGAAAAACCTATTTCGCATTTGTCGGAAATTTGTTAATTTCTAACCATCACACAATTTAAATTTTTACACTATCGAAAAGGGGGTGGGAGGGTATTTCCGAATCCAATTTCTATGAAAACTGTATATCATTTTACTAATTTTATGTTTTTTAAAATAATTTTCAAGCATGTTTTTTTTTTAAGTCTACATATATCGAGTGCAGCCCGATTACGGAGGATTAACCTTTTTTGCACTTAAAGCAATATAAATAGTTCAGCGTTTGTTTCCGGCTGATTGTCTATAACGAAATTAAATCTTCATCAATAAATAAATAAGCAATTAAAATTAAATAGATAAAACCCAAATCAATCAGATAGGTGCTTAAGCTCGGAAATTATCAGAATAAAAAAGCTGCTGTAATTAGTGAAATCGTTGAGGATTTCTTCGGCTATTAACCCCTGGCGTGAGGCTACTGTACGAAAGTATAGCTTTTAATTATTTTTTAAACTCTATTTGATTACATAACTGATGTTTTTCATATAAAAATGATTTTTGATGTTGTTGGTGGACAACAAAAAAATATTTTTAATGTAAATTGATGAAAAAAAAAAAGTTTTTATTTAAGGGGGTCCGGGGCACATTTTGAAATAATTTTTATTTATTGAGTTAAAATTCTGAATTTTTTTGTGATGGTTTACAATGGAAGTCTATGGGAATTTGGCGAAATATTAGAGATATCGCCAAATTGGCGTCACTTTTGGCGACTCAGTTTGGTCGCCAAATTTGGCGATATATCGCCAAGTTGGTGACAAACTTGGCTGTATTTGGCGACATAACAGAGACCCCCTATGGTAACCCCCCCCCCCCCTTATAGATATGAAGATGCATTAAATGCTTCAATAACCAATGGCCGTCATTTTGTCTCCCATATAAAACTAAAAGTAATTAATTAAAATTTAATTAATTAATTAATATTTGAAAAAACTGTATTAACATCAATTGTCATCCAGTGCAAGTTAAAAAAATTTATTTCAACTTGATAGGATGAATAATAAGTATTTTATTAACGATTGAAAATTTGAACAAGATATATAAATAAATAAATATAGGGAGAGTGTGAACTAATAGTAGGAATTGAAAAATTACGTTCACATATGTGTTTCCGAAGACAATACAACATTTTAACATTTCCATAACTTAATTCTAGACGGCTGCAAAAATCATCATCTCATTGAAATGACCGCTGAAATTTTAGGATTAGTTAAAACTCGATTCGCATATTAAAATGCAACTGGTCTGCCAAGTCACATCTTGATGGAAAACAGCTGCAAACCCTATTTTAGTGGTTGACTGATAGATTTACTATTGTGTTTTCCTCTTCCTAGTCCACCATGTTTTCATACCATTGGGTACAGAAAAACACAGTGATAAACCTACCAATCAATCACTAACAAGGAAGGTCTCCTTACTGGGCATACTGAGAATATTTTGAAGAAAATATCAATTAAATTACTTGTGTATGTAATAAAGGATCAGTCAAATTTAGCGGCGGAAGTACAGTAGGAAGTCTGTAAAAAAATAAAATACTTTCGAGATTTTGGCGCGAAAAGACGAAAGCGTCACGCGATTTAGCGAGCAGTACTTTTCTTTGCCAAAAGCAAACGATTGTAATGCACCTGAAAATGGTTTGTTAATTGATTTTTAGAATGCGTGTAAAAAGTATTTAATGAATTTATACATAAACAATAAAAGAGTTTAATAAATACATTTTTTTCGTATTACATATTTATGTTGCTTGTTATTTAATTTTATTACTTTAAAAACAATTTCATGTATAAAAAATACTTTCATATATTTAAGCGTTTTCCAAAATAAAGGCAAGATTCATTTACCTGTTATTCATTACAATATCAAAGAATTCGTCGTTTCCACAGCAACAAAATTGAATCGGCAGTGCTCAATTGGACTTAATTTTGAGATATTCAAACAATTTTAATTTATTTTAATTTTGTTTTTATTCATAAAATTTGATATTTAACTTTCATTATATATATATATATATATATATATATGACAAAACTATAGTTAAATGAAATTAAAACTTACAAAACTAAAGTTATTTACATTACATTTATTTAAACTAGTTCAGTATGAAGAATTTTTATCTTAAAGAGTATTCGACATAAAAAAGTATTTTTCGAAATTTCATTTCATCGCCAACCGATGATAAATCGCCAAATAAAAGAAATTTTCATTATTTTTTTACGAAGGTTCTACCGAGGTTCCGCCAAAAAATTTTTTGTAAACATACAGGGTGGTTATAATTAAATTTCCCCTATAAACAGCATCCTACCTTGCAAACGGGTGAACGGAATGCAATGAAATTTGGTATATAGACTATACACGAGATGCGCTCACGGAATTTCAAAAAAAAAAAAAAAAAAATTGTTCCAAAATGTCCACCAGAGGGGGCCTTTTCCGGAAAAACATTAAATTTAACACAATAAACGGCCAAAACAGACGGTTTTACATTTTATTACTCTTAATTCTTGTTCTGGATTGTTAATATTGTTTCTGTATTCCGTTTTGGCCGTTTATTGTGTTAAATTTAATGTTTTTCCGCAAAAGTCTCCCTCTGGTGGACATTTTTGAACTAAATTTTTTTTAGAAATTCCGTGAGCGTATCTTGTGTATAGTCTATATACCAAATTTCTTTGCATTCCGTTCACCCGTTTGCGCTGTAGGATGGCGTTTATAGGGGAAGTTTAATTATAACCACCCTGTATATATCTACATGAGAACAACACTCTGTAATTTTTTCAGATTTATCAGACTATGCCCGTATGGAGACCTTCCTTGTAAGATCGGGCTTATAGGTATTTGCCATCAAGATATGACTCAGCAGAAGTTGCTTTTTAGTTTAGTAGCTTTGCAGTTGCATTTTAATATGCTAATCGAGTTCTGTCTAATCCTGGAATTTCAGCTGCCAACTCGATGAGGTGATGGTCTGTGCAGCCGTCTCCCGATCTATTATAAATTAATACATTATTTTTCCTTTAGCCCGCCACATGTGATCCATCGCCAAATATTCTCTGTAACTCGTACCGAGATATTTTAAAGCAGAAAATTAATTTAAAAAAATAATAAAGAGTGTAATATATATATATATATGTTACGCTATAGTACGTGGCACAGAAATCGCGATTATTTGTTAAGTGTTTAATGGCAACGCCCGAATGAAACGCATCTCATTGGTAGTGGTGTGGACCTGGTAGTGGTGGCACACCTTAGGGTAACTCTGACTGCCAAGTTTGTCGCCAACTTGGAGATATATTGCCAAATTTGGCGAAAAATATTACTCGCCAACTTGGCGATATCTCTAATACTTCACCAAATTTCCATAGACTTCCATTGTAAACCAATAGAGTTTACTTGCTTACAGAAAATCAACAAATTGAGATATTTTAATGCAACGAAAACTAGTATTAGCTTAAGGGATTATAATAATTATATTTAAGGGAGTCCAAGTAAATTAAATTATGAATAAAAGTAACAAAATGTAATGCTTAACATGCTTTCCCAAACATAAATTTTAAGTGAGACCAAACGGGTCGCCAAGGACAGCTAGTATTTAAAAAATACACTTTTATAAATTAATAATTTAATAATAATTAATTTATGACTATACATTGAAAATACTCGCTTAAATTCGCTCAGATTGTCATGTAATTTATATATGTTATTGAAGTTTACAATAACATATTCCGAATAATAATTGAAGTGTATAGCTTTTATAGTCAGTATACAGGGCCCTCAAAAGTATTCCATTACGTTATTGTCTATTAGTCCGGGTCCTATACATATAACAGGGGGAGGCATCACGTAAAGTCGTAGGAATTCAAGATGGTAGATGTTGGAAGCTGAGGCAACTGGAAGAGAAAAGGCAATGTCTTTACTAGGATTTCATGCTTTCGCAGGGTGCAACAGCAATCTTGGTTTCACAGGAATCCAAAAAGTCAGCTTGGAAGACATGGATTCTATTTAACACCTTAATTCTCGCTCCCGTCAATATCACGGGCTGAGGTGTTGTTCGTTATTTCTCGTGCCTGTCATATTTCCGGGCTGGAGATGTAATTGCTGTAAAAAACTTCTGAAACCAGAAAAATTTAACTGGAATTTCCGTGTGAAGTCTTTGAATATTGCAGTTTGGGATTGGCTTTTGGCGCTGATTGTAATGCTTGGATTTGTATTGCATGTTTCGAAATGTGTAGCACTCAAAAAATTATTAATAATCAAAACTTAATGTATATATATTATGTCAAATATTATTTGTAAAAATTTGTGTGATGATAATAAATAAAGATCTAAGATGTGAAAAATAAAGGTCTTATTCGCATTAATTTGTATGGTGTAAAACAAACATTAAGACAAAGAATTCTCGCATGATGGCTTTTCTACAAATGTGAATTTGTTCTATAAATCTTTTTTTTCGCCTTAAAAAAAAAAAAACTAATTGCATATTTTATTTAGAAACCTTATAATTATTCAATTTCTGTAATAAAATAAATAGGTGATTTTTGATGTTTTTTCCATATATTAAGCGACCGTGAAGGGGTTAAAGAAGCTACTACTGCATTTTTATACATATCGAAACCACACAATTCAATTCCTGAAAATATTCTAAATATTTTAGAAAAATTCGTAGTATTATTTTTCTGTTCAACTAGCAACAGCATAAGTGTCAATGATGCAAGACAAGAATTGTTTATGACAAGAACTCGTTCTCTTTGACATCTTCCACCAACCAAGGATGCTTTACAACATGTTTTACGCAGTGATTTCTAAGTTGGACACATTTGGGAACAAGCAGATCAGCGTGAAATAGGTCCACCCTCTCCAAAAAAATGGGGATGGTGGTTGGAAAATTTATCATGGAAAATAAGATGGTCGGAGTTGCCAGAGATTGCAGATTCTTGTGAAGAGTTAGTAAAATGTATGTGCAAAATCTGTAAAGATAAGTGTGGCTGTAGAAAGGTTGGACTTTCTTGCACATTATTGTGCAACTGCAAAAATGAATATGAGAAATATGATAATACAAAGTGAAGTTTTTATATTCTCTAACTTTAAATGTAACATGCATTTTTTTTAATATCTTGTATAATTAAGGTACTAATAAAAATGCATTTTTGTTATTTATTTATTCCTTTCATTTTCCTCACTATAAAATACAAAATTACTTTAATATTGTCCTATTTTCATTTTAAGCGTATTTATGATATTAAAAAGGGAATTTTTCAGTTAAAAAATATCGAAATTTACATCATAGACACTTTTATATGATGTATAGGAATAAAAATGCAAACAATTTTGAATAACAGCCATCGTCTTGAATTCCTATGAATTTGCACAATGCCTCAACTTCTTATATGCATTGCATTAATATGAAGTAGATACTGACCATTCGAGATATCTTTACCACAAAATGCAGTTTTTAGGTAGATTTCGTAAGAAATACTACCTATTGCAGTCGTTACCATGGTGCGACTTTTGAAAAATTCCTTCATAACTTTTCATTATAGGACCCCAGGAACCCAAAACCACCCCCACCTAAAAAGTTTATATATATATATATCCCAACAAAAAGTTTTCGGTAAAAAAAAAAATAGCGCTAAGTTCTCCTTAATGTTTCGGCCAGAAAAAGTAGTGATATCTGAAGTTCGCACAAGTTAAAAGCCAAACATCCCAAATCTTTCATTGAAAATGGCTTCCTGCGACTTGGCCGTTAATGCCTTCTACAGCATTTCAAAATTAATGATTGGAAATTACGCATTTATGAATTATTTAAATATTAAAAGTAATATTAGAATGCAAAGAGGCAAATTCACATAAAGACATTATAAGTAAAAGATTTCTGATAACTACCATTCAGTTTCAACAAACATTAGTTTTGATTACAGATCATTTAATCCACTTGTGGTTTAATTGCCATTTTGTACGGTCTAAAGCTAAAGTCATTAACCCCTTCGGGACGGGAGCCTATTACGAAATTTTTAATCATTTGTCACAGTTTTTTAAAAACAGAAATTTGTGTCTTCTTGAATCGAGAAAATGCGCTGATTAAATAAGGCAAATTTTACAGTAAAATTTTACTGGTGAGGAAAAACAAGGATTCTGAGCGCTTCATGCGGCACGTATACGTGTCGCTCGTCCCCAAGGGGTTAACGTAAAACCCAAGAAATAAAACAAAATTTACTTACTTCAAATCTCACAATATGTTACATTATATTTTATTGTATAATATTGAAACCTTGTGTATTGACGAAAGAGATTTTTTTCGTTTGAACATTTATTATAGTTTGTTTGCATACATTTGCATACACATTACACATTCATTTATAAACTGTTAAAAGCTGATACTAATTATGTTTTAGCAATTAGGGATATTATCTCCTGAATACAAGTATTTTGTTATTTTTAACTTCTAAGCATTTAAATAGACTGAAGTTGTTTAAATGCTTTTTTCAAATGTGTATTTTATTTCGGTACTCTGTGCCACAAAATGTCTAAAATAATCAAAAAATGTAGTTGACATGTAGCTCATTTGTACATATTTTAAAATTTGAAAAACTCTCTCGAAGGCATTAACGGCCAAGTCGCAGGAAGCCATATTCAATGAAAGATTTGGGATGTTTGGCTTTTAACTTGTGCGAACTTCAGATATCACTACTTTTTCTGGCCGAAACATTAAGGAGAACTTAGCGCTATTTTTTTTTTTTTTTTACCGAAAACTTTTTGTTGGGATATCACTACTTTTTGTATGTTTTTTCAAGTTTGTTATTCTAAACTATATTAATATGAAAAAACTTAAATTTCGGTACTTTTATGTTAACCGGGAGCAAATCTCCTCATTAGCCTATTGTTTTTTCGCCAATAGCAGTTTTCATTTTTCACATGTGTAAATTAGAAACAATGCTTTGATTTTCAAATAAAATATTTTGATTTATGTTATTATTTCTTATTTATTTATTTAATTATTTCAATGTTAAATATTCTATTAAATAAAATGAGGGAAATGCATCTATTTTAAATGAGATGACTGAAAAGTATATATCTTTAAATGAAATGAATGCAATATGAACAATGGAGTTGGGAACAGTATTTGGCGATTTGCCACTTGCGCCCGGCTAACATAAAAATACCTAAATTTATTTTATTGAGCTTTACAAATTTATACTTTATTTCTTTTTATATTAAAGTACTAGCCACCTCTAGCAAGCAATATTTACCGTATTAATTCCATGTTAAACGTTGCATCATGTTACTGTTATTCATAATTTAATTTACTTGCCCATTCTTTTGCCAAGTCGGAAGCTTTTGATAGAGAAATCAAGAACTCTTTATGATCATGGAAGCACATCATATATTTTGTGTTGTTATGTATTTTATCTTTCGTGACAAATATCTCTTAACTCACTTATGCATGTTTCCTTAGCAGTTACGATTCGTTCTCTAATGCGGAAATTTTTAATCCTATTAAGTAATCTTTTTTAATTGGGCTCACTGCCAATTGTTGTATTTTAACTGATACGACTGGGTACAAGTGAATGACAATATCTGTATTTGCATGAAACCATATTGATGCTAATATCTTTTTGTTTCACGTTAACCTTTTCAATAGACTCGATTACGGAAGAATAGAAGGTCTACCGGCTCACTGCCATGATCCATTTGAAAATCTATCATTCTTCTCATCTGATCGTGTTGAAGAATTAGTCAATGTGCCATGGTTTTAAGATTTTAGCTAATTTTATTCGAAACCTGAAAACTAAAATACGAGGAACCGGATTATAGAAGATTCATTCTAACGTACATATCGATTAACAGGTTACATATTATAGAATTATAATAATCATAAGGAGAACTGGCAGTTTCAAGGCTTTAATAGTTTCCGTAAATTCTCTTTATATAATACAGAAGTTTTAGCGGTGTAAAGATTAACAACATAGTCACAGTAAATATAATATCAGTACAATATAATAACAATAGCAGAGGTTTTGGGCAGTAACGAAATTATATTAGCAACTTTGGAAATATTAGTACGTTATATCATTTGACTATTCAGATGATATGCGGAAAAATAAAAATAGATGGCTCGCATTAATAATTAACTCATTGAAAAATAGCCACTAGCGTCAAATATTCGCCAAGCTTGGCGACATTTAGCAGAGTTTCGCCAAATTTGGTAATATATCATGTCAATTCTCAAATTTGGCGACAAAAAATGTTTTGTTTATTATGACGTCATAATGATGCATATGTATTATACACATACCTATAATATGTATGATGTAAATGTATTACGTTATATGCATATGTATAATATGTATGATGCATATGCATAAGTTCATTAACATCACTAAAACGCACTTAAAGGAATAGTGTTCAATAAATAGTAGGGATAATTGCCAGATTGACCAGAGTGCTATTGAGATTAGAATTCCGACATTTATAATAGACCGGAAGGCGTCTGCACACACCATCACCTCATCGAGTTTACAGCTGAAATTTTAGGATTAGTTAAAACTAGATTAGCATATTTAAATGCAACTGGTCTGTTAAGTCGTATCTTAGTAGAAACCACCTGAAGACCTGATTTTAGTGGTTAACTGATAGGTTTACTATTGTATTTTCCTGCATTCAAAAGTTTGGAAACATGGAGGAATGGCTGCAGGAAAACACAAAGGAAAATCCACCAATTAACCCGTAAAATCGGGTCTGTAGGTGGTTTCTACAAAGATACGACTTGGCAGACCAGTTACATTTCAATACGCTAATCGATATTTAACTAATCCTAAAATTTCAGCCGTCAACTCGATGAGGTGATGATCTGTGCAGACGCCTTCCGGTCTTTAATAAAATTTGTTTTTAGGAAATAAAAGATAGAAAGATGGACTGATAAACTGAAAGATTTGCCTTAAGGTTTTTGTAAAAGCATATAAAAATTCATTCAGCTTGAAATCATGTAACACCTTTATAACTCAGCCTAATTTTCTGTAATCGGGTTTTGGCGACTAACATATCTTATCTATAACTATAATCTTTCTTTTACAGATTTAAAATTAACAATAAATTAACAGTAAGTAGGTTAATAATACAACATAATAACATTAGCAGCGGACTTCGGACGTCGCATCTTTCGCACATCGTTAAAGACAGTTTATTAGTTACACATTTCATTTAATTAAAAGGAGATTTTGAAACTTTCATATGGAATTAGGATATTTTTCCACTATAGGGACCTTGGCATTTTTTCAAAATCTTGGCGCAATTCGGACTTCAGAAACTGAGATATGTTGCGAAATGATATAAACAACTATGAAAACAAACCTGATGAACTTATAAATCAGTAAAAAATTAATAAAAATACGAATAAAACGTCGAATTAATGGTTTTATTGGCCATTATTAGCATTTAATCTTACAATTAATTAATTAATGGCAAACCATTATTGGCATTTAATCTTACAATTTGGCGACAGTAATTTGGTCGACGGGATAACTAAGAAGTACCATGTATTTATATACATATAAACATTTGTTTTATACATGTATAAAATATTATTTTTATATACAAATTATTTATGTTGGTATATAAAAATAAATAAACGGGTTCCTTACATTAAATAAATTGTATACATATTGAAAAAATTGCTTGTGTATATTACACAGTAAATAGGTTGCCATAAAATACGTTATTATCAAATTTCTTTTCTCGTCAAGGCTATTTTCTGTATTTCGCCAAGGCTGCTATATCGGAAACGTACCGAATTGCGGTTATATTTTGTTAAATGTTTTGTTGTTTTTATATCGTAAATATATCTTAACCTATACTGATTAAAATTTTTAGGTATATTCGTTTTTTCTATTTAACAAACATCTTTGGAAAAGCATATATATAAAATGTTATTCTGCTTGAAATCACGTGACTCACTTCAAAACTCTGTAATCGAGTTTTGGCGACCAACATTGGCACAATTGAATGTGTTAAGGAACTGTTTACGGCCAAATGAACACCCCCTGTTTGAAGGGTTTAGAGGCGGAAATTCTGTGTTTTCAGATTTTTCTGGTTAATTGTGCTACAAACCCGACTTACTTCTGAAATTTCATGATTCTACGACTTTTAGAAGTACCTTAGTTATTTGATGATGCGAAGTGAGTCAGTGACAAAAAAGCGCCTTTTCGGAATTTAATATTTCGAAAACTACTAAATATAGAAACATGAAATCGTGGAACCTTAGTTCAGTTTGACCATACGAACATGTGTATAAAAGAAGATTTGGTACAGATGTCATATTCGCCCCATATTGGCGCGATTTTTTTCGGTAGCCAATTTGGCGAAAACATCAACAGCATAAACAACATAATCCGGGTTACCACATCAAGCAAAATAACGACACTTTGGCGCAAGTTAAGTACCCTTTGCCTATATGATTTGGCGTCAGAAAAAAATTGCGCCAATATGGGGCGAATATGACATCTGTTCCGAAAATTTTCTAGATCTCTCCCTAAAACGGCGTTATGAGGGGGTGAAAAGTATGCCGAAATGGTTCAGGAAAAGGTATCAGGAAAAGGTGGCTTACGGCTTGTGCGAACTTGGCGGACGCACTGCCGTGCTCCCAGATATATGTATGTATGTATGTATGTATGTATGTACTAAATTTTGTCCGCACGATAAAAGTCGCAATTATGCTCGGATCGTCTTCAAACTCGCCAACAACTTTGAGATGACTAATATCTCGGCGGGGATTGAAAATGGGTAAAATCGGCCCAAGGGAATGGAACTGGGGAGGGTTCAAATTTTTGAATACCGTCTTAACATGATTCTGATAAAACCAGCTCTTACACAACAATGACAGGAAAAAAATAAAAAATCCCTGCCGGCTCGGGCCTACAGGCGGAGGTAGATTTCGATGTTAAGTACTAAATTCTCCAACAAAACTTAAATCAAGATTAGAGATAAAACCCAGTTTCTTCACAAAGAGCGAGCTGTAGGGAGCTAAACTTTTTGTGAAAATTGTAATATACACGAATACACACACACATATATATGGAATAGGTTTAAAAAATGGCTACAAAAAATTCAGAGAACCTTAAAGTGTTAAAATATGTTAAAATTTCCATAGTCGGGTTTTTATCATGTTTTAATACGTTTCTTCAAACTTACATGGCGTTACATATTCACCTGCTGAGGTCCATTATATTTCCAATATGACGCACTATATAAATTTTTTTAATTCGTTAAACTATTTATTTTGAGTTTTCATGCTGAAATCTTGCTCTAGGAAACTTATGACGTAACATTCAATTTGTTTTCAATTTGTCAAACTATTTAATTTTACACGTGAAAATTTTGCAAAAGAAAAGTAATTGTTGTGGTGAGAATTTTATTATTTGTTTTTTTTTAATTGTTGGCAACTGCTATAACGAAAAACTTTTATTTTTTTCCTGCCATTGTTGTGTAAGAGCTGGTTTTATCAGAATCATGTTAAGACAGTATTCAAAATTTTGAACCCTCCCCATTTCCACCCTCTTGGGCCGATTTCGCCCATTTTCAATCCCCGCCGAGATTTTAGCCATCTCAAAGTTGTTGGCGAGTTTGAAGATGATTCGTGCATAATTGCGACTTTTATCGTGCGGACAAAATTTAGTACATACATACATATATATATATATATATATATATATATATATATATAAACTTTTTAGGTGGGGGTGGTTTTGGGTTCCTGGTGTCCTATAATGAAAAGTTATGAAGGAATTTTTCAAAAGTCGCACCATGGTAACGACTGCAATAGGTAGTATTTCTTACGAAATCTACCTAATATTTTTCGTTATAGCAGTTGCCAACAATTAAAAAAAAGCAATAAAATTAATTCTCACCACAACAATTGCTTTTCTATTGCAAGATCTTCACGTGAAAAAATAAATTAAATATACAGTTTGACGAATTGAAAACAAATTGAATATTACGTCATAAGTTTTTTGGAGCAAGAGTTCCGCATGAAAACTCAAAATGAAATAAATAGTTTGACGAATTAAAAACAAAACAAAACAAAAACAAATATATATTGCGTCATATTGGAAATAAAATAGACCTCAGCAGGTGAATATATAACTTCATGTGAGTTTGAAGAAACGTATTAAAACATGATAAAAACCCGACTGTGGGAATATTAACTTATTTTAACACTTTGAGGTTCTCTGAATTTGCTTTAGCTATTTCTTAAACCTATTCCATATACATGCTGTGTGTATTCGTGTATATTAGAATTTTCACAAAATATTTAGCTCCCTAGAGCTCATTCTTAGTGAAGGAACTGGGTTTATATCTAATCTTGATTTAAGTTTTGTTGGTGAATTTAGTACTTAACTTCGAAATCTACCTCCGCCTGTAGGCCCGAGCCGGCAGGGATTTTTTTCATACCTAGCAGCTCCATTAATAACAGTTGATTTAACTGATGATCTTTGTAGAATTTATACACGAGTTACAACCGCACGTACTCTTTTTTGGTGTGTCACTGTAAATAAACGATAAATACTATGCACACCTTATTCTATAGTAAGTATCTTGTAGGGCACCTCACTGATGTATATCAATTTGAATATGTTTCACAGAGTATAACATGATTAAAACACATTGCAAACGATTTCCCCCATAGACAATAACATAATGGAATTCTTTTGAGGGCTCTGTAAACGGACTATAAAAGTTATACACTTCAATTTTTATTCGGAAAATGTTATTGTAAACTTCAATAACATATATATATTACATGCAACCTGAGTGAATTTAAGCGAGTAGCTATATTTAAGCGAGTTAGAGCATAGAATGGCAAGCAGACAAACAAACAAACAGACAAACTGAATTCATAAACTCATTCAACTATGACAGAAAGTGATAAAAACGAAATTTTTGATGTTAAAAACATCGAAATCGACATGAAATACACATTTATATGATGGATAGTAAGAAAATTTAAAAAATGACGGCATTTTGAATAACACCCGCAATCTTCAATTCCCACGACTTTATTCGATGCCTCCCCCTATTATATGGATTGTATTAATATAAAGTAGATACTCACCAATCGGTATATTCTTTTCAGGATTTGCAGTTTTCTCAACCGTAGCACCCGCACTAATAGACAATAACGTTTCTTTTGAGGGCCCTGTAAACGGACTATAAAAGCTATACACTTCAATTTTTATTCGTAACATGTTATTGTAAACTTCAATAATATATATAAATTACTATCAATCTGAGTAAATTTAACCGAGTAGCGATATTTAAGCGCGTTAGAGCATGGAACGGCACTCAGACAGACAGACAGACAAACAAACAGATAAACTGAATTCATAAACTCATTCAACTATGACGAAAAGTATTAAAAACAAAATTTTTGACGTTAAAAACATGGAAATCGACCTGAAACACACATTCATATGATGGATAGTAAGAAAATTCAGAAAATGACGCCATTTTGAATAACAGCCGCCATCTTGAATTCCCACGACTTTACGCGATGCCTCCTCCTCTGAAATGCATTGTATTAATATAAAGTAGATACTCACCAATCGGTATATTCTTATCACGATTTGCAGTTTTCTCAACCGTAGCACCCGGACTAAATTGTTTATATAGGTGATTTATGGGATACAACCAGGAAGTAAAGTTTCTTTAACAATTTGGGTATGATGAGATGTTGACAGTTATTGGCAGTTGTAAATATTGAATATAATAATAAGTACAGTAGAGCTCCGATTATCCGGACGCCGATTAACCGGATTATCCAATTAAACGGATTATCCAATTAACTGGATCGATCAAAGATCATATGTTTTTCCCCCGCCTTCCTCCAAAATCTTTGAAGTGAAACTTTTTAAGGCGAAATAGGATAAATTCGGCTGTATATCACGAAAATTAACCATTATATAACTATTTCCTAATCCTGAAATAATAAAATCGTCAACAAATGCAAAGAGAGCAATGCATAAAATCACCCTTATCTAGAACCGAAGAAGTTTCACTTCTAACGCGCGACAGTGACGAGAACGATTCCAGTTTCCAAATTTTAAACGATGAAGAAATAATATTGACCATTCAGGATACAAATAGTGAAGCGCTATGCGAGGACGGCGAAGCAGATGGAACTGGAGAATCTAGAGGACCAAAAGACACAGAAGCATTTAATGCGCTTGAAGTTGCTATAGAATGACTGCAACAGGAAGATTCAGTCGATCCCGTTCAATGCATTTAAAAAGATTAAGGGATATGGCTTCAGAAAAAAAGAATATCCTCTATGAAGCAGAAGACTATCAAGAAATTCTTTCCCCTATCATAATGTATTTTTTAAATGTATTTACTATACAGTGTATGTATACATACATGTAATAATTTCTGTTTGGAATTATATGCATAGCTTTGCACCAATTTTCTAGAAAATAAAATAAAAAAAAAGCTAAGAAAATAACTTCTAAGCACGCTCTTTGTAATATGCTAAAATGTGCATTACAACAGTTGCCAGTCCTCAGTCTGACAAAAGTGTGAAGGGAAGTTACATAAAAAAACATTGCCATAGTTTTTTTTTAAAGTTGTCCAATTATCCGGATTTATTTTAAACCGAATCCCCCTCGGTCCCGACCTGTCCGGATTATCGGCACTCTACTGTAATTAAGGAGATTTATGATGGGTTTCTCTCTGAAGAGTTGTTGGAATGTTATTCCATATGGAAGGCATGAATACGAAATTCCTCAATAGGTAAACAATAAAAAGTTAAAAAGTTTTACCTTTATGTTTTGATGGATTTCAATAGAAATATATTCTTCTTAGGATGAACAAAAAACTTTTTTTTGAAGATTAAATACACTAGAATAATATATATGCTGGACACAATACTGATCACACTTCACAATAAAACAAAACAGATGAATAAGGCTATTTACAAATACAAAGAAATACCTTGAACTATGGTTTGTTGCAGGTTTTTTTTAACATATTATCATTCCTTTGGAATATTATTGGATTTTTAATCCACCAGCATTTTGCTGCCAACTGCTATAAGGGAAGGAGAAACACTAACTGTTCTGAGTGTCTGTCACAGTAGATCAAATAAAAAGGATTGTCTGATGCTGCCATCTGGTGGAATGTTCTTGAAACAAAAGAGCATTTTCTAACATCTCTCCCGTTTTGTGATAGAATCTGACACCATGTGGATAAGGTTTCTACAAAGTTCAAATTTGGCCTTTGGCAGCGGCTTCGTCATTATATCTGCTATCATTTCATTTGTTGATAGATATTTGACATCTATAACATTTTTCGTTTTTAAATCTCGTATGTAATGATACTTTGTATCAATATCCTTAGTGCGAGATTTAAATTTTTCACTTTCAACCAATTGAATTGTAGATTGGTTATCCTCAAAAATTCTAATAGGAAAATGTTGTTGTAAATTGAGATCTTTACATAATTTTAAGATCCATAGCACCTCTTGAGTTCCTTGTGACAGTGCCACATATTCAGTTTCTGCTGACGATAATGTCACACGTTTGTTTTCGTGAGAACCAAGAAATGCAGCTATTGCCTAAGAAGATTACATTTCCTGAGGTGGATTTTCTGTCTGTAGCATCTTGTACCCAGTCTGCATCCGAGTATGCAACTATATTAGGATATTATTTTGAAGAAATGTGGAGATCAAGGTCTTTTATTGTTTTTAAGTATCTTATTACCCTCTTAACAGCATTCCAGTCCTTTTGTCTTGGATTATTGCATCTTCGACTTAGTATGTGTGTAGGAGTGGTAATATCAGGTCTTGTGCATGAGGAAATATATAAAAGACTTCCTATAGCTTGCGTATAATTATCATTTGATGATAAAATATTTTCTTCTTTATCTAAACTATAATAGGTAGTTTCCATTGGGGTATAAATTGGTTTGGCTTCTTCAAGCTGAAAATCCTTAACTAATTGATTTATTTTACTTCTTTGTGAAATCATTTCTGTTGATCTTTTACTGGTAATTGTAAAACATTTTTAAAAGTTTCAGGATCTTGATTTTTGGAACAACTGTCTTCAGTTTTGTAAGAATATCTTTCTGGTGGAATTCCTTTAGTTTCTCTGTTAGATATTCTTCTCTAGAAATTATCTTCACTTTCTTCAGTTGTTGGGCTATCTACTGATTTTTCATCCATTTTTATTTCTTCTGCAGTATTTTCTATTCGGATAGCTTCACTATCATTTTCAAGATTTTCTTCTGAAAAATTGAAATGCATTAAATCTGAGATTCGCTCTTCAGGATTTTCTTTAAAGACATTTTCACAGTTCATATTTTCAAAAAACTTCACTGTTCTGCTTATCACTATTTTTCTACCGCCTATATAAATTCGGTATCCTTTGCTTCTTAAATCGTAACCAACAAAGACTCCTTCAGTAGCTTTTTCGTCAAATTTTTGTCTCTTCTGTTTATGAACATACACATATGCTTTGCATCCAAATACTTTAAGGTGATTCAAATTTGGCTTATGCCCATTCCACAGTTCATATGGTGTCTTTTCAGTTGATTTTGTAGGTAATCTATTTTGTAAGTAGGCTGCTGTAGCTATGGCTTCTGCCCAGAATGTTTTTGGCAATTTAGCATTTATAAGCATGGCTTTACTCATTTCAATAAGCAAGCGATTCTCTCTTTCTGTGACTCCATTTTGGGGCGGTGAATATGGCGTCGTTGTTTCATGATTTATTCCTAAGTTTTTAAGGTAGTCTTTGACAGATTCGTTGCAATATTCTGTTCCATTGTCACTACGCAAGGATTTAATCTTCAATATAAATTTGTTTGTTGTTGGTGCAACATACTCTTTTAATTTATCAAATACTTCATATTTAGAGGAAATAAAATATACTTGTGTATAACGAGAGTAATCATCAATAAATGTAACGAAATATCTTTTTGACCCTATACTTTTTGTTTCTGCAGGACCGCATACGTCGATGTATATCAAATCAAGTGGTTTTTTACTTCTGTGTTGTGTTTCTTTTGGAAACGATTTTTCTGTTAGCTTAGCTTTTATGCAACTTGAACATTCAGTATTATGAGAACAATTATTCACAGTAATACCTAAAGTTAAATCATCCTTTTGAATTTTCTTGATGGATTCCAAATTTCTATGGCCCAGCCTTTGGTTCCATTTTAGAATGCAGTTAACATTAGAACAAACGGGTAATATTTCTGAAGCACTATATACCTTTTCATTTGTAGGTATTATTTTTAATCTGTATAACCCCTCATCAGCTTTTGCATCTGCAACTAAGATGTTGCCCTTTTTAATTAAACATATATCATCTTTAAATGTTACAACTAAACCTTTCTCAGTACAAGACTGGACAGACAATAAATTACTATCCAACTCGGGAACATAAAGCACATGATCTAATGTAACTCTATTTGTTTGACCATTAAGTGTTTCAATATTAAAAGTACATTTCCCTTTTCCCTTTGCAGTTAATTTAGTTCCATTAGCAATGGTAATTGTATCTTTATTCGAATTCTTTAATTCTGAGAACAGTTCCAAGGAATTAGCTAAATGAACAGACGCACCTGAATCAATAACAAAAGACAAATTTTTGTTTTTATTTCCATTTTGTTGAGATTTCATAACAAAACTCGAAGAATTTGATTCTTCCATTAATTCATGATAGTTTTGAGAATCTGATAGATTTTCATTTTGACTAGCAGTAGAAGCAGAGAAATTGTTTGGTTTTTTAAACTGTTGACGTGATCTATCTTGAGAAAAATTTGGTTTTGTTTTGTTAGTATTATTAGCCTTTAAGTGAAAACAATCTTTACGGTTGTGATTATTCTTTTTGCAATGAGAACAAAATTTTTGTTTATTCAAATGCTTTGGTTTATCCCTATTACCCTTCAAAGCAATAGATTCAAATTTTGTTGAGATTTGTTTAGTTTCAATTCTTCTAAGATACTCATCAATTAATTTGTTTTGAACATATTTTAATGATAAATCTGTTTCATATTTACTTTCAATAGTAGTTATAAAAGTACTATAAGAATTTGGTAAGGAACAGAGCAAAATAGCTATTAAATTATCATCTTGTATTACTTCACCTATTCTTCTTAATTTTTCTGCTAATTCTAAGACAGAATTAATATGTTCCTGCATTTTTACACTTTCATTACATTTAGTGGAATACATCTTCCTAAGAAGATAAAGTTTATTTGTTAAATTTACACTTTCATGAGCAGATTTCAATTGATCATATGTTTCTTTAGCACTTTTAGCATGTCTGACATGAACAATTTGTGAATCTGAGATATTTAAACAAATTAATGCCCTAGCATTTCTATCATTTTTTACCCAATTACCATCATTTTCCTTTTTAGGTTCAAATACAACATCATACAGACCTTCTTTGATTAACAATTGTTCTATTTTGAACTTCCAAACTGAATAGTTGTCATCATTAATTTATCAACATAATGAGATTCTTTAATACTAGACATTATGATATAATAATATTTGCTTATTTCACAGAAAATAAAACTTTTTATCTTATTAATACACCTAAACAACAATTATAAACTCAAATATAATGCTAATGATGAAATAAGAACAAAATAAAATTCTTGAGAACAATTTTTGAAGTTACTTTTGATTTCAGAAAAACTGTTCTTAAATGTTCAATTGTTTGTTTAAAACATAAATTTACATTTGCAACTTGTATAATGAAATTGGCAAAATAAAATTCAAAATAATTTCTTTTCTTATCAATACACAATACTTTTGATTTCAAAATAAGAACAATTCTTTGAATTTTCTTTTATATCATTCACTTGTGAAAAATACCAACATTCAGAAAATAATTATTTCTTTGAATTTAATTATATTATATTTTCTTCTTTCATATTTGATATAACTTTAGGGCTTACTAAAGTTGTGGAACAGACACCGTGATTCTAGGATAAACTAACATAGCTTTATTGGAATAAGAACAACCTCACTACATGGCGACTAGCGCACAACTGGGATAACCGATCGCAACAAACGCTCAGTAGAGGCGCCATCTGTTGAGAGGAAGGTATTACAAACACACAACATTCCCTCCCTCCTTAAAGAAAGTACAAGATGTAAATGTCATTACATATAGACAGTTCAAAACAAAAGTCTTTTAAAGAAAACAGTTCAAAAACCAACGAACAGTCTGTCAGTCTATAATTTTAGATGTAACAGTATTTCACAGAGAACAGTTCAAAAACTAACGAACAGTTTGCCAGTTTATAACTGGAGACGTACTGGTTTTACTCTTACACGTTTTGAACGTCTAATCAATGGAGTACTATTTTCATCACGAGTGAGCACTTGTGGTGATAGCACTGGGGGTTCTGCAGGCGACTTGCTCACTCCGCCTGTAGAACTTACCTCTGAGGAGAGCACAGGAGGTTTGGGAGCACAAGTGGGTACCTCAGTCTGCAAGTCAGCAGATTCTGATTGTGGTGCAGCAGGAGCTGGTAACTTAAGTGAAGTAGGAATTTCACTAGTCAGCTCTTCCTGCCTGAGCCTTAACTGGTCGATGTGCCGAGTCCAGTTTCCCATGGGGGTTGAAACCTCACACATAACTTTTCCCAATGGACGTAAAATATTGCCAGCAACCCATGGTGGGCCACGACCAAATGCACGCACCCAAACTGGGGTGCCCTCTGAAATTTTCTTTGACCCTGTCTCTTTCATCTCACATGTCTGGGTCACAGGATCTCGAATTAGGTCCAGCCGTGTTCGAAGAGGCCGACCGAACATTGCCATGGCTGGAGATATTCCCGTCACTGCCGATGGTGTATTGCGGTAGTTGAAAAGGAATCGACACAGCCTCTCTGCGAAAGTCCCTCCAGTCATTTTCTTCAGGGCTGATTTGACTGTACGGACCGCTCGTTCAGCTAAACCATTCGAACGTGGATGGTATGGTGGTGTTTTAACCTCAGAAATGCCATTGTTAGCTAAAAATTCACCAAATTCTGCACTGCTGAAACCAGGGCCATTGTCGCTGACCAGACTTTTGGGAATGCCGAAACGAGAAAACAGGCTACGTAACACCATTATGGTTACACAAGATGCTGTACTTGAGACTTGTGCCACTTCTAACCACTTTGTTTTGGCATCCACGATTACTAGCAACATGTGGCCTTCCACTGGACCCGCATGGTCAATGTGGATCCGCTCCCATGCTTGTTCTGGCACAGGCCAAGAAGAGTACTTTGCTGGAGGTGCTGAAGCATTTTGCTGGCAAACAACACAACCCTTCACTCTTGCTTCAAGATCATTATCTAATCCTGGCCACCAAACACTGGAACGAGCATGGGCCTTTATAGCCGTTATGCCTTGGTGAGATGAATGAAACTCATCTAGTATGAATTTCCTAAATTTTGGTGGAATAAATACACGTGAGCCCCTGAAAATGATGTCTCCTTCAAAAGATAATTCATCTTTTACTCTTAGAAAAGGGTGCAGATTTTGCTCAATTTTCTTCGGAAAGCCGTTTAAGATGTAAGATTTTAGCTTGCGTAGATCAGGACATTTGTTAATTTCTGTTGCAATCAGATGCCTCGTCACTGGAGTGTCGTCTAACTGTGTCAACAACAACACTGACTCTGTCGGAGCTGGCAGATCAGGATGCTTCGTATTTAAGGGCAGCCGACTGCAAGCATCTGCATTAGCATGCAAACTACCTTTTCTGTATTTGATAGTGTATGAATATGCTGCAAGGGTCAGAGCCCAACGTTGAATTCGCGCAGCAGCCACAACTGGAACAGGCTTGTCTGCAGAAAGGAGATTAACTAAGGGACGATGATCAGTAAGTAATGTGAATGTTCGTCCTAACAGGTATTTACGAAATTTTGTTACGCCAAAGACCAGAGATAGAGCTTCCTTTTCTATATGGCTGTAATTCTTTTCAGCGTCAGTTAAGGAACGTGACGCAAAAGCTATTGGGCGATCACCATCTTCGGTTACATGAGATAATACAGCTCCAAGACCATAGGGACTGGCGTCACAAGCCAACACAACTTCCTTCTTATTGTCAAAATGTATCAGCAGTGATGAATTTCGTAAGGTTTCTTTCACTTTAGAGAAAGCTTCTTTCTGTACTTTATCCCATTTCCATTTGGTTTTATCTTTTAAGAGCTCATATAATGGCGCTAACAAAGTGGCCATGTTTGGCAGGAACTTAGCATAGTAAGTAATCAATCCGATGAAGGAACGTAGTTCATCCTTATTCTTCGGATCTGGTGTATTGACAACTGCTTCGACTTTAGACTCTAGCGGATGAAGTCCTTTACTATCAATCCGATGACCAAGATATTCAACTGAAGTCTTCAAAAATTCGCATTTGTCAGGGTTGAGTTTCATACCAGCTTTCTGTAACCGCGTTAGAACAGCCGTCAAGTTCCGTAAATGTTCAGCTTCATCTTTTCCGAACACTAAAACATCATCAAGATAGCAAGCAGCCTTCAGACCATACAGAATTTTATCAATTTCTCTCTGGAACACAGCTGGAGCAGAGGCTACTCCGAAAGGTATTCTGGTATACCGGAACAGTCCTTTATGTGTGTTAATGATGACTAGATCTTTTGACTCTTCATCCAGTTGTAACTGGCAGTAGGCATCACGGAGGTCCAATTTAGAGAAAACGACTCCGCCTGACAGCTGGGCAAATAAGTCTTCGATGTTAGGAAGTGGATACTGCTCTAATTCAGTCATCTTGTTCGTCGTTAATTTGAAATCTCCGCATATCCTGATGCGGCCGTCACGCTTCAACACAGGTACAATTGGCGCTGCAGAATCAGCGGTCTTCACTGGTTCAAGAATGCCTGCTTGAACCAGCCGAACTATCTCTTGGTCAACTTTGTCTACCAGAGCATACGGTATTGGACGTGCCTTAAAAAATTTTGGAGTTGCAGAAACTTTCTTAATTAAATGCACCTTGACATCTTTCACAAGACCTAATTCTGGTGAAAATAGATCTTTAAATCTTTCTAAAAGGTTCTGGAACATCAATTCAGAAGTTGGCAGATTGTTTATGGCATAAGGATGGTTTGCATTTTTAAAAACATTCATTAATTGCAATGGATAAATCCAGTTACGGCCTGCTAAATTAATACTTCCTTGTCCAACAACCATCAAAGGTAATGAGTGAGACTTTGCTTCATAGGACACTTCAACTTGAGTCATACCAATCACTTCGATAGGATGCTTAGTATAAGAATTTAGCTTAATTGAGGTTTGCTCCAAAGGAGGAAAATACTCTTTTACTTTATTAAATTCATTTAAAGGCATTAGAGAAAAGGGGGCACCTGAATCCACTTCAAAAACGAACGGCTTACCTTGGACTAGACACTCAACTCTAGCAGGTGGCAAGGTTTCTTCCATCCCTGAGATGTTGAATAGTGTATAAGTTACAGGTACTTTATTTTCAGCCTCCTCCACTTGCACATTATGCACCCGAACTCCAGAATCTTTCTTCTTAGATCGGCAAACTTTAGCGATATGGCCAATTTTCTTACACGCATGGCAAGTTGAATTTTTGAAACGGCATTCGCTGGACACGTGATTACCTCCACATCGATTGCATTTTTCGGTATTTTGCGTTGAAACACGAGAATTCTGACTTTTGGGTACAATATTCTTCTCTAAATGAATTTTATTTACTTCCGAGCCGGATCCGGATGCCATCCGTAGGTTGCTAGCGTCCCTGGCCGCAGTCTCCATAGTTACCGCGATTTCTGTAGCCCTCGTTAGGGTTAACTGGCTTTCAGATAGGAGTTTTCTCTGGATACTTTCATCTTGGATCCCGCAAACGATCCGATCTCGCAGCATTTCATCGAGAGATGCGCCGTAATTACAATGCTTAGCCAAGCTGCGTAACTCCGCGATGAAATTGGCGACTGATTCGCCGGCGCGTCGCACTCTGCTATTGAATTTATATCTCTCAACGATCTCGGACGGCGCTGGATCAAAGTGCGAATTCAGAACTCGAATTATTTCCTCCAGAGTCTTCGTATTTGGTGCCGCAGGCGAAAGGAGATTACGTATTAAGGCATAGGTAGTTGGGCCGACGACAGTTAGAAAAATAGCCCTTTTTCGATCTGCTTGATCGATCCCATTAGCTATAAAAAACTGTTCCAGTCTTTCCGTGTACAAAGTCCACGATTCTGCTGATGAATCGTACTCTTTAATCTGCCCAAAAGAGCCCATCTTATGCAAAAAATACGCACCAATGCGTTAGGCTTCGTACGGCGGCGTGCGCTGCTACCGGCGACCGCGTGTTAGGGTTAACACGGCGCGGCAAGATCGGCGGCGTCATTCCAATCAAGGAAGAGAGAAAAAAAAAAAAATTCTCTTCGTTTAGCATCGAATCGCATCCTCGTCGCCAATGATATAACTTTAGGGCTTACTAAAGTTGTGGAACAGACACCGTGATTCTAGGATAAACTAACATAGCTTTATTGGAATAAGAACAACCTCACTACATGGCGACTAGCGCACAACTGGGATAACCGATCGCAACAAACGCTCAGTAGAGGCGCCATCTGTTGAGAGGAAGGTATTACAAACACACAACATTATTATATTTAAAATTAAGATAACTTCAGTCTCATAATCGACTGTTGGAATGTTATTCCATATGGAAGGCATGAATGCGAAGTTCCTCAATAGGTAAACAATAAAAAGTTAAACCTTTATGCTTTGATGCATTTCAATAGAAATATCAGGCTGTAACGAAAGTTTCCCGCCACAGCTAATATCGTCTTTTCAAACAGTTTGTGTTCACGTGTTTGCGCATATTTTGTCAAACGATTTTTAGCATTTGAAAAAAAGAGACTTGCTTTATAACAATGTGTTGTGAAATTTGTAAAAAAAATATCGTTATCATTAAGTACAGGGTGTCTGAAATGGAACTATCACGCTACCAGATTATGACCAGCATTTGCTTCCAGTTCTGTTGCAAAAAGTCAACTGCAGAATGTCACCGAATTATGTGTATAGCTTTAGGTACTACTGTTGTATCATATGACACTGTGAAGGTTTGGTACCGAAAGTTAAAAAAGAAGGACTGTGACATTCAAGAAGCAGAGCGCTCTGGCAGGCCTACTGATTTTGATGAGGCCCGCCTGCGAGAACATGTGGAAGAATATCAGTATTGAGCCACTCAAGAGCTAGCTAAGGAGTTAGACCTTAGTGCCATGTCCATTAGTCGCGCTATGCATCACATAAACTTGGCGTACAAGTTCAATCGCTGGGTGCCGCATGAGCTGAATCAAGCAGATAAGGGAAGACGTGTTCAGGCCTGCACTAATCTGTTCGAATATCAGCGCAAGGACAAAATTCTGCACCGGATCGTCAGTTGTGACGAAAAGTGGATTTACTTCAACAACATAATCCGAAAAGGGGGTTGGTCTGATCCCGGCGAACTGGTCAGCAGCATCGCAGAGCGCAATTTGACTAACAAAAAGATAATGCTTTGTATCTGGTGGGATTGCCGTGGTCTTATCCACAAAGAGTATCTAGAAAAAGGTAAAATCATGGACAGTAAGGTGTACAGCAAGATGCTAGTCCGTGTGGACGCTGCTATCAAGGCAGAACGTCAAAATGAGTTCCGGCTCAAGAAGGTAATGTTTCATCAAGATAATGCTAGATCACATGTGTCTGCATTCACCGATTTGACTCTGTATGGACTCGAATGGGATCTTTTGCGACACGCACCATATAGCCCCGACATCTCTTCATCGGACTTCTACCTTTTTTCACACCTTCAACTACATCTTACTGGTGCTATCTTTAATTCTGCATGAGACGTCCGAAATGAGGTTCATCTGTTTTTGGACTCGCGGGCCCCAAGTTTCTGGGCCGAAGGCTTCGAAAAACTACCAAAACGTTGGCAGAAAACAATAGATTCGGGTCGTGTTTACTACCCGCACTAAAGATACCATTTTCATGCTTTTTCTCTAACTTTATTAAGAACTTTTTTTGGTGGAAAACTTTCGTTACAACCTAATATATTATTCTTAGGATGAACAAAAAACATTTATTTGAAGATTAAATACACTAGAATAATATACCGGGTGTCCCAAAAATGACTGACTGATTTTAAAATTCAATAACTTCCAAACGGTGACAGATATTAAAAAAATTCTTGCAGGAGGGTTATGCATAAAGTCAAAAGTTTTATTACAGTGATTTTCGATTTTAGTTCGAATTACAAACAATAGATGGCGCTGTAAGCAATAGTCGCTAAATACAGGCTCGATTTTTGGTCCTTTCTGTTTTTCTATGCGGAAAAAGGAGATGGAAATGTATTATCCGGGCACGAAGTACCAAAAATCGAGCCTGAATTGAGCCTCTATTGATCGCAGCGCCATCTATTGTTTGTAACTCGAACTAAAATCAAAAATCATTGTAAAAAAACTTTTGACTTTATGCATAACCCTCCTGCAAGAATTTTTTTAATATCTGTCACCGTTTGGAAGTTATTGAATTTTAAAATCAGTCAGTCCTTTTTGGGACACTCGGTATATGCTGGACACAGTACTGATCACACTTCACAAGAAAACAAAATAGATGAATAAGACTATTTACAAACACAAAGAAATACTTTGAACTATGGTTTGTTGCAGGTTTTTTTAACATATTATCATTCCTTTGGAATATTATTGGATTTTTAATCCACCAGCATTTTGCTGCCAACTGCTATAAGGGAAGGAGAAACACTAACTGTTCTGAGTGTCTGTCACAGTAGATCAAATAAAAAGGATTGTCTGATGCTGCCATCTGGTGGAATGTTCTTGAAACAAAAGAGCATTTTCTAACAATATTATTTCTAAGAATTCGTTGATACGTTTTTTCATTAACTGCAATTGTTTTATCAAAAAACCCATTTTAATTATGTATAAATATACTTGTACCAGAACTGTGGAGTCGAAGTTAACCCATTTGGGAGAAAATGGAGTCGGTGTTGGAGTCGCGAAAACAAGCCGACTCCGACTCCAGTTTTTTGTTGGACAGTTTGAAGTGAAATTAAACCAATTATATGTAATTTAATTTATAAACTGAACGGTAAAAAATGAAATTAATATATAATTGTAATTAATTTTTCAATTAATTTTCAGCAATGAAATTATGCTCGAAATTATTGAATATATTTAACACGTGATTTATCACATTGCTAACTAAACGTAGAACCAACAGAGTGAAAAATGTCCAAGCCCTAAAGTTGAACCCCGAATCCTTGGAATAGTGCTTCAAGTGCTCTACGATAAACTACGAGGACGATACCCAGCTTAGCATTTCTCACTCACATATGTTGGTAAGGCTGCAACTGCAGCACAAGATGGAATGGTCTTCATAAGCACACAATACTGCGGCAAAACACAAATAAACCCAGCATCGGTAAACACATATGTAATTTTAATTAATTTTTCTATTAATTTTCAATGCGTGATTTATCACGTTGTTAATTAAACGTAGAACCAACAGAGTGAATCCGGCTTAGACATTTTTCACTCTATTGATTCTACGCTTAGTTAGCAATGTGATATATCACGTATTAAATATTCAGTGAAATTAATGTTATCGTTCTTCATTCGATTTAGATACTCAGATTTTTCGGTTAAGGAGGATGCCGAAATAAAACGGAAATTGTAAAATTAATGATGAGAAAAATGTAAAATTTTCACTAAAAAAAAAAAAAAAAAAAAAAAAAAAAAAAAAAAAAAAAGAATCCCTGGAACCCGAATTTTTTGCGAAATTGTAAAATTTTATCTTTATTTTTCTTCTATGAAAAACCGTCAAAATTGAAACATTGCCTTTTTCCCAAGCCCGCGATTTCCGAAATAGTGAAATTTCCAATTTTTTTTCGATTGGAATATTTGGATTTTTCGGCTCTGCAGGACTCGAAATTGTAAAATGGTCTTTTTGTTAGGTAGATTTCGTATGAAATACTACTTATTACATTCTCCCCTATGTTGGAATTTCTGAAAAAATTTTGCAGATCTACACCGATCATAACCCCTAGAACTCAAAACCACCCTCAGTAAAAAACTTTATCTATCTATCTATCTATATCTACATATATATACACTACATGGCCATTAATGACCGTCAACTTTTAATTTTAAACATTTTGTCGAATATTTAGAAATATACTTCACAGATTGTTCTGGTATTTCAGAATTAAAAATAACAGGTATGACCTCATATTTAGCAATGTCGATTTGGTAAGGGGGGCAATTAGGGGCCAACAAAAAATCAAAGAAAAAAATAATACTTGGGATCACCCTGTAAAATAAAATGCACGAAATGATCTATCGCTACCGAATATAAATAAACAGACATTGTGCAATATGTGTATTCTTTTGTGCAAGAATAGCATATATATTAATAGAGATATAGCGATTTATTTAAAAAATTTAAAAATTCTTGCATATTTTTTTATTATAACATGCAGGGTTTTCAACTAAATTTAACGCCGGTTTCAGAAAAATTGACAAAATATAGTAGAAACAATACAGTGCAATTGGAATATAAATATATTAAATATTTTAAGAAATATGAGCAGTTGTATGAATTTTTATCTGCGCATGCGCGAACGATAACAGGGACTATTTTACATAATTTAATAGTCAACTCTATGGAGCAACTTATTAAAAAAAAATTAGTCAAATATCGTAAAAATTCAGAAAGATATCGGAGTAGAGTGAGCAAAATTTTAGTTGTTCTCTAAAAGCAGCTGAATGATAGGGGATTTTCCACAAATTGTCATTTTTAATTTTTTTTTTTATTTTTTTTTTTTTATTGATGCTTTAGTTCTTCTTGGATAAACACCAGAACGAGTCTATACCATGATCAAAAGAAGTATCAAAATCGAAGCATTTTTTCCAAATCTACTCGTTGATAGTCACTAAATATACTAACTTTTTTCTGAAAGTCAGTTAATAAAAAAATGACAATTTGAGTAAAATCCTTTATCATTCAGCTGCTTTTAGAGGACAACTAAAATTTTGCTCACTCTAACGCAGATATCTTTCTGAATTTTTACGATATTTGACTAGATTTTTTTAATCAGTTGCTCCATAGAGTTGACTATTAAATTATGTAAAATGATCCTTGTTATCGTTCGCGCATGCACATATAAAAATTATTTCATACAACTGCTCATATTTCCTAAAATATTTAATATATTTATATTCCAATTGCACTATATTTTTTCTACTATATTTTGTCAATTTTTCTAAAACCGGCGTTAAATTTGGTTCAAAACCCCGCATATTATAAGCAAAAAACATGCAAGAATTTTTTATTTTTTTCTAAATAAATCGCTATATCTCTATTAATATACGTGCTATTCTTACACAAAAGAATACACATATTGCACAATGTCTGTTTATTTATATTCGGTAGCGATAGATCATTTCGTGCATTTTATTTTACAGAGTGGTCCCAAGTATTATTTTTTTCTTTGATTTTTTGTTGGCCCCCTAATTGCCCTCGCCATATCAAATCGACATTGCTAAATAAGAGGTCATACCTGTTCTTTTTAATCCTGAAATTCCAGAAGAATCTGTCAAGTATATTTCTAAATATTCGACAAAATGTCTAAAATTTAAAGTTAACGGTCATTAATGGCCATATAGTGTATATACAGTGAAACCTCTATTTAACGAAGTCGCTAAATCACGGAAAAATGTTCGTTATATGGAAAATTCGCTAAATAGAGATTCACCGTTTAAAATATTTTAATCTTACAAAAAACAGATTTTAAATTCATAAAAACTAAATATTTTTAATAAAATGAATTAATCACACTTTTTTTATATAAATTATATCTATTTGTTTTATTTATTTTATCCACCAATACCTATGATCAATTCACATTTTCTATGTGTTTATTTATATCTTTGAAATCTGCGAGGAAAACAAAACATTGTCCGGGAATACATTGTATTTTCAGTTTAATATAAATAGTTTAAAGGGCAAAATTGTAATGTTGTTTTCTCTTCATTTTGTTTTAAATGCTAAAAAAAATGATTCTTTGAACATTTTATAAAAAAACTTAATAATGAATATGAATGCAATCCTTGGAAGTATTAATCATTGTTCAATGTATTAAAAATACATTAAATCAATAGAATTATATTACTTTAAATATTGCTTGTATTGCAGTGAAACCTGGAGCTTAGTGAACGTATTAACACGGGCTTGTCAGTGAGGGGGTTAAAACTAACGAATTTTAATGACATTATCGCATTCATTATTATTATAATAAATACTTTTAACCATACATTACCACATGCGTCCTTAAATTTAATTTCTGAAAAACCTGTTAATTTTACTTGAGTTTTTCCTTTTAAAAAGTGTTTTCTCTCATAATACGTTTCGCATCTTTGCAATGCACCAAAAACCCCTTCATACGTATTTTCTTCGAACTATAATACGCGTCGGATTGTTTCAAATGATTTTAGCATTTCATCATACGAAGTTTTGTTAATTCCTAATCATGATCATTTCCATCTTCATCATATTCGTCTTCATCGCAATTCATTGCTGTATTGTTTTTATTTTTCACACTGTCCAAAATATCCAATTCGGAAGTCTCAATTTCAGAATTAAATGAAATACAATCATCAATCAGCACATCATAGATAATTTCTTATTTTTTTCTCAGCTGTATCCACATTTTTTTTTAAAATTACTCTAAGGGACTACCGTCTTTGTCCTCCGTAACTGAATTCTCACTGCTGACAAAGAAGGCGCCTGGTAGAATCAGATCAAGGCCATTGAACATCATAAAATGTGTTAAAAGAAAGAATAAGTTTGAAATGTCCAGAAATGTTTTGAGAAATAGGAAGAAGAAAACATTTAAATCACAAGAAAAAGTTCGTTAAATAGAGAATGCACTTCGCTATTTGGAGGTGATTTTGCGAAGAAATTCGCAGAATGTTCTTGGTTCCAAGTAAAAGTTCGCAAAATAGAGGTTCGTTAAATAGAGGTCCGACTGTATATCACTTTCTTCTGGACACGATAACTTCCACAATTCTGCACAAATCTCTTCCAACTTAATGCATAAAATCAAGGGGCATAAAATCTCGGTCAAGTTCGTTAACGGACAAAATCGGACCAAGGGGGTGGAAATAGGGAGTTGTTTTGTGAAACCGAAAAAAAAACCATAACTTCTTATTTTTGTATATATCAAATCATTTTAAAGGTTTTATTATTTCTAAAAATAGGGCCAAAAATATATGTATCACAGATTTTTGATCAAATTAAAAATGGGCTCAAGAGGCGCAAAAATAGGGTTTTTGGGAGAAAAAAATTCATAACTTCGTCAATTCTCAAGATATCAATTCCAATTAATTTTAATATAAATCTCCTTAATATTATCTACAACTTTTACATTCACAAGTTTTTGATAGAGCCAATTCGTACAGCAAAAAAAAAAAAAAAAAATTAAACGAAAATAAAAAATGGGGGTTGAAGAAGAAAAAAATCCATAACTCCGTCAATTCACAAGATATAAAATCCCCATGAATTTATCATATTTCTTCTTACTATTGTCTAAAACATTTATATAGACACGTTTTTGATAGAACCGATTCTTACAGAAAAAACAAATTAAAAATACATAGCGCTTGAAGAAAAAATCATCTTATTAAGGGTGTATTCAAATCCAAACTGCTTATTTTCTTACTCATTTTTAAATTCATATTTGCTCTCAAACGAATCCAATTGGTAGATTCTCTTATTCAGAACTATATAATGTACCGTAATGATCCATTTTTTGATAGAGGCAGAATATATTTCAAAAAATGATGTCAAAGTGTGCATTTTGAACTGAATTTCCCGAAGCGATTGTGTTAGAAACGAAAAATATTGTCGTAGTGAGAAAATAATTGTTCATAAATCAAGTTTTAATTAATTGAACGGAAAATAAAAACACAGGTCGCTTATAAACCTCTTCGAAAATCACGTCAGCAAGTTTCATATTTTTTCTATTAAAAATGAATCTGAAAATGTGCCAGAAAATTTCGAGTTGTTGAGCATGGAAAAGTATTTTTTTTTTAATACCTCCTTAACATGATTCTGATAAAACCAGCTATTATACAAAAATGAAATAAAAACTCGTCAAAAGCGGCCAGATAAAACTGTTAAAGTGGATAAATCGCTAATCATGATTTAGTTTTTGTTGGTGAAATTAGTATACTTAACTTCGAAATCTGCCTCCGCCAGTAAGGCCGGGCCGGCAGGGATTTTTTTTTTTTCTTTTAGAAGCCTTGGGAACCGAACTGATATCAAACTAGTAAAATTTTCACTTTTATTACTTTCTTCTATCTTTATAAGAAGAAAGTATTGGATTCATGAAAATTTTCGAATTCCAGTTTTCGACGGATCTACACGTTTTAGGGGTCAGAGAACCCCAAAAACATGTTTTTACAAAATGTCTGTGAGTCTGTCTGTGTGTAACACAAATTTTGTGGGCGCTCTATCTCAAGAACTAATGAATGGAATTTAATAAAACTTTATATTCAGTTAGTCCCTGATATAAATTGATGCTGATTAGTTTTTGGTGTAAATCGCTCAACAGGTAGCGCTGCTATGCAGCATTTTTCACGATTTCCACGATAGCACAATCTCCAGAACTAATGCACGGATTTTCATCAGACTTCAGATTCAGTTAGTCCTTGACAGGAATTGACGTTTTATACATTTTAGTGTAAATCGCTCAACAGGTGGCGTTGCTATGCTGCATTTTTCAGAATTTCCTCAGTAGCTCTATCTCAATAACAAATGCACGAATTTTCATCAAACTTCAGATTCAGGTATGCCTTGATATCAATTAGTGCTGTTTATGTTTTGGTGCAAATCGCTGAATAGGTGGCGCTGCTATGCTACATTTCTCCAAATTTCCGCTCTAGTTCTATCTCAAGAACTAATGCACGAATTTTCATCAAACTTCAAATTCAGATATACTTTGATATGAATTGGTGCTAAATTGGTGTAATTCCTTGTATTATTTAAATGACGTGATTTATATAGAAGTAAATTTTGTGATGGCCACAACATACTAGTTTTTCTTGCCGTTCTCTGGTAATTTTTAGGGTCTGGGTTTTCCGATGTAACACCTATATCGTAAAAAGAAAGTTTTTTTTTCCTTTTGTTTTACAGCGCAATTTCTGTTTATTTTAGAAAATTTTCATTATTTTCCCACTGGAAAAGCGTTAAATGGGGAAATATTTCGAAATGATAACGTTAAATATGGGATTTTTTTAACATCGCAGGTATAGGAAATTAAGTGAGACTTTAGAGAGAGGGATTGGCGCTGATGGGATTCGAATCAAGGATCTCATGATCAGGAGGCGAGAACGTTAGCGTCGAGCAAAAGGCCAAGCCAGTTACTCTAAGCTAGTAGCTCGCTTTATACTGATCATGTGAGATGAGATCGCTACACACTCCATCCCCAGTGAGAAAGACGTATTGCTGACGTCTGACGAGGGATATGCACTCGTGAATGATGCTGTCGTACGCATGCGTAATGCGCAGTATGACAGGCTTTGTGCTGTGAGCGTTTCACAGGCTTTGGGTGCAAGGGATGATTTATTTAGTGCTGCCATCTGTTGGTTATGAGAGGAGATGATTGTTGCTGAAGGTTGTTGTTGCGTATTTGTCCGGGTTACCACTTTAGAGAGCGTGAATGGATCAGCCGGGATACGAACCACGGATCTCATGATCAGGGGGCGAGAATGTTAGCGTCGAGCAAAAGGCCAAGCCAGTTACTCTAAGCTAGTAACTCGCTTTATACTGATCATGTGAGATGAGATCGCTACACACTCCATTCCCAGTGAGAAAGACGTATTGCTGACGTCTGACGAGTGATATGCACTCGTGAATGATGTTGTCGTACGCATATGTGATGCATTTGAGGACAGGCTTTGTGCTGTATTTCACAGGCTTTGGTTGCAAGGGATGATTTATTTAGTGCTGCCATCTGTTGGTTATAAGAGGAGATGATTGTTGCTGAAGGTTGTTGCTGCGTGTTTGTCCGGGTCACCACTTTAGAGGGCGGCAGTTTATTCCGTCAGTGACGTTGGCGAATATTTGACTATATGTTGTTCTGTTTAATAAAGTTTATTTTTCTACAAAAAAAACCTTCTGATCATTCGAGTCACCGAGATATTTTATGATCTCCCTTCAATATATTCTCTAAAAGACTAAAGAAAAATGACGTCACATGCGGGAAATCGTTAAACACAGGTTACGTTAAATGGGAGTTTCACTGTAGTATAAAAATAATGTTCAAACCATACTCACAAAAAACTTAGTAAACTTTTCGGAGTTTTAAAAGTTTGTGAAATCTGAGCAAGTGTAAATAAAGTTTATATATTTCCTTGTGCTATCTGCTCCTTGCATATCGACGATGACTTATAAGCGGGCATCTGATGTCAAGCACTCAAGTCAGATGTATGTGTTCAATAATTTAAAGAAATGTTTTTCAAAGGTTAGATAAAATACAAATTAACTTTTTACAAATGAGGACATTTAGGCATTTTTAAAACACTTCTTGGTGATATATTTTAGTTAGCAATTTTATTAGAACACCACGAGACAAACCAAGTTAAAGTAGTAGCACTACTACATAGTATGTAATGCCATCAGGTGCAAACCTATTAAATACATTACATGCCCTTTTTTTAAATAAACAAGAGAGTTATGAAGGCAATGGATATTTAAAAAGTATTAAAAATTATAAATCATTTAAAGTTCTAATAACATAGTTTAGTTTAGTTGTCTCTATAGCGTTAAGGTTTTAGAATTGTTCTTGAAGATTTCCGTAGAGGCACTTGAGGCAACACCGTTTGTAACTTAGCTGTTTTATAATCTATTGTATCTATTGTATCTGAATCTGTAGTTGCTGGATAAAAATCTTCTACTGATCTCACAGATTGACTTAATTTGGATTTATCAGGGCGGATGTAAAATCTGTTTCTTCTTAAATAGTACCATCTATCCCTTTAATAATGTAGGATCGAGGTTGAGGACCAACCTGAATGACAGTTCCTTGCTTCCATGGTTCGTTCATCTTTTGGCGAAACCAAACTCTTGCCTTATCTTTCAAATTTGAGAGTTGTGCACTATGCTTGTTAGCATATTTATTTTGAATCATCTGTCACTTCTCCAAAGACTCCTTTGCTTCAGCTAACGGAAAATTTGGCCTAAGTTTTTCTGGATGACATGGCAAAAGAGACCTCAGTCGTCTGCCCATTAATAGTTCAGCTGGAGAGGGGAGATCTTGAGATGGTTGAATACGATAGTCTAATAAGACCATATATAGATCTTTTCCATCCTGTAATGCCTTAATTAGGGATTTTTTATTGTTTGCACGGCTCTTTCAGCTTGACCGTTAGCTCTAGGAAAGTATGGTGATGTGAGGTTATGTTCCACATTCCATTCTTTAAAAAAAAAATTCACTTCCTCTGAATTGAATGGTGGTCCCCCATCGCTGACCAACTCCTCTGGAATTCCGTGTCTTGCAAAAATAGATTTGAAGGCAATTATGACATTTGGTGCAGTATTATTCTTAACTATTTGGACTTCAGCATATTTTGAGAAATAATCAATTAATAACAGATATTGCTGGCCTTTTAGATAAAAAAAATCACAACCAACCTTTTGCCAGGTATTATGTATTTAATATATGAAATGAAAGGGCATCATTACAAAACACAACATACTTTATTTAATTCATGGAATCGAATAGACAGTTGCCAAAACCGGAATCCAAAAGATAATGAAATATTGATGCCAAATACAAATAAGACATAACAATTCTCCCCCACTAATGGAAGAGGCATACCTGGAAAGTACATAATTTTGAAAAATAATATAACATTGAGTACTACAAAAATTTACATGCTGGCAATGAGACAATCTGTTATCTGTTGATACTCATCAAAGATTCAGTCTCTGTACAGGTTTTCGTACACGGGTCGAACGTCGCAACCCTGTATTTGGTAGTTGTGGTGAAGTAGAATCTGTGTGTGGTTGAAGTTTAAGAGTCATCTTTGAGCTAGCATTAGGTTTGACATCTGGATTACTTATTCTGGAATTAACTTGTTCTGCATCTGGATTAATTTGAATTTCCTCGTTATCATTTGATGCACATGTTTCGGGTCTTACGGGAATTTCTCTTTGCTGCACATCATTGCTGAAAGTTACGGATGGTCGTTTCCGAGGAACAGGAGATGGTGTCAGGATAAGTGGATCCTGAATTGGAACTTCGCATGCACGAAGTTGATTAAAATGCCGTTTGATGACATAACCGTCGTCCAATTCAATAAGGTAGTGAACTTGTCCCAGGCGTTCAACTACAGTTCCATATTTCCATAAAACTGAGTTGGTGTAGTTTCTACATTGCACTCGAGAACCTACTCGAAAAGACTTGTCGAAGTATGGCTGAGGAGCTTTATTTTTAAAATATCCTTTCATTTCAGGTTTAAGAAGATCTAGAAATTCCCGTAAGATCCCATCCTCGTCGCCAATTTATTATGTATTTAATATATGAAATGAAAGGGCATCATTACAAAACACAACATACTTTATTTAATTCATGGAATCGAATAGACAGTTGCCAAAACCGGAATCCAAAAGATAATGAAATATTGATGCCAAATACAAATAAGACATAACAATTATGTACTTTCGTTTCAGGTTTAAGAAGATCTAGTTTCGTTCTAAGATTTCTCCCCAACATTAATTCAGAAGGTGTTTTTCCGCAGGAAAGTGGAGTAGCTCTGTAGCGAAATAATAATTCGCATAACTTTTCTTGAAGAGTACCCGACTGGAATCGCATGCATTTCAATTTTGTTTTTAAAGTCTGGCAATATCTCTCTGCTTGACCGTTAGTTGCTGGATGACCAGGAGCTATAAATCTTTGTCGAATACCATTCCTGAGGCAAAAATCTATAAATTCTTTTGATTTAAAAATAGATGCATTATCACTTACCAAAATTTCAGGCAATCCATGTCGACTAAATATTTCTCTAAGATAATGAATAGTTGATGTAGTATCTGGAGGTTTCTTCATTGAATAAATCTCAGGCCACTTTGATTTAGCATCGATCATCAATAGAAAAAAGTGTCCCATTAGTGGTCCGGCATAATCCATATGAACTCGCTGCCAATTTTTTGTAGGCGCATCCCAGTTATGTATAGGAGCCTTTTGTGGATTTTTCTTAACGTCACAGCATTCTTTGCAACTCTTGACCAAATTTTCGATATCTGAATCAATATTTCTCCAATAGCAATAATTTCTAGCAAGCGCTTTCATTTTTACTATTCCTACGTGCGTAGAATGAAGTTCCTGGAGAACGGCGGGTTGAAGTTTCTTGGGAATGATCACTCGCTGGCCTCTAAATAAAACACCTTCTTGTAAGGTTAACTCTGGATCACGAACATTTCCATTCAAAACATTTTCTTTAATACTTGAAAGTCCTTCATCAAGAGCTGTTTCTCGTCTTATAGTAGAAGCGGTCACAGTCTCGGTAGAGATATGGCGTATTACATTTTCTTGAAAAAGATATTCATCATCAATAATTCGTATTTCTTGATCACTAATACGTAGGGGATTTCGAGATAAATAATCTACATTGACATGTTCAGTTGACTTGCGATATTCGATTTCATAATCAAAATTTGATAAAAAATGTGCATAACGAAGCATCCTTGTAGCAGATAATATGGGGAGCTTCTTTTCTGGGTGTAAGAGGGTCATCATTGGTTTGTTATCTACTACCAATGTAAATTTTCTACCAAATATGTAGTCATAGAATTTTCTACAAGCCCAATAAACAGCTGTAGCTTCTCTGCCTAACTGGCTGTAATTCCTTTCTGCAGCTGTGAGGGATCTTGATGCAAATGCTATTGGCCTTTCACTTCCATCAGGCATTCTGTGAGAGAGTATACCAGATAACCCAAATGGACTGGCATCAGTTGCTAAAATAACAGGTAATTTGGACGTGTATGGAATTAAAACTTTATCACTAGCAATTTCACATTTAGCCTTTATCCAAGCAGCTTCACACCTAGCAGTCCATCTAAATGGAGCATCTTTTCGTAAAAGTTCATTTAATGGGCTAAGAATGGTTGAGGCATTGCTAATGAATTTTGAATAATACATAACAAGACCTAAAAATTTCTTTAATTCATCTACATTTTTCGGTCTAGCAGCATTTTGAATGGCCTTTACTTTTTCAGGAGATTTACTAAGTCCTTCAGAACTGATAATATGACCCAAATATTGCACCTTTTTCTCGAAGAATTTGCATTTATTAACATTGAGATGAAGATTATATTTTCTAACCTTTTCTAAAACCTTAGTTAAACGATCTATACATTCCTCAAATGTTTTACCTTGAACAATTAAATCATCGAAATATGCGCTTACCCCATCTAAATCTTGTACAAATTGATCTATGAATGCATGGAATTCATTAGGTGCTGTTTTAATTCCGAAAAATAAGCGCTTGGCTAAATATGTTCCACGATGTGTAGATATTGCTTGAACTTTCGCGCTCTCTTCATCCACTTCTAAATGTAGGTACGCTTTATAAATATCTAATGTGCAAAAATAAGATCCAGCATGAAGTTTATTGAAAATGTCCTCTATTTTTGGTATAGGGTGTCTTGAATCATGCAACTGTTTGTTTACAGTAACCTTGTAATCAGCACACAAACGTACTGAACCATCAGACTTAGGAATAACTACAAGTGGTGTTCCCCATTCAGAATGATCAACTTTTTCAAGTATTCCATCAGCTAAAAGTTTATCTAATTCAAGATCTACCTTTTCTTTTAGCGCATATGGTACAGGTCGTGGTTTTAAATATACTGGCTTAGCATCATCGCGCAATTTTAAAGAGCATATATAATCTGGAACCTTGCCAACTCTCGGTTCAAAGACATCCGAATAATGCTTTAGAATATTATCAATTGAATGTTTGATGTTATTGACTGGAATTTGATTTACATTGACTCTATCAGAATCGTTTAAATTGATTTTCGGGCTTCGAATCCAGTTTCTTCCTAGGATAGCATCTTTTCTTAAGTTAACTAGATATAATTCTTCTATACATGAATAACCTTTATAATTTGCGTTTACTTTGACAACACCAACTGGTTTGAAAATATCACCCGTATAACTTCTAAAAAGTATACTTGTTTTCAGGATAGGGGCATTTATTTTAAGTTGTTTAAAATCATTAATATTCATAATACTAACACGGCTTCCTGAATCACATTCAAAACGAGCAGATTTCCCGTTTAATTGAACATTTACAAAAATTCTATCATCATTTTCTAGCGTATTTAAACGAATGTCCAGTATTTGACTTATTTGAAATGAACCGTGCTCGATGTTATCTAAATATTGAACTGAATTTTTAGTGTTAGATTTTCGCTTAATAAGTTTTGATATACAGACCTTCTCAATATGGCCGTTTTTCGAACAAAATTTACACTTCAACTTATTTTTTATTCGACAGTTTGAAGTTAAATGTCTGTTTCCGCAGCGCAAGCAAATGTTGTCTAAGCCTAACTCTTTCAAGTTTAAGTTACCTTTATTTCGACTAGCTGAACGATCATTTCTTCGATGATCTTTAAAACTTGATCTCTCTCTAAACCTTTTGTTATTTTCTTTAGAATAAGCATTTGTAACTTTATATACATTAGTTGTAGAGGAACTCTTATATATTTCTTTATTTTCGATCTTTGAAGCTTCGATTGCTAAAGCAATTTCTAGAGTTTGTTCAAATGAAATATTTGATTGCTGTAAAATTTTTTCGCGAATGTCCGAATCATTTAAACCACGAATAAATTGAGCCCTTAGTAGCAGATTAATAATACCTTTAGAACAGTCAATATTTTCACAATTAGATTTAAATTCCGCGTTTTTAGAGAGTTCTTTTAAAGCAGTAACATAAGAATTTATTGACTCACCTGGATGTTGTTTTCTACAAAAGAACTTATGCTGTTCAGTCAAGATATTTATTCTTTTACAAAGATGGTCTTTCAATAACTGCAGGATTTCATCATAGGTTTTTGAAGCGGGTAAATCAGGTGCGGTGATATTAGACAATAGATGGAAATATTTTGAACCCAAGCAGTTAATAAGAATCATCTTTTTTGCTTCCGTAGTTTCTGGAGAAGGATCTGTAAGTCCTTTTAGTTGATAGTAATTTTCTAGCCGTTGAACGTACTCATCAAAAGTCTCACAGGTTTCATCGTAACATTCAAAATGAAGATTTTGATTTTGAAGAATACCTTTGATATTTGAGTGATTTTCATTTCTCTCCGGCGGCGGTGGCGATGTTGCATTTACTTTGAGTAGAAAATCATTTAGAGTTCGTATTAATTCGTTTATTTCTGTCATGGTTTATCTCGTCGCCAATTTATTATGTATTTAATATATGAAATGAAAGGGCATCATTACAAAACACAACATACTTTATTTAATTCATGGAATCGAATAGACAGTTGCCAAAACCGGAATCCAAAAGATAATGAAATATTGATGCCAAATACAAATAAGACATAACACCAGGGCTTCTCTGGAACATCTTGATCAAGCAAAACTTCCTTTTGATTGTTACGCTGATGCTGCTGGCAAGTTTTACATTTCTCAATAAAAGTTTCAATGTCACAGTTCACTGATGGCCAATAAAAATATTCTCTTGCTTTCGTTTTACAAGCCATTATACCCCTATGTGTTAAATGCAACTTTTGTAATATTTCTGCTCTTGCGACCTTTGGCACAACAAGTCTTTTACCGCGACAAATTATACCTTCATCTGTACAGTACAATTCTTCTTTGCAATGCCAATAGGGCTTAGCGAAATTTCGTGTATTTTTTTTCTTTCAGGCCAACCATTTTGTATGTGGTATAAAACATCTTGCAATTCATTGTCATTGGTCGTAAATGTTGCATATTCTTTCCACTTGTTAGCTGATGCATGAGATAGCAGATTTATCTTAACACTTGTGTCTGATTCTTCCTCATCGGCAAAATATTCTTTGACTAACTGAGCACGAGAAAGTGTATCGGCTATCAGAAGAAGTTTTCCGGGGACATATTCAAGCTTGTAATCATACCTATTAAGCCTGAGAAGCATACGTTGAAGTCTCGGTGATATGGCATCATACTGCTTTTTGCTTAATCCCAACAATGACTTGTGGTCTGTCTGCACTTCAACTGGTCTTCCATATGTATAATAATTGAAATGTTCAAGGCCAAAAACTACAGCGAGTAACTCTTTTTTCGATTTGAGCATACCGTTGCTGTGTTTCAGTTAATGATGCAGAACCATATGCAACTGATTTATTATCTTGCAGTAAAACAGATCCCAAGCCATAACAGCTGGCATCCACTGAAACGGTTACAGCTTTGTCTTTATCAAAATACTGTAAACATGGAGCTTGTACTAAAGTACCTTTTATTAGTTCAAAGTCCCGTTGAACATTTTCATCCCACAACCACTGTGTATCCTGTTTCAAAAGCTGTCTCAATGAATGTGTTAGATTTGAGAGATGAGGCGTAAACTTAGCTAAGTATGTTATCATGCCAAGAAACTTTTGCAAGTCCTCTCGATTCTTTGGCGCAGGAAATTCAGTTATAGCCATTATCTTTTTAGGATCTGGTTCTATGCCTTTGTCAGATAATATGTGGCCTAAGTAATTCACAGAAGATTTTGACAACTGGGTCTTGGCAAGGTTAAATTTAAGATTTGCTTCTCTAGCACGTGTTAAAACTTTATGTAGTAACTGGCAGTGATTTTCAATAGAGGATGTTCCAAGGGCTAGATCATCAAAGTAAGGGTTTACTTCAGGCATATCTTCAAACGTGTTCTCCATAGCCATCTGAAACTCTTCTGCAGCATTATTAAGCCCAAAAGGCAGAACTAAATATCTGAACCGTCCCCAAGGTGTTGTAAATGTAGTTAAATATGAAGATTCTCTATCTAATGGCAATTGCCAAAAACCATTTTTTGCATCTAGGATAGTAAATATTTTACATCCTTGAAGTCGTGCAATAAGACTATCAGCTGTTGGTATAGGGTAGTGAGGTCGACGAATTACTTCATTTAGAGGCCTTGGATCTAAACAGATGCGCAATTTTTTAGGCGAGTTAATGACAACCATATTATTTACCCATTCTGTTAGTTCATCCACTTTTGCAATTATTCCTGATTCTACCATATTCTGCAACTCATTCTTTACTTTGTCATGTAAAGCTAGTGGTATCTTACGTGGGGCCGCTATGTGAGGAATATAGTGGTCTTTTAATTTTATTTTTACAACACGGTTCAAGCGACGAATTCCTGTAAATACATCAGAAAACTGCTGGACAATATCTTCTGGTGTTTGATGGAAAAAATTATACATGGGCTTTATAACATTATTAAGTCTTTGGATAAGTTCTAATTTCTCACAGGCTTCGAGCCCTAATATTGGACTAGCATTTAAAGAGGTTACTAAAAATTTACATTTCATATCTTTCTTTAAGGTTTTGCAATTAAGAAAGCACACACCTAGAATTGGTACAACGTTGTCACAGTAATCCAGTATAGGTTGTTTGCATTTTCTCACCATTGGCTTTTCACTCCATTTTAATATTTGACTCTTTGGAATAACATTGACTTGAGAACCTGTATCTAGCTTAAATATAACATCATTTCCATTTCCTTTTAATTTTTGTAGCCATACAGAATTTGATTTTTTACTCTCAAGTTGATTTATATATTTCAGTTCACCCAAATAAACAAACTCTGTATCACTGTCATTATTCCGTTCCACTGGATTTAGTCGGCGCACCTTTTGACTGTTGTTTACTTTATTCCGACATACTTTCGACCAATGGTTTTTTCCTCCACAGTTTCTGCATTTTGTACCGAAGGCTGGACATTTCTTTGGTTCGTGAGATCTGCCACAGTAACAAAATATTTCTATTTTATGATATTGTGCACGGCCATCCTTTCACTTCATTGCATCGACATTCAATCTGCTGATTTTATCGCACATTTCCGCGGCCTGTACTTTACTATGCTTGGCCGTTTTACATTCAGCAACAATTTCTTGCAACGTCTTCTTCTTTCTACTAGTTTCGCGAATTAATCGCTCTTGTAGCGATTTATCAGCCAACTCTTGAATGATTTTATCACGAAGCATCCGATCCGAAAGATTGCCGTAATTGCATTCAATAACGGCTCTACGTAAACGTGAATAATAGTCCGCAAATTTTTCTTCACTTTCTTGCTTGATTTCTAAAAATTTAAATGAAGCATATATCTCATTCACATAGTCCTGAAAATATTTATCTAATTCGTCCAAAATTTGCTTCAATGTTATTTCACTGGCTCCTCCCTCTGGCTTCAGATCAAATGCACGAAATTGCTTTTTTAACTCATCACCGCCAACATGCCGGAAGAGCGCTGTTTTTGTTTTTTCGGATTCACCTGCATATTTCAAAGCTTCTATGTAATCTTCAAAATCTTGTCTCCAATACCGCCATGACTCGGATGGATTTGATCCCGGTTCAAATGCTGCAATATTAGGTAAACTTCCTGCCATATTGCTTCAATTTCTTTTGTAATATTTAACAAAAATACATGGGTCACTATACTTCTGATACCATGATATATCTTAGTTAGCAATTTTATTAGAACACTACGAGACCACCAAGTTAAAGTAGTAGCACTACTACATAGTATGTAATGCCATCAGGTGCAAACCTATTAAATACATTACACTTGGAAATTGTTATTTGTATTGTTTTAAAGTGAGCTTCATAAAAATTTTCATATAATATTAAAAATATATCAACATCAGTAATAATAAATAAATAAAAATAAAATAAAACTAATTAAAGGGAATGTCACTAAATCGTCGCTTTTGACTTTTTGCAATTAAAAAGAAATCTTCCTTTAAACATTTAACATTTGAAACACATTATATGAAAAAGGTCATCAGTAAATGATGTGAATGGTTCGTATTTTAATTTATGTCTTAAATAACTGAAATTTACTTCTCGAAACATTTAAAAAATACTTTTTTTTAATTGGGTTAAAAAATTTTGGAGCTAAAACAGAACTTTGATTCAGTCCTGGTATTCCTTCCATTACAAATAAAGTTTTCTCCTGTTTCACTTCTATTTCAATTCGAAATGTTACTATTATTTTATTTTCTATATATTTATAAATTAATGATTATTATTTTTTTTTTTTAGATTTCAATCTATCATAATCCAAAACAACAATGCACTGATTCAAAATACAACACTTATCAATGGGCCAGTAACCTGTAGTTTGACTCGACGTACTTCTTTTAGGAATAACTATAGGGAACTTTTCGCTGTTTTAAGTAAGAAAATTTTCTTATTCGTCGATCTCATTTTGCTAACAGCGCAAAATCTATCTGGATCTCCGCCTATATCTCGCCAAGGGCGCAAGAAAAAAAAACTTAGCTACGCAACTGACATAAAATTGGTTGGGATCCAGATAGATTTTGCACGAGATTGACCAAGCAGAAGCCTGCATTTTTGCGAACTTGAGCAAATTTTCTGATTGGTTAATCTCGTTCCGCTAACAGTGCAAAACCCGAGGTATAGTGCCTAGAAGTGAATAGTGTTATTATCAGCCACTGAGCTCGACAATATTGTAGAGCTCAGTGTTATCAGCATCAAAATGATGTTTCAGAAACGGAGGAAGCCGATAGATGGCGCTGGCGCTCCCGCCGCTGCTACAGTATGTGTCATTTTCCAATGTACACCCTTTTAAATCTATTTTCTTCTCTAATAAATCAGTACTTTAAAAGTTTCTAGATTAAAAATACACAAGAAGTTTTTTTTCTCTTTTTTTCCTCTAATAATGAAAATACAGTTGAGAGAGGAATTTAAATGATCTAGTTTGTAACGAATTTAGTTTCAAACTGTCCTATTTTGTTAAAATTGCTCTTTAATTAATTTTCTATTTAATTAATTTTCTTTTTTCAGTTAAAATTAGATAAAATCAGAATAAATAATTATTAACTGTATTTTTACATCCTTAAGTACCTCTGACTAAAGGCATAATTTTATTAAGTGCCCTTCATTCTAAGTAGAGGTCTTTCTAAAGTTAAATAATATAACAAAGTTTTTCTTTGTACAATAGTTCGTTATATCTAAAACAATATATTGAATATACATCATACTATGATAAATTGTTGTAAAAACATAGTTTTTTTTCAGCTAAAATAATCCCCCTCCCCCAATTTTGATAAATTTTCAATCAATATTCATTATTACTTCTTTACAGTCAATTAATAAGAGTAAATTGAGTTTGTAAAAATTTCTGATGTTTCAGAGCTTTTTGGTAAAATAATTTAAGGTATATTAGCAAAAAATGAAATGAGAAATTAATGATTTTTTGAAGTCGAGTAGGATGCATTTTCTTTAAAATAAACTTGTTTCTAGTTAAAATTAGATAAAATCGGAATAAATAATTATGAACTTTATTTATATATCTTAAAGTACTGCAGACTAAAAGCATAATTTTGGTATATTAAGTGTTCTTCATCCTAAGTAGAGATCTTTCTAAAATTAATTTAATAATAGAACAAGTTTTTCCTTTGTACAATATTTCTTTATTTCTAAAACAATATATTGAAATTCACCATACTATGATAAATGCTGTAAAAACAAAGGCTTTTTTTTTTTTTTTAACCATTTGGAAAAATGGTTATTGTTCTCTGTCAGTGTAGGAAATCAAAAGCATATGTGAAGTTTTTTTTTTTTTTTTACCATTTGGAAAAATGGTTATTGTTCTCTGTCAGTGTAGGAAATCAAAAGCATATCTGAAGGTTTTTATTGGTTTAATCCGCATTTTATTCGTCTTCTGATTGGTCTATACAGTAATCTGTATTTCCTTTTACTTTCAACAACGATGAATACCTTCTGTTGCCACTATGACAAAAAAGTAATAAAAACTACAAAAAAAAATTAATAAATCAGAAACAAATTGAGATACAGCTTTCAAACAAATTGCATTTAAAAGTACATTTTTTCTCTATCCGACGGTGTAAAAAGTAATATTGTCGGATGTTTAGAAGTTTAAGAATGAAATTTCATTTAAAATGTGTCATCAGATTTCTTGGAAATCTGACGATGGAAAAGCCTTTTCCCGAACAGCCAATGAAATGCTTGGATAATACGTATGAGTCGCAGGCAATTTTTGTGCTTGCAAATTTTACGAATCATAATGGTGTTATTACACGAGGACTCAAAGACGCTTGAAATCCCAGGCGTCTAGCGACAACAGCCGCCTCACGGCCCGTTAGATTTCCTGAAATCCAAACATTTCATTGGCTGTTTCGGAAAAGGCTTTTCTATTATCAAATTTCCAAGCATTTGTTGCTGCTGTATACATATGCAGCTAACATGTTCGCGATAGCATTTAAGCTGCGATCGTCTTAAAACATAATTCGGATCTATATCCGATATTGTAAATAAATAATTAACACAATATTAAAATAATATCACCATTTGAAATACGTACTCTAGCGAGAACATACTGAGCACGCTAGCTTTATTGAAATCAACCACGCTATATGCACTGAAGATACAGTTACAGTGAAAAATATACAATATTCATACGGTTAAATAAATGAAATGTTAAAATACAAATTAATTTACAAAAACTATTCTGAAGATTAAAAATACATTTTAAGATAGAGAAATTTATTTTAAATTATTATATTAGCAAAGAAATATTTTATGTGCAATTATAAATATTATTTCAAAATTTACTACTTGCGATGCGACATGCGTAGCTTGTTTTCATTTGTATTGAGTCGCCATCTGTCGGTGTATTATGACCTGACATTACTCCCCTACCAGTAACTAAGTTACGATACTAGAAATCATGGCAGGACATATAGAGTTAAATATTAAAATAATGCCTTAAATAAGTTGATTTAAAGTTTTACGTAGAAAACAATCATATACATGACACAATACAGACTTATCTTTTTGAAACAATAGTAATAATATATAAATAATAAAATTCAGCAATGAAAATGATGATTTTTAATAACATTGTAATTAGAGTAATTTCTGATAGTAAATTTAAAATAATCTCATGTAAAAGAAAACTTTCTGAAATATATGAGATTATATATATTAATGAGTTAAATGATAATATGAAGTAAATAAACTCGACAAAAATTTTACACATTACAAAGAAATCAATAAGAAAATAAAATAAACAGTACTAAAATTGAAACTCAGTCCTTAAAGCGAACTGGCATATTAATTTTTCTACCACAACGTGTAGTTGCAGATGTTTTGTCATCAGAGTTGACCTGTGGGGTATGAGAGTTCACACTCTGATTATTGTCATCAGAGTTGACGTGTGGGGTATGCGAGTTCACACTTTGATTATTATCACAGGACAACATATACGCTGGTTTCAGCCGGTCAACTGAAATATTTACATTTTTATCTTTAATGGACAAAGTAAAATATTTGTCGAATCTTTTTACTACAAGGAATGGTCCTTGATAGGCTGGCTCCAGAGGTTTTTTTATTCTGTCTATTCGAAGAAACACATGTGAGCAAGAATTGAGATTTTTATGAATAAATATGGTATTTTGTGTTGCCTGTTTTGATGGCATTGGTTTTAGTTTGTTCATAAAACTTTGCAGGTTAGCTACAAAGGTGTCGGGATCTATATGAACAGTGGGTTCATCGAAAAATTCAGCTGGCAGTCTAATATTTGTTCCATAGACCATCTGGGCTACTGAATGATTTGTACCACTTTTGATCACCGATCTGAGTCCAAGAAGCACTGTTGGCAAAATCTCTGTCCATCTTGCATTATTGTGTGCTTTAATGGCTGTTTTCAGAGTTCTGTGGAACCTTTCGACTTTGCCCTGGCATTGTGGATGGTATGGTGTTGATGTTCGCAGCTTTGCACCACAAATGTTTGCCAAGTTTGTGAGCAGTTGAGACTTGAATTGTCTTCCTTGATCTGTTATTATGGTTCCTGGTGAACCAAATCTACAGATCCAGTGTTCATAGAATGCTTTGCTCACTGTTTCTGCACTGATTTCTGGCAAAGGGACAACTTCTGTCCAACAAGTAAACCTGTCAATGCATGTTAAACAGTAGATATGTCCATTAGATGGAGGCAAAGGTCCAATTAAATCGATATGAACCACATTAAACCTTTCATCTGGTTCTTGATAGTTAGAAAATTGTGATTTGGTATGTCTGTTTACCTTGGTCTTTTGACAATTTACACAAGTTTGAGCCCATTCTTTCACTTGCTTATTAATTCCTGGCCAAATGAACCTGGCAGCCATCTCTTTGACAGTAGATTTTATGCCTGGATGCGACAAGCCATGGACTTGATTAAAAACTTCTTTCCTGAACTTAGGAGGAATATATGGACGAATCTTGTTGTGGGATATATCACACCATAGAGTTTTTCCAGATGCAAGGGTATAAGGTTTAAAATCTAAAGATGTGTCACTGGAACATAACTTCTGGAATTCTGTATCATTACTCTGTTCATGAGCAATTTGATCATAGTCGACAAGAGAAACTGTTTCAATTCTTGACAAGGTGTCCGCAACCACATTATCTTTACCACTAAGGTATTGGATGTCAGTAGTAAACTCAGAAATGTACTGGAGCTGGCGCAACTGTCTTGGAGAAGCTTTCTCATTTTTCTGCTTGAATGCAAATATTAATGGCTTGTGGTCTGTCCAAACTGTAAATTCTCTACCCTCTAACAGATATTTGAAGTGTTTGATGGAAAGGTAGATTCCCAATAATTCACGGTCATATGTACTGTACCCTTTTTGAGTTTCATTGAGCTTTTTTGAGTAGAATGCAATTGGCTTCCACATGTCATCTTCAAACTGTTCTAATACTGAGCCTATCGCCCAATCTGAAGCATCTGTGCATAAAGATAATGGGAGTCCAGGCTTTGGAAAACATAAAAGTGCAGCATTAGCTAGGTCAGTTTTGCATTTTTCAAATTGTTGAATACTTTCACCAGTCCAAGGGACTTTTCTTCGATCCTTTTTCTTTGCACCTTTCAGCATTTCATGGAGTAGTGCTTGAGTTTTTGCAGCGTCTTTCAGATATCTACGATAAAAGTTCACCATTCCCAGGAAAGTACGTAGGTCATGAAGGGTTTCAGGCAACTTATAATCCAGAATTACTTGGACTTTGGCAGGAAGAGGTGAGGAACCTTTCGAAGTGATGAGGTATCCCAAAAATTCAACTTGGTCAACACCCATTATGGATTTAGAGACATTAATGCGAAGGCCATAGTTGTTTAATCTCTCAAAGACAATTTTTAGATGCTCCTTATGTTCAGCTTCTGAGCATGAAGCAACTAATACATCATCTAGGTATGGAAAAAGAAAATCCAAGCCATAAAGAACCTCATTAATGAACCTCTGAAATGTAGCTGGAGCATTTCGCAAGCCAAAACTCATAACATTGAACTCGTACAAACCAAATGGGGTAATTATGGCAGTTTTGGGTTTGTCTTCCTCAGCAATAGGGATCTGATAGTAGGCTTTAATGAGATCAATCTTGGAAAAAATAACTTTATCTTTTAAGATGAAATGGAAATCTTCAATTCTGGGTATGGGATATCTGTCTGGTACTGTTTGCTCATTTAGTTGTCTATAATCACCACAAGGTCTTAAGGTACCATCCTTTTTGTTTACTAAGTGCAGAGGACTGGCCCACTGAGATTTAGAAGGTCGAATTATGTCATTAGCAAGCATAAATTGAAATTCCTGTTTGGCTAATGCAAGCTTTTCAGGATTCAATTGTCGAGCTCTAGAATGCACTGGTTGACCTTTAGTTTGGATATAATGCCTAACATCATGTTTAACTGATTTATTTAAAATATTTGGTTTTGTTATATCTGGATACAAATTTAATAAATCACTAAATTGGGATGCACGATCAAATGTGCTAATACGATATTCATCAGAAATGGTTAGGATTTCACTTTTAACGGACAACTGAGTTATACCATCAATTAATTTTTGTTTATGAATATCAATTAGTAAATTAAACTGATGTAAGAAATCAGCACCAATGATGCCTTTACTCACCTTGGCCACTATAAAAGGCCATTGAAAAGCACGTCGTAATCCCAAATCTAGTGTAAGAGTTTTAATTCCATAAGTTGGGATTTGCGTACCGTTAGCGGCATATAACACATATGAGCATGGTTGCTCCGCTTTAATATTTGCCGGAATTAATGAGACATCAGCACCACTGTCCACTAAAAATCGAACACCAGTTTGTTTGTCTTTAACAAATAGTCTGTACTTGCGGCAATCTATTTTTGTTGCAGCAGGACTTGCCGCCGACTCTACTGCTGAGAGGAGTTTTCCGAATGTTGCCAACTACAGGGTTGTGTACACTTTTCTGGAAGACACTTCTTCCCAAACTTGAAGTGAAAATAACAAAATCTCCCATTGGGATCATACCGTTTCCTTGACCGACTTCTGTGTCTGCCAGCATGGCGATTTGGCGTATGACTCCGAGGTCGCTGTTGGACATGCAGGCTCGCTATTTGTTGTTCCAAACTGGAGATTTTATCCAAGAGAGCTGCATAGCTTGGGTCTTTGTTGATTTTGGCAAATTCCATGTGGGGATTCATCTCTACGATTTTGTCAGCCATTTGAGCTAATTTTTCGAGATTTTCATCACTAACAACAATAATGTTTTTTACAGAATCTGGCAATTTTTCCAACCAAAGAGTTCTTAACACTTTGTCTGAAATATCTTTTGTATCGCCCAATGTTTGCATTTTACGTAACAGTTGACTGGGTTTCAAGTCACCAAGTTCTAGTCCAGTTAACAGTCGTTTTATACGAAGGTTTTCACTTTCTTTGAAAGTGTTCAAAAGTCTGTCTTTTGCGGCAGCATATTTATTTGTAGAGTCATTTTTTATGATATCCCAGATATTTTCTAGGAATTTCAGATCTAATTGTGCAATGAGGTAGTTGAATTTAGTGTCATCAGATGAAATTCCGGCAATCTTGAATTGCGCTTCAATCGTGACAAACCACATCTCGGGTTTTTCTGTCCAGAATGGCGGAATTTTGACGCTAACTTTACTAGCTTCCGCTAATCCAGTATCTTGAGGAGAAGGAGTCATTTTTACTCAAATGATTTTAGATTGAAAGAAAATATAGTTCAAAAACGGGTCACCAATTGTTGCTGCTGCATACATATGCAGCTAACATGTTCGCGATAGCATTTAAGCTGCGATCGTCTTAAAACATAATTCGGATCTATATCCGATATTGTAAATAAATAATTAACACAATATTAAAATAATATCACCATTTGAAATACGTACTCCAGCGAGAACATACTGAGCACGCTAGCTTTATTGAAATCAACCACGCTATATGCACTGAAGATACAGTTACAGTGAAAAATATACAATATTCATACGGTTAAATAAATGAAATGTTAAAATACAAATTAATTTACAAAAACTATTCTGAAGATTAAAAATACATTTTAAGATAGAGAAATTTATTTTAAATTATTATATTAGCAAAGAAATATTTTATGTGCAATTATAAATATTATTTCAAAATTTACTACTTGCGATGCGACATGCGTAGCTTGTTTTCATTTGTATTGAGTCGCCATCTGTCGGTGTATTATGACCTGACACATTTGATTGGCTGTTAGTGGCGAGTCGCTTCGCTCTCAGGCGTCAAAGACGCCCGACAGAAAAAAGACGCTCGCTCTCCAAGCGACTCCCCTGGAGCCATAGGAATAACATGGAGACGCCTGGAATCTGAAGCGTCTTTGACCCCTCGTGTAATAACACCATAATGGTGTTATTACACGAGGACTCAAAGACGCTTGGAATCCCAGGCGTCTAGCGACAACAGCCGCCTCACGGTCCGTCTTTTCCACGCATTTCATTGGCTGTTCCGGAAAAGGCTTTTCTATTATCAGGTTTCCAAGCATTTGATTGGCTGTTACTGGCGGCTCGCCTCGTTTCGGGCGTCAAAGATGCTCCGACAGAAAAAAGACGCTCGCTCTCCAAGCGACTCCCCTGCAGCCATAGGAATAACATGGAGACGCCCGGAATCTGAAGTGTCTTTGACCCCTCGTGTAATAACACCATTAACTATTAATGTTTAATTCATGGCGTACGTAATGTATGATCAACTCCGTGCGATTTTTTATACTTAAATTTTAGTCTTTGAAAAAATCAATTTCCAAATAGTCATTGTAATTTGTTAAATTGCTTTTTTATCTATTTATTTATTTATTTATTTATTTTTTTTTTTATTGTACTGCTGAAATATTTACTCCCATTTGACAACTTTTTTATCAGTATACATTATTACTTCTTTACATCCAGTTAATAAACTAAGATTAAATTGAGTTTTAAAAAAATTCTGATGTTTCAGAGCTTTAGTTTTTCATAAAATAACTTAAAGTATATTAGAAAAAATCAAATGAGAAATTAATCATATTTTGAAATCTAGAAAAAAAAAAACTTTCTTGAAAGTTGGATGCATTTTCTTAAAAATATTCTTTTTTAAAATTAAAATCAGAATAAATAATTATAAACTTTATTCATACATCTTAAAATACTGCTGACTAAAGGCATAATTTTGTTTTATTAAGTTTCATTCATCCGAAGTAAAGGTCTTTCTAAAGTTAATTTAATAATCGGACAAGGTTTCTCTTGGTTTAATATTTCGTTATTTCTAAAACAATATATTGAATATGTATCATACTATGATGAATTGTCGTAAAAACATAGGTTTTTTTCCTTTCTCTCTCTCTCTCTCTTTTTTTTTTTTTTTTTTTTTTTTTTTGTACATCTAAAATATACCCCCACCCCCACCCCATTTTGACAGCTTTTTAATCAGTATTAATTGTTACTTCTTTACAGCCAGTTAAAAATTTAAGAGTAAATTCAGTTTTTAAAAATTTCTGAATTTCAGAGCTTTAGTTTTTGGTAAAATAATTTAAGGTATATTCCAAAAAATCAAATGAGAAATTAATGGTTTTTCGAAAGGATGCATTTTCTTTTAAAATTTCCTTTTTTTTTTTTTAGTTAAAATTAGATAAAATCAGAATAAATGATTATTTCTTTATTTATATATCTTAAAGTACTCCTGACTAAAGGCTTAATTTTGTTATATTAAGTTTAATTCATCCTAAGTAGAGGTCTTTCTAAAGTTAATTTAATATACATGTATATTTGGAAGTGACCACTGATGCAACATACACAGATATTTATTTTTAAGGGTATATACCTAGATAAATAAAACTCATTGTGAGCATTTATTCTTCATTTAAATATAGAGTCATTTTTGTTTTGTTGCATTTATATCTACTAGTACTTCCAGGAACGAAGCATGTTCGACCACGTTTCCTTTTCTAGATATATATCAATAATGATTTATCATTAAAGAAACATAATATGTCTTTACTTTAAAATGTTAAAGAAATAGAGACACTTTCATAATTTGTTTCAAAATGTAGCGTTAATTACATCTCGATTAACATTAAGATCAAGCTGTTTAAATGCGATTTCAAACGTTAATCAACGACGACGGTGGGAACACGACGCCCTCTCGCGGAGAAGCTGGTTTACCTCCTTCCAGAGATCTTTTTTTTCATTACCCTTCTATTGGCGATAAACACACTATATACTTTTAGGCACTGTACCCGAGGCTAACGAAAAAGACAGGCTACCGCGGTGGGTCCGATTCTTCTTTTTTTTACAGACCGCTGGAGTCACGTGATGCTCGAATGCACCAATGAAGGTGCGCGAAAAGAGCATCACGTGACTCCAGCGGTCTGTAAAAGAAGAAGAATCGAACCCACTGCGGTAGTCTGTCTTTCTCGTTAGCCTCGGCAAAACCTATGTGGATCCCGGCCATGTGTCGTTACAACGATCATCTCAGCCACCAATCACAACTGCCCAGTTGACTTCCAATTCCAATGGTTGATTATGACGTCATTGTGAGCTCAAATTATGCATAAAGGCACTCTAGCATTCAGTTTAGAACCCTAATCTAAAATGAACTGAATGCATCATTGTAATTTGTCATTGTAGAAATAACTGCTACTTATTTTAATTAACAGAATTTTTATGATAATTTTATCACAGTGAATATCACTGTGATTCACTTCCGTTTTTATTGAATATTGTAAACAAGTTATCGGAATCGGATATTGGTTATTGGATTTTCGTCGAATTGTGTGGTGTTTGTGTATAATTTATGAATTCATGTATGTTTCGTGTTGCTTGATTTGAAATCATTTATGTATTACTTCAGGAATTTAATTTTCATGTGTTTATTGTGCCTTTAACTGAAATCATCCAACCATGAAATCTTCAGTGTGTCGACTTAAAAAAAAATTAAATCGCCCTAAACTGTTTTGTTATTGAGTACTATAGCTCCACATCGATTTTCCGTATGCGTCAAAACTAACTATGTGCTCTGTAATTTGCTTAAAAGATCTAGCATACTGTATGAGGATTTTTAATCACGAACTTATTTCTATCATCTTTAAATGAGAAGGAACTGTATTGGTAAAACTTTCATACAACGTTAGATGATCTCAAGCTATTATGTTGTTAGGTTTATGATTTCAAAGATATGCTTTGAATGACAAATTTCAAGCATATGGTGAGCAAAACTTAACTATTACGTTTTACAGAAATAATAGTAATAAAAAAATATATATTAATGAAGATTCAAGTAGGAGATGTAAGATGCCAATTTAATTTCGGAATGAACTGTGTGGTACTAGATAGCTTTATTCGTATTGATCTTTTGTCTTTCAGAATAGTTGAACAAGACAATTACAAATTATCAAAAGAAAGTCACATTAAAAACTTTATAGTTATTAAGTGCCAAAAAACTGCTTTACTATAATGTAAAAGGAAGATCAAAGTCTTGCTCTACAGCTTTACAGATTATTTCTTCTTCTGCTATTTCACAAGAAATAGCTGTTATGGTATAAAATAAAAGAAACTTTTAAGATAATTTCATCTCTTTGAAAATCATTGTGACTAACTTCTGTAATAAACAGCAAACCTTTGATATTGTAATCAAGTTGTTGGGTATCGAATGAGATTTTTGATTTAGTAGTTCTTATTTTATAAAAGCTAAATTACTTTATTGGAGTTGTTGTTTATTGTGTAATTGAAGCTGAAAGTACTTAAGTTATAAAACATGAGAATTATGAAGTATTGTTACATGAAGTATTGTTACACAGTACTCTTATCAATTTGCACAGTATCAAAGTTTTCAAAATAGGAATGTTTTAAAGAATTTAAAATGAACAGCTGTTGAGAAAAATTAAAGGGTTGGCCAAGAAGAAGAGTGTGGAGATCTCCAGTCAAGCATCAAAGTTCCTCCTCCTTCTCCAGAAAAAGATTTTACGTTGAATTTTAACATTAATCTGTACATGTGAAAATACCCCTTGAAATTACACAGTATCCTCCACCAGAGCTCCAAAAACTCCTCCTTGGAAAGAGTTTAATCCATGTCGAGAAGCCTAACAAACAAGCATTATCAGATTAAGCCTTAGTGATTTCAGACGAATGTGAAAATATGAAAGGAAGCAAATCTCCTTGTACCTTAACCTTTTTCAATCTTGCAACCACCTAAGGGGCTGTTCAAATATTACGTAAGCATGTTTTTGACTATTTTGACCCCCCTCCCCCCCTTGTCAGCAAAAATAAGCAAATCGCGAACCCCCCCTTAATAATTACGTAAGAAAATTGGACCCCCCCCCCCCCCCCCTACTTAAAAAAAATTAGGACACAATACAAATTATAAAACTCTACTCGACTAATATAACTACTAAATAATAATAAACGCTTGTTTTATTTCTTTACAATTCTATTTAAGAAAATTTCTTAGATCACAATTTTAGAAGAACTTAGCCATTTGAAAAATTTAAATTGGAACATGACAATATCTATTCTGATGCTGACCACGGCGGCTCAAGCCATTTTTCCATATCTGTTATGATATTGGTTTCCAGTTTTACTTGATTATCTTCATCGCTTAATATTCGGATGCAATCTTTACCAACTTCATCTTCATTGATCCACTCAACATCTTCCATATCTTCCACGAATTTTACGAAGAGCATAAGTTCATTTGCTCAACGAGCAGCAATTCTCAATAGTCATATAAGGCAGTCCTTCTCGCTTTTTTCACTCTGTTGAATTTTTTTGTGTCTGCTGACTTCTGAGATGCATGATATTGGCCACAACTTCCACAAGTTCTTGCGGATAATGCATGAACTTTATGAAAGAGCAAAAATAATCATACAGCATCTTTAAAAATCCCTTTTCTGTACTAATCAGATTTAAGGCCAAACGGAGACTTAAATCTATAAATTCCCCCTCTTCACTTGCAATGATGTCATTTGACGATTGTATCATTTTAATTGGAGGAGGAATGAATCGTCCTTTTAATATACGAAATAATCCACTACGTGCAGGAGAGCAACAATTCTTTTTTTCGCATTTTACAATTTGCAGCAAGTATTGACTTTCTTGTACGAGCTTCGAATACCAATCCAAGTCATAACCAAGAGACTCTAGTTCGCCTGAATCAACATGTGTGGCAGTAACGGGATAACTGTCAATGTTTAATGAGTTCCAGATATCTGCGAGAGTTTTACCAGCATATGTTAAGTTATTTTGCTCCATTTCTTCATCAGTAGTGCGACCGTTCTCATCGAGATGGGAACCATAATGGTTATGAGGGTGTATAAGACAAGACAGTTCTCGACTGAGTGGTGTCATTCGCCTTTCTACTCAATTATATGCACTTTTTCCAGGAGCATTGCACGCTATGAAAATTCCATCCAAATCATGCTTTTTGAAATGGTTAATAGCAAACGATATAACTTTCTGGGAGCGGGGATTCTTGTCTGGATCTCCATCAACCGTTACTATGATTACAGGTTTGATGAAACCCTCTTCTGTTTTCACTAATTTTTCAAAATCTTTGAGTATTAACAGAGTTTCAAAATCCTGAGCATGAGTATTTGCTGTGGAAGAACTGTGTTTCCCACTTCTTATAGCTATTAATGTTGGACCAGAATAACCTATGTATGGCTTTACTTTGACCTGCCATGCCAGGAGCAATCACAATACCAGCGTAAACACATGGGATAAGTTTGCGGCGTTCAGCGATGACCCAGTCGTGATCGCTTAAGGATACGTGATACTCCATATGCATCAGTATCATAGCCTGTTTATTGGCTGCTGTAATTCCCAAAGGTACGCGCACTTTGTCATCATGTGAAAGAAGAAACACTTGCATGGGTCCAAAAATTGAAGCTAAAGTTTCTAAATAATGGATGGATATTACTGCAAATTGGGTATCAATGTGAGATCGGTGATAATCAGCCAGAATCCAAGAAAGTTTTATCGGCACTGTGGTGACATGTCTTCGACACTCGATGGTTGAGGAATTTTTTGGAAGCAAACGAAGATATGTTCTACTCCTGCTTATTGCAAAACCAACCTTTTTCAGTTTTGCAGTCAAGTCATCGAGAGTTTTGATACTTCGGACTTGTTTCTTCTTTTTGCATCTGCAGCGCTTCCAATAATAGCTATGTCTGCTATTGCTTTAAGTAATAATGGTTGTTTAAACTTGGTCTTCCTACTGTTTCCCTCAAAGCTATTTTTTTTTAATGTCTGAATTATCATGGCAGATTTCTCCAAGCTTTGTTCGTTTGGTGGTTCGATGTTTTCTTTGGTATTCAGCATTTTGTCGTTTCCTTTTTAAGGATTGTTTTTCCTTTTTTGAGATCACTGGAAACCTTATTTATCTGTTTTTGAATCTGGGATACATTGGTTTCAATTCAATTGGGTTACATTTCATTTTTAGTAAGGTTCAAAATTTGAAAACAGTTAGAAGATTATCTGCTACAAAACTAACATATTTTTTAATTTTTTTCCCCCATCGATGCATTAATTTTTGAGTTATTTGAAAAGAAAAAATAAGGCTTAGCTTGGCTACGCCATATTTAAAAAGTAATAACTCGCTTTTTGACGTTTTTTTGGTCTTTATTTATTCCCATACTGACCATGTTTTGCCAGGCTACACGGTCATTTTATCTTATCTATCTTTTTTCCAATTTTTACAAGTAATTATGTAAACTTAAAGTTATGATAAAATATATTTAAAATTTTAAGAATAAATTGATTATAATTACCTTTATAAAATAATCAAGAAAGACTAATTTCTTTTTGGTTGCCTTACGCAGTTCGTCCTCAATTCTTTTTAGCACCAATACCTCTAACTCTTTGTCAGTTTTAGAAGACTTTTTGTACTGCCGCCACACATCAATAGTTTTACATTTGATATCCTTCAAAGGTTTATCTGATGCAGACTTTTTGAAACTTTCAAAAAGTTTTTTATACAAGATTTCTCGAAATGAAGACATATTTCTGATTTTATTTATTTTAAACACCATTACACTGCAGTACTGAGAGGTAGAGGTCTGCACAGGCTGAAATTTCCAGGCCCGGGCCCGGCCGACTCATAGAGAAAAAAAATTGGCCCGGCCCGTACAAAAAATTATTGGCCCGGCCCGATAAAAAAGTTAAAAGTTCGGCCCGACCCGGAAAAAAGTTAAAATCTCGGCCCAGCCCGATTGAATTTCTACAAAACATTGATTTTTATGTCGATTTGGTGAAAGATTTGTCTCGTACGAGGAGTTCTGGCTAAAAATATGCCTCAACTATTTTTTTTTATGTTTATATAAGTGGCGCAGGCTGCGACATTTATTTTTTTTAATCAATCTATTTCTTGTATGTAAATGAATCCGTTATCATTAATATCGTTAATCCATATTGCATGTATTGAAGTGCTAAAAATCTGAAAAATGCTATACAATAAAATCTTCTAAAACGGAATTGCATAAAAAAGAAAAAAATCCGTTATAGACAAGTGCCCTTCTTAGCAAGTTTTAAATGTATTATATATCCTATTCTTACGTATTAGTATATTAATTTTGTATGGATCAACACGTTTTTCAGTTTATAACAGGATTTTGTCATAGACAGGTTCCTTCTCACATGTTTTCTTATATTTTCATTTAGCTATATTTTAATAAGCATAGAAATCTACTATGCTTTAAAAAGAATAAATTTGAATGTTTAATAGTAGAATAATAGCGATTTAAAAATGTGTACATTTTTTTCAAAATTTTTTGAGCCTGACCTAATTTTACTGACCTTTGAACGGATCAGGCTACGCCGAGACAATGATTTTCATACGGGCTGCGTCAAAACTAGGACTTAAAATTTTGGGCCTTGAAGACTTGGAATGAAACCAGTCCCGGCTCTGTACAGAAAAAAATGGGCCGGGCCCGATCCCCCAGGAAAAAAGTAAGGCCCGAACCCGGCCCGTAAAGAGTAGTAACTACGCCCGGCCCGTCCCGAGCCTTCAGAAAAATGTATGGCCTGGGCCCGGCCCGTGCAGATCTGTACTGAGAGGTTTTCAAAACTCACGAGACACCAGACAGTAGAGCAGTCGGTCACTATGGTTATGGGGTTCAACCACTTGACAGAGGAGGGGTGGAAACAAAAAAGATGGAATTTTACTTACGTTTTGGAAGCTTTCCCGGAAAACTCATATTGTCACAATACATCATATCACATCGGTCCATTCAATTCTATTCTATTCTATTCTCACAATTGGAAATAGTAGTAAGTTCTCAGAGATCATAAGCCCTCATGCATCAAACATGAACAGTCACCTCTAGATAAAAGAGATCGTTTATGTTTTCCTTGTGCGGTCAAAATAGCTGACATCAGAACTTCAAGTTTAATATTCTTTTGCTATTTCTTTCTTTCAATTTGAAATTTTATCTTTTTTTTTTACAAGTTAGAGATTCTGAAAATGTCTTACGTAAGTATCATTCAAACCCCCCCCTCCCCCCCTGTCAGCAAAAAATAAGCAAATCGCTAACCCCCTCCCCCCCCTTAGGTGCTTACGTAATATTTGAACGGCCCCTAATAAGATGGCATATGAACGACAATTTTTCAGCAGCCAAGCATTAAACTAAACCTCTTCAATGACAATCTAATCTGATTTTCAGCTACCAAGATTATTGAACAGTTACAGGGTGATCTTAAAAAACTTTGCCAGTACATATGTATCATCCCTAGTGACTGTATGGTTCAAGAGGAAATATTCAGGCCATTTGGGATATAGGTATTTTATGGTATGGGATTGAGAATGGGGTAAAGGACAATTGAGCATTCCCAGTTATGGTTAAAGTGTCAAAATTTAAAATGGCATTGTCCAGATTTTTCATTGCAAAATAACCTTCAGAGTAAATAGCCATAAATGGTATTAAAAAATGAATTTTAACTCTAGAAATGGTGACATAAAACAAATGCAAAGAGCATTTTGTGCCCATTGTATGTTCAACAACACATTGGTGACATTTTAATCTACTACTCTATGGAAATATGTTTTGTATTTCCATATTCAGCAGAATCACCTGAATGCACCTCAATCGATTTTTTTCTCTTGGGGTTGTTCAATTTCTAGGTATACATGTGAAAACCATGACTCTAACATGAAAGATGCCATCAAATGTATTCTGCAGATTTATTGTTGCCCACAGTCTTCCGCATGCGATATGTTGTCATCTGTAAATGCAAATCTTGAAAATTTTTAATCTGAGTGAAATGATTTGTTTTTGCCACCTATGTGTGTTCATTTGTTTTTCTTTATGTTTGTTCTATAATTGTCATTTCTACTGTTAAAATTAGTTTTTTAACACTATTTATTGTTTTTTGCCGTAAAAATCATTTTCCACTGAAAAAAAAGGATAATTGCCATTTAAAAGTTTGTTTACTGTACCTGAAGCTATGAAAGCTTGATTCTTTCTTCTTAACTCATTCTCGAGTCTATGCCATAGAATAACCGTATATCAAATGATAGATTTCCTTAAATGGTAGTACAGTTACTAGGGTCTCACATAACCAAGTTTTTTTTACCATCCTGTACTTCAGTTTTTCTAATTAGTTCTGTTAAGAAATATTGGCTATCATAGAGCCAAATCCAATTCATTTTTTATACCAATATATAGGTACATAAAAAAAAGTGATTAGTATTATGTTTTATAGTTAAGTTGCTTTTAATGTAATAATTGACTAATTTTTCCTATTTTTTTCTTACTAGTAATTTGTGTATTTTAGCAATATGATTTGGCCCCACATTTTTGTTTTTTTTGGCAGATTCCCAGAACAGCCGAGACACCTCATTTGGCGATTTTTCTGACAAGCGCCAAATACCCCACATACGACAATCTAAAATGCAGCAACCTGAAAACTAACGTGATTGGTCCACTTTCCTGAATGCTTCCAGACTGTTTCTTACTACGTCATCACCCTGGAATCATGGGAAATACAACATTTATAAATAGCAACGTCAGGGACCTGGAGCTGAAGCCCGGAGCGCTCCGGAGCTGTGTTTTCCCTGGAGCTGGAGCTCTAAATTTTCCCCAGCTCCAGGGCTCCTTTAGTTTTTAATGTTCTTTTAAATCTTTTTTTTTTTTTTTTTTTTTTTCAGTCTTATTTCTAGGCTTAAAATATTTTAATTGCATCATTATTCAGTATTTTAATTATATAATTTTTTAGGTTTTTATTATTAGAGAAGGAAACCTTCTCAAAACATGGTAACACTACTTTACTTCTACTTGAACTAAGTGACAACACTATTCGAAAACAAATATGGCCGCCTGTTGTTTACATGTGTAGTTGTACAATTTTGGCTGTTTGAAAAGTGTAGAAGAAATTTAAGATTTTTGTGTTTAAAATTCCACCAAACTTTCTATTTTAAAAGCAAAAGCTAAAAGATGTCATACTTTCTGAACAAGCATTTGAAGTTTCATGAGAAGAAAAATGCATTTTGTCAGATCTTTAATGAAGGTATAAAGTATTTGTGAGCAAAAAATTAAACGTGTAAATTAAAATCGCAACTCAAAAGCGCGAAGTTGGAGCCGGAACCACAGTATTTTCTCTAGGAGCGGAGCTGGAGCAACAAAAATTGTTTGGCTCCGGGTCACTAAACAATCTATTAGAAAACACAGGAAAGGTGATTTTTATGAGATTCAAAATAAAACAAACGATTTAAACATAATTTGTTGAAAAAATGTGAAATTTTTAAAGTACCTTTCCAAATCAGAGTAACAATTTAATGATTAAAATTTTCATTTCTCAACAACTTTCAGAAAAAATCATGGCGTCATTTAATATTTTAAATTACGTACCTATATCAGAGTAAACATTGAACAAATCATTTCTAATTTACGGAACTTTGAATGCTTCGCATTCATAAAAAAATAATATACAGTCAAACCCGGTTAAGACGCTCACGGTTAATATGCGATCCTGCTTAATACGTGAATTTTTTCCTATCTCTTGAACATCGCCCATAAGGCTAATGCAAAAATATCACGTTTAATACGCGAACAGTTATTACGCGATCCCGCTTAATACACGATAAATTTTTGGTCTTTTGGGGGAAAAAAATCACGCTTAAGACGCGAATTCATTGATGAAGTTGCGAATTCTTTCTGTCTTCTAGAGTGTTGCCAAGATAGCGTTTTTTTTAAAATTCATATAAAAAACACTGTTTCCGAATAGTATTATTTACTTTATTTAATAACAGATAAATTAAGGCGAAAATTACTAATCAGAAATAGTGGTAGATATTTGAATAAAACAAAACCCCGCTAAATCAGGAATATTGCTATTATTCTTTGATTCAGCCTCCTAACATAATTTGTATCTCGCTTCGTGTATGTTTTTACGGTAGTATAGAGATATAGACGAATTCGGGTTACGCAGATACATCATAAAATGTATTATGATTAGAAATGATCATACGCGTTAGTGAGGTTTTAAATGTGCATTATATCACTACTATGTTTTATAATGCATATTATAGGCAACAAAAAATGAAACTCGTAAAGATTAAATAAATACTGTGGTTGGGTGATTTTTTTTTTAATGTTTTCTTTACGTTTTGCTATACTAACAATATAACACTATTTTTTTGCGGAAAGATTAATAATGATAGTTTTCTCTTGTAAAAAGGACAGATTATAATGGTACTCATTATTACAAGTACTAAATATGACTTTAAAAACTGGACTGTGCTTCAAAGATTTAATATTTTTTTCTTTCTTTTTAAAATATTAGTCTAGTAAGAAAGTTATTTTTGGTTTCAACGCATTAATCGAGAATAAAGCCCTGTTGGAATCCATATGTATTTTCCGTTATTATTCCAGTTGGTCCTACAAAAAGAAACAATCAATTAAAGTGGAATACAATTAAATTTCAATTTAAATATATACTTAAAAGACAAATTTCGGCCATAAACATGTAAATGGAAGCTCTAAAGTTCATTCAGACTAGACGTGTCAATAATCTCAGTTCCTTCTACTTTACAAAAATCGTTTAATACGCAATCCCGCTTTAATACGTGATTTTTGTCCCCTCCCTTGAAACACATCTTAACTGGGTTCGACTGTATATCACTGAATACAGCAGTTCTCGCTCTGTAGCAATCTCAAAATGTACAAAACTCGTTAAAGCGGCAATCAGTAATCAAGTATGAACGCTTACGCGTTCATTAACCGCAAAAAACATAACTGGATTCAACAATCTCAAAATACAGCAGTTTTCATTCTGTAGCAATCTCAAAATGTACAAAACTCATTTAAGCGTCAATCAGTAATTGTGTATGAACGCTTATGCGTTCATTAACCGGAAAAAAAATCACAGGATTCAGCATTTCTCGCTGTGTAACTATCTCAAAATTCAGCAGTTCTCGCTCTGTAGCAATCTAAAAATGTACAAAACTCGTAAGAGCAACATACATGAGAAATGTACACAATAAACGGCTAATATAAAATGCTACAACAAAAACAAAAAGTGCATAAAATTATTAACATACCATAACAGACATCTCCTTTCTTGTAAACTAACTCTAAAAAATGTTGAATTGCCATAATTTCGTAAATTTCCAGTCAAACTTCATTTAACTTTCCTGCAAAAAAAAATGAACAAATACTCACAATTTCAAATTAAATTACGCAGGTGCTTTAACTTTCAAATTTTACAACTAAAAACAGCAAAAAAAAAAAAAAAAAACTTTTGACATGCCGACATTTTATTTTTACAAATGCGGAGTTGAGTTGTCAAAACACCGCTGAGCTAACTGTGAATAAAAGTTTTCAGGTAGGCGTAACCATCCAATACACAACAAATCAACCAATCCCAATTCAAGATCAGAACACTGTAGGTGTGGAAAGAATTTACGAAACAAACTGGTAACAAGAAAAATCCATTTATCGCCTCGCCAAATTGAGCGATGCTAAGTGTCTCGGCTGTTTTAGGATTAGGCCTTTCTTTTTTTTGTCAGCTTTTCAATGGCGTACAGATTATTTTGTGGCAGCCTTTTTAATGGTGTCAGTGTTAAACCTCATTGTTGCAATTTGAGCTTATGCTTAATGCCATATTTGACAATAGACTTTCTCTGGAAGATTGGTTATTTAATTCTTACATTTCATATCTTTCTTGTGTAGGCAATGCATTTTTACTACTTTTTGATTAGTTAGAAATAATTACATATTTGTTCTGTTTTACTTTTTTTAATGTATTAGTTATATAATCTTACAATAGTATTTTTGAATACATTATGATTATTTATTGTTGTGACTGATATTTAAATATTTTTGTCGTACTCCCTATGTCAAAAAACATATGAATGCTATAATGGAACATTGTTATTGACTTTTAATGTTTGAGTGACTGCAAAAAATGCTATGGAGCTCTTTTAGCAGTTGGATGTACAGTAGAACCCCACTTATCCGAACCCTGCTAATCCGAAATTCCGGTTAACCCAAACTCCCAGTAGCAGAAATTTCTCCAAGTGTCTGTGACAGATAATTCAGGGACAAAAAATAATCTGCAGGTAAAACATTTTTATAAATGAAGCATTAATTAATCAAACAATCACTTACCTGTAGCATTTTTAGGCGTTTTATAAATTTTTATTAATAATAGTTTTAACTTTTTGTATTAAGTAATAAAGAGCTAAACATAATACGAAGCAAAATAAAAATTTGATGAAAAAGAATCTGCAAAAGAGAAAAGAAAATCTGCGACGCCCGTCTCCCGTCTCAAACTTTCTGCTACCAGGCCCAAACTGATTTTATTTGCAGGGGGAAAGTCAGGGAAAACGTGTAGAAGTTAGAATTAAGCAAAAAATGGCAGTAAAGCATGTTTTTTATTCTTTAAACAGCTTGAATAGAATAAAAAATACTCAATAATGTAAAAGCACAATGTATGTATAGTATTTAATTCAGAAGATAAAAATTTATTTTTCCTTTCAACGGTTTGATTTCGCAAATTGTTTACAGAAATATTTCTTTTCTCCTCGACAACGAGTTTACTGAGCTATTTACAGATTCGCGATTTTGAATCATTTATAATGGGTTGTTACATAATTCCTTATTCAGAAATTCTATTGGATTATTATAAACATCAGGAGTGATTAAACAATGTATACCTATTATTTTTTTTTTTCAAAAGTCGTGCTGGATTATTCAGCATGCTGGAGCTTAAGATGCCGGATTAGACGATGTTTACTGTATTACAGAATACTTATACTTACATTTTTCAAGCATGCAATTTTTTCTTTTCTATTTTTATCAGAATTTCGGGTAACCTGAACAGGCACCAGTCCCAATTAGTTCGGTTTAGTGGGGTTTTACTGTATTTTGGCTTCGGAAGTGATTCTTTGGGGGAGAAGGTGGGAATATCTGTGTATTTAATTTGTTTCAAAATCTGTTATGTACTTTATTTTTTGAAATAATTTTTTAATTGTTTTTATTCTAAAATGAGATTTTACTAGTAATTAATTTTGTTTTAGTTCTGTGCAGTTATAAAAGGTATCTTCAGATATTTAACTATTTCAGAATTTCCTTCAGACAGCTTGAAAGGAATGCTGTGCCTTGTCTGATATTTAGATAAAGAAATAACAACCCTCTACCTCTTGGCCTTCATCTAAAGAACTAGCACACTTCTTTCCACTCGTTTTAAAAAATGGTGCACTTATTGCTTTTTGTTTAAATTTTTTTATTACATCACAAAAACTAACCCATTCTCATATATTGAAAAGAGTACTTTGACTTTTAAATATTAAAAGTACTTTTAAAAATTAAAAGAGTGGCTTTAAAAATCAAAGTGCCTTTAAGAATTGCCAGTAGCACTCTGCCCTTTTTTTAAACCTGGGGAAATGTTTGTTATTTTTAAATCTCACAATTATGCTTATCTTAGTCGATCGCCAAACTATATAGTGCCTAATGGAAAAAAGGGATGATCGTTCAATTGACGTCAGATGCATTTACACGTGTTGGTTATATTATCAAGAGTGTTTTAATTTGACGTTTTACCTGTATTTTTAATGATGTTTTACTAATTTATTTGTTCTTTTGTTAATTAAAATAACAATTACATTTTTAAACTAAGATGTCATGATAATAAAAAAGAGAAATGATAATCTAATTTTTAAGAATAATGTCAAATTATCCTGATTTTGTTTAATTTTCTGTAGTTTTCTCTTTCTGATATGCTATAAAATTCAGTTACTAGGTAACTGTTAAAAAAAAAAAAAAGAAGAAAAAAAGGGGGGGGAGGGTACTACTTAGTTACCTCATCGACCAAAAATCTATCGCCAAACTATAAGATTAAATACCAATAATGGTTGATCATAAATGTCACATTCACTTGACATTAAACAATTTACACGTGTTTACGTCATCAAGTTATTTTTATTTCAACATTTTATTTGTAATTTTATTAATGTTATACAGTACAAAGTCTAAAGTTCGGAATCCTCGGGACTTTACCAAGTCCAAACTTCGGATTTCTCCGAACTTTGGGTCATCAAAAATATTGCTTTTCCAATAAAAAGGAAAAGAAAATTTACTACTTAAAAATGTAAAATATGACGTTTATATATTAAAAATTGCATGTAACAACTATTAATACTAAATTAAACAATCATTTTCATTAAATAAATCTTAACAAAATAAAAAGTAAATCAAAAACATTTATTTAAGGCTGTTCTCAAATCCAAAAGGGCAATTTTATGCCATAAGCTTTAATTTATTTTTGTTCAGAGATGTGTGAAACTAGCAAGGGTTGTTGTTCAGAAACTATGTAATCGAACTGTGTTTTCGTTTTTTTTTTTTTTTTTTGCAAACACAATAGATCTTTCAGAAAATAGTGTCAAAGTGGGCGTTTTGACCCGAATTCCTGCGTGAAAGAAGAATAACCGCACAAGGAAATCTGAAAAACGTCTTTGTCACGTGAACAAAATCGCTTTATAACTTAATAGGTAATTTATTTATAAAAAAAAAAAACAGAAAACACAGTTTGATTCATATTCGCTTCCATAGTCAAGTCTTCCAATTTTATGACTTTCCGTTAAAAAATAAATTTGTAAATGTGTCAAAACGTTTTGCGCTTGTTGAGCAGAGCAGTTGAGAACAACCTTAAGGGAACAAACAATTTAAGAAGAAATTGTAACTTTCTGAACTCTTGAACATTTTAGTTAATGTGGGCTGCTTAGGTATATATCATTAAGAAGTTTTTTTTTTTTTATTCTGTACATAGACATGAGTTAAGATTCAGTAATAAAGCTTCTTTGATCCAGACCTTTTTTTGTTTCAACAATTTCGTTTTTTCAGTTCTTTCTTGAATACTGCCGCTGGAAAGTCTGAACTTTAGACTTTGTACTGTACTAATTTATTTGTTCTTTCCTTATTTAAAATAAAAATCATGTCAATTTGTATAATTTGGTGAAATCGGTCGATAGGATAACTAAAAGTAGTACCTAAAAAAGATATACATATTATTTCAAAATTGTAAAAAGATGCAGAAAAATCTTACATATTTTTTGAGCATATGCACGAAATTCTGTAAAATAATATACAGAAAATTGTAAAAGGCCATGGAAATTATTAAAAAAATTCAAACAGATTTGATTAATTTAAAATATAGCATAGCAAAGATTTAGCATTCATAATGTAACGGCAATTATTCTAAGCATTCTTTTGTCCAAAATCGTCTGAACGAATCAAATTTTATATTTGGTATGGCACTACTTTCGTATAAAGGCACCCTGTTCTTCAGTGATGTTTTAAACTCTATTTTTTTTTTTTTTTTTTTTTTTTTTACACATAGAAGTTTGAAATGACAACATTCTTCAATTTGTTTATTTGGCAACCATTTTTTATGCATATGGGATAGTTGAGAAGCGCTGAATATTGTTTTGTTGGAGGCAATAGATTTTTAGATATAGAGGAGAAGAAAAAAACATTTTTCTCTGTTTTTTACTTTGGTCTCAAATTACATAATATACATATATATATATATATATATTTTTTTTTTTTTTTTCTTACATATAAATAAATAAAATTATAATTATATGCCATGTTTTTTCTAACGTTTTAGCTTAAAATCTATTGTCTCAGTTTTAAAAGTTGCAATTCTCTCTATAATTGCAAGTTGTGATACGCAGAATCAGAGCCTGACTTAAGAAAGGTCCCTAAGAACAGCTATTTCTGGGACATCCAATAGGTTATTTCCAAATGATGTCAGCATGGAGGTCAAGCACATCAAAAAGCAGGTTTCTGACATCTAATGGTTGAGAGGTTCACGTAACACTATCGAGGTCACGAACTCAGAAAAAGAATTTTCTGTGTCAAACTGCAGCAAACTAAAATATATCTGCTACACAACAATGGGAGCCCAGCATTTCTTTTTAAGCTGTTGGATTAATCTGTCAGGTTTTAAAAAATCTGTATTGTTTTCTGCTCTCTTTCTGCTACTGGTGTCACAATGATTGCAAATTCCCTATACACAGCCTGTTTTACAAGCACTGTCTATTGATTTATATAGCTGAAAATATAATAAGTCAATAAAAAAAAGAATATTATTTTGGGATCTCTGGTCCTTAGAGCAGCTGTGAATATCAGACCTTATTTAGAACTTACAGATTATAAAATAACATTGTGTGTAATAATGTGTCAATTTTCCTGTTTTAGTGTGTTATATTTATGCATATTGCTTGTAAATTACATTACATATATAATTACATATACAGTAAACTGTCTGTGTAAGACGGAAATCTGTCTAACTTGGAAAGATTTCAAGTCCCTACGAATCCATTGGCATAGAGTAAAATTTGTCTAAAGCGGAATATTGTTGAGTACGGAAACTTTTCTCAGTCCCGATCGATTCCGCCTTAGACAGAGTTTACTGTATAATATTATTACATTATATTTTAAAGATAGTATGTTTTTATTGATTATTACTATTAGTATTATGTTTTAATGTTCTTTTTTAATTATTTGCAGGTAATTATGACTTCCTGAGTTGCTCAAAATTGTTTTAATGAATTGGCATTTGAAGAGAAGAAAAGAAGCCATGCGATTTTCAGTAGAATAAATAATTAAAAAAACCTATTAGAGTTAAATTTTTTAAATCCTGTTTTATATTTTATGTTTTTAAATTTTTCTTTATTCTATAATATATGTTATTGACATCAAAGTTTATGAATAACTTTTATTTATTTTCTGTCTTGTGTAATATTTTATGTTATTGGCTTATTTGGATAAAATTTTATGAGTAACTTTTTAAAATTCAGTGAAAGTGTTAACAATGGGGAATTTTTAATTATCAAATCATTATAGTTTTTACTCCTAAATCCCTAGTGGAGATCTTTTTTCTTTCATTAAGACCTTTTGATTTTCAATAATCACTTATGTTCACTCTAACGCTGTAACTGGTAATTAAATTACAGTATTTACTAAAAATTTGTAATTGCTTGCATCTTTAAACTGCATAAAAGTTACTTTAAATTTTCATCGGAAAATTGAAATTGTCATATTAATCATGATGACACTATCAGATGCATTTTCTAATTATACCTGTGTCAAGCTATAATTAAAATTACTATAAATGAAATAAATAACTACTATCATAAAATAAATAAACATATGTTACTTTAAGGGACAGTGGCGCCAACTTATATGAGCCCTTGATTCCCAGGCCCACCCAATAATTTGCTTTTCCAGCCCACCCAATTTTCATTATTCCAGTTTCGTGCTTATTTATTTTTCAATCACTGGAAAAGAAATTATTTCGCTGACCTACACAAATTATTTTGTTTCAAAATATGATAAATATAGCAGTAACAGACACACAGGAGCTTAAAAGACAACCTCCCTCCCCACAACCACCCCACCCACCAATCCCCTCATCCTAAAAAGACGTACAATCAATTTTCTCTCAAAAAGAAATTTCTTTCATATTCGCAAATTAATTTTTCTTCCTAAATGTACTAAATTTGCAGGAATGGTCGTCATGTGACAGAAATGAATTATAAGTCAAGATGTAATATGTAATGTATATAAATGTAAAATATCTGTGATTCACGGAATTGTTTTCCGTCACAAACTAGGGTGTATTGAGCAAATCCAATTTGTTGAACCAGAAGTATTAAAATAATTTATCTCGGGACGTCACTCATTGAATTAAACTTCGTTTATTTTCCAGTTCGATGGTACACGGCAAGTCACAAATACACCAACCAGAGGCCTCGAGAAACCATATTTCTTTTCTCCCTAAATCAATTCTGAGATTAATTAGAACAGACTCATATCACTGAAAAAAGAAAAAAACTGTCTGTTGAATTTTGTTAAGAATTTAGGATATTTTTCAGCAGAGGGCGAAGGTACCAATCTGGGAGGGTAATTTTGCTGAATTGGTTAATTAGTTATTAACTGATGTCTGGGGCCTTATAACAAAACTCAATTGGATCAAGACCCGGCTGTACCATTAGCCACAAACGTCTGCAAGAAGGCGCTAACTCAGCAATTTATATCTTAAAGATCGACCATCCAAAATTAAAGTCAGAAAGTAATAAACACGGGGCTGGGAAACAAAGTTACCAGGTGCAAAACGGGTTTTGAAAGATTTAAAGTTAGGAAAAAGAACTTGGGGATTTTAATTAAAAATTTGAAATTTAATTTTATATTTTAAATTATAAAAGGGCTTTAATTCTTATCCTTTCATATACATATATTTCTAATTTAAAATGCTATTCAATTCCAAATCACTTCAGAAGTTATGTCTACAAGTTTCATTCTTTTTATGTATCAGGGTGACTGTGAATGTGTCAGAAAGTTTGTGTTGTTGAGTGGAGAAAAATATTTCTTTTGGGATAGCTTTAAAAAGAGAGTTTGACTTCTAAAGGTAGGGTTAATGCAAGCATATATATGAACTAACTTAGTTATTTCAGGGAACTTGTACAGGAATTCTAGGGTGCACCAGGATAATATTTTTTCTCTGATTTTAATAAAATAACTAATAGTATTAATGTTGAAATCCTCTCCCCACGGAAAAGACTGAAAACATTTTATGCATTCCATTATGCCAAAGAAAGGGCTTCATCAGATTACTATTTAAAGCGTGAATAAGGACAGTGAGGAAAATTCATTTTAGAGGATGCTTGTGATGCATTTAGGATGGGAGATGTGCAGTTAAGAGATTATATTTGCTAGATTCTGTGCTAAATAAAAGATGGGTTTATTTTATTTAAAAAATCGTCAAGTACTTATAAATAGGCAAGGTGCATTTTTAACGCCAAAAAAACTGAAAATTCATAAAATTTAAAAACTCAGTCGTTCTGTCCATAAAAGATTTTTTATTTTATTGTCCTTCTTAGAACTTCCTTTTAATCTCATCATTTTTTCTAAATATATGTTACATGAGAAGAAGGCCGTATGAAAAAAAAATTTGTATTTTAATGTGCATGCAGCCCTATTTTATATAAAGGCCATATCTGAAATATGTACTTGATTTGTATACTTTTTTGTAATTGGAAGTATCTTTCTATTATCAGCGGTTCAAGAAATTGTATCTATGTTGAATCATCCAGTATAATTTAAGTAAAAGGTACAGCCATGGAAAAAGAAAAAGTAAACACCCCTTACTAACTCTGCAAAAAATTATCGTAGAAGAAAGTTACTAGTACCACCTGATTGGTAATAAATTCTACTTTTAAATGATGTATATCAAATTTGCTTAGAAGACCATCTACATATTAAAACGAACCATAACTTTTTTTTTTCAATAACAGTACATAATTCTGACAGCATAAATGAACTCTACACCCTTCAATTAGCTTAAAAACAGTTTTTTATGCAATTCGCACAATAAGTTTCTGAGAAATTAATTATTTAAAACAAGCGTATTTTAGGGGCTGTATCAAATTTAAGTTCGGTACTCGATTGTTGACCGAGAGACCCCCCCCCCCCCTTCTTTCTCAAGGAATCTTAATCACCACTCAAGCAGTTATTGAAGACTGCAAGATTACAGAATAGCATAAAAAATTTAAAAAATATCTAGTCATTTCTTTCATAGACGACCCCTTAAACCATCATTTTGCTGTTTCTTAAGCATAATTTGAAAACTACTTGGAAGAAAAATGTGAAATTTTGGATTTCCATAAAGCAGGACTTAATAAATCTAAATCTATTAAAAAATTGTAGGTTGCAATTCATAATTTTTTTAATATTAATTTCATAATTGATATAATAAAATTATAAAAATTACAAATTCAACGTATTTATGTTAGCACATTAGGAGTGGTACATAAATTTTTGGCCCTTTTCCTAGAAGTAATAATATCTTTAAACTGATTTGATATGTATTATGATTAAGAAGTTATAGGGGTTTTTTGTTTTCACAAAACACCTCCCTATTTCCACCCCCTGGTCTGATTTTGCCCATTAACGAACTTGACCGAGATTTTCTACATCGAGATCTGACAATAAATATTTTCAAGCATAATATAAATTATAAGCTGAAACACATTGCACTTCACATGAAAACTTAAAGAATGTTCTAAAAATGCATTTCTCTTTCTTTTTTTTTTTTTTTTTACTTAGAACAAAATTAAAGATCAACTAATTGAAAACAGATTTAATTTGAAATATATATGATTTAAAAAAAAAAAAAAAAAAAAAAAAAAAACTATAGGATTCAGTATTAAGAAATCAGAAATTTATAAAACAAAACTTTAGATATAAAAAAAGTTTTTTTAATTGAAGAATTTTAATGGAAATGTAAGCTTGTCTTATTTTATATTCCCTGACATGTAGTACAGTTTGAAATCAACTAAACCAAAATCAGAAAAGTTTCTTTTCTAATGAAACTGTATATAACTGATTATCTAAATTAGTCAGGTTATCTTTTCAGTGACTGTTCTTAATTGTGTCTCACCTAATTATTAGTTCTACATTTAAAAATAAAAGCTTCAAACATAAAACTTGGAAAATATATTTGTTTTATTTAGCTTTAAAAGTCACTGCAAAGTTCTTTATCTACAGAATGACGCAATCAATAACAGTTGAAATTTTCATTTACACTTGTTTTAACTGAAAGTATCAAAATTATCTTGCTCAGTGATATTTTGAAAATAAATGTGAAACATAGAAAACATCAGACATCTTGATATTTTGAAAATAAATATCAAGTTTATGAAAATATCAAAAATCCCTGATATTTTAAAAATAAATATTGGATATATATCTATCATGATATATATCAATGAACTGTGATATATACCACAGCTCATGTTTTCTTTTTTTTGCAATATGTCACAGATTTATTTCTAATTTGATAATGGTCAATTTTTGATTAAACATAACTCATTCAATTTTAAAGATACGGATATGCAGCTTTTTATAATAATCTTGTTGAAGCAAAAATCTGCCATTTAGGTGATGTTAAAATCTAAAAACTGTAACTTTTTCAGAATTAATGGCACAACTACCATATTTACTGATGTATAATGCACAATTTGTTTTCCAAAATTTTATGATTTAAAAGACGGGTATGCATTGCCAAATATTTCAGACAGTTATATGAAGCCAAATGAATTTTCACTACGTCATTGAATGCAACACTTAAATATTGAGATAGAGTTTTATGAATATAGAAAAATAAGTGAAATAATGCATTTTTGCATGCTGTAGTCTGCCTGAATGAATGGAAGAAGCAATGATTTTATCTAAGCTTAATTTAGCAAAACTGAAAAATAAATAAACTAAAAAAATATTTCTTTTGAGATCAGCATTGCACAGCTAACACACTATAAATGCACATTTTCAAAATTCCTTATATATAGCTCTTAATTAACCAAAGCTATCGCAAGCACATTGTTGTGGTTGCTAGAATAATCACTAGCCCTGTTTGTATCTTCATTGTTATCAATCATATTTGGCATTTCTGTTGCTCCAAAACTTTGTGACAACCTGTGCTTTTTATTTATTTATTTATTTATTTAAAATCAGTATGTTTATAGTTTATTCTCCCCCCCCCCTTCCCCTCCCCAATTTTACAGATTTTTTTTATGTTGAAGCACTATGGTCCACATTACACACGACGTAATTTTTTCCGTATTCATTTCGTATCTATTTTTTCGTCATCATAAATTAGTAATCTATAAATTAGTAGGTGTTGCATTAATATAATCTTATTTTTTACCTTTTTTGAACACTTTTGCAATTTACATTGACTGCCAATCTCTAACAGAGAAAAAGTTAAAGCACATTTCAGTATTTTTGAAACACTTGGTATACTTGCACAGTTAGCTAGTTTAGGTTAATTGAAACATTTAAAAGAATCGTATCTTATTTACAGGCGTGAAAGAGTTTCTCTGAAATGTGGACGTCCATTTTTTGGAAAACAATTTTAGATATTTTCTGGATTGATGCAAAAATACAAGGAAAATGTTATGAGTATATGGGAAGGGTGAGGAACATGTCTGAGAAATTAGATACCCAGATCTACTCAAACCTTTGACTTTCATTCTTTTCATACACTACTTAATTCCTGACTTATTATTTTGTCCTGAATTATAATAATTCAGGATATTGAAAACTTTTTATTGAAACTTTTTTAGCATTTCAGTTAGAGTATTAACTGTCCCAGTATTTAAGAAACTTATAAAATTCTGGAGAGCTTTGTTCAAGAACAATAAGTTCCACTTATCTGTTGTGACAATATCTGCTTATATTTAAAGAAATGACCTATTACAGTTTGCTGTATATTTTCTCCTTTCTCAAGCTTGATTAGCGAAATCTAATTTACCTTTAAACATTTGTCTATGTTCTAAGTTAAATCTATACCGGTCATACATTTAACATACATGTATACAATTCTAATTGCCCATTGTATTTTTTTATTTTTAATTCTGGCTGATATTCTCCAGTTTTGACCTCATGTTCCTCTTCTGATAATGTACCCATGGTGTCATTTCAGAAATTATTTTTCTGTCCTTCCAAAAATAACATATTGTAAAAGTATTGTCCACAGCAGCAAAATTTTCAAATATCTCAAGCTGGTAAGAAATAGGTCGCAAAATTAAGAAAGGTTGTAAGAGTAGAGTAGGATTTAAAAAAAATATTTTTAAGTATTTAAAAAATCTTAGAAATTTAATTTTCTGGATGGGAAAATATTTCAAGATATTGGGAATTGGAAAGAAACAAGTTTATCCAAAGATTTTTTTTCCTTCCTCTATTACTAAAATAACAAATGCATAAGGAATTCCTATTTTCTTTTTAAAATACCAAAGTTCAGTTTAATTAGAATCCCGGTAGCAGAAAGTTCGAGACGGGAGACGGTCGTCACAGATTTTCTTTTCTCTTTTGCAGATTCTTTTTCATTGAACCTTTATTTTGCTTCATATTATGTTTAGCTCTTTATTACTTAAATACAAAAAGTTGATTATTATTAATAAAAAATTATAAAATGCCTAAAAACACTACAGGTAAGTAAAGTGATTGTTTGATTAATTAACGCTTCAGTTGTAAAAATATTTTACCTGCAGATTATTTTTTGCTCCTGAAGTATCTGTCGCAGACGCTTGGAGAAATTTCTGCTACTGGGATGAGAATAGACTGTAATATTCAACAATCTATATTTAATCTATGCTTCAGTATGTATCTCCCTCAAAACCTCCTCTGCCCTCAAAACAAAAAATCCCGGTCAGTGATAGATAATTCTAAATATTACATAATAGTGGCATTACCAGTCACTTATCATTAGAAATGGAAAAACATTTTCATGTTTCTAGGCTGTGTTTCTCATTTGAGTGGCTTGTAATGATAAACATATAGTTACATGTTATATAAACTATATATTTTTGTTATCTGATGAATTTGGTAATTTAACTCTCATATCATATTATTAAATCTGTATTGTTTTCTCATCAAATGTTTTGAGAACATTTAAATCTGTTTCAGTCTTTCAGTAACAAGGTGTTTAATATCTTGTACAGTAATCTTATTAAAATATCATGCTGCATATATTTTTCTTCATATTATTATTTTTAAAATTATTTCTTGAATTTTTTAGGGGAAGAAGTGGAAAACAGAATATTGAGAAAAGTTTTTAAGAATCCTCAACTTACTGTCGAAAAATCTTCAAGTGTTGACCGAAGTATTGTAGAGATGACATTTGCTGTTAAAACAGAGCCAAATGATGAAGAGATGGAGAGTAATCCATTACAGCAAACAACCTCTAACTTGCAACATTCAGCAGTAACCTTGGAAAACTACACTTTAGATTATTTCATTAATTCATCTGCTCTTCCACAAGCAAGCCAAGTTTCTGTTTCTCACTCTTCTGAGGTAAAATTAATTATTTTGTCTAACATTTTTATTTTGTACTTTTTTTTTAGGGGCCTTAGTGATTTTTAAAATTGCATTAGCATGGAGGGAGGGGGGGAAGAGAGAAAGATATTGCTGCTAATATTATCTCAGCTAAAACTATTGTACATAAAAATATGAAAATTGTTAGTTTTGAGAAATTTTTGATAAACATGCTTAAGTAGACAGTTTTTAAATCGAAAAAATATTTTAAGATCTATTTGGTGTTGAAGTCAGTCAAAATAATTCTGTTAAAAAACATTTTGAAGGAAGAAAAACTATCTGTAGCAATTTAACAACCTTTCTGGAGACATACCTCGCAAACTTGCAGTGTGCTATTATTTTTTTTATTTGACTAATTTTTGAGGGTTTTTTTTTAAATGTTTTATTTAAATTTCATTAGAGATTTTACATATTTAGAAAAGATCCTTTTTTATACTGATTCCAAATTGTAAAATGCTATAAATAATAATGGTTGCTTTTAATTAAAAAGTGTATTTACACATGACTATTAAAAAGAGAAATAAAGTTTTAAAATAATAATTAAATGATCTTATGTTAAAAGTAGTAAGTGGGAAAAATTGTATTTACACGTGAATATTAAAAAGAGAGTTAAAAGTTTGAAATAATAAAAAAAATTATTCAGTGAATGAAGGAAACTATGGTATATTTAAAATATTCAAATAATAATATTGCCAAACAGTTTCAATTAAAAAAATATACTTAACTTTCAATGAAAAAATGTATTTCATATGAATATTAAAGAGAAAGTAAAATACATTTAAAACAATTTTGTTGTAGCATCATTTATAAAATTCTGGGAGGCAGTGATATTGTTTACATAACCATTTTATACCAGCTGATTTTCAAAAGTTTAATTTCTCTTATTTAATTAGTCTCGAAAACAGCCATTAGCTGTTGCAACAGCAGTTGATTCAACCTTAAAATCCACCAGTCAAATGGAAATTAACCCTTTGCACTCGAGAGATGATTCTCACTTACCACTCGCATTGCCGGGTGTTCCGCATAAATCAGGTTTCTAAATGCTCTGGACGCCACTAATTTTTTTCGTAATCTTTATTCGTAGATAATTCTGCCGTTAGATAAGGTGAAGAAAATTACTTTAAAATACTGGTGTCCAGAGCATTTGAAGCCCCGATTTATGCGGAACATCTGGCAACACTAGTGGTGAGTGAGATTCACCTCTCAAGTGCAAAGGGTTAATGTAAACCATTCTATAGTATATTGCCAGTGGTCGTCTGATTATTAATCAGTTTTCTGTAATATTTTTAAAACAGAACAAATTAGTTTGTTTTTAGAGCCTGTGGTGTCAGAACTGGGATAAGCATAGTTTGCAGGGAGCACAGCCCCCTAATCATTATTGAAATTTCATTACTTTTTTGTGTTTAATGTTCCACTTAGTCTATTAGTTCCTGTAACATATTTTTTTCTTCTTCTGCATATTTCCAAATATTGACATACTTTAAATTTTTTGTGTCTTTAGCCTTTTCATATAATAAAACAGCATTAGTGCTTTCTAATGATAATTATGTTTTTCTAGTGTTATGTGGGAATTTTTAGTGCAAGTATCTTTTTTACCCACAGAAAAAAAAGGTCTAAACTTTTAATTTACATTTCTAAAAAAGAACTTGTCATATCATTTTAATGTGTTTACAGCTTAAATGCTAAAACAATTCAATCTTATTTTAAAAAGATTATATAATACTTATTTGGGGCTTCCTTATGACTGTTTTTAAAAGAAAAAATTAAGAATTGCATTAAAATTATTACCAACAATCTTCTGATTGGCTTTCTCCTCATTGGGAGGAATGACAGAGCCAGTAGCTTGCTTTTTTTCATTGTCAATAAAGAAAGAAAGAAAAAAAATGCCAAGAAGGCACCAATAAGGCTTTCAATTGCACATAAAATGCTACTGAAAGTTGCTTTCATCATCAGGCAACTTTGGCTATTATCTTAGTCCAGAATGCTTTAAAAGTAGCTATTTTGAAAAGAAGAAGAAAAAAAAAAGGATATTATTTTTAAATTCCAGCTACTATTATTGCAAAAAATAGATTTTTCATCAATCTCAGAGCTGACAACTCTTAATTTTTATTTAAACCTACATTTCAGTATCAGTTTCTTAAGTTTTTTTTATTAAATTAAAAAAAACTATAGACTTCTACTTGGAAAAAAAAAAATACTCTTGTGCAGCATAAAGATGCTAATCATCCAAATTTCATTGAAAAATTATTCTCATTTTTATTTTATTTATTTTGGCAAGGAAGGATGGGCTTTCACAACCATATGTTATATAGTGTATTTCTCCTAATTTTTTGTTGTTCTTAAAAGTATTGAACCCTTTAACTGCTGTATGAATCTTATGTGATTAACTCTAGATTTGTTCACTACACTATGTTCTTCTAGCCTAGCAGCTCATAACATAAATATGTTTCATACCAAAAATTTTATTTAATAAACAATCTGAAATGAATGCTACTGAGATATGTTTTATTAAGTGAAGTTTTTGGTTAAAATTGCCATATGAAATAGAAGAATTAAAAATTGTCATGGAGTGTGGCTTAGGATCTAAAAAATGTTTGAACATTGTTGTGGTTAGCATGTTGATCTTTACCAATTATCTACCACTATGCCCATTAGCATGCTAGGATTTGCTATGTTCAATCTTTTTCAATCTACAACATAAATATTGACACCCATGCAATTTTAATAGTTACTTTGTTAAAACCATAATACTAAAAATAAATAAGATCAAGTATTTTGAAAATATAAAATGTGTAATTTTTATGGCAAATTATTATTATTATTTATTTATGTGCAATGTCAAATAGGCATAAAATCTATTATTGATTGAATTTCTATTCATTTTCTCTCAAAATTAAAAATATTGTGATATTAATGGGGAATGATTGTGCCAGGGTGTGCACTGCAGATCTGGTTCATTCAGGGCTGCTCTTCCTATATTGTTGCCAAAATTAAAAAAATTTTCAATTCATTAGAATATATATGGAAATATACAAATGCATAGTTATATGTATGTACCTTTTGTTTTTAAAGTCATCCTTCTCTTAAAGTTAAAAATAATGATTATAAATCATTACAGCGTCAAAACAAGATTAAAAGATAAAATTTAAAAAAATGCACAGTAAGTTTTGGTGTCCCCAGAAATCAAGGATCCATTGATCCATGATTTAATTAGGCCTTCATTACTAAAAGAAAACCATATTTTCTATTACATTTATTCAATTTTTCGACAATTATATTTCGACAATTATTCAACAATTATATTTTTCTATTACTTTATTCAATTTAATAACAGATTTAAAATGTTGAGAATAACAATATAGAATATTCTGAGTGTTTTTGTTTTCTTTCACATTTATTTAGATGTCTTTACTTAACCTATTGGTAACTATAAAATCAGGTTTTATTTATGCCAATTCTGTCGTTTTATTTTATATAAAATTCTTGTGAAGAATATATCAGTTATGCACACAAATGTTGCCTATGTCTTTTCTTTATAAAATGCATCCTTTTGTGATAACTTTTTTTTTCTAGGCATATTTCCTGCTTCATTTCCGTTTTGTTTACAAAATGGAATTAGAGTTGTAGATAATAACATGCAATAAAAGTTTTTTTGTTTGCAGTTACTTCACAGTAATACCCAACCCCAATACAAAACAAGCATGTATTTAATTTAGTTTGGGAGAACTGCATTCTGTTGATCTATCTCATATGATAATTGATGTTTTTCCTTTCTTTTTTTTACAAATAATGTGTGAATTTATTGCAAATTTGGGTGAGACGACAAATTGCAGAATAAGATCTGAATTTTCATGAAGCAGTTTTGATTATTATTTTTATGGCAAAGAAGGATTCTTTCCTCCCACTTTTTTTTAATTAATAAACATTAGAGCTGGATGATATCAGAAATTTAATATTGTAGTATATCAGTGAGTTAATAGTGATTTTTGTTACATACTGCGATAACAATCTTAAAGTGTGTGGGAATGGAAAAAAGATTCTAATTTTGAAAGATAAATGGAAAGCAGGTAGCCGCAATATGTATATATTTATGCAAAATAAATTATTAGAAATACCTTAGAAAAAGGAACTAATGTTCAGTATTTATTTGCACTTATACCATTGCTTGCATAGTACAGTAGCGCTCAAAAGTATTTTGACAACCTTATATTCTCTCTTATTTTATTTAATATAAAAATGTAAAAGAAAATATATTCCCTATAATTGAGAACACTATGACTGCAGTTATTTAAATGTACCAAGTTTCAACTTGTTTGTTTACATTCGGTGCCACTGAAGAAATATGACTCCTCTTTAGCTCAAAAGTATTTTGACAATTAGTTTGCATTTAATTGTTGAAGGTGTCAGTGGCGCTATAGCTTCGATTAGTGTTTGTATATACATATTGTGATTATTTCTAAGGATCAGGAATGCCGAAAAGTAAAAAATATTGAAGTGATTCTAGAAAAGCCGTTGTAAATGCCCTTAAGAAAGGTAGACTGCAAGCAGAACTAGCTTGTTCTTTTAACGTGTCTCGGCAACTTGTTATTACATGGAATAAAGTTTTTAATAAACAGAAATACATCGAAAATAAGCCTCAAAGTGGCCATCCGAAACAAACAACTTGCAATGTTGACTATATTATAAAAATGATATCTACAAGTGATTGTTGTTAAGTCCGCTGTAATAATAAAAAATGAATTGAAGGAAAATTACGGCATAGACATACACGTTTCATCAGTCAAACGACGCCTAAACCTCTATAGTTTACATGGTAGAAGACCAGCAAAAACACGTTTGTTATCTACTAAGAATAGGAAGGCTAGAGTTGCATTTGTAAAACTGCATAACCCTTTCAGGGGCAAAGCAATTCCATTGCTAAAGTGTTGAAATTAATGATTGACACCGGAATTTGAAAACAAATTTATTTTTAAATAAGAAAAAGTTATATTTCACACACATAATAAACCGAATTTTTTTTAACCAAAATTCTGGTGTCAGTCATTAATTTCAACACTTCAGCAATAGCATTGCTTTGCCCCTGAAAGGGTTATGCCATTTTACAAATGCAACTCTAGCCTTCCTATTCTTAGTAGATTAGAAACAGGTTTTTGCTGGTCTTCTGCCATGTAAATCATAGAGGTTTAGGCGTCATTTGACTGATAAAACGTGTATGTCTATGCCATAATTTTCTTTCAATTCATTTTTTATTATTACAGTGGACTTACGACAATCACTTGTAGATATTATTTTTGTAATACAGTCAACATTGCAAGTTGTTTTTTTCGGATGGCCACTTTGAGGCTTATTTTCGATGTATTTCTGTTTATTAAAAACTTTATTCCATGTAATAACAACTTGCCGAGATACGTTAAAAGAACGAGCTAATTCTGCTTGCAGTCTACCTTTCTTAAGTGCATTTACAGCGGCTTTTCTAGAATCACTTCAATATTTTTTACATTTCGGCATTCCTGATCCTTAAAATTAATCACAATAAGTCAATATAAACACTAATTGAAGCTATAGAGCCTCTGACACCTTCAACAATTAAATGCAAACTAATTGTCAAAATACTTTTGAGCTAAGAAGGAGTCATATTCCTTCGGTGGCGCCGAATGTAAACAAACAAGTTGAAACTTGATACATTTGAATAACTGCAGTCATAGTGTTCTCAGTTATAGGGAATATATTTTCTTTTACATTTTTATCTATAATAATAAAAGAACAGATTGCTCTGTGTGTGTGTGTGTCGGCAATGGCTAGCAAAGTCTACGTCACGTACGAGGTTCAAAATTTTTCTGAGGAGAGCCCAAGGCTTCTCCTAATGCATCTGGCCCTCAGAATTTTAATATTCTAATTATTAGCTGAGTAATTAATTTACAAACGCAACTCACTTTCATCAAAAATACACTTTTTTCTCGGCTTTTTTAATCCGATTGCTTTCGGTTGGTTGGTTGTATAAAGTTTTCTCAGAAGAAATTAAATAAACCGGGATAGCAATGACATTGGGTGTGTTCAAGATGCACGCACGAGCTTAGGGAGACAGGAACATGGAGTGGGTCTTTATCGTGGATGCAATAAACGTTCAGCATGTTCACGAACAAATCTCGGTACTAATTATAAAGATAATTTGTTGCAAATGAAAGGCGAGCTAGATGGCTGAATGGATAGCGCTTTGAATTCGAGACTAGGGGCTATGGGTTCGAATCCTTCACGCCCCAAATTGTTTTATAAGTTTTTTTTTTGTTGTTGTTTTGGTTGCTTTATATTTTTTATAATAAATAAGATATTTTTGATAAAGATAAAATTTTATATTTATAATACAGAAGCATATGTATTTCTATTATGATAATAAAATACTTATTTAAATACCAGAAAATGAGGTATTTTGCAGTGAAAGTTTTACATTTGAACGCCTTTTAATATTCAAAGTGATATTAAGCAAATGAAAAAATAAGTATTGCGCGAAAATATACGTTTGCGCTTAGGATAATTTCTTGATGTGTTTCTTTCCCTTTTTTTTTTTTTTTTTTTTTTTTTTGGAGTACTTTAAGAGTGAATTTTTGTCAAGACTGGGATGCAAATCATATTTTACGGTGTTAAAATCAACATGGAAAATATTATAAAAATAAAATGTAATAGATGTACAATATTTTAACTAAAAATATCTGCACATACAGTAGAGCCTCGATTATCCGAAGTAATTGGGACCGATCATCTTTCGGAAAATAGAAATTTTCGGATAATCGAGAATGCTTCAATTTTAAGATTAAGGAGAAATATATGCAAAATTTCTTATTATGGTAACAAGTGCTTCATAAAAGTAAAGCAATAGCAAAATAGAAACAAGAATAAATTACCTGAATTTTAATTTTGAAATTAAGTACCTTTTACATACATCACAAGGGTTTAAAAAAATGTTTTGTTTGTCGCAGTTTCGATTGCTTTTGCTTTGAAGCTCTATCACGGAGTTTTTTAATATTACTTCACCAGTATCGCAGTGCTAGGCCCCTTTTTAAGCATTTACACCATTATTGCAGATTTTTAATAAATATTATTCTAAGGATTATTTCATATCCTATGATTAATTTTGACAAATTGAAGATCTAAATTGCCAAGTGCTGAAACGGTTTAACATGTTTTCAGTTAGGGCCCTGTTCTCAACTATCAGTTGGCCCCTTTAGGGTCCCCTATTATAACTTCCTTAAAAATAGTCCGATTCACTAGCTTTTTTTTTTCCGAACAACATCTTAGATTCTCCAGCTATTACACGAACAAAAAAAAAAAAGATTTGCAGACTTCAGCTACCACCAATTTTGAATATTAATCGCCTTCTTGGGCCTTTGGTAAAGCTTTTTTAAAAATGATCCGAATGCCTTGCAATTTTCTTTACCATTGTTCTAGCATCATCTGATTACTTTAAAAACTACTAAAAAGTTATGCTAAACTACATGCCACTTAAGTTCCTGACCCCCTGGGATCCGGTACAGGGCCCCTTGAAGCTTTTGCACCATAAATTGTTAATAGATTGCCCCTCTTAATCCAATCTTCATTTTTCGAACCAATTTTTCAATTTATTTATTCTCCTGTTTCTGTATTCCAGTTAAAATCCTGGGGCACCCTAGGGTCCCGTAGGGCTCGATCCGGGACCCCTTGAACTTTTTGTTTGCCATGTTTTTTCACCCCCTAATTTTCTCACCTTCTCATTGCATAATTTTAAAATTGAGTTTTAGACTCTTCTCCCTGGACCAACACCTTCATATTTTTATTGGGGCCCTAGGGCCCTTTTTAAGCATTTACCCCATTTTGTGTGCATTTCTTTAAAATATTAATCTAATGATTAATTCATACCCTATACTTAATTTTGACTAATTGAAGATCTAAAACACTAAGTACTAAAACATTTAAACATGTTTTCGAGTTAGGGCCTTGTTCTGAACTATCAGTTGGCCCCTTTGGAGCCCCCTATTATAATTCCCTTAAAAATAGTCAGATTAACTTGCTTTTTTTCCCTAACATCTTAAGTGCTCCAGCTGCTGCATGAACGAAAGAAAAATTTCAGACTTCAACTACCATCGATTTTGAATATTAATCGCCTTCTTGGGGCCCTTGATTCTTTAAAAATGATCTGAATTCCTTGCAAATTTCTTTACCATCGTTCTAGCGTCCTCTAATTACTTTAAAAACTACTAAAAGGTGTCTTTATACCAAACTACATACCACTTAAGTCCCTTCCTCCTTGGTGTCCGGTACAAGGCTCCTTGAAGCTTTTGCTCCATAAATTATTAATAAATTGCCCCTCTTAATCCGATCTTCATTTTTACCGTTTTTGCATTTAGTCATTCTCCTGTTACTATATTCCAGTTAAAATCCTGGGGCACCTTACGGCCCTGTAGGGCCCAATCCGGGGCCCTACAGGTGTGCCATGCATTTTTCACCCCCTAATTTTCTCACCTTCTGATTGCATAATTTTAAAATTGAGTCTTGAACTCTTCTACCTAGACAAACACCCTCATATTTTTATTGGGACTCTAGGGCCCCTTTATAAGCATTTACACCATTTTTGCACATTTCTTTAAAATATTATTCTAATGATTATTTCATATCCTATGATTAATTTTGACTAATTGAAAATCTAAAACGCTAATTACTACAACATTTAAACCTTTTTTATCATTTTAGGGTCCTACTCTCAACTATCAGTTGGATCCTTTTGGGCCCCCTGTTATAGCTTCTTTAAAAATGGTCCGATTCACGAATTTTTTTTTTCTAACAACTTCTTAGGTTCTCCAGTTACTACATGAACAACAACAAAAAAAAAATTGCAGACTTCAGCTACCACCAATTTTGAATATTAATCGTCTTCTTGGGGCCTTTGTTGCAGCTTCTTTAAAAACTATCCTATTCTATTGCAATTTTCTTTAACTTAGTTTTAGCATCTTCAAGCTACTTTAAAACCACTACTAAATTTTCGTATACCCAACTACTTTCTAGATAACACTCTGGCTCCCAGTGGCCGGTCTTTCTTTATACCTCAGCTACCACCTTTTTCGAACATTAATCTCCTTTTCCAGCATCAACTTACGTCTACTCACTACAGCTGTAAATTAAAAATCGCGTTACTTTAAAGGTATCTTTAGATAAGAGATTTCATCCATTTATTAAATATGTGTTAATGCTAACTGTAATTCATGAAATTTACAAGGAGGGGTCGGCATCTTCCACCGCTTGGGGGCGCAATATTTCCTCGGGTTTAAGCGCCCAATTTCAACGGGATTTGCTTCCTTCAACTTAGATTACAATTCAACTACTTTCTGTATTATGAAATTTTATCTTGGACTTTAGTTACCAACATTTTCTAGCATTAATGGTGCATTCTTTTTTTATTATTATTCTATGGGCTTGATTCCTACGAGGCTTGTCTCACTCAACTTGGTTTTCGATTGTCTCCAGCACGTACGGGCACTTCCGGTAAATGCTGCCATAGATAGCGGGGAACTAGATTACAGGTTCCTTCGAAAAGAAGTTTGATGGGAACACACTAGACGCTGTGGAAGGAAATGGGGGCCTCCAAAATTAGGTTCATTTAAAAGAATTTCCAAAGATATAAAATCATGCAAACTTAAGTTTTGTTTAAGGTTATTATTTACAAACCCTGGGCAACGCCGGGCGGGTCTGCTAGTATTAAATAAAATAAGAGAGAATATAAGGTTGTCAAAATACTTTTGAGCGCTACTGTATTTTTCTTTAAAAATAGTATGTTCGCTATTCTTCCTATTTTATGCATTATTCATTAATTACATTTTAATTATTTAATTTTCGTATGTATAAAGAAAATATCATAAAAATAAAATAAAATTTTCCTAAAGTTAGACATTGCTGATTTTAATATGATTAAAATGTGAAAAGCAAAAGCAAAAACTGAAATGGATTTAATGCCACAGGTCATGCTAATATACATATAATTAAATAAGTTTCATTGGATGACAGATACAGCATAAATGTTGTTTCTCAATCTTTCTTTAAGGTATCAATGCATTCTTAATACGAGAAAATAAATAAATAAAACAAATTTCACTATATTTATACCTTATTATATATTTACTACATGGATACAACATCAAAAACGTTTTTCAAATATAAGTATTCAATTCACATTTTGAAATAGTTTTAAACTAATTAAAATGTAGTTGTTTTTTTATATACATCTTCATTTTAAACTGAAATATCAAGACAGGATACATTAAATTTACTCAAGAAACCTTCACTCTACTGATAATAATGCTGAGCAGATAAAGATAACAAAAATTATCATTAAGCTCAGCGTAGGCAATACTAGACATTAGAGGCTTGGAAGCTCAGCTCAAAAGCAATCAATTAACCTGCGGAGAAGCTTCTCCAATGTGATGAAAAGCCGAAAGCGAAGCATTACCTTTAGCGGACTCTGATTGGCTGCTCCAGAGCTGAGCTTTCCAGCTGCTAAGCTAGAGTAATACTGTTGACTCCGCAATAATCAGCACATAATTAAGTTCAATATTATTGCAATATATCAGTGCCTTGATATATTATAGTATGTTAAGACTAATAGCAGCAGCGAAATTAAAACACACCTGATAACAGCATTATTCAGTAACAAACAGACAATGGAAATTGCAGTATTGGGATATTAACGAAACAGAGATAATCATTGGCAGGGGATATTCTGGTTTGTATGAATGAAGCAGGATTGCGAAAAAATGCAAGGATTGCATAAAAGAAATGATTGTAGAAGATACTACAATATTGGTATGGAATATCTGGTGCTTTTTTATTGGGATTTGAATTTGCAATGCAAAAAAAAAAAAAAGTTTTCATATATATCAGTAAAGCCAGAACTTAGATATCGGTATTGGGTATGTCGTTAGAGTCAGAGCTTAGATATTGTTATTACTATAATTAAAAAATATCAATATTTGACTGATATATTGATAAATAATCCTGTCCTAATAATCATGCAACTCTTTTGACTCATTTTTGTACCAATGCTTTTGTTTTGACTGCTACTTTTTCCATCATTAACTACTAAAGCAACAACTTTTGATGCCATCAGGTAACAGCAGCCTGTGCCTAAATCTTGAGTTTTTTTAATATACTGTTGTTTTTTTGTTTTCAGCCTTACTCTTATAGTTTGCATTGGCTGTGTGCACTTAGAATAGCTACTTTTGTTTTCAAATTCTTTTCTGTCTGATAGTGTGTGAATTTCTGTCATTATTTAAAAAGCAAAATTGTTTTCTTCATTTTTTAAAATTGCTTGCTTGCATTCTTGCAGGTAACTTTACCTCCAAGAATGCAAGCAAAAGCTGAATTGCAGAATAAAATGAAGAACACATTCTATGCAAGCCTCTTTAGCAAAGATTCGAAACATAATAGTGCTTTGATGACAAAACAAAAGTATGATTCCATAATTAAAGATGTAAAACGAATAAAAATTTCCAAGAAGAAAGAATCATCTCGAGATTACCGAATAATTGAAAGGTATGATGTGTTGATTATAAAAGGGTGTGAAAGACTTATTGAGCCATTATCAGATACTCGAAAAAGTATAAAAATGTTTGTCTATGCCGAAGAATTGTTTGACATATTGTATTCTACTCATTTGTCTGCTGGCCATGGTGGAAGAGACAGAATGATCAAACCGTTAAATAAACTCTATAAAAACATAACCCGAGCCCAAATAAAATTGTTTTTGGATTTATGTAAATCTTGTCAAAAAAGACGTGAGAAAAAAGGAATTTTTGTAAAGCCGATTGTTTAGTATTAAGTATAATTTTTATGATGTTTTTTGCAAATTTATTTCCTCAGTTGTAACAATTTTAAACCATTTAATTGATTCTTTATGTTCTACACATTATTCTGTTTATTTATTGATTCTATTATCATGATTCTTTAGCTATCATAAAATAAATAAATAACATGTTTCAACAATTGTCAGTATTCTTTACTTACAATCCACTGATTATTACACCAAATGTTTTTACTGTAAATAAATAATATCTTTCAACAAACTGTCAGTACATTTTATTTGTAATCTACTGATTATTATATGGTATTATTTATAACTTTATGTAAGAAAATTATAGCATATTTTTCAATAAGTAACTCTTATTATTACCTAATTCATCTGAATATGAATTTAAGCATACAAACATTGCTGTTGTTTTATAGTATTACAAATTATCTAGGTAATGTGAGAAAAAAATTGTTAAACTTTAGTGTATTGGCATTGTTCATCTGCTGACACATTACCTGATTTCTGCCCTGTATGAGTAATATATGTATATATATATATATATGTGTGTGTGTGTGTGGGTATATATATATATAAATCTTAGAAATAAAAGCTATTTTTTCTATGCCCTTCCAAAGCTATATTGTGTTAACTTTCTATTGGTCTTTTTTTTGTAAAGGTTGTTTTTAAATCTTTTATTTTCCACAGTTGACAATTCTGTTATCTTTGACATGATTTTATTGTAAAGTGTATGTATTGTAAAATTTTCTTTTTTAATTTGTTACATTTTCATAAAAGGTTGGAAAAATAAATTATCACTATATCGTCTTTATTATGTAAATTAGCTCCAAATTGACAGTTAAAGAAAAAAAAAATAGGGAATATTACTTGAGCATGATAATTTAAGACATAGGAAAGGGGAAAAAAAATCCATGATTCAAATTTCAAAGATTAGTATGAAAGCCTATGAACCCAATATTATTAATGTATTGTAAAATTTTCTTTTTACAGTTGATTTTAACTTGTTACATTTTTGTGAAAGATTGGAAAAATAAATTATAATCACTATATTGTCTTAAGAAAATTAGCTCCAAATTGACAGTTAAATAATATTACTTGAGTGTAATAATTTGGGACATGCAGGAAGAAAGAAAGAAAAAAAAAAAAAAACATGAATGCTATTTTATTAATTTTAATTTCTTATTCTTGAAAGTTAAAATTGTGGTAGAATGGCGTGTTCTGTACAAACCTTTTTTGTTTGTAATTTCAAATATATTTTTGCTTGTGCAATATGTAAATTGATATCATAATCATGTTAAATGTGTAATTATTAATTTGGATAAACTGAAAAAAATAGTTTACCCAATTAACTATCTTTGAGACATTTAAAGATATTGATGCATCTAAATTTAAATATGCATTGTGTACAAACTTTTTTACATTTAGCTGTCGATGTGAAAGACCTATTTATGCTGTCGCTACATTTAAATTGTTGTGCCAAAAATTTCTAGTTGAAAAGGTAAATAAAAAGTTTTACAAACTGACTGAAGTGGATTGTAACCAGTGCAGAAAATAAATAAATAAGAGGATTCAGGATAATTATCTAATGCCATGAAAAAGTGTGCTACAATTTTGTACTCACATTATCTTCAGCTATTTATTTTAGTTTCTGATGCAGGCAAAGCTTTTATAAACACTAGGGGATCGTACCCGGGCTTCCCGGGTTAAAGAATATAGGTGAAAATATTTTTTTTTAATTGAAAATTAATAATTTTTTTATACGCAATAATTTTTTTAGATTCCCACTTACATTAAAAAAGCATTTTTCATATGGCAAATACGAATTATACAATCAAATAAATTTTTGAAATTTATCAAAAGCCATATTTTCTTATTAACCGCTTGCTAAGAGTTATTTGACCAAGATTTTGCTAGTCATGGCATTCTTTTATATTCTGATAATTTCAGAGCTTATACATATCTGTTAAATTTGCGTTTTATTTATATTATTTTATTAGCCCCCGGTACGGCATGCTATTTCTTTTTCTCACCTTATTTTGTGTCGTCTCGAAAAAATAATGTTACCTTACAGAAGCCAGCCGTAAAACAAAGCAGTACGATTAAATACTCTATAGCAATTTTTAAAACTTCTAACATTTTCAATTTTTATACCGTCATATTGGGTAAAAAGAGTACTTTTAAATGCAATTTGTTTGAAAACGGCATCTCCATTTATTTTTTAAATATTAATATTTTAGTAGTTTTTGGAGCCATTTGCTTAATATTGGCAATGGAAGTACTCCATTTCTGTAAAAAGTAAAAGAAAAATAGTTGTAAAATGTTAATTATATATTTTTGTTGCCATTTTTTCATAAATACCAAAAGAAAATGTAATTAAAATACGCGCTTTTTTGAAAAAAAAAATATATAAACGAATGATTTCTGTTAAAACATGGAGCTAATAGAAACTATATTTAATTTTCAGTATCTATAGTAATGTTACAAACAAATGAAGGCATATGAATCATTAGACAGCCGTAATTTTATTTATTTATTTTTTTTTTTGTCGAATTTCTTTAATGATGGCATCTTTTTTCTGCACTTGTGTATTATTTCGTGATAGTGACGTCCTATGCATACTTTACTGTAGATGTTTAAGAGTGATCATAAATGTGGAATTCTTAAGCGGATGCGAATGACGTCATTTTACATAAAATAAAAGCGTGTGCTGTCTTAAAACTGAAACATGTTTTGTACTATTTATATATGCATATATATTTTTTTTTTTTTCATCGGGCGCAACACTAAATTCTGAAAAATCAGAATTCCTGTTTTCTAGTTTATTTATTCATAAGGAAGTTTTTTTTTTTTTTTTTTTTTTTTTTTTTTTTAAATGGATATTAGCCGTAAGAAAATGATGAACTCTTTATTTTGTTTCAAGGGAAAACGGATTAATCTTTCGTAATCGAGCCCCGCATGATATAGATAAAAAATATTTCATGCTTTAAAGTTGTTTTTAAAACGATAGACAATCAGTAAACTGAGATGAACTTTGCAAACAAATTCCATTTGAAAAAAAAATCCTATTTGGTGATCTAAAAATTTAAATTGTACGATTACAAATATGTTAGATTTGTGTTTTTTCAATATTATTCTTTTATTTGTTTATAAAAGAAATATTAATTTCGTTAATATGTCTTTTGCAAATATTTTAGATTGGTGGGTTTTTTTTATATCATTTTTTTATTTTTTATAAAGGAAGTATTAATTTCGTTATGCAAAAATAGTCAGAAACAAATGCTGAAAAATGTTTGTTGCTTTATGTTCAAAATGCTTATTATTATTATGTATTGAAACCGGCACATGATAAGATAAACTTTAAAAAAAATCTTGTTTAAAAATTATTTTAGAAAATATAATACATCAGTCAATTAAGATACAGTTTGTAAACAAATTGCTTTTGAAAGTAAATTTTTTCTCTATGAGACGAAAATTGAAAATGTACGATGGTCAGAAGATTAAAAAATTGCAGTAGCGAAAATTTCAAGACCGAAATTTGCAAAATGATGTCAGCGTTACGCACAGATACATTTGTTCTTTATAATATAGATACTTTATCAGTAAAATATAATAAAGATCAGTTATTAGGATGTGGTTATCAATTTAGGCTCTTATGCTTGGTGTTCCAGAATGAAAAACAGCAATTTTCACCTTCTCAAAATTTGCGTACGCACTTTTCATATCCATATTCATAATTTTAAAAAAATTGTATTTTGTTTGATCATTTAAAAATAATTTTAACTCAAAAATTGAATTAACGATTGTTAGCAACATCTTTTATGTGAACAGACGCACTCTTTACTTGAGATTCTAATCTCAATTCCGGAGAGTAAAAATGTCCATAATTTATGTTTTTTCGACGCATTTGTGTTAAAATGTTTTTTTCTATCAAAGAAAATGATCGTTTTCTTTTAAATATGACTTCATTTTCACTTAAATAAGCCTTTTGCCTCATGTCTGAAACTTAGTATCAGTACACATGCAGAAGGAAAAACAATGCAGAAATTTTATGAGGAAAAATGCGTGTTTTGAAAAGCAGTATGTCATTCTCTGTTATTATACCCTAATATAACATTCTGCTGCTAATGGGATTTTGCGACACTAAACACTATACAACAATTTTTATCAACAATTTTGAATTTTTATCAGAAAATAGCATGAATAAAGATAAAAATATATCATTATTTCTGTCTTCTCTGCAATAATAAAAGCTATTTAATTTTCACCATTTTGAAGAAATTTCATAAAATGCTTTTAAAATTAAAATATAAAAGTGAGGATATTTAAAAAAAAAAAAAAAAACAGATAGTGCAATCACATCTACAAATGAATAGCTTTCAGATAAAAAACAATGTTAGTAAAATTGGTTCAGCAGAAAGATCAGGGCAGATGACTAAAAATCACACTTTTATTTTAAATATATAGTTTACATAAAATTAGGAAAAATTAAATTAAGTAAATTATGTTATTTTGATGAAATTATAGTAGAATGTCCTGAAGAATAGCATTAAAATTTCATTATTTGAGAGAATTTTCGACAAAAACTTCAGGAACACGATATTATTTTAATCCCCGAATTATTTGTTTGCTTGTCTAACTCGGCGAAGCAAATCCATCCAGGTGAGTATCATCAATTTCTGTAATATAAATCGCTATTATTTGCATGTCACCTCTCTTTTATAAAGACACTCTAAATTTTTGTAAAGCATTGCATTTTATCAGTGTCTGATTTCGATTACATTATTTTCAAATCTGAAGCATTTTCACCTGTAGAGAATTTCAAAGTTGCTGCGCTGTGAAAATGATGCACTTCTACAAAACATAATTCAGGTTTAAGAATTGAACTACGCGCTTCTTTAAATAATGATGTCATTTGCATCCGCTAAAGCAATCCACTTTTACAATTCAGTCTTAAACTTCGTCTATAGAAAAGTGTGCATATGACGTCACTATCATGGAATAACGGACAATATTCTTGACTTAGCCCATATTTTAATTTCAACTTTTTTTACAGGTTTTATGAGAAAATTGCAACAAAAAGATACACTATCTCTTATTTTCGATTATTTTCCGTTTACTTCCGATGACTTTCAAAAGATATGAGGTACTTTTGTTGCCACGATAAGAAAAATGGTATTAAAAACTACAAAAAAATTAATATCTCAAAAATAAATTGAGATACAGCTTTCAAACAAATTGCATTTAAAAGAGCATTTTTTTCCTTATACGACGGAGTAAAAATTTAAAATGTGTGATGTTTAGAAGTTTAAAAATTTGCAATAGAGAAAATTGCAAAATCAAAATTTCATTTCAAATTTCAAAGTGTTGCCATTCGCAAAATGACATATGCGTGTTACGCACAGATATGTTTGTCCTTTATAATATAGATATTTGATGGGGAAATAATTGCTTAATTAAATTTCTGATTCAGTCATTATGTTTATCAATAGGTAGGTACAGTCGTGGAAAAAAAAAAGTAAACACCACTTACTAACACTGCAAAAAATTATCATAGAAGAAAGTTACTGGTACCACACAATTGTTAGTAAAGTCTGCTTTTAAATGATATATATCAAATTTGCTTAGGTGTTCATCTACATATTAAAATGAACCATAACTTTGTTTTTCATAAATGAACTCTACACCCTTCAATATGCCTAAAAACAAATTTTTATACAAGTCATACGATAAGTTTCCAAGAAATTATTTATTTTAAATGAGTGTATTTTAGGGGCTGTATCTAAATTGAAGTTTGGTATTCGATTGCTGACCGAGAGAGCCTTCTTGATCAAGGCGTCTTAAGTGCCACTCAAGCAGTCATTGAAGACTGCTAGATTACAGGATAGCCTAAGAAATATCAAAATATCTAGTCACTTCTATCATAGACGGTCCCTTAAATCATCATTTTGCCATTTTTTAAGCATAATTTGAAAACTACTTGGAAGAAAAATGTGAAATTTTGGATTTCCATAAAGCAGGGCTTAATAAATCTAAATCCATCAAAAAACTTGTAGGTTGTAATTCATAATTTTTTCAAATATTAATTTCATAATTCATATCATAAAATTATAAAAATTGCAAAATCAACGTATTTATGTTTGGGTATTTTAGTATTATTACTACACAAAAAATTAGCACATTAGGAGTATAATTTCAGGATATATTAATAAAAATATGAAAATGTAATTTAACATTAGAAGCACTAAATTTTGAATGTTTATAATTCAATAACTTATCATTCAAATGACTTCAAATTTGGTGTCTAGGCATAGTTTGAACCAGAGATTTGAAATATCTTATTAAAATTGGGTAATGTCATTGAAAAAAATGAAGTTTGGGTTTCTTATAATATGTAGATGGCCCCCCCTCAAGCAAATTTTATGTACACCATTTAAAAGTAGACTCTATTTCCAATCGTTTGGTACCAGTAACTTTCTTCTACAATAATTTGTTAAGGAGTTAGTAGGGGGTATTTACTTTTTTTTTTTTTCCACGACTGTACATAATGAAGTTGCATAATTTTTTTAATGTTTTATTTTTTCATAAATACAAATAAGTGTCACAAGAAATTTGTATTTTATTTAGTATGCTGTTTGGACAGCTTATCACACATATTTACAGATAAACTCTTGTTATTATATTATGCTTATGCTAGATTTTATTCTGCTGAATTTCATATTATGTTTATGTTACATTTTATAATTTACCGATAATAATTTAAATATAACCAATTTAAGCATTGGTGATTCTGTTCTGAATTGTCTGAAAATTTAAGGCATTCGATTCCGAAATTTAAAATCGGAATCGAATCAGTCCGATCTGAAAATCAGTCAGTCTGAAAATTCGAACATAAAAAAATATCGCAAATTTCGGCATATTGTCGCCGAAAAAAAATCCTTTTCATCAATCGTTCGCAGGAAAAATTGCCAATTTCATCAAAGGATCACAGGAAAAACATGAATTTTGTCAAAGGATTGCAAAAAAGCACGAATTGTGTCTAAGGATCATGAAGAAAATGCTCCTTTCCTCAAAGAATCACAGGAAAAATGCAAATTTTGTTGAAGGATCGCCAAAAAAAATTACAAATTTCTTCAAATGATCATAAAAAAAAAAAAAAAAAAACACAAATGTCATCAAAGAATCGCAATGAAAATGCAATTTCGTCAAAGGTTCACAAAAAATGGAAGTTTCGTCAAAAGATCGCGAACAAAAATGCCAATTTTGTCTAAAGATCATGAATAAAAATGTAAATTTCATCAAAAGATTGTGAATAAAACACAGATTTTGTCAAAAGATAGCGAACAAAAATGCAAAATTCGTCAAAAGATCGCAAACAAAAAAATTAATTTGATCAAAAGGTCGTGTAAAAATGCAAATTTTGTCAAAAGATCACAGAAAAAAACTCAAATTTCGTCAAGGGCTGTGGAAAAAAAACACATAGTTAATCCTAGGACTGAATTTCCTTCCCCCCCCCCCCCCCCCCTGCTGTAACTTTTCAGAAAATTTCCTGTCAATTTCAGAATTTTTTTTTTTACTCAGAATCACCCGTGAATTTCAGATTAAGCCTATTTGCTATTTCTGAACTCAATAATGTTGAATAATTTTACATGATTTTTTATAGCTGTAAATAATAATTTTGAAATATTTTGATAGTTTGAGAAAAGATCTGCCTTCCAAGCACATTTTTTATTTGGTTATTAATTACAATTTTGGGTGGTTTTACACTGGTTAATCTTTTAATCTTTTCAGTTTATTGTTATGAAGTTATCTATTGTGACAATAAATCGAATTACTGTATTTACTCATGTATAATACATAAATACTGCTACTCATACTCTCTTTACAAACCCTTGTCCCTGATGCTGATTTTTAAGTTTGGAGTTGTCAGGATAAAAAAATTTCTAGAAAAGTAGTTCTACTTAATTTTGTAACAAAACTTGAACTATTATTTTATATAAATATGCAACAAAAATTAGACTGCACGCATTTTTATGGTTATTATTATTTTTTACTTTTACCCTTTTGCTAAAACTATGCAGAAAATCATTTCAGATGCAGACACAGTCTTTTTCAACTTTTTTTCTCATATATAACTATGCTAGAGAAAAAGTGGCTCTAGTTCTTTAACTGGGAGTTTTCTGCAGAATTTAAATCAGCTATTAAATGTAAATTTCAAGCATACTCACTATTGACACATACTCTTAAATAATTTGCTCACCTTTTTAAAAAGAAAATTGTTATTGAAAAAATATATATATCTTATGTGTAATGCACATTATACTATTTTAATACATTAACGACGAGCCTCTTTTACACTTCTTTTAATTCTCTGACTCCAGTTTCTTTCACATTGTAATTTTGAATTTCTTAATTGCTCAAAATTTGAGTTTAGATAATGTAAAAATTTCAGAACTAAAATACTGGTATTCAAATTAATAATTAATTCAAATTACTGGTAAAAGTTTTGTTCCCCCTCACATGGCAAGTTTTCTTGCCAACCCGCTTTAATGATTTAATGACAGAAAAACTAGGAATTTGAAAAAAAAGTTCTTTTTCTGTATTTACTTTTTCTTACATTTTTATCATACCATAGAATACTGTAAAATTAAGGTTTCCATGACATATATTTGTCTAACATAATAAATTTTGAACTAAAGTATTTATCAACGTCAGAATTATAATACTACTGATAATTGATAGAAAGTGCAAATTCGATAGTTTTTGTACTATGTGCCTACCTTTGCTATTACAGTGGGAAAGAGGACAAGCTTAACTGTTGCATTCAAAATGCAAATTTCAATATATGTTAAAATAAATGGAATATAGCTTGGAAATTTTGTCATGACTCATACATACAGTTATGGAGGAAGAAAGAAAAACATACAAAACTCCATCTTGCAAGTGGTGATTCAGTGACTTAGTGAAAATATGTATGGTTTCATGTATTTTTAAAAAATATCCCATGTATTATCCCATGTCCACTTTCTTTTTAGCCTCAACTTTTTGGAAAAATAGGTACATTATACATGAGTTAATATGGTATTTAGTAGAAAAAGCAGGATAATTTAATAAGCAATAAGATTGCACCCATGTTTAAGTATTTCTTCATAAAGTAATTTTATTTTCTGTTTGTTTATGTTCTGTCAGATGCTCCTCAAATAAAATCTGATTTTTCTTAAAGAGATGATTATTACTTAAAACAACTGCTTTAATTATTTTACATGTAAGCTAATCAAATTTTAAATGTGAATAGTTGAAATCAATGTACAATGTGGATATATCCCATGTGTAATGCACAGCCACTTTTTAGCCGCACATTTTTGTTAATATGGCATTGTAAAAAGAAAAAAAAAAAAAGATGAAGTAATGAAATTGCGTTCATTTTTAAGTATTTCTCGATAAAACAATTTGGTTTTCTGTTTGTTTGTGTTCTGTCAGATGTTGCTGAAATGAAATCTGATTTTCTTTTAAGTGGTGATTATTATTTAAAACAACTACAGTATGGAACCATTTATCCAGAAACCAGTTAACCGGAAAACCAGTTATCCGGAATGATATTTCTGATAGACTGATTTCAGAATCTTTGCAGAAGAAGGTGTCATACATTGCCAGTTTGACATAGGCTTTGCTTGAAACAATTGTATAATTTGATGACAACATCTAGTATTTTTCGTCATCACATTTAGTTGTATTTTAGATGTTTTAATTTTTATGCAGAGGAAACAGAAGAATTTTTGTTCCTAAGGGATTCCCATAAAATTGCCTTCTTTTAAACTCTGGCTAATTTTTTATCTTTCTTGCATTGATTTTTAATCCAACTAATCTAATAATTTAAAATGAGAAATAATGCCACAACTACGCATATAATATAAAATTTATCAAATGGATGCTGCTTTGATGCACAACCAGTTATCCGGAATACATCTGACCCCAAGCATTCCGGATAAATGGTTCTGTACTGTACTTTAATAATCTTACATGTAAACTAAATAAAATATTAAATATGAACAGTTGAAATATCATTGTGTTATGCAGAAATATCTTATGTATAATGCACACCTTGCTTTTTACTACATTTTTTTTAAAGTGTGCATTATACACAGGTACAGCATTTAGTTAAAAAAAAAAAAAAAGTATAAATTAGTATGTAATAAAATTGCACCTAATTGCCTAATAAAATAATTTGTTTAATGTTTTATGTTTGTTTGTGTTCTATCAGATATGGATCAAATTTAATCTGGTGATTTATTTAATTTTATTTTTAGTGATAATTATTACTTAAAACAACTATTTTAATGTAAGCCAAAAAACATTTGAAATAACAATGTAGAGTTTTGAACTTTTCTCTCTTATGACATGGATATTAATATCAGAATTACTTAATAATGTAAATCTCATATTTACTCTTGTATGTGGCTTTTAGTACAATGTTCCAGGACATTCAAGAAATTTCTAACTTCACTCATATATCATTTTGCAATTAGTAACAACAGGGGATCCAACCTGGGCCACCTGGGTTACAGAACATAGGTGAAAGCCATTTTGTTTTAAATTGAAAACTGATATATTTTTTACAATTAACCCTTTCATGTCCAATTTTTTTCAATTTTGAGAAAAAAAATTACTTTTGCATTAATAATGTTAATAGTAGCTATCCTAATATATTTATGGAAGTTTAACAAATATATCATTGTCTGAAATCTTTTGAATGTAGTTATTATGTGTGTATTATTCAATTCATATTCATATGGCAATAGGCAAAGGAAGAGTTTTTGAAGACATTCGGAAAATATCGTATTACAAGATTTAATAGATATTACAACTTTCTAATATTTTTTGCATTTTATCACACACGATCTATTCAGAAAAGTAACCTATATTTTAAATTTAAAGAGTTAAATATATGTTTAAAATAAAAGAATCACCAACAGTGCAAAAAGAATTAAAACTTTTATTAGTATTATTATTATTACTAAATGCCAAAACATAAATGAAGTCATAATGATAAATGCATAGTCTTATACTACCATTACTACATGTAGATAGTAACAAAAGTAATTGTTCAGACAAAATAATACTCAATAAAAAGACATGTATTGTTATGCCAGATCCGAATAGGTTAATTTATTTTTGTAGATTTCTCACTAACAACACCAAAAAGCATTTTATATTAAAAATGGCAGTTATGTATTAAGATGAAGTTTCGAAATTTATTAAAAGTGATATATTTGTACAATTTCATTGGTTTAAGCATTTAGTTTTATGACAGGTGTGTTAAATTTGTGTTTTCTGTATATTATTTTATTTATTTATTGATAAAGTTTTAATTTCATTATGGAATATTAGTTGAAAATGTTGCTGAGCTATGAATATTGTTTTAAGTGCAAATGCGTTTATCTTGCATAATCAGGCTGTTTGCAATAAAAGTTGATTTTAAACAAAAACATGTTTTAAAATCATAAAAAAATTTATTAAATTGAGACACAGTTTCAAACAAATTGCATTCAAAAAAACTTTTTTTTTCCTATTCAGTGATGTATTCAAATTATAATTTTTAAAAATTTTCTCAAAACTGACTTTTGTATTAGCCACCATTAATAGTAAAATGTTTCATCATTTATACCAACTTTTTTCTTTTGATTATTTCAGTGGTTAAGCACATAATTTGATTTTACATCTGTTAAATTTGTATTTTATTTATTTATATTACGGTGAAGTTTTAATTTTGATATGCAATAATATCTGGCAACAAATGCAGAACTATTAGCATTGCTTCAAGTGCAAGCATATTAATTGTTTGCAACCAAGTTAATTTAATTGCGTGGATAAAAAAAAAAGAAAAAAAATCATGCATGAAAATTATTTTTAAATCCATAAAAACTTAGTAAATTGAGATACAGTTTTCAAACAAATTGTATCTGAAAGTATAAATTTTTTACACCTATTCGATGGTATAAAAATTGAAATTGTGGGATTTTTAAAAGTTAAAAGAATTGCAGTTAAAATAAAATTTAATCATGGTCCTTTATAATATAGATATTGACCAGAATTCTACACTTACATATTGTTGATAATAGATGCATAAACAATACATTTCATTTATAATTTACAATTGTATTCATTTAAAAATAGTTTGTTTTTATAAAAATAAAATATAAAGATTTCGTTTTTAAAAAACTACTGCAGCTTTTAATTATATTTCAGATTGTGTCAGTTTTATTTAGATTTTTTTTTAAATGCATACTATATTTTTATTCAGTTATGACACATCAAAAGGGATTGTGTGCTTACCCATCCATGCTTTTTTTATATATGGGTGAATATGATTCAGAGGTTTAACCAATTTGAACAAATGGTGGGCCAATAGGATTATTTGAATACTGTGATAATTGTGATTGTGAATACTGTGATGTGTTTTACCATAAAGAATTTGCTATGACAGACAAAAAAATAGCTTTTTCTTTTAGTTTTATTGAAAAGGATTTCAAATGAAAAGTTATCTTGAAATGATTGCAGAAATCTGCAATTCATATGTCATTAGATGGTAACAAAAGCAGACATTAGAATGAAAAAGAAGCCCTGCTTTTTTTGTACATTTTATTTAATCACTAGCATAGTTAAAATAAATAAATACTTTTAAATATTTTCCAAAATCTTACCTTTACATATGCATACTTACATTTCCAAATTTTATAATTGTAAGACCAGTAGTTGATGCTGGACATATTAATATGTCATTTTTAATTACTGAAGTATGAGTTCTATAATATAATTTTTCAATGAATTAATTGCCTTAACTCTATAACCAACCACTGTTTAAAGGTACTAAAACTTTCCTTTCACACTTATAGTAAAACTTCTGTTATCTGTCACATTTTAACCATCAGTGTCTGTGAATCACTAGAAACAGTAGATATAAATATATATATATATATTATAAATTATGCCATCATTATTTATTGATTTTCATTCTAAGTTCACAAACAGAAAAATGATTCTGTTGATATATCTGGAAGATCTGTTCGATTAATTAAAACAAAGAAGTTTATTTTAACAAATGCCAATAACAGACTTTTTCAAGTTGTAAAGTAAATACAATATTACTGTATGTTGCATATATTTCTTTTCACCATTTTATTTTAGATGAATGTTGAAAATTAAAGCACTAATAATAATAAAACTGAAAATAAAATGCATTGTACATTGATAGTGTTTTAGCTAGTTACATTTTAAATACTATAAGTGTAGTGTTTATATTATAGAACATATTGGTTTGAGAGCTAAGCAACTATGGTAATATAATTAATTTTTTAAAAAACTCCTGATTTATATCTATACGATAGGAAGTCCCTTGTTAAAAGTTAATCATCATCATCATTGATTGTTAACATTTTATTTTGTCTTTTGAAAAGGGGGGGGGGGGTATTTTTTTTTACCCATTATATCAGTGGTTTCACAACTGACAGATAATTGAAGCTTTACTATATTAATTAACAAGTGCCTTTGAAATCCATTTATTAGAATTTGTTTTATTCTAAATCCCTTTTTAACCACTTCACTGGTATCAAAGATAGGGAAAACCGTGTTATTACCCCCAACTTATCTCGGGGATGTCCTTGAAGTAGTTAAAGATTAGAGTTCAATACATACATTAGATATCTCATTTTTATGCAAATGAAAGCAATGATGACTAATGAAGATTTATTCTATAATTATCATCCACAGCATAGCAATAACTATGGTCAAAGATCAAAGCAAAGTGGTTCTTGAGTGCTGAAGCTAGTTGTTATACCTGTGTTTACCTTGCAACAGTCCTTTACGATTGAAGTGGGATTTGTAATTTCTTGAAGAAAATCTATAGTTCATCTCATTGTTGGCTGGGGGCCCAGTTAACCTGAATGGAGTGCAGTTCTCCTGGGCGTTGGCAGTTGACATATTTGGGAAAAAGCATGCAGGAAATTTTAATTGGTTGGAGCGTGCTCCTCCCAATTGAAGTCTGCAATCTGGCGAGATGTTGGATGCCTGTGAGATAGAACAGCAATGCAGCAAGGGGGAAGCAAATTGGGGCCATGCTTTTTTTTCATCTAATTTGAATTTATTGTTTAGCATTATGCTATATTTAGATGAAAAATAAATGCTTTCTTTTCATGATTGATTGAGGTACTTTTATCATAAATGACATGATATTTTTCTGATAATTCAAAGCAATAAGCAACTCTGTCACTTAATAAAGAAAATAAACTTTAATTCTAAAATTTCACGCATGTCAATGCATGGTGTTTTATTGGCCATCAAGTAACACAAGTTATTTTTGTTTAGGCCAATTATACATTAATATGGCATCATTCCAATAACAAATTACATTGTTATAATTGTTGAAAAAATAAAATTTTAAAGCATTTTTTTTTTCAACATAATATGACTTATAGTTGATAGGTGGCATCCAAATTAGCTAACGTTTAGACTATGTTGTGATTATTTTATAATGTCATTTTGAGAACATTTCTGGACATGTGTTCCCAAAAAAGTTAATTTTCCTTCATGAACAGTATTCTGGAAATGTGTAGTATTTGTTTTGGAAACACATATCCAGAGATGTTCTTGATATGAACATTCTCAAAATGGGTATTATACATTTCCAGAATAATGTTCATGTAAGAAAATTATACTTTTATAAATCATTTAGACTTAATTATTTTTTATCATTTATTATAGTACAGCAGAAATATTTATTTTCAGCCTTATTTCGATACAAATCCGGAGTCTGTAAATTGGCATGAAGAATTTAAGAAGAAAATGGGATCAGGGAAACAAACAAAGGATTTGGATGCAGCCTATTTGCGGCAAAGAGAGAAAGCTAGTGAAAGAAGAAAGAGATTTTTTAGCAAGTTTACCCCAGAAATGTGGGAAATGAAACGAGCTAAAGACAGGGAATATTACTATAAAAAGAAAGAAGAAAAGAAAAAGAAGGCTCTAGCAGAAATGTTAGAGAGTGGAACGCTTGAACAAAAAAGGAATTTGGAGAAAATCCTCAAAAAAGTTTCAAGAAAATAAGAAAATTAGACATGTAAAAATACAGTATGCAAATTACAAGTCTCTGTTTTAATAATTTTTCCTTAACATGGGAGATCTTGTAGAAATCTGTGTGTAAGATTATCATAAATAACTCTTGTTAAAGAAGCTCTAGCAAATTGAAATTATTCTGTAATATGATTCTAAAGTATCTGAAACTGTTATTAAACAGTGGATTTGTGAAAATGTAAGTTTTCAAAGAGATAGTGTCAGCAGAATTTCTATAATAAGATTTCTTATAATTCTAAACATGAAAATGCATCCTCCTTCTTTTAGTTAAAGCTTTATAGTTGAGGTTTTTTTAAAATCTTAAATACAATAATGCTTTTAAAATTCAACTTGAGGGCATATATTGCTTTTAAATATATAATTGGAAAAATTTCTATTCCATTACTAAAACAAGTGGGTAAATGTGATCGAAGATCGGACAGACAGTTTCGTTTAATATTCCTTTCAAAACACTTTATCCTTTAATTAATAAATCCAAATCATTAATTTATAATTATTAAATTCTTAATCTTTATCAATAAGAACATAGATGGCACCATTAAATATTAATATTAAAATTATTACAAGAGGAAGCTATTTTTTTTTTTAAATCAAATTAAAAATATTCAAGAGTGACATTTCAGACAATTATAACAGCATATGTTTGTATATCTGCAAATCATACTTAATTAAATGATTTAATTTTAGCTTAAAAAAAAAAGTGAAACCCTTAAAACGGCAAAAAAATATGAAATTTCTTTTAATTAAATCCATCCTAGAATGAAATATAGTCCGAGGGGAAAAAAAATCAAAAGTGAGGTGGCAGCACTAGTCATTAACAAGAATTAATGATTAAAAATAAGAGTTGTTCAAAAAATAAAATAAAATAAAATCCAAAATTTTTTTTAATTTCAATAATTTAGCAGAGGTTTAAATAATAATTAAAATTTCTAAAACAAAAAAATTGTTTAAATGAAATTTAAAATGCAGAAATTTCTCAAGAATTTAATAGATTTAAGCAAAATTTAAAATTTCGAATTTTCTCAAAACAAAACAAATTGTTTAAACACAATTTAAAATTCCAAAAATTTAACGAAAGTTTAAACAAAGTTTAAAATTACGCAATTTCTCAAGAAAAGAATTTTTTAATGGAAAAAATAATTGATAAAATATTTTTCAACAACTTTTAGCCTTAATATAGCAAAAAAAAAATTGCAAAAATTCTTTTAAATTAAATTTATTAGATAATAAAATAATTCATTTAATTAAAATAATGTAAGACTTTTTAAAAATTTTTCTGATTTGTCATGTGATTGGAGGTATTCAGCTATAAGTATTCAGAAATTTAAGTCTCTAACTTATACAGTTTTGAGTTAACTTATACCTTGTGACAGACAGACAGAGGAGTGAGAGAAATAGGGTTTCATCAGATGAACGAAACCCTAAAAATGAAAGATCATCTGCTTTGTTATTTTGAAAATGGTAATGACATTTCCAAAAAGTATTAAGTGTTACACAGAGTTGCATTCAAGGGCTTTAAAAGACTTTATTACCTCATTATAATTCAAAGTATAATACATAATTGTTTTTTTTCTTTTTGGCATTTGAATAAATAAAATGATTAATATAAGATCATGTTATGAGAACTGAGGTAATTAGTAATTACATTAAATTTTATTTTATTTACTGTCACATAATTTAAAACAAATATAATCAGGAGAAAACTGTATAATGAAACAAAATATTTTGCCTTAAAAAAAATGACCCAAAGAGATTTAAAACTTAAATTTAATTAACATCTTTAGAAGTTACCACACATCCATGATTTTCTGTTTTTGAATTTTTTCTGCTTTTTATTTTTTTTTTCCTACTAGAATTTTTCTCACTTTCACCTGTGAAATTGAATGACAGAATCAAATGCCAGTTTTGAAAGGAGATTCTAAATTTCAACTGACCCCTGAATGCTTTAAAAAATATTTAATCTGTTTTTAATTCTTAAAAATTTTATTCTTTCTGTATGAGCTATTATCGAAAGCCTTATCATGACTTACTATGGTTCAGTCTTTCTCAATCCTCTGTGTCAGCGTTGGTTTTTGTGTGAATATTTATAGTAATTGCATTTCATTTACTTCTGTAAAGTTATGAGACTAAAAGTAAATAAACCAATGCAACTTTTTGATATATTAGCTTTATTTTATAGTGACTTTTAATTTTTATTGCTATGTCAGAATTTATACTGCTCAGGCAATCAGGGAAATCTCAGGAACAAAAGTTTTTTTTGTAAAATTTCAGGGGAAAGTTCAAAATGTCCTTCAAAACTTAGAAAAAATATTTATAGAATTTTCATTTCATTTACTTCAGTAAAGTTATGAGACTAAAAGTAAATAAACCAATGCAACTTTTTGATATATCAGGTTCATTTTATCGTGACTTTTAATTTTTATTGTTATGTAAAGGCTTATACTGCTCAGGGAATCAGGGAAATCTCAGAGAAAAAGTTTTGTTGTAAAATTTCAGGGAAACCTCAGGAGAAAGTTAAAAAAAATATTAAATCACAAATTTGAAAGAAACTTAAATTTTTAAGTAGTGGAGTTGGAGAAGATAGACTAAGTTTTTTAAGATAATCATCCATATGCATTTTTCTTTATGGCAACCTATTGTTTCATTTGCTTAGGATTTTGTTATTTCTTAATGACAATTTCTTCTGTCAAAACTTTAGTTTGATTTTCTTTTAAATAACTAATTCATTAATCTATAAATAATGCAACAATAAGTTTATAATTTTTTTCATTCTTGCGATATGTGTCCTTTATGATTTAACAGGTTGTTGGGCGAATACTTGTGTTTGAAGATATTTTCCAACTTTATACAACTAATAATGGAAAAATTAAGTACATTGTTTTTTATATATAATGGATAACTTTACTTTTGAGATCAGTTTTGGCAGGGGTGTGTGCGTGGGACAGAGATTTGCACAGGCCGGCTTGGGCCTATTTTCATTCATTGCACTCAGGATGGGGGCCATGCTTGGTCTCCACTCTTTTCAGGCCGTGTCCGGGCCATATTTTTTCTGAAGGCTCAGCCCGGGTTCGGGCCTTACTTTTTTCCTGAATGATCAGGCCGGCCCAACTTATTTTTTCTGTACAGAGCCGGGATTAGTTTCATTCCTAGTCTTCACACATTCACGGCCCAAAAATTTCAGCCCTAGTTTTGACCCAGCCTGTATGAAAATCATTGTCTTAGCATGGCCTGGTCCATTCAAAGGTCAGCAAAATTAGGCCTGACCCAAAAACTTTTGCAAAAAATGCATACATTTTTAAATTACCATTATTTTACAACTAAACATTAAAATTTATTCTTTTTAAAGAATAGTAGATTTCTATGCGTATTAAAATATAGCTAAATCTTATACTATAATGCAAGCAAAAATTGTGTGTGTGTGTGTGCATGTAAATTTTATCTTGAAAACGGCTCTAACGATTTTGATTAAATTTTGCACCCTACCGTTTTCAGGCATGAAAAGACCATTGGGATGGGTCGTGTGTTCGAGAAAATTCGATTAGTGGGTCATTTTGGGTCATAATAGGTCAGAGTCAAGCAAATATCTAAAGAACGGCACAATCGATTTTAACTAAATTTTGTATCCAACCATTTTCGGGTACGAGAAGACTATTGGGCTAGGTCACATGTTCGAGAAATTTTGATTTGTGGGTCATTTTTGGGTCACTGTGGGTGAAGCTATTTTTATCTAAAAAACGGCTCTAATGATTTTCACTAAACTCTATATTCTACAGTTTTGGATTACGGGAAGATCATTGGGCTAAGTCACATGTTCGAGGAAATTCACTTACTTGGTCGGTTTTGGGTCACCGTGGGTCAAGCTAAGTTTATCTAGATAACGGCTTTAACGATTTTGATGAAATTTTGTAATCTATAGTTTTCGGGCACGAAAAGACCATTGGGATGAGTCACGTGTTCGAAAAAATTCATTAGTGGGTCATAATGGGTCAGGGTCAAGCTAATTATATCTAAAGAACGGCTCAATCGATTTTGACTAAATTTTGTATCCAATTATTTTCGAGTACGAGAAGACTATTGGGCTAGGTCACATGTTCGAGAAATTTCGATTTGTGGGTCAGGGTCAAGCTAATTATATCTAAAAAACGGCTCAAGACATTTTCGCAAAATTTTGTAAAATACTGTTTCTGGGCATGAGATGACCATTCGGCTAAGTCATATGTTCGAGAAAATTCGATTAGTGGGTCATTTTGGGTCACGGTCAAGCTAATTGTATTTAAAAAGCAGTACAAAATATTGTGAAAAAATTTTGTATAATACCGTTTCCGGGCATGATAAGACCATTGGAAAGGGTCGCATGTTCGAGAAAATTCGATTAGTGGGTCATTTTGGATCACAACTGGTCAGGGTCAAGCTAATTGAATCTAAAAAACGGCTCAAGACATTTTTCACAAAATTTTATAATATACCGTTTCTGGGCATAAGATGACCATGGGGCTAAGTCACATGTTCAAGAAATTTTGATTAGTGGGCCATTTTGGGTCACAATTGGTCAGGGTCAAGCTAATTGTATCTAAAAAAATGCTCAAAACATTTTGACCAAATTTTGTATTATACCGTTTCTGGGCATGAGAAGAGAATTGGGCTAGGTCACATGTTCGAGAAAATTCGATTAGAGGGTCATCTTTAGTCACAATGGGTCAGAATCAAGCGAATTATATCTAAAAAATGGCTTAAACGATTTTGACTAAATTTTGTATTCTATCGTTTTCGGGCTCGAGAAGACCATTGGGCTAGGTCGCATGTTCAAGAAAATTCAATTAGTGGGTCACAATGGATTAGGGTCAAGCTAATTGTATTTAAAAAGCAGTACAAAACATTTTGACAAAATTTTGTATAATACCGTTTCCGGGAATGATAAGACCATTGGCAGGGTCGCATGTTATAGAAAATTCAATTAGTGGATCACTTTGGGTCCTAATGGATCAGGATCAAGCTAACTGTATCTAAAAAACAGCTCAAACGATTTTGACAAAAGTTTGTATTACACAGTTTCTGGAAAAGATAAAACCATTGGGCTGGGTCGCATGCTCAGGAAAATTCTATTAGTGGCTCATTTTTGTGATAATGGATTGGAGTCAAGCTAACTGTATCTCAAAAAGGTTCAAACGATTTTGACGAAATTTTTTATTATACCATTTCACAGTACAAATATACCATTGGAATAGGTCACATGTTCGATAAATTTCGGTTAGTGGGTCATTTTGAATAACGTAAGTCAAGCTTATTTTAATTAGAAAACCACTAACGATTTTCACTAAATTTTGTATTCCATCCTTTTCTGGCTTGAGAAAAGCATTGTGTTAGGTCGCATGTTCGAAAAAATTCAATTAGTGGGTCATTTGGGGTCAATATGGCTCAGGGTCAAGCTAATTGCATCTAAAACAGCAAGAATGATTCAGTGGGAGTAATATATCGAGATGAACACAAAGCTAATTTTGACTGAGCTTAGCTCGGTCATTCCTGCTATTTAAAATTTAATAAAACATGTGATATGACCTGCATATGATGGATCTTGTTTTAAACTGAAAAATGTGTTGATCCGTGCAAAATTAATATACTAATATGTAAGAAAAGAATATATAATACATTTACACATGCTAAAAAGGGAACTTGTCTATAACGCATTTTTTTCCCCTTTTCTATGCAATTCTGTTTTAGAAGATTTTACTGTATAGCCTATCTTATTTTTAACACTTCAATACATAGAATATGGATTAACAATATTAATGACTACTTGACAACTGAAGCATTCACATACAAGAAATAGAGATTCATTAAAAAAATAAATATTGCAGCCTACGACGCTTGTTTAAAACTGAAAGTTATAAACATGAAAAAAAAAAGTTAAGATAAATATTTTTGGTGAGAATTTCTTGTACAAGACAAATTTTTAACCAAATCGACTTAAAAATCAGTGTTTTGTAGAAATTGACTCAGGCCAAGATTTTAACTTTTTTCCGGGTCGGGCCTGTCTCGGGCCGAACTTTAAGCTGTTATTCCGGGTCGTGCTGGGCTCAGGCCAAACTTTTAACTTTTTTACTGGGCCGGGTCGGTCTCGTGTTGAACTCTTTAATGTTTGTTTCAGGCCAGGCCGGGGCCTGGAAATTTCGTTAAATTTTATTTTTGTTTAATGTTATGTCTTATTAATGTTAAACTTTATCTTTGCTAAAACCATTTTTTCCCCTGTAAATTAGTTACTTAAATTTCAAAAATGTTCTCAAAATGGTATTTCTTAGCACTATCTCCTTTCATTAATCATTGATATATATGTATATATGTATTTTTTAATTTAGCATATGTTAATTAAACCTTATTTTTAGCTGAAATAATTTTTTCCCCTGTAAATTAATTACTTAAATTTCAAAAATGTTCTCAAATGGCATTTTGTTGCACCATCTTTTTCATTAATCACTGCCAATTGTATAATTTTAAGTTGTATGTACCATACTCCCCCCCCCTCCAAAAAAAACCAAACAAAACAAAGAAAAACCGAATGGTGGTCGTTACTCCAATTCTAAAAGTCTTAGAGATAAACAAAAATAGTACTTCGATTGGAAACTGTCTTCTTTCAATTTATGATAAAAACACAAGGTCACCTTCATACAAAAATAGTAACCAATCTGTGAAATTTTCTATATGAATACCCAGTTTTGACAACATTTTTTTTTTTTTTTTTTTTTTTTTTTTTTTTTTTTTTTTTTTTGTAAATTTTAGTTTTGGATATCAAATTGGAAGTCATTCAGTCAAATAGTTTAGGAATTATGAAAGTTTAAAATTTGGATCTCCTAATGTTAAATTCTTTTTTAATTATTGCAAAACAGATTTCCTTGTGGATTGTTTTTTAAGCATAACTCAAAAACTATTTGTCAAAATGAGAAAAAAATTCATTGATTGCAATTCATATATATTTTTTCAAAATCATAGTTTAACCTGGCAAACAATTTTCTTCAGCCTTTTAATTAAAATGCCTTTAGCACTTTAAAGGCATTCTTCCAAAGAATGTCTTTAGCATTCTTTGGAAGAGGAAGGGGTGGAGACAATTCTTACTCTTAACTACTTTCAATAAACTTAACTCTAAAATTACAGATTGATGTTATGTAGTTATTGTCCTGTGAACATTTGCATAAGAATTAGAACATTTTAACTTTTAATTTTTTTTTTTTTTTGAAAAAAAAATGTTTGTTTTAGCAAAAATTTTTTTGGTGTATTTTAACAAAAATCAAAATCCTCCCACTAAATGTAAAAAATATAACATGGTTTAAACCCTGTTTGAAATTAATTTAAAAAAAAGAAAATGAACTGTAACCTATGAATTTTTTTAACAGAAATAGATTTCTAGAAGGTTTAAATATGCAAATCCAAAATTATACTTGATTCTAACAAACACTTCTTGAGTTATGGTTTTAAAATTACACACAATGCAATATGTTTGGCAATGATAAAAATTGAATATACCATTGGGAGCTCCAAAGTTTAAACTTTCATAATTCCTAAACTATTTTATCGAGTGACTTCCCATTTGGTATCTGAAGGTAAAATTTACAGAAAAAAACTGATGCTGCCAAAATTGGCTGTTCGTATTAAGCATTTTTAAATTTTTGGTATAATTTCTGTATGAAGACAAAGCTTATTTTTTAAATATATATTGAAAGAAGGAATAATTTCCAATCGAATGGCGATTTTTATTTTTCTCTGACTTTTAAAATTAAAATAATGACCCTTACTAAGAATTTTTTTGGGGGTGGATTATACCTTTCTAAATAATAGTCTTTGCTACTGAAGGAAATTTTCTTTTAACTTATAAATTGCTACTTGTTTGATATTATATCAAATATAATTAGGGACTTTTTCTTTATACATTATACTCCCTCCGTCCCAAATTAGTTGTCACATTTCAAGTAGGTGGAGTCATAAATAACTTCCGATGCAGTTTAGTAGATCAACACCAGTAAAATTATATTGCAATAAATATAACATGGTAACTAGGTGTTGGAAAAAATGTTAACTGGAATGTGAACTAATGGGAATAAGAGGTGACGAAAATTGCAATTATGAATAATAATTTAGAAAGTGCCCAAAAGAAGGAAATGAATAATGAAGAGCATAACGCTATATTGCAATTTTTATTGCAACATTGGAAAAATGATAAACTGAGTCATGGTTCTGTAAATGCTGCAGTGATGAAATTTAATGTTCATTGTACAACAATATTCCGTTTGTGAAAGCAGGCAAAGACGTCAAAAATAACAGATGATGGAGTTTACAATGCAAAGTCACAAAAAACTGGTGAATGCAGACGAAGAAAAAAAGATTTTTCTCACAATTGAGCAAAATCAAAGATATCCCAATAAAACGAAGACAATCACTTCGGAGTTTATCATGTGCAGTTAGCATTCCTAAATCAACATTACACAGGATTCTCGAGGAGGGAAAAGTTTTGAAGCATATTTCATCCACCATTAAGCCAAGTCTAACAAAAAAAAAATAAGCTGGACAGAATTCGATTTTGCTTACAGCATGTTCAAACTAATGGATGCTTTTTGGAAACGTTGGATCGTTTTCATATCGATGAAAAGTGGTTTTATATTACGAAAACCAGTAATTCATTTTGCATCACCCTAGATGAAACTGAACCTTTGAGGCATTGCAAAAGCAAAATGTTTATTGCCAAAGTAATGTTTATGGCAGCGGTGGCTAGACCAAGATGGAACTCTAATACAAACGAAATGTTTGATGGAAAGATTGGAATATGGCCTTTTGTTTATTCAGAAAATGCAAAAAGAAACTCGAAAAATCGTGCAAAAAGAATTGCTGTGACAAAAGTTGTGGAAATTGTTAACAAAGAAGAAATCCGAAAAATGATTATAGAAAAAGTTTTACCGGCTATATGTGAAAAATTTCTAACTAGTGAAAAATCGAGTCCTATATACATACAACAGGACAATGCGGAATCTCATTTGGCAGTGGATGATCCCAGTATCACAGAAGAATGTTTAAAAGATGGATGGAATTTGCAACTACAATGTCAATCTCCGAATAGTCCGGATTTAAATGTTCTTGATCTCAGATCTTTTAATGCAATACAGTCATTGCAACATCAGATGCCCACAAACAATATTGACAACTTAATTGATGTTGTTGAAACCGCTTTTCAAAATATGGAAGTGGAAAAGCTTGAAAATGTATTTTTAACTTTGCAAACGTGTATGGAAAACATTATGCTGTCAGGCGGAGACAACTGTTACAAAATAACTCTATCTCAAGAAAGAAAAACATCGTCATCAAAATCTTCTTCTGCGAAACCTGATATGTAAATCTGAAGCAATATTATGTGCACAAAATTCCTTAAAAATCAGTTAAAATTGTATTATTTGCTATTGGTATTTTTATTCTAATTTTTTTTTTTTTTCCCCCACAAATATAGCACTTATTTTGTGACAAATTTTTCAAAGCAAATTTACAGGGTTCGCACTCTCTTAAGCCACATCCCATTTTGTAAGGATTCTACAACAAATATACCAGACACATATGGTAAGTCAGGCACACGTGGTAGACAAACATAGAAAGATAATTTTCTTCTTATAAATTCACGATTCATTAACTAGAAGATAGTTTTATGCGAATCATTACAAAATGGGGCATGGCTTAAGAGTGTGCGAACTCTGGATTTTTAAAACTATTTTGTACTGATTTAAGGTGATGAGGAGGGTAAGTAAATGTTGATGATTGATAGCATGGCATCCAGAAATCTCTGAAAAATGTTCAAACAAATTCATAAAATCATCAATATTAATAATCGGTACAAAAGTATTCAAATGTGACAACTAATTTGGGACGGAGGGTATCAATTATGCTACATTTTTTCACTCCCTTTTCATATATCTATTTTAAATTTTAAAAAAACCTAACTAGACATTTTGAAAACTAACTTTAAAGATAGGAGAATTCTTTATTCAATTATATATGTATAAATATATTTTTTCCCTATGTTATGCATAGTTTTTCAATGGATGTTTTTTAATAATAATATATGGAAACACAGATTTCTTTATATTACTGAGAAAGTTTCAGCACTCATGGGCCAGATAAATCTTCTATAACAATTTTTAACTTTACTAAAAGAGTATTTTTTTTTCTTCATAAATATTTTCTTTTTCATTTGCTCTTACATCTTCTGTTAAATTTAATTTGAGTTTGAAAAATATGTGTGCAAAATGACTGGAGCCCTAACAATCAGAAAAATAAATTTAAATATTTTTGTTTAGTGTATGAAGTTATGAAATTGAATGCTATGAAGTTATGAAGGTTATACAATCCTTTCCCAATTTATATATATACAATCCTTTCATCAGAATTTTGATATCTTCATAAATTACACAATTATAGAATGTAATTTTTATTTTAAAACTTACTTTTAGCTTCTTTAGTACCTTTGTTCATACACTTTGTGATAACACAGTGTATAACTTGGTTTAATTACTATTTTGATGCATTTTCATGTATTTTTTGGATATCTTTAGATTAATAATGTAAGAGAAAGTGTGAAAGTGATTTATAGACCTCGTATTTCATGCCCAAAATATCATCATGTTGTACCAAAAACTCGAACAACAAGTACCATATGGAGTTACTTTGGTCTCCCTGCTGATGAAAATGGGAGAAAAATAAGTACAGATATTGCCATTTGTAAACTGTGCAAGGTCGCTGTTTCTTCAAAGTATGGTACTACAAGTAATATTCGCCAACATCTAAAAATTTATCATCCAGATGAATTTGAAAACCTGTAATTGGGTAAGTTCATTTGATTGTTCACCATATACCACTAAACTCCACAATAAAATGGAATGCTAACCCCCTATTTTGTTACACTGAATGCAGTGGTTTACCCATGAATACAAAATAGCCATAAATTTTGGAGGAAAAATTATGGCAAAACATTGATATTTACTCTGATAGGACAGTTTGGGGCAGATGTTTTCAAAGTCAATTTTCTTTTTAAAGTATGATGTAATTGCTGCAATTTTCACTAATTTATATTTTCTATTTAAAAACTGCAGATTTTATTTAATTTCATCACAAAAATAAAATTTTATATAAGCTGAACAAGAAACATAAAGAATTTGTTAAGTATTGCTCATAAAAATATGAAAAAAGGTGTAGAAATAACCAAAAGTGATAAAATGTATACAGACAAGTTTGAAAAAATACCATCCTTGTTAAGAAAAATGCAAACTTCATTACCTGCGTGCATAAATATGTTTTTTCTCTATTTTATGTATAGTTTTTCAATGGATGTTTTTTATAATAATATATGAAAACACAGATTTCTTTATTTTGCTCAGAAAGTTTTGGCGCAGATAAACCAATCTATAACAATTTTCAACTTCACTAAAAAAGTATTATTTTTATTTTTTTAAATTTGTTCTTACATGACCTTTTAAATTTAATTTGAGTTTGACAAGTATATGTGCAAAATGACTGGAGCTCTAACAAACAGAAAAATAAATTTAAATATTTTTGTTTGGTGTTTGAAGTTATGAAATTGACTGCTGTGAAGTTATGAAAGTTACATAAACCTTTCATCAAAATTTTGATATCTTCATAAATTATAGAATGTAGTTTTATTTTTAAATTTATTTTTAGCTTCCTTAGTGCCTTTGTTTATACACTTTGTGATAACACAGTGTATAACTTGGTTTAATTGCTATTTTGATGCATTTTCATTTATTTTTTGGATATCTTTAGATTAATAATGTAAGAAAAAGTGTGAAAGTGACTTATAAACCTCGTATTTCATGCCCAAAATATCATCATGTGGTATCAAAAACTCGAACAACAAGTACCATATGGAGTTACTTTGGTCTCCCTGCTGATGAAAATGGGAGAAAAATAAGTACAGATATTGCCATTTGTAAACTGTGCAAGGTCGCTGTTTCTTCAAAGTATGGTACTACAAGTAATATTCGCCAACATCTAAAAATTTATCATCCAGATGAATTCAAAAGCCTCTAATTGGGGTAAGTTCATTTGATTGTTTACCATATACCACTGAACTCCACAATAAAATGGAATGCTAACCCCCTATTTTGTTACACTGAATACAGTGGTCCACCCAGGAATACACAATAGCCATCAATTTTGGGAGGGAAATTATGGCAAAACATTGATTTCCTCTGATAGGATAGTATGGGGTAGATGTTTTCAAATTCGATTTTCTTTTTAAAGTATGGTGAAGTTGCTGCAATTTTCTCTTAATTTATATTTTTTTATTTAAAAACTACAGATTTTATTTAATTTCATCCTAAAAATAAAGTTTTATATAAGCTGAACAAGAAACATAAAAAATTGTTAAGTAATGCACATAAGAATATGAAAAAAAGATGTAGAAATAACAAAAAGGGGTAAAATGTATGCAGAAAAGTTTGAAAAAATGTCATTCATATTAAGAAAAGTGCAAGTTTCATTACTTGCATGCACTAAAAGGGTGATCCAGTCGTGGCAATAAGTAGGCCGTGCGTTTGCATTCTATTCTATTATGCAGTTCAGTGCCATACATCCAGTTATTTAGGATAATTAAAACAGCTGCTCTGAACAAATTTGATGTGTCCCAATTACCAATTAATTGGAGGCTGCAGTATTAATTAATAACAATAATATTTTTTTGCATGTTTCTATATACTCTTTTCATTTTTTATTTATGAACTAAAAATTTTATTTAATTCATCCTAAGCTGAACAAGAAACATGAAAAATTTATTAAATATTGCTCATAAAAATATGAAAAAAAGGTGTAGAGATGACTAAAAGTGATAAAAGTATGCAGAAAAGTTTAAAAAACTGTCATTATTATTTAAAAAAGATTGGTTTTTCTTTACTTGCACTCATTAAAATGGTGATCAAGTCAGCAGTAAGTGGACTGCTGAGTTAGCATTCCATTTTATTGTGCAGTTCTGTGCCATACATCCAGTTATTTGGGATAATTAGCACAGCTGCTTTATTAGGACAAATCATGCTATAATTAATTGATATGTCCCAATTAATTAAAATATACTATTGTATTAATTAATAACTATCATATTTTATTGTGTGTTTCTATGTATTCTTTTCACTATCAATTTAAATTTACTTACCATATTTTTTTTGTGTCTGTCTCACAGTTCTCTGCTCCCCCAAAATTTACTTTAAAAACCTAGGTATAACATTATGCATAATTATTTAGGATTTGACTGGCCTTTGTGTATGTAACCATTGGGCATAAATTGTTGGGCAGAATTATATATTTTAGTTTCTAAAATTCTGAAGTAATACATTGTGAATAATACTTTGCAATTCTAGTAATAACTGTTAGATTTTAATAAAAAAAATCTGTTTAAAATTTTTTCTCCTATTTTTTTTTCTAATTTTTTTTTAATTTTATTTTTTTCCAATTTCTCAAAAGAGGTATTAAAAATCAAGATGTGCATGTTACATGGGGTGTGCCATACATGAAAAAATACAGTAATACTTTTAGACATTTTGTTCTTAACTGTGAAACTTCCAAAACTTCTTAAATCTTCAGAAAGTATTTTAAAAAAGTGTTTTCTGAGCAATAATGCATGTAAAAGAGAATACTTATTCAAGAGAACATAAAGAGATTGTTCTTTCCAAAAGATAGAAATGCAATCTGACCTGTATCCTTTGGTATGTAGATGCATGTTTTGCCTTATGAAGAAAGCTAATAAATTATTTGCCTCAAAACTAGTTTTTAAACATCCTTCTGGAGTTAATTTAAGAGTTGGATTCTAATTATTGATGCACTGCTGCTTCATTAAAAAACTGCATGTAGGTTAACCCTGTGAGCATTCAGTCTGTCTTTTTCCTTCATGTAGTTAATGAATTAAAAGGGTTGTTTTATAAAATTTTGAGATTTAAATTGAATTTTTTACTGTTGCATAAGATTTTTTTTTAATGTGCAAGGTGTTGATATACCAATTTTCATACTCTAATACTTTGTTTGCATGTTATTTTATGAAGTGATAAAGATATATGCAAAAAAACATAACTTAATACATTCCTTTTAATCAGTGTTAATTCTTTTCAGCTGTAAATAAACCTTAGTGAAGATTGTTTTTAGATAGTGTCATATTGGGCCATCAATACCGGTTCTTTTTACTCAAAAATCCTATAATTTGGGAAATATATGTTTTTGATTAGAAATTACATAATCAGTAGCCATCAATAAAATGCTCCAAAATAATAAATTATGAAGAAACAATAACCTTCAGTTATGTCTTTTAAATCTTTATCTTTCGCTTTTAAATATCAAATAAAAAACTGCTGCCAAAATAAACTATTACCCTATGAGCAACATTTATAATTTATTATTAATGAAATAAGCCTTTTCGTTATTTATTTTTGAAATAAAAACGTGCTTCGGTTAAAATTAGCCTTGTGTTTAATTCAATATTTTATTCTCACTGTATCATTCTTGCTGTTTACATACAATTGGCATGATCCTGAGCCATAGTGACCCAAAATGACCCACTAACCGAATTTTTTTTTAATATGCAACCAACCAATGCTCTTCTAGAACCCCAAAACGATAGAATACAAAATTTAGTCAAAATCGTTAAAGTTGTTTTATAGATAAATTAGTTTGACCCACGGTAACCTAAAAAGGACTCACTAATCTAAATTTATTGAACATGTGACCTATCCCAATGGTCTTCTCGTGCTGGGAAATTGTCTATCCAGTTCCTTTTCTGGGAGGTTCTATATCTTTATCATTTTTTTTTTCAAAATGTACAAGAAAAGCATAGAAATAGCAGTTAGTTTATGTACTTCATCATAAAAACTAAATTGGCTTATCCACAAAATAAATAATAGTAATAAAAAAATCATACGCCAAGTATACATTATGAAACACTTTCCAACGCATTCAGACTACTATAACAAAGCTTCACCATTTAATAAGGTGAAAGTTGATGCTTAAGTAAACAATTTGGACAACTTATTAAACCCATTTCAGCAATTATCATCTAGGGTCAGAAAAAATATCCAAAATTTTTTTTTGTAGTCCCGTATATGATATCTAGATTTGTATATTTACTATTAGTATGGAAAAAATTAGTTCAGTTAGGAAGCATATACCCCAGTTAAAAGGTTCCGCTTCAAGAATTTCCACCAATAAGCAGATATGAACTTCAATTTTTTTGTGAAGTCCTGTATATTATCTATAGAATTTGCACACATGAAGTAATATACAAAAAATTAATTACATTAAAAAAAAAATAACATAATTAAAAATACGTTTCCAGCAATTATTGCTCATAGACAGTAATAATATTGTAACCATTTTTTTTTTTTTGTGTGTCCATGTAAATGAATGATAAATGTTATGCATATACTATTCTGTAAGCATCTTGTAGTGCATGTCATTGATATATATCAATTTAAATATGTTTGAAATAGTGTAACATCATTAAAATACATTAAAAATGACTGTTCTGCATATATTATAATGTAAAGTAATTCTTTGAGTGTTCTTGTAGCTGAACTGTAAATGCTACAAATTCCCTTTTCAATGCGACATGCCGTGGTAAACTTCAATAACATGAAAATCCAAGTATATTTATGTAAGTTATAGCATGGACAGACAGATGGTTTCACAAACCAAATTCCTGAACACTTTTCAACTGTGTTTGAAAGCAGACATGCAGAATCACGATTGACAAGAATGAATGCAACATCATGCTTATGGATTTTTTATGTTAAGTCACATTGTTGTGGTGTCAGATTCTGTTTAATGTAGATAATCAACTGGAAAGTAAACAAGTATCAAATTAAATTATTCAAAGGATAAAGAGACAGTATGCCAATTACAGTCTTATAAAAAAAGGTTTTTTTTAAAATATTTTAATGACATTCTCTTATACAGTCATCTAGCAATCCCCCCCCCCCCCCACACACACACACATACACACACATCCAATCCCCAATTAAAACTATTCTAATGCTTTAATTTAATAATTTTTTTTATCAGTTTTAGACACAAAAACAGGCACATATTCTTTAAATTCTTTTTAAAAATATAAACTTCTTCCGGCCTGTGCCGAGAGGACTCATATTGGTTATATTATATATCTCTTTCATATTGATTATATTATATAGCTTCCATTGTTTTTAAAAATCTGGCTTATTTTATTCAAACAAACAAAGCTGAAATTAGTAGCACCTGATTATAGAAGATTCTATACTAGTTTCCTTCAACAATGAATATGAATGAGAATTTCGTCAGATTAGTCAGCAATATTCAAGTTGGCTTCCTTTAGAATGATTTATGTTTGGTTGTCAAATTTGACAATATCTTGAAGTGCCCACCATTTTAAAATGACATGGTGGATGAAGCTAACAAATGAACTTGTTCGAGACCTTGGTAAATCCTGTATGCATGCTCAATCATATTGAAATCCATTAACATATATATGCATGCTGTCGCATAACAAAAATCGAATTGTTTCCAAATGTCAGATGCTCTAGAATTTCAAACTAAAGTAAATGTTGTAAAACCGAAGTTATGAAAGGATATCTCAACCAGTTTTTAAAGATAGATGAAAAAAATGCTCTAGAATCCTTGTATCAGGGTCAAACACTTAAAAGAAAAAACTTTTTCGATTTTAATTTTTTTTAATCTCTTTTGAATTTTAAAGTTGAATTATTTTTTAAATGACTGCCATTTTAAAAATAGATGGCAGATGAAGCTGGCTAATGAACTCGGTCGATGCCTTGGTACACATGCTTAATCACATCCAAATCGGTTAATAAATACATGTGCTATCGCATGACAAAAATCAGATTGTTTCAAAATGTTAGCCACCCTAGAAATTCAAACTGCTATATTTCAGTCATTTTTTAGGTGCGTTCGTAATTATATAAATACATAGCACCTATAGTAGTCGTTCAGTCCGTCCGTCTGTCCGTCCACATATAACAGAGCAAAAAACTGCCTAACCGAATGGTCCGAAATTTTAAATATATAATTGTTGCAAAATTTTGTCAAGTCATTTTAAATTATATGAAAATCAGATGTATAGTTTAATTACAGCGACAGTCAAAAGTTTCCCGTTACATTACGGCCAATGGGAAAAAATTATTGCAAGTGCATTTTAATGATGTTACAGCCTTCCGAATGGTCTAAAATTTTAAATATATAATTGTTGCAAAATTTTGTCGAGTCATTTCAAATTTTATGAAAATCGGATGTATTGTTTAATTACAGGAACAGTCAAAAGTTGGAAAAAATCATTTCAAGTGCATTTTTAATGATGTTACAGCCTCTCGAACAGAATGAAATGGATATGCACTTATGAAGTGCATTAAAATATGCATTCATTACAATATGCGGTGCAAAAAAATTTATAAAACTAGTTATAGGTACGAACGCACCTCATTTGCCACGTTTGACGAGCAATTTCCAACTTGTTTAGATAAAGATGAAACAAAAAATAGTCCATAATCCTTGTATCAAGGTGAAACACTTACGAAAAAATCTTTTTCAATTTCTCCTTTTTTGTATCTTTTTTTAAATTAATTTTTTTTTTAAATATGTGCCATTTTGAAACATATATATATACATATATAAATCAACCTTTGAACGAAGGATGGTTTTTTGGTGTTGGAGTCGGTGAAAATATGCTAAAAATTTCCGAAATTGCTTTCCTCCAAATGTGTGCAATAGGTAGCTTTTTACTTTTTGTAATGAAAGTTACCTAATAGGAGAAATGTGTTAAAGGAAGTGGATGTTTTTTTATTTCATATATAATCAGAATTTTAATTCTAATTTTTTTTTATAAGTGCTTATTAGTTGTAAAAATTAATTTTATAAATGTAAAAAATATGTGTTTATTTAATTGCTTTTTGAATATTTTTGTTTTTAGCTCAAGTGTGGTTGAAAATGCTAGTCAGTGATGATTACTTAAGTATGTCCTTAAAAATAAAATAAGGAAGAAGTTTTTGCTGCTGTTTTTGAACTTTTATGTTTGTTTAAATTTTGATCCTTCATAGACATATTAAAAAGAAAGTATGTCAAAGCTTTAGTAAAATGTTTCGACTGAATGAATTCAATTAAGAAAAATATCTAATATCTTGTATTTAACAGTGTACAGGAGCATTAGTTGAATAGTAAATGCAGCGATGTACACATTCAATTATATGTACTCCATGGTGTGCTTCAAATATCTTTTTAGCAAAGTTGTTAGGATAGAAAAAAAATATGCCATAGAAACTTTTTTTACTGTCATAGCTGAGTCTTTATGTATTTTTGTGCTTGAAACTTTTGTAAAAGATGTCTTCTGTTTCATAAGTAATTTTACCAACAGTGTAAAATCCAATTCTTTGAGTTTCTTATATCTTCTTATACTTGAGGATTAGGGTAGTCCTTTTATTTCAAGTTAAAGATATTTTATGTAGCGCCCTCTAAGTTTGTTCCTGTATATAAATAAATGATTTCTGCAAAGTTTTTAATTGATAAAATAAATATGTAAAAGTGGGTAAAAATGAAAGTGTAAAAGTTATGTAATGTTATTTTAATTACTTACTTTAATGATTATGAAAACACACTGTCTGTCAAATATATCATAAAATATTTTTAATTTTTTAAATATTAGCAAGTTAATCTATGCAAGCTGTTGCTTTTTAAATCACTTATAATGTTTAACAAAGTAAAGTCCTGCATTGTATCAGGTGTTTTTGTAAGTTGGATTGATTTCTAGTTTTTGTCTGCAAAGTTTTGGGTTAAATTTTCATTCTTGCTGGCCAAGTTTGTTACTATGTAATATCCACCTCCCTCTCTCCTAAAAAAAGAATGGGATATTCAGATGAAAAATACTATTTTCATATTAATGAATTTATATTGATTCCTTGTTTTCTCCATTAAAGGTAAAATTAATACACTTTACTTTCAAAAATTCATACAGCTTTAGGGCTAAGGGCTTTGTAGATTTTACAGCATTGCTTTTTTTACATTTCAAAACCTCATAAGGATAGTCATATCATAATGAAACAACTTTATGTGATAAATAATAAATGCTAATAAAAATCAATAATTAATGAATAATTTTAATAAATTTTAATCCTTATTACAAATTATAACTTAAACATGCTAAGCAAAGGTAGTTTGTTTAAAAACATTCCAATATTGGATGAGGGCTCCAAAGACTGCATTATACCACTTATAATTTTTTTCATCTGTGAGATGCTAAGTGGTTAGTGCTTCATTGACACAAGTTACAAAACTGTTTTCTAAACTGTATTCTAATTTCATTATTTATATTGTGAGTGATGGGCAGGTTTTATGAATTTGCAGATCTTACGGTTGCTAATTTTAAAGAGTTGACTGTATTAGAAACATGATTATAGACTCTTTTTCTACAAAGAAAATAAGTTAAAACTGGTGTGAATGACTAAGAACAAACAATCTTCTTGAAACACCATCAAAAATTTGTAAATGCGCTAGGCCTTTCGAAAGATCTGAGTCTTTCTTCGTCAGGCGCAAAAAAGACGTCCTTCTACTATGAATGCTTTCATAGTAGAAGGATGTCTTTTTTGCGCCTGACGAAGAAAGACTCAGATCTTTCGAAAGGCCTAGCGCATTTACAAATTTTTGATGGTGTTTCAAGAAGATCGTTTGTTCTTTTTCTTTTTCTACAATTTCATTAAAATATGGCATAGCATTTTTTTCATTTTGATTTTTGAATATCTTTTGCGTTGAATTGCAGGTAAACAAAAATTACTTCATTGGGTTCAGGCTGACTTTAAATGAGATTTTACGATTTGTGTAAAGTTGTATCTAATATGCAGGACACTAAAACAGATCAAAATTTAATCTGGATTTCCTGGTTTCGCAATTTAAGCTAGGAATCTCTAATATCTGAGTTTAAACAAAGTGTAGGACACAATCCAGTTTGAGTTAACACCTTGGGAACGAGCATCACATATACGTGCTGCATAAGGTGGCCAGTTATTTTTTATTGTAAATTTTGCCTTATTTAATCAGGGCATTTTTCTGATTCAATTAGGAAAATTTTTCTCTTTTGAAAAACCAGTGATAAAAGATAAAAAATTCTGTAAAAAGTCTCTTGACACATTTATACAAACACTCAACAAATAACATTTATAACTGCTGTTTTTATAATAATCAAATATTCTGTATTTTTACTTGCTGTTACTTCAAAATTATTTCAACAAAATTTGTGTAGTGTTTTCAGTCTAACAAATTTTTGGATCAGTCCCTATTTGCTGTAGTGTTAGCTTCAAATGTAGAATACTATAGAATATAGTGGCATCCTATAAATTTTGTTTATTATTAATATGACAACATACAAAATATTTATTGGTTAAATTCTCCTTTCGTGGATGTAATTACTGGATACTATAGTAAAAAACTCAGTTTTTAATGTAACAATATTTATGAAAATAAATATATATATATTTTTTCATCATAATAAATTGATTTGAAGTTTTATGGCTCTGTGCAAATAAACACATATAAAGTTTTCATTATGAAATGTCTTTATTTTTAAGGAAGTGTGCATTTTCATCTTTAAAATGAAATCATTTTTCTATGGTTACATTAAAATTACATAATGTTTCATTCTTTGGTTGCATATTTTTATAATTTGCTTGTTGGTGTATTCCTTATGTACAAAAAAATTTTCCATTAATAAAAGTGAACATAGCAGTGAATATGTATGGTGTTCAGAATCAAAATGGTTCATATCCATTTTTTGTTCTACTGAGTTTGAGATGGATTGCTATTTTATTGATAATAATTAACTCAGTACTGTTAGAAATCAAGTTCTAGGTTGAAAATGTGTGCAACAAATGACACTAATCTCTTATTATTCTCAATGAAATGCAATGGAATCCATTAAGTTTACCTGCAAACATTTCTGGATAATATTTTATGAATTGGATGCACTTTAATTCTGAAAACCTCATGTATTTTTTTCTATAATTTACAAAATTGGAACTTTTAGCTATGCATCAAAATAATAATTTCATATCTGCAAAGTGCTTTGAAAAAAAAAAGAGAGTTTTCCAATATTTTCACTGTACTCTGAAAATCCGATATTTACTGGAAAATCTTGAGTTTTTAAGATTATTTTCCCTCTTCTTAATTTTCAATATTATTTTCACTTTCATGTTGCTTCTGCACTGCCTATTTCTTTTGAAGAATTTTTAGTTTATATTTTTTATTATTGTTATAAAATGAAAAAATATATTGTAAAAGTTTCAAAACTTATGTAATGTAGAAGGGTGAGGGGGATCTAAAACATGGTGTCCCAAGATGGTTGTCTCAGGAAAAGTTCCTCGATTGTCTTGTTGAGAAATAAGATACTCCTTCATTTTATTTTAAGGAAGAATATTTAGATAAGAGTCTGTATAACTTTAAAAATTTAAAGTTACAATTTTTCAGTTAAGTTATTTTTTTCTATTTTGAGTGATTTGATCTATTAAAGCAAAGCATATTTAAAGATCCTGAAAGTTTGGTTGTGAAAAAAGTTCTGTGTTGTAAATCTTGCTCTGATTTTTTTTTTTTTTTCATTCTCAGATATATATATATATATATATTATGCTCTAATTTTTTTATCTTGAGATTTGCAGCTATGTAATTTCTATTGACTTTTATTCTATACAGTTTGAGAAAAAAAGTGCCATTCTTTTATTAAAAAAGAATAACATTTTAAACTTGAAACTTCATCAAGAATTTAAATTTTACTTTACCACGAAAACTATCAGTGGTGAATTCTGTTAAAAATTTTTAGCAGTGAAATAAATAAAAAATTGTATGTTTTGAAATTTTCAAAATAATAAAATGGACTTAAAATTCACCATGACAATGTCATATTCTATTGCTGTCATAAAGTTACACATTAGCAATGCCTGGAATTATTTAATACTTGTCCTCATGATGTGTAACTTTCAATATATTATATGTTTCATGTAATATGGAAATGCCATAAGCTCTCTGAAATGTTGTCTAGCAACTAGAATTTTAAAAGTAATTGCTCATTGTCCAGTTAATTTATTTAAAGAGCAGCTTACAATAAATTATGAACTCTTGCCATTAAAAAATGCAAATAGTTGATTAAATTAATGGAATTGTAAAACTTATTCTAGTTAAAATCAACATAATTTAAATGACTGTATTTAAAGATCTACTTCAGATTCTAATTTTAATTGTATTTAATTATCTTCAGAATGAGTGCAATTTTATTGTAAAAATAATTAAATACTATGTTTTCTCAATAGATTGACTATACTACAGTATTTTAATATTTCTAATAATATAATATGAAAGCATTTATCCAGTAATGAGTTAACCAGAATCATATATCTATCCAATACATCAACTTTAGAAATTTTCCAGAAAATAGTTCCAGTTTGGCATGTGCATTGCTTGATACATTATCATGTGCTTGGCATAACCTGATGCCAGCATCTGAGATTTGAAACAGCAGAATTTATATATATAGGGTGTTTGATTTTTACACAGAATTATTGTGTCCAATTGATTCACATAAACTGCTCTATTTCAAATTCTGATTAATCTCTGATTTTTAATCTGATTTATCTAATAATTAATTTGAAATCAGAAACAATGGCCTAATCACATTTCTTTTACAAATCTGATCAAATTAATGTTGCTTTGATGCTCAATCCCTTATCCAGAAAACATCTCATCTCGACCATTCTAGATATGGTTCTATTATTTCAAAGTATTATATCATACATACTTTGCACCATAATTTGGTAGTTTACAAAAAAAAAAAAAAAAAAAAAAAGTATTGTTTTTCTAACTTACACTGTTTTGTCAGCAAACCTTAAAAATTTAGTTAAAAACTAATCCTAGTTTATATTTGTTTGTTTTGTTAATGTTCCACAAATTTATTTATTTAAAAACTGAATATTTTGTGAAAATTCACAGTTAAGGAAATTAGTTATACTGAATTTCATTAATTTTTTGTTTTTTTACTATTATTATTATTTATTGCTTGAAAGGCATAGAGCCAACAGAGTGAAAAAGTGTCCAAGCCTGGAATTGAACCAGGGTCATTGACTATAATGTGGCGATGCTTTGTCACTAATCTACCTGGACGATGCCAAGCCAAAGTTTGGTGTGTATAGTCAATGACCCTGGTTCGATTCCAGACTTGGACACTTCTTCACTCTGTTGGCTCTACGCCTTTTAAGCAATTAAAAAAATGAAAAATTACTAAATTCAAGGCATGTGAAATTTTCTATGAAAAATTTCCAAAGTTTATAATATATAAATTTATGAATTTTATTGTTTGAAAGAAAGTACAGTAAAACTTTGATTATCTGTCAGCCACAGTGAAGTCCTTTGATGGAGAATATATAAGAGAATAGGCAGATAGTAGAAACTTTCTTCTCCACAACAAATGCAATAATCAGACAACAACAACACAACATCAATAACGCAGATTAAATTTTAGCCCAGGATTTTGTATTCTGCAGGTACATATCAAGATTAAAATTGGAAATTCATTACATTAAAATTGGAAATTCATTACATTATTACATTAAAATTGGAAATTTATTACATTATTACAGTTCTTTAATTCTTGTGTTAGTTCTTTAGATAAAGTAAATATATATATATATTTATGTTTTATTGTAATACTGTATTTAAATGTAAATTTAAAAATAAACCCAACTAGCCTCGACACTGTAAATATACATTTTGTTTCCACAGCGCTTTAATTTTCAACATTTTTTAAAAATAGAAAGGTTAAAACAAATTTAAGAAATAGTACATTGCATTACAATGTACTTGCAATATGATTTAAAAAGTCTGTCATGAGTTTCTTTGTTTTAATTCAGGGGCCTTTTTTACCACTGTGTTGCAAATATTTTAATAGAAGTTATATTTGTGTAGCATCTTCTTCTTCTTCTTCCTGCTCGAATCATTCAATGAACTTAAAAAGCATAACTTTGGCTTTGTTAAGGTAATGTTTTGTTTGATGTCTTCTCATCTACACTTATGCAGTCACCCTCTGTCACTGTTCTTTGTAAAAGTTTGTTGTTATGTTATATTTGAAATGCTTTCGTCATTTTTGTCCATTTCTCTTCATTGAAAAGTTTCCATCATTATTGATATATTTAAACATTTTAGTGACTGAAAGATAATATAAGTTTTACTGTTATAATGTTGTCCTTATGAATGCCTATTATATCAAACTTCAATTTATTTGTGTCATTTATTTCATTGTATTTAGCAATACTATTGCATAACTTTTATACTTGTCAAAATTAAATTAATTTTAATTATGCATTTAAAAAATAAGTACTGTCTGTTTCTTCAACCCAGAATTTGGCATAAACAGTATATTTATAATTTTTTTTTCATAAAATGTTAATAATGATGTAAATGTGAAAATGTAACTATGTTGATGTCCACAATGTACATATTTGTTTAACTTAAATAAATGTTACTTTTTCTTTTATTCAGTTATGTGTGTAATTTTTTGCTCTCTAAACCAATTGTGTGTAATTATTCTTGTATATATCACATAAATAAAAATAAGATTAAAAATATCTCCTGAACAAGATCTAATTAATATATATATATATTTTTTTTTTTTTTTGGGGGGGGGGGGTGCATTATAATTTAATATCAAAATTTCAAATTAAAATTCTTTTCAAGCTAGAACAGATATACACAAATGTTTGTATTTATGTATGATGCATGAAATCCATTTCATTTTTTGTCTCTGTGTTAATGTTTTTGTTTGGTTATTTATTTTATAAAGTAAGACTTCTTAATATTCCAGAATAGTTGCAACAAAAGTTTGTAGTTCTTGTCATTTTTATTATTTTCCCTCACATTTAGTTTTTTTTCTGAAATTTGTAACTCAATAACTTATTTCAATAGCTTTTCCTTGTTTGTTCTATTATGTTTTCTAATTCGAAACAAAGTATTGAAATATTTTTATTGTGCCATTTTACTTTATTTTGTTGTGCTTTATTTTGCTGTGTTTTGTTGTAATGCTGTTTATTGATTTCAATTGGTTCAAAAGGGAAAAAAAAGTTATTTGCAATTAAAGTATCCTAAGCATGGAAAAATAACTATTATTGAGGAAAACAATATGAAATTAATTCCATTATGTATGCATATTAAGCAAAAATTTAATACTTTCAACTTATGCATCAACCAATATATCAACCTAATAAGTTTATTAAGGTTTGGTTTAGTCAGGATTATGAATGATCCTAATTAGTCAATTTTCACTTTCATTTGTTAAAAAGGGGGTTGTTACATCTATTGCATGCATTTAAAGCTGTTGCATGTAAGTTTAAGTTAAATCAGAATTTTATCCATTATTCACCATTACTTTCACTTGTTGAAATATATATATATGTATTGCTGGTATTGAAAGTCGTATCTATGCATTTATAAGAAGTATTCTGGTATATAAATAAAGAAACGACTCAGTAAGTTTGTGAGCTTGCAAGTAAGTATAGAGTATTCAATGTGAAAAATTAGAAAGCATTTATTAATATTAACCACTTTGTTGCATAAATAAAATCTGTCAGCGAAGCGAGTTTATTCTTATTATTCTGTAAAACACGATTTCTTAACACTTCAGAAGTATAAAGGTATAAGCATTTTACAATTATAGCTTGATTTTGCAATTAATTTTTCATCAATTCTTTTCCACCACACAAATTTTTTTTTTTATTATTATTATCATAACTAAAGATTTAACTCAATAACAGTTTTTTTTTTTTACTTAGTTAATCCTATATAGATAGTAACATAACATAGTTTAACATAGTAAACGCATATAACATAGTTTTCACTTTCTATTATATTTTCTTAGAAAATAAAATAAGTAAAATTAGATTTTGCCAATACAGTATTTGTACTATTTCTTATTTTCTGATTTTGACTAATTATTAAAATACAATCTTCTTAAGAAAAAGTTTTGCAATGCAATTATGAAAAGAAGTTAATATATCAAGGGGCTACTTCAGTCATGCAAAGACACTCACAAGCTAATGTTAAACCTGTGGGAGCATTCTTTTGAAATATCTCGATTGCATACCTATGTTTTAAAATAATTTCTTTTGCATTGGATAACTGAGGTTGATCTCTAAAAAAGCCCTTTTTGAATTTTGGTTGCAGTTTTTTTTTTTTTTTTTTATGAGGATATTTTAACTTTTGGAACCAGTTTCGAAAGGGAAAGTATCCTTATTAAAAAAAAAAAAAAAAGAAAAAGAAACTCCAGCTAAAGTCAGAAAAGTGAAAAATGGCCTTTGTAGAGATCAATCTCCACTATACAATGCAAAAGAATTATTTTAAAATATTGAAATGCAAACAAGGTATTTCAAAAGAGCTTGCAGGTGTCTTCGCATGACTGAAGTAGTAGCCCCTTATAAGAATATACCTGCAGTTCAAGTTTGGTTGGATTGGCAGAAACAGCTTTAGGGATGTGTAACAGATGCAAGTACACATAGTTCTACACAAGTTCATTAACAATAGTCACATGCAGTATTTATTGTACATAAATATTGTACATAGATTTTGCATATCATCACGTATCTATCATAGCATATCTAATAAGCTGATTTTGCTCAAAATGTCACACAAGTTCATTGTTCATAACAACACATTTAAGTATTTTCATTCACATCTTATCAGGAGCAGGGTCGAAGGATGAAATTCTCTTTTACATTTTTGATTGAAATTGCATACATAACTAATCAAATTTGTTCAAATTTTGTATACCAGTCCATTGTCAATGACAATTCATATTCAGTGCATTAAAAATGCATTACTTGTTTTAAATTGTAATTCTTATTACGCTACTATCACTGTTCATGTCCACAGAAGCACTATATTATACGAGGGTTTTTGAAGGATTGTGTTATAGGTTTGGGAAGAATTCATATTGACTAGTTTGGAAAGAAAGGACCTTACACAAGTTCTTACAGTGGGCCTCACTTTCACTAGGGATAGTTCTGCAGGTGATTTTGACTTGAATTGTTTTAGGTTGGGTTTTGACTCTTGTCAGTCATTTGAGATAACGTGTTTTTTAAAGGGCACAATATTGTTTTGGATAATAAAAAAAATATATATATATTTTGAACATAAATAAGTATATATATGTGTGTCTTCATGCTTTCTACATAAAAGATAAGATTGGTATTAGAGATGTAATTAGTGTATTTTTTTATAATTGCATTGAAATATTGGTTAGTTTTCTTTCCTCTTTTGAGTTTCAGATTGACTTAAGATAGTAATTTTGGGTTCAGGTTGAGTATAATCCGTACAGGTCTCTAAAAGGGATAACTATAAAAGGCTGCCACAAAAACATAAATACAAGAAATGATCCCTTGAAGTTGGTTTTATAAAGTTTTTATAATTACTTGTTGCCAGCCTTAAAAGCACCCAAATATAGTTAAATATTTAATATTTTTCAGAAAGTCAGTAATATAGTTATTCTTATAAAAAGTTAATTGTTATAAAAAATCTGAACAAACCTCTATAATTCTTGGAAATTTTTCTGTAGAAAATTTCTCATGCTACTATACTATTCAAAAATAAATAAATAACTAAATAAAAATAAAGAAAAAAAAAACTTTTTGATCATCTAAAAAGCTGACATACCAATTCATGTCATATATCTGTAGTTAGGTGTGCATTGCTAAAGACAAATATATAAAAGCACTGCTTACTATCAGTGTATTATTATTAGTTTTTTTTTTTTTTTTAATATTTTGTTTATATTAACTTAAAATTAAATCATGATAAATTTATAATCTTTAAAGGTTCTTATTTTACATATTCATATGCTCATGGGTCATTAAACCTTCACTTAGAATTTTAAGAATTGCATTATGAAGGAAACACCTTTTTATTAGAGACATTACATATAAACAGCCATACTTAATTAGAAGGTAGGTATTCTTGATTTTAATGTTATATTTAAGAAGGTTAAAATCTTAATATTCAGCTTAGTGGATCAACCACGCTAATTTAATGTACTTAAAAGTGTAATCTTTTAAAAATTTTAATCATAAATAAAATTTGAAAAAGTACTGTAGATGACTAGATGAAACATTATAAAAAAAACTGGCAATAAAACACAATTAAATAATAAAGCTTTGAATAAATCACCATAAAAATATGAAAACAAATAGGATGTGTTTCAACCTGTCACATTCTTTGTAACCTCTACTCTCTACATTGCAGTTCATTTGTGACCTTTTTCCCTTTCAGGCATATGTTTATTTCGGCTGATGATGGTCAGTTAAAATTTCTAGCTCAATACATGTCCTATGTGTTTTTATATTCTTATAGCGATTTATACAAGGTTTTATTGTTTAATTACTGTGAATGACCACTATAACAAACAATGGCAGACATAAAATCTATGTTGTTATAGTAATGTAGTAAATTGGGAATAATGTATAACATCAACATAAAAGAGGTACTTTTATTTTATAGGAACTTTGTTGAGATTGAGAAAAGCCTTAGCAAAAGAAGAAAAATTTTCATAAATAATTTATGGCAACTTATTCATCATTTCATACACATAAGCATCTTGTTTTCGTACACAATTTTATTAAGATATACATTTATATACAGAAGTCGTTATCTATTTTTATATAGAAAAAGAACAATACATACTCATAATTTATGTAATCGGAAGCAATTTTTGTTATACATACATAAACTAGCATAATAGTTCACCAGTTTTGTTTTATAGCTGTTTATATCACTTGGCAACAAATGTCATTCTCTTAAGCCCGAACTGTACCAGCCTCATTTTAAAAAGGGAAAGAACCCTGTGAAAAAGAAGTAGAAAAAAAAAATGTGAAAGAAGTTTTATTATGTTTATTTTTATATATTTTATTATATTTATTTATATTGTAGATTTTGGATACCTTTTTTTCTGTACAATTTAACAAATAATGTAATGTGAATCACTTTCACAATTTCATGGATAGGAAATTATATTTTTATAGCATCTAAGGCATGTATTATTTTTATTTTATTTTTTCTCATATATTCATTATGATTATTATCTAGGTCTTCATCTTTCCCACGATTTCAGTTTCTAACTTCTTCAAAAATTTTCTCATTAATGTAAAGTAAAAAAAAAAAAACTAATACAGGTTGTTATAATTAAAGAAGATACCCGATTATATATAAAAAAAATATCTGTTAACCCATTCTCAATCACATTTGGTATAGGTTCTAATTAAACTATGGGAACTTAATAATAATTAAAAAAAATCAGCATATGGGGGACAAAAATGACATTGCAAGCTACATTTTTGATGTAATGTAGGCATAGGAATGGATTTATATATTGTAACTTTTTACATTTTCTTTTTATATAGCGCTGTAAGCTAAATTAGGCTTTTAGATTATAAGAGATAGTAATATGAATTTACATGTAGGATATTCTAATTGTAGTTTTCTCACATTAACAACTTTCTCTTAAATCCTCCAAATTTTACCTTCTTTTATCAAATTTCAATTTTCTCAAAATAACAGCCGAAGCATTTTTACATTTTTGATACTGAAATTTTACTACCAAATTATGACCATCTAATGTTAGCATAACAAAATGGATGGATACATAAGCATGTATTTTTGGACTCCCGATAGGATCAAAATTTGTTTTCTATTTTCTAAGCTGTTTCAATTATTTTAATCTAATTTGGATCTATATTTACTGTCTACATAGTAGATTTTTGTTTGAAGATTATTTAAATATGTCATTCAAAATCGGAAACATAGATTGATATAGCAAATTTTAATGTATAGCAAATGTAATCATTTTTTTTTTTTTTTTCGCTATGATGTACTTGTAACATTAGCATTATTTTAACATATGTTTTATTTTCTTTTTCAAATAAAAAGTTTAATACTGTTATTAATACTTCATCTATACTAATAAAAGGAAGATGTTTTGTGTGTCTGCACATCTGTTCATGATAGCTAGGGTGCTAGTGTCATGATAGCTAGCTCTAAATGTGTTGGGAAATTATCACATTTAGAGACCTTGCTCCTGGATATAGAAAGACAGGTACAAATGCACCTAAGAATCGGATTTTGAATACATTTTTTTTTTTTTTTCCGAATGGAAAGGTATTTGTATTTCCTTGATTTTCTAAATTCACCCGTGATTTTGACTCACTTATAGGAGCAATCCAAATTCAATCTTTTTGTCCAATATAATAAATTTTGTCCTCTTTTCAATAAAGTTTATTCAGAATACGTATGACCATTTTAATTTTTTTTTTTTTTATGTACCCATTTTCTGAAAATGAGTTTTTTTTTTTTAATCTTCAAACATCTATTTGATACCATCCTGTTTTATATTTTATACCCTGAGCAAATTTTCAGAAATTTATTGCACAAAATATTTTAAAATATGAAATAGTTTTCAATTAATTATTAAAGAAAGTAAGGCATTGATTTTTTCTTTAAAACATGAAGAAGAAAGGGGGGAAAGTGCAGCATGGAGTTCGTAAATAACCTTCTTTTTTGCCCAAAGCCATGATGATACAGATGACCTCGTGGTCAAGAGCTTTTTTTTCCCCTTTCAATTTAGTGCTTTCAGTATATATTTGATGCAATATTCCTCAATGAATGTGTCATGCTACAGTGTTGTGCCATGAAAATTTTAAACTGAGTTGCATTAAGATTATAATAATGAACAGAAGTATCGATACTTTAATATCCAATATTTCATGTTATGTGATTTATTTCAAAATTAGATTTAATGTTATAAATTTATTTGCATTACTTGGAAATTTATTTTTCTGTTTGTATGTTGCTCTTTCTAAGAATATGCAAGGGAATCATAATTCAATCAGACAAGCAGTAAATATAGATCCTGAATTCTATTAAAACAATCAAAACATCTTTAAAAAAAAAAATTTAAATCCTATCAGGGAAACAAATAATCAATGTTTATCTACCTATCTTCTTTCTAATAACAAAATACAATCATGAATATCTAGTCTTAGTTAAAATGTTAAAGTCAAGATTAAAATAAAACAATTCCTTCAACTCAAAAAACTATACCATAAGTATCAGCTGATTAACACATATGTAACTTACATACACAGTAAATTTGTACTACTGTTTTGCTTTCAAGGGCGTAATTTTGTTAACATTGCATGTAAGTGTAAAGGGCTATACCAATATAAAAATACAAGATGGAAATTTTCTGTATTTCTTTGCATATTTTCTTCAAGATTTAGTGTGGAGACTAATTCAACCCCTGATGGGGAAAAATGTGCTTTTCTTTTGAATACTCTAAATTTAGTTGAGATTAACTCAGCAGATTTTTTTTTTTTAAATCAGACTCAAAACATTTCAACTTTAAATATGGCCATCCTGCACTTAAAAATATAATAAGATTTAAAGTTGATACTTTTATGCAGGAATTTTTAATTCAAAAAGCTTTACTTAAATAACCTTTTTTGGGAGAGTAGCTTGGTAGAAATGTATTTTTATCCATGACCTCGTGGTGTAATCGGCTGTTCTGTGTTCTGATGCTAATAATGTTTTGTACATTTTTCAGTTTTTTTTAAACAGATAATGTTTTCAAAATTTTGTTTTTCTTATTATTTTTATTTGATTTTCTGTTTAGAGAATGTCAAGGCTACAGGAAATTATAGAAGTAAAGCAGAATGAATTAGAATTAGCTCATGAAAGAATTAAGTATTTAGAAGAAAAAATGAAAAAAACAAGTGCTGAACCAGGAATTGTACAAGTACAAGGTATATTTAAATAATTCATACACTTTAGTAACAATAAATATATGAAAACTTTTTAACCTTTAAGAACACAGGTGACGTACTCTATATGCCAGCGCCTTATAAAACTGAAATATAAAATTTTGTTTAATGCAGTATCTAGTAATAGTGTAAAAAAAAAAAAAAAAATAAGCATCAAATTAAAAATAATTTAATTTTAAATAATACAACCAAATTAGAAATGGTGTGTATGCAAACAAATTAGCTTAAATGAACTAATCTACAAAAGAAAAGGCTTTGAACCAGACATGATTAAAATGAACAGTGTGTTCCTTCTCTCTTTTTCTCTGTTTAGAAATGCAGCATGAGCGATCAAACTAGTATAAATGTCATAGTTTCATAAAAGATGTGGCACATTTAAATTGCACAATCTTCTCCCATGTCTATGTCTCTTTTTCTTCTAAAGGTGCACGTGTGTAATTAAACTAGATCAAATTTCATTTTACAAAAGGAATAGTTTGAGCTAGACAATTTAAAATGAGCAGTCTTCTTTCATGTCCATGGCTTTCTTTCTTCCACTAGTATACAGTGTGGAGAATGTGACATAATTCCTGCATATTGAATCAGGCACATGAGATATTGTATCAAAACTAGTTTGAATGATTTCCAGGATTGTTACTCTCAAAATATAAATGTTAGCTAAAAAGATTTTTTAATTTGATCTAGCGCCCTTTTTTCATGGGGGACATTACTAGTCCTGATTTATCATGATAAAAAAATATGCAATCACAATATACAGATAAAAATTTGCAAATTTTAGAACGTAAACGCAGAATATGAATGATTATTTATTTATTTTTAAATCTGGTCCCTGACTTTCTCACCGAGGTGTGGGTATGTGTGCGAAACCATATACTGTGATCCCCCTTAGCAGAATCGTGGCAACACAGTGACAATGCCACAGAATGGGAAAGATTTCTTGCAGAAAAAAAAAATTTATTTGAGAGAAAATATATATTTTCAGGTTGGAGAGAAGATCTATGTAACAGCAAAAGGATCGTCCGTATGTTTCATTTCTGCAAAACAATATTAGTCTTTTGCGTTCCAGTAGATTTTCACCCTCCCCCCCCCCCCCCCCCCCCCCAAAAAAAAAAAAAAAAAATTATATTGTTTTCCTTCTTTTGCCCCTCCTCTTCAAGAATTAAAGCTGAAAATCTTTGAAATTGGTAAGCTCTAAGTTCTGTGCAGTTTTTAATATTGTTTGGCTCTAGTTGTTTTATTTGTTACTTTGAAATACTAGTACATAAATAACGAAACTTCTACATTTCCTCTCCCTCTGAAAAACTTTAAAAATACTACGATATTTTTTACTTTGAAGTAACAATATATAAATGATCAATCATGTATCTCCTACCAAAATTTTTAATGTCCTGCATTAACCCTTAATTGTAGTGACTAAAACTGTTGCATAGATTCTGTGAGCAGTCTCTGAGACTGCTTTATCAAGAGATGAATAAAAAACTCGATTAACTATAGAATAGTGCGTCTGTGCTAAACTTTATATAATTAAAATTCATCTACTCAAAATTCTCCTGCAATAGTATTAGGGCTCCGAATGAAATAAAATTTTGCTAATATCTATAATTAACTGTGAAAATTGAAGAAAACAACGGTCTGTGAGACCGTGTTTGTTGTCTTGTCTCCAACTCTTGTTTTGGTTTGGTTATCTTATTTGTTATTTTGGAGCAACAAAAATAATCATTTCAAATGAAAATCAAATTTCAAAATAATTGCATACAAAATAATAATAGTGAGAAGTTCTAGGGTGAGTATTGTTCCATGTGGTTTAGTCGGTAGAACGTCGGTGCGCTATACTGATGGCCTGGGTTCGAGTCCCGGCATGGAATCTTTTTCACTAGGTTGGCCTTTACGCCTATTATGCAATTATTTTGAAATTTGATTTTCATTTGAAATACTGTATATAAGGCGAATGTTTCTCTCTGAAAAATTTCCATGAATTAATAAAAAATAATCATCCTAAATTTCCCAAGAGGAGGTTACTAAATATGAGGTTGGGAGAGAGCAAAATATTTTAACTTTGTTGCAGTTTGTCCTATTCTCACTCTTGTCTTGACTTCAAGGACTGCTCATGCAGAAATTTTTGCTGTTAATAAAGCTTGTAGCAGAAAACATAGTAATTTTTCTGCAACAGGGCTGGGATCTGTCAAAAAAGTTTTTAGGATGGTGACTCTCAAAATATGGATGTGAGGTACTGACTTTTCTTTTTAATTTAACTAGTTTCCCAGTGTGCTTATTGATATCTCATGATCTACCAGTCTTACAGATGAAATTTTTCTGATTGTAAGAGTGGAATAAGGATTTTTTTATTTTTAAATCACTTTCCTCTCTCCTGATTTCACATTAGGAAACCACATCTCAAAAGACCTTGCAGATTCATTTTTCAGGATGATTATTCTCAAATTATAATTGGAATAAATTTTCAATTCAGTCTCCTATGAGACACTCTTATCCCTTGAAGATTTTTTCAATTTGATTTCATGTCCACTTCTTCACTTTAGAAAACTGAAGCATATCAGAATTGAAGCAAGTCTTAGCATTGCTGAATGGTAAATTTTGGACATGGTATATGAAAGGTGGTTTTTTTTAAACATGGTCTGAGCTTTTCTATTGGTATGGTTACAATAATACTTTAGAAAAATGAAATAAAAGGTTTGCATGTGCCAGAATTTTCAATCCCTAATTCAGTTTGGGCTGACATAATTTCTATAAGATATGCCAATATTTCTTAACTAACATATTCTAAAATTAAAATTCTTTAAAATATATATTGCATATTATGTGAAAAAATTAAAGTAGAACACTTTTGAATTATATGTGTGCAAACTGCAGATTATAGAATTACAACATTAAGGACATTAAAGCAATTACATTCAAGTGAGACCTTAGTAAAACATTTCATATAGTTTAAAAGGAAAGAAAAAGATGGTTAAATAATAATAATTGTGAAGCTCTATTAAGAGAAAAAAAACAGCAGATTTAAAAAAAAAATGTTTCTCTTTTATTTATTAAACCAGAATAATTTTCAAAGATTTTGTTAACAAAATTAAAATATCACTGTTATTTTTACAAAATAAAAATTGCTGACCCTTCATGGGCAAGAGAATATAGAGTCCAAGTATGGCGTGGACTCCTTTTTTCCTGCAAACTCAGGCTGAATATGCTTTAAAAAAAAAAAAAAAAAAAAAAACCCTCAGACATGACCCATTCCAAATCTAGTCTACAGGCTGAGCTGTTGTTCGATTACAAGACAGGTGTGGACCTATGCACCTATCTAGCTGAAATAATACAAAGTCATTCAAAAATTAATTAACAAGACATTTATGATAAAATTTAATGTAGTGGAGGGGAGAAAGAAATGTTTCCGGTAATTTTTAAAATTTGAATTAACAAAGTCAGTGTTGTGACATTCCTCTAGTAGAAAGTTTTTAACTGTGATACAATTTAGCAGCTTTGCAGCCTTACATTTGATGCATGGTATGAATAATTTTGTTTTTCTAATTATCACCTATGCAATTTTAATGATATCCTTCCCCGGGCATTGAATAAATGTTTAATTTGTTTAGTATGTATGTAAATTTTCGTGAAGTAAGTTGTAAAAGTGTAAATTTTCCTGAATTGCCATCAGTTGTATTTTACTCAATTTTTGGTCTATTTTACCTGTATTATTTAAATAAAAATGTGTATGCAGTAAGGAAAAAAAAAAACTTTTATATATATTTATAAACAAATTCTGTGATTATATATGTCATGCTAAATCTACTTTGTCCCAGCTATTGAGATATCATATGTACCTTTAAGAGGTCAGGTACCTTTGAAATATAAATAGCTAGTGAAAGTTTTAAAGTTATTAATTAAAAAATTATTAAATCTAATTACAAAGCTTTAAACAATATTTAAACAACTCTAGTCTTTTGAATTTTGCAAAGTTAAATGCATTAATTGAAAAAAAAAAAAAAGTCATATATAGATGCACATTTTTTGTTTTGCACACAAGATAACTCTCATATCTAACCCACATAAACTATTTTCTTAAATCTAGACAAACAGTGTCTAATCAAACTGACCTTCTATCAAAAAAAAATTTTTTTTTAAGCTTTCTTGTCAAAGCATTCTTTCAATATAAAATGAAAATATTTTGCAAAAGACAGAAACATTTCAAAGCATAATTATTTTAATTTTAATACAATATATGCAACATATTGCATTATATGCAACATATTTTAAGAAATATATAATAATTTTAAAAATATGTAAAATTCAAAAATTTTTATCATCTTACTTACAATCACTTATTATACAACATGTTAACATTTTTGTAAATCTAGCTCATCTATTTCTGCAATATCACATGTGGAAGCTACAGTAAATAATTGTTTTGGTTCGAATGACTCTAAAATGTGTATTCTTTATGCTGGATGAGTGAATAGCTGGATTTGTTTTTACCATAATTTCTGAATGCAAAATTTTGAATGGGGTTTAGTTAAAAATATACAAATTAACTGAATTTCAGTATGGGTGAATAGTATTAAAAGAAACATTTTTGGTTGATTCAAAAGGTATCTGACCTCTTAATACCATTTAGGTTTTTGTACTCTTATGTGATTAAGAGAAAAAAAGACAATAATATTTGCTTACAAAGTAAATGTAAATAAAAAGCATAAAGTTATGTTAATTTCATTCCTTGCAGAGAGAAAAACTGCCATGTCTACAAGACGATTTAGTGAATTATGGAACCATTTCAATCCTTTACAGAATAATAGGGCGGAATGTAAATACTGTAAAAATCGTCTCAGTACTGCTGGAGGATCAATAGGAAATTTAAGACGTCACATGACAAAAAAACATACAGGGATTCTCATTGAAAAGAGCAAGCCAAACAAAGTAGAAGGAAACCAAGAACCTCTAACACCTGAAAAAGCTAGGCAATATTATGACTCACTAATCATGAAACTGTGAGTCTTTTAACAAGAAAATGCAAATCAACTGGGTAAAACCATGAGTCAATTTTTACCAAACCAATAAAAACAATGCATATTTGTTAGAACATTGACATCCTGCACACATATTAATGGATGCTGTAAAGTAACAATTTTCATCGATTTTTTATTACCTCAAAACTTTTAAGGTTTTAGACATGAAAAATGGGTGACATTTTTGCCATAGATACTTATTGTCATGTGTACTCATTGGCATTGATATATTTTTCTAATAAGCTGTGAAAGATAGGGTTGATTTAAAAATATATAAAAAAATTGAAACAAAGTAAATCTTTTATAAATGCAGATTGCAATTAGATTTTTGGAACACTTTTTCTCTTTCAACTCAGCAAATAAAATAATTCACCTTTTTTGAATTGCCTTTATTGCTGGTAAATAAGAAAATGATAATAGGAATAACAAGGTTTTGGGGAGTAAACCATAACTGAGATTTTTGAGATTGGAAGATGTCAATTTTTGACTCATGGCTGTAAAATCTTCGAGTCATGCTTCAATAATTTTCAAGGCTTTATGTATAAAATGCAAGTAAACATTCCTGATATTCAAAGAGTATCCCTTTGTAGCTTAGTAGAGGATCCAAAATGTTGAAAGTTTTTTATACTTCTTTGTCTTATCATGCACTCCCTAGCAAATAAATTCTTTCACAAAGCCTACTAACTTAAGTTCGTGGTGATTTTATTGCCAGAGTGAATGCTAAATTATTAAAATCCACTGCCATAGCATTGACTACAAGTGAATGGATGTGTATTAACAATAAAAGTTTTACTGCCATTCTATTTTTTAAATGAAAACACCTAATTGACAGTAATTTACTCATGTACATTGAATGTTTGGAAAGGCACACATCAATTTATTATGTCAGAAATGGTAAATTATGTACAATTTTTTTTGCAGTTATTATTGACAATGCCTCAACCATAGTACAAGCTGTAAAACTCTTAAAATGTAACCATATTGCATGTTATACACATTGTCTAAATTTTATCAGGTATTATGAAGGCACAGCACCTAAACAATATATTATACAAAAAATAAAATCGATTGTGCAGCACTTTAAGGAAAAGTTCACATGCCCTTTATAAGCTTCACAAAACTCAAACACATGCAATTATTGGAAGCAAAACATATACAATTTCCTTTCTACTTGCTGGAATTCTACATACAAAATGCTTGAAAAAGTTTTTCTTTAAAAGTCCCCAATAATACTAATTTTAGCGATATTAGAATTTGAGGAAATCAAAATTTCCAGTGATGCTTGAATAATTTTTGAACACTTAATTAAAGATTTTTGATGGAACAGCAAAAGAACTATGTGCAGATAAATTACATCGTCAAAAGCATTGGTTTTGTTAAGAAATTTTTTCGAATTTATTTCTGAGTATAGGAAAACTTCAAATTTACCCAATTCAATAATAAATGTGTGTGTGCATAATTGCAACAGAAATTGACAAAAGGATTTTTAAAAAAGTTAAGAAGCAAGAATTAGTTGTTAAGGCAGCATTTTTAGACTTGTACTTTCAAAATCAGTCTTCAAAAATGGTGATAAATTTTATGAGGTATATTGTGATTTAATAGGGCAGATTCAATCTGTAATTAGCGCAAAGCAATCAGAGCTGTCTATCCCTGTACAGTCTCAAGTCACTCCAGGTACTTCGATAATGAAACTAAGGGGAAATTTTGATAAGAAAGTAGTCCTATTAACAGCAAAAAATAACCCTTAGATGCAAAGATTCTAGAAGTCAATAAATATTTGTTGTGTCACTATTGTCTAGGTTTTGTGGGTACAACAAAAACTTATTTATCCCCATTCCTACCAAATTGGGTTACAAAAATGTTGTTTATATCTGCAAATTCAGCACTCTGTGAAAGAATTTTTTTTGACAAAGAAATTTATAAACAAACATCAGTATATAGACAAAAATACTTTTTAGATGAAATAATTCAAAAGTTTGTTCTAAAATGTGTATGTTATTTTGTATTTATATAATTTTCTTTCTGTTTGTCTATACATAAATAAGAAAAACATATTTAATGTTTATATGTTATTATGAAATTGCTCATCCTAAAAACTATTCTGTGTCTAAAGTTGTTTAAAAACAAACCTTTTAATTTTCAGTTATATAGCATCTTATCAGATTATTAAACATTCTAAGTATTTGAAATGGTATTGTAACTAAACTTTGTATTTTGAATTATGTTATAAATTTGTATGTTAAATATGTATTTCTATTAAATATTTTAAGCAAAGAAAAAATGTAAAAAGTTACTAATAAAGCTACAAATCATGCACCTTAGTGCACAAAAGTTTATTATTTATTTATTTATTTTGATCTTTTCCCCAACTTTTTGTATTATTAATTTATATATATATATATAAATCAGTGTTAAAGTGTCTGTTCCTCATGCAAATCTACAATTATTGACTGATTTGCATGAAAATTGATGTGCATATGTTTTAGCACAAAACTAAAATGATTGGCTACTTTAAACATTTATCAGGCTGCTCTTAATCTTCTGTTTTTTTTTTAACACTTTGACATATAGGTGCTGATCATGTAATTATTCTAGAAGTTTGTTATTTTTTATTAGTTGTGTACCCAGTGTACTGTCCGTGTTCTTAAAGGTTAATATTCATTTGATTATTCTATCAAAGTATGAAAAAAAATTTCAAATAATATTACACAGAAACACAATTACATTTACAATAGATTCTTTCATCTGCCACATTAGCAGAAAGGATTTGATAGATTACCAGTAATAATAATTATTATTTATGTACCTTATAGATATATGTACATAGATATGTATGTATATATGTGTGTGTGTGTGTGTGTGTACATATATATATATTCATTTAAGTACACTTATTGCCAAGACCTGTGCTATTGCTTGTCTATCTGCGATTATTGTGTGATTTGATCGTCTCTGGTTCAGTTGCAGAATGCTCATCTATCAGACTGGGTTGATCTTAATAATAAACACATGTGAACTCTAAATAATTTTTATCTTTTTTAAGAGGAGGTTTACATTTTTGCTTTAATAAAAGATGTTTTGGGGAACTTTTTTCTTGAACTAAGATAAAAATATCAACTTAGGAGCTTTTACACAATGTTTATTTAAATTTAGACAAGCTCCATGAATCTTTTGAATTTAAAATATTTGGCACTTTGCTTTGTACAACTGAAAGTATGTCCAGGTGTCTTCCAATTAGTCATAAAATTTTCTCATGATTCAGTCATTTGAAGCAATTTTTTAAAATTAGATTCCAAAAGATTTTCTTGAGCTTATACCAACATTTAGTTTAACTCAAGAAAGATTGAAGCGGTCATTTTGATCGCAAACAAATTTCAAATGCTTGTATTTCTCTTAAATATTCTTAGATTTCTACATTGTTAATTGAGTTTTCCTAATTATTCATAAGGTATATGTAGCACAAAAATTATAATCTTTCCCTCAGTATTATCAGCGCTATAAGTATGTATACCTAGAAGGACTGATTGTGGTCATTTTGACCACTGAACAAATAAAATCTAGCAGTAATTTACCTTTCAATTTTTGTTGTCTATGAACTATTTGTCTTTCCTTTTGAGGGAATTTGAATAACTTTTCGTAGAAAGAAGCATAAGTGAGGGGGAGGGGGGAGGTTAAAAACATCTCCTTGTCATGTGATTCTTTTCGTAGGGATTTATATAGACTGATGTCATCTGAAGAATAAGGTGTATTGAAAAACACCTGCTGGTCGCATGAAATTCATTTTATGTTCGAAAGCATTTCCTTTTTTCAGTAACAGATATTGATTTCTTTTGAAATTCTTGACCTGATCTCACATACATTTTTTCCATGATGTCGCGAAGAACTGTTGGTAAAAGAAATCTGTCGGAAGAAGAATTTCTAAAAATATTGCAGACTGATTCTACGAGTAGTTCAGATGAAAATTCTGATTTATCTCAAAATGAATATATTGCAGAAAATGTAAGTGAACCCTCTTCAGCAGATGAATACTCATTTTTTACTAAAACAGCACAAAAAAATTTTTCCTCTGAATCTGAAAATGAAGAAAATTTTTTTAAAACATCATTTCAAGTCATGTGAGTACCTCACGTGGAAGAAAACAAAAGCAAAAAAGTCAAAAGAAAAGTAGACTACTAAGTAAAAGTGAAGACACAGAACATGCTCCCAAAATGAAGAAAAGAAGAAGTAGTGAAAGGTGGAACAATATGGACAGTTCCTTCTGGTAATCTTTTTTCAAGAAAATGACAGCACAATCTGTTGAAAGAAGTTCCTGGACCAATGCCATTTGCCTTTAGAAATGTAATATTACAGAATTTCCCAAGTGCATGGAGACTCCTCATAAACAAAAAGATTCTTAGTTTCATAAAAATATGCACAGAAGCAGAAGGAAGCTCATCGACGTTTGCAGGATCTGCATTGGAATATATCTTCAGACGAATTAAATGCTTTTATTTCCCTACTGTATGCGCATGGAGCTTTTATTTCTAAAATTATTTCAGTAAACAATTTATGGTCCACATCTTGGGGAATAAGCTTTTTCACCAAACGATGGCTCTTGACAGTTTCAAAGAAATAATAAGATATTTGCGGTTTGATCTGAAGGCAACAAGATCTGAAAGACTTTGAACTGATCAATTTGTTCTAGTATCAAAGATCTGGAACATGTTTATTGAAAATAGTTTGTTATAAACCAGGTGAAAACATAACGGTAGGTGAACATTTCTTCTCAAGTAAGGCACATTGCTCTTTTACACATTATATGCCACAGAAACTGGATTAATTCGAGATTAAATTTTGGCTAACAGCTGACATTCAATCAAAATAGGTGTTGAATTGCTTTCCATATTTAAGTAAAAAGGAAAATAGACCAATAGAGGAAGCTGTTGGAGAACATGTGGTTTGTCACTTGGCAGAGCCATTTCATAATATAGGAAAGAGCATAGCGACTGATAATTTTTTCACAACGTCGAAATTAGCCAAAACTCCGAGAAATAATGGAATTAGCATTGTTGGCACTTTGAAACATGCAAAGAAAAAGTACCCGAATCCTTTAAGCTCACAAAGGGAGAACTGTATTCAAGCAAAATTCTCAAGTACGATAATATATCTCTGACCTCATAATCAAGAAAAAAAAAATGTTTTTTGTTAAGCACTTTACATCCTACATTCGAAGTCGATGGCAATGAAAAAAAGATGACTGAGGTTGTTCATTTTTACAACAAAATATGATGTGTATGTACTTGACCAGATGGCAAGAAAATATTCCACAAAATCTGCTGCTCGATGATGGCCTGTGCAAGTTTTTTTAATATTCTGGACTTTGCAGCTATAAATGCTTGCGTGATTTATAAAGAGAATGCCAGTATAAATATAAAGTGTCATGATTTTATTTTGAATTTAGCTGACGAACTGCGTACAAAATATATCGCCTCTAAGACATCTTTCCTTTCAGATTTCACTCCAAATACAGATGATGCATCCACTACCTCAGTCAGGAAACGCAAACAATGCCAAATCTTTCGATGCCGGAATAAAACTATGAACATGTGTAGTGAATGCAAAAAGTCAGTTTGTGGCTCCTGCACTAACAAAGTTATAAAGCTAAGTGTTTGTAAAGACTGTAAAAAGGAATAATGTAAGTCATTTTGTAATATTTATATTTTTAAATATATACATTTTAAAAAGCAACCATGTGATATAAATTTAAGATACTCTGGGCAAATAAAAAAATATTTCTTTGAATTGTGTATTTTATTTTATGTTTGTAATTTTTGTTAATAATTGATTATGTATATATATTGTATTTCCTTTAACTAAAATTAATATTATGTATGAAATGGTAAACAAATAATGTGATATTATATTATTCAATTAATAAATGTACTTAAAAAACTTGTTTGAACAAAAAAAAAAATCTTAAATTGCATTATTTTTGGTCATTCAAAAAGAGCAGTCAAAATGACCACTCTTCGTCTTTCTAGGTATACGAAAAAGTCGCCTTTCTAATTTTAAAAAGTTTATAATTAATAAAATGGCAATCATTTGAAAAAAGGTTATTTTTTTTAGGTTTAATTTTTAAATTTAGTACACTATAGATATAGTTTTAATTATTGAAAGCGATCTATATTGTTGGTATAAGCACTAGCAAAGTAGTCTTTTTCATTTGAAATACAAAATGACAATTGACCAAGTAATTAGTTCAATAGAAAAAATGACGGTCCAGTTTTAAAAAGCTTGGACATGCTTTTTGTCATATAAAGCAAAATTTTAAATACTTCCTATTAAAAAAATTATAGAGCTTCTCTAAACTTCAATAACTGTAGTACAAAACCCCTGAGTTAATATCTTTATCCTAGTTTTTAAGAAAAAAATCCCCCAAAATAATGCTATTTTTTGGCCTAAGATAGTAAACTTCCTTTAAAAAAACAAATTATTTTTTGGCCTAACAAGGGAGGTCTCCATACGGGCATACTCCTCAAAATCTGAAAAAAAATACAGAATGTTCTTCTCCCATGGGTATATATGTTTATAAAAAAAAATTTTGGCGGAACCTCGGTAGAACGTCCATAAAAAAATAATGAAATTTTCTTTTATTTGGCGACTTATCACCGTTTGGCGAAGAAATAAAATTTTAAAAAATACACTTGTCGAATACTCTTTAAGGAAAATTTTTTTTATGTTGAATTTGTTTAAATAAGTTTAATTTAAATAACTTTAGCTTTGTCATTTTTAGTTTGTTTTAACTATAATTTTGTCTGATACACATTTGAAGGTAATATCTGCCCCCAAAGCACACACATGTGTGTGTGTGTTTATTCCAATTTTTAACATGGTTCTTTGTTCCTTTAGGTTTGATTCAGCATTTTAAACTAATTATTGTTTTCACACGAATTGTAATTTTACAACTGGAACTCTTGTAATTACACATTTCTAATTTTAACACAATTATTTTTTAATTGGCAAATAAATCATGCAAATTGTAAATTTCCAACTGAATGAAAGTGTTCAGGCTAGTATTCAAACTAGGGACCTTTTGGCTTAAGCTACCAATGGAGTTATCCTAGGCAAATCTGGCAGACCCAGTTCACCCAGAGTACCTTGTTGGTTATGGCATCTGGTCTGATATTGAAATCTGCTCCTGGACAAATCTTTGGTTTGAATCCTGACACTTTTCACTCCGTTAGAAAATTACAATTTGTGTGTTTTATTTACCTGTTAAAAAATAATTGCATTAAAATTAATAAAGTGTAATTACATATCCAACATTTCTTGTAGTTGCATTACCTGCAATTTATTCTGTTGAGCTGATTCAGATGTCGGACCAGATGTCATAATTGGGACTTAAAACAGCCTATAGCTCATTTTAAACAATATACATGTATTTTAATTTGCCATATTCAATTTTATATGCTGCTGGAAATGCATTTTATTGTAATGTAGGCAAAATTAGGATGTGCCTCATATAAGCAAAATTGTTATGTTAAAAAAAAAAAAAAAAAAATGCAATTTAACAAATTACAACGACCATTTGGAAAATGATTTTTTCAAAGACTAAAATTTAAGACATAGAAAATAGCACAAATTTGATCATACATTACGTACACCATGAATTAAACATTAATAGTGTTATTACACGTAAAAATTGCAAGCAACAGAAATTGCCTGCGACCCGTACGTATTATCCACCTAAAACTTACGTATTATCCAAGCATTTCATTGACTGTTCGGGAAAAGGTTAGATTGCCATATTCAATTTTATATGCTGCTGAAAATGCATTTTATTGTAATATAGGCAAAATTAAAATGCGCCTCATATAAGCAAAAATGTTAAAAAAAAAAAAAAAAAAAAAAAAAAATCAGATTTCCAAGAAATCTGACAGCCAATTTTAAATGAAATTTATTTCTTAAACTTCTAAACATCCCACAATATTACTTTTTATATCGTCATATAGAGAAAAAAATGTACTTTTAAATGCAATTTGTTTGAAAGCTGTATTTCAATTTGTTTCTGAGTTATTAATTTTTTTTGTAGTTTTTTTTTACTTTTTTGTCATAGTGGCAACACTCTGTTGAAAGTAAAGGGAAATACAGATTACTGTATAGACCAATCAGAAAACGAATAAAATGATGATTAAACCAATAAAAACCTTCAGATATGCTTTTGATTTCCTATCTTGACGAGGACAATAACCATTTTTCCAAATGGTTAAAAAAAAAGTATTTTAATAGAGCAAGACAAAAGTAATTTTTCAAACTAAAACTTTCAAGCAGTTTTTACTCTTTTATGAAAACAATAATTTTAACTAAATTAACACTTTTTAACTTGTAACAAAATTTGACTGTTGTATATTTATAAATTTAGTTCAAATTAGTGGAATATTTGAATTTGTTCTTAATATTTGAAGGATATATTTTTAAATATTTCATGTTTATTTTTTTATCCTATTTGTTCCTCTTCTATTCCTGTAATGGATGAAAATGTAAAATTGAAAAAAATAGAAAGATAGCATCAATTTTAAGTTTATTAAATCAAGAAATTTTAAACTTTCTAAAAAAATAGGAAAAAAAGGCTATTAATTATAATTATTAAAATTATAATAATTACTGGCGACTGTCTTTAAATTTTATGTGATGTGCTAAAAAAGTGTTGAATTCAGACACTTTTACTTTTCTTTGAAAGAGATTTCTGCCACTGCACAAAAAAAAGGGGGGGGGGTTACCTTTTCACCTTTAATAAGTATAAAATCTCTAATCTTCCAAGGGGAGATCTCCCCTCCCTCTGGTAGAAACATCCCCTGGATTCATCATTGCACCAGAGTATTGCTAATCAATGAACCTGTAATTCACAAGTAGCTATAATCCACCCTGTATATGTTAGCATAAATATTTTCATTCTTAAAAAAAAAAAAATCCTGGCAGTAAAATATTTTTAATCTCCTTCCTTCTGCCTTTAATCTTAATTCCCATGATGTATTTTATCATACATATACTATACATAACATATTAACATTCTTCTTTCTAGTTTGAACTAATAGTATGTATAAAATATTATTTTATTAATTTAATCCTTTGTATTGTAAATTTGAGTTATTTCTAAAAAGTATTAATATTAATGAAATATGCTAACTTAGGTTGTATATTTAGTCTCTCGTCATTTATAAAATTTAAATCATCATTAGAAAGTTGAAAATATTTTAACAGGTTCTCTGCTAGTTTTACATCATTAATTTAATGTAATGTATTTTTTAGTTATAAATTTTGTATAAATAAGCAGGGTATATTATAGAAAGTCATAAAGTTTGTTTGAAAATTTTTAGAACATTTTTATGTTAATTTTTTCCCAATTAAATCCAGAAAGTGGAAGCATGCACAAAATGGAAGAAGACCGCAGCAGTCACATTATTGAAAAAAATCCAGATAATAAAAGAAGACGCTGTAAGAACTGTTATAATAAGACCATAACTATTTGCAATAAATGCTCTGTCCCATTACATGCAAAATGTTTCATGCCATTTCATCTAAATCGGAAATGAATTATATTACTTTATGCTAGTGTTGTTTTTTCCGGCATTATGTAATTTAGAAGAAAATAAACGATTTGTTTTTAGAAAGGATTTTATTCCATTTGTTACTCAATTCATAACATAAAAAACAATTTTAAATATGTTTGGCTGGTAGTGGGTTAATGTCTTTTATGAAATGAAATTTTCCAACTGAATGAAAAAAGTGTCTAGGCCAGAAGTGCACACAGGACCTCTGGCTCAATGTGCCATTGCTCCATCAACTGATTTATCCTGTCTGACTTTGACCAACACATTTCTTTTAGACGTTTATAGTATAAATGCAAATTTTAATTACGTATTTGTTGTTTAATGACATTCCTTTATCTGTTGTTTAATTTGTTGAGCTGTGTAATATTGGAGAACAAGATAGATGTTAATGCCAAAAAAGTTGCCTGAGTGAATTGTGTCAGCCAGGATACCTCAGCTAGTAGAGAGTTGACATACTAGATGAGAGGTTCCAGTGGAAAAAGTACCAAAAAACTGGCAATAAATCACAATTAAAATAGTAAAACTTTGTATAAATCACCATAAAATCAAAACAATACACAGGACGTGTTTCGAGCTGGAAAATATAACAACTGCCATCAGTCATTGTGAACACGTGCCCACAAGGGGACAAGGTCACAATTTTTGTGATGTTTTTGACACGTGTCTACAATGGCTGATGATGGACTGTTATATTTTCCAGCTCGAAACACATCCTGAGTATTGTTTTGATTTTATAATGATTTATACAGAGTTTTATTATTTTAATTGAGAGGTTCTGGGTTCAACTCCTGGCCTGGACATTTGTTTCACTCAGTTGAAAAATTTCTACTTGCATGATTTCTTTATCAATCAGCATGATTGAGATAAAGTAAGCAGGGTTTTATATTTTAACATGGATTGTATTTAATAGTATGTAATAATGATTCATTGTAGTATAACAGTGGGTTGTAACTGATGTGCCATAAAAGAAAAAGGTTAAACTAGAAATTAGGATAAAAATACTTGAACTAATGAAAAGATGCAAAATAATAAAATTCATACTGAACAAATTTTATAAACAAAAGATTTGTTATACACAAACTCTGAAAAGTGTATTCATCTGCTTGCACAACTTTTCTAGATTAGAAGAGAAATGCATTTAAGTGCAAGTACACATATACTAGCAGAAGTTATTACATAAGAGACAGAATTTCATGAAATTATAAATAACAGAGAAAAAAAATTAACAATGGATATTTCAATCTATTGGTTTCTTCAATTGTCAATTTGGAAATATTATGAAAAATTCTTCCAATTCTGAGCATTATATTTTTTCTTCTCTTTTATAGTATAGTCAAGAAATGTCTTTTGTATAAGTTTCACAATACAGTAGAACCTCGATTATCCGAAGTAATTGGGGGCGACCATCTTTCGGATAATCGAGAATGCTTTAATTTTAAGATTAAGGGCAAATATGTGTGCTATTTCTTATTATGATAACAAGTGCTTAATAAAAATAATAGCAAAATAGAAACAAGAATAAACTACCCGAATTTTAATTTTGAAATTAAGTACCATTTACGTATTTCAAAAGGGTTCGAAACAAAGTTTTGTTTGATGAAGTTTCGATTGCCTTTGCTTCGCAGCTCTAACATGAGTTTTTTTAATACTACTGGTTCACCAGTATCACATTCATTCTGCTGCTTTCTGCATAAAACCTTTTCATTTTTGCAGCATCTCTCTTCATAATACTAACTGGATGCAATACCAGTGCCATATTCTTGAGCTTATTTTGTCATACTCTCACCCCATTCTACATGATTTATGAATTGAATTTTTTCTTCTATACTTAAAGTAAGATTTTTTTTTTTTTTTTTTACACATGATAAAAATAGAAATTTTTACTCTACTAAAAATCTCGTACGGGAGCTCATGTTAAATTCAAAGAAATTCTAAGAAAGGGGATCCAAAATATTTATCTGTACTCGTGGTTAGGAAAAGATCGCTTGCACATGAAGAATGTGATAGTGAAAAAAAAAGGCTTTAAAAATGGATTTCGGTTAACTGAGAGTTTTGGATAAAAGAGATTCTATTGTATTTAGTTTTTTAGCAACCTATCACCTACTATTTCACTTTCTTAACAGATAAGAAGGATTGGCTCCCGCATGCCCTATAGGTTCTCTGTTTGGGAACTTTTTTTTTAAGAAAAAGAAAAATGCAGGAAGATTTTGATATTGCCTCAGCATAATGAGAGGATCAATAACCAATCCTCGTGGCTGCGTACAAAGTAAACATTCAACTGTCTTAAAATGTGCACACCGGGATCAGCAGAATACATAAGCCCATTTTCCTTCTTATACTGTAGATGATCTTCACAAGGTAGAAAGATGCTAAAAGAACAAAGAGACTTTTTGTCAATCTTCCATATTCATTTCAGCCCTGGGTATCAGAAAGCTAAGTGTAGTCAAAGGCTTTAACTGCAGACACGCTTTCACCAATTTCTTCCAGCTAGAAGTAAAGAATCTTTTTAAGACTATCCTCATCAATATAAGCCAAAAAATAGATATTCAGTTGTGGAAAATGATATGTACAGCCTTACAAACAGCAATAATGTTACAGTAAACCTTGCTGAGTTGACTACCCTTGTATGTTATGGGTTTTTTTTTTTAACCATCCTCTGTGTATGTTATCTGTTTCATTTGATCTTCATTTATAATTTTTTTCTGAAGAGAAAAATGCAGGAAGATGTCAGTATTGCGATGATTCAACTCTCAGCATGGTGGGTGTGTGCAGGATAATTCCCTGCTATTTATGAAAAAAATCCAACTATCCTTTTGTGAGCCAGTACCAACAGAAAGCACATTCTCATTCTCCTCCTTCTATCATAGGTGTTTTTGACAAGGTATAAAAGTGCTAAGACAACATAATGCTCATGTTAATGATCATTTCTGTCATTTTCTCACATCCACTTCATTATGGGTAGAATCTTTAACTCCAGGCACACTTTCTTCATCCATTTCATATATGTATAGATTAAAAAAAATTATAAAGGCTATCCCCATCAATAAATACCTGGATAGCCTATTGTTGAAAATGGTACATCCAGTATCTTTCACAAGTGTTCACACAAATCACACACAAATCTTCCATGTTTCATGAGATTTCTGTTTTTTTCTTCTTTCTTTATTAATCTCATCTAATTTATCCCCTTTCCTTGAAAATTTTGCTTCCCTTTTTACTCTCCCGCACATAAAGCTTAAAATATTTAAAACTTTTTACAATTTTGTTAACTTCCTCTGTTTTTTTTTTTCTTTATTGTAACAACAAATCTACTAAAAAACAACTTTTCAAAAGTAAAAAAAAAGCCAAGCAAAAAAAAAAGAAAAGAAAAAAGGGGAAAGTTGTGGCTAAAAAATAGTGTGATATCAAATTTCCAAGCTAATATTATGGTACTTATTTAACATTTTTTATTAAAAATTTACCATATGTAAGTCGAGTACCTAAGTATGCGTTGATAGAAAGCCTTTTCTCCTTTACTAAATACATCATAACGTGTTTCTGAAAATTAATTTTTTTTTAATTATGCATGATGGGCTTGGCGGCCATCTTTCCATATTTTACACAATTTTCTAAGCACACAAGTACATTGTTAAGATCGGAAATTCGAAATTGTTGCTAAAGCAAACATTTTATGATTTTAATTTATGGAAATGAGTGCCTAGAAATTTGTGTCTTAAAATAAAGTTGAAGTAACTTCAGGTTTCATCTTATGATTCTCTTTTTTCGGAGGGGGTTAATTAATTAGTTAGAGCAGTAAAAATCAATTTGTTTTTTTTTCTTCAAAATAAAAGACTTTCTTAAGTTATCTGTCTGTAGCCAAAACTAGAAGCTCAAAATTCTTAATAATGCAAACATATTACGAGCTTGTCTGCTTAGAAATTTGTGTAAAATATGGAAAGATGGCCGCCAAGCCCATCATGCATAATTAAAAAAAAATTAATTTTCAGAAACACGTTATGATGTATTTAGTAAAGGAGAAAAGGCTTTCTATCAACGCATACTTAGGTACTCGACTTACATATGGTAAATTTTTAATAAAAAATGTTAAATAAGTACCATAATATTAGCTTGGAAATTTGATATCACACTATTTTTTAGCCACAACTTTCCCCCCTTTTTTTTCTTTTTTTTTTGCTTGGCTTTTTTTTTACTTTTGAAAAGTTGTTTTTTAGTAGATATCAGTTCTTTTTTTTAATCAGATTATATATAATTGAAATAATTCTACTCGCTAAAATTAGTCCTTGTATAGCCTTTATAAGCAGGGAACAAACACAATAGTATACACTTTGTTTACCTATCATTCATTTTTTAGAGTAATTAATAATTTAAAAGTAACGAAAGTCAATTTCTTCTTTCAAAGTATCAGTCTTTCTCAATTTATATCGCCTTAAAATTTTCTATGAAGGATGAAAATTTAGTAAAAATCAAATAGAGTCAAAATAAAATATATATTTACAGTTAGTCTGTCAGTTAATTGTTTGTTCTAACTTTTTTTTTGCTGACGGTTTTGCAAAATAAATTTATCTTTACAAATACCTACGGAAAATCCGAGAATGAAGCCCCGCAGGCATCTAAAGAATCGAAGATCTGTCTAAAGAAGTAAATCTAGCAATTCTAGACATGATGATGAAACATTTTTCATAAAAAAATCTAAAAAATTAAAGATATAAACTGTACATATAACTTCATCTTCATTTAGATCGTGTTATAGGGAAGAAAGAATAAATATGTAATTTGACTCAAGTCTGTTTATCCATACCTATTTGCATAAATGTGAGAATATAATTTCGTATAAAAATTCCCGTAAATTGATTATATTTAATAGTCTATTATTAAAGCCGCATAAACATTAGAATAAAATTTTTTTGCAGTTAAAAATTGCCTGAAATCTATAGTCTTATCGTTCGTCAAATTTGTTATGTGTTTTTTTTAATACCCAGACACCTTTTCTAAACTCTGACAAAAGATCACAGAAATACTGAAATTATCCAAATACTTATACCTTTCTATCGTATTTATTTTTTTTGAGTGGGGTGAGGGGTGAGGAAGGGCGCTTAAGAACTTCGTTTTATTCTTAGAATTCTGAATTAATCATTGAAAAGATCTACCTACATAAGTCTTGTTGCAGAATTTTCATTAGGTAAGAGTTGCATCAACTTATACATCATGTGAATATATTAAATTACTTTTGTAAAATACTAGATGGGAGCCATTGATATTTTCAGAGCATTTGCCTACATTTTAAACTTAAATCATTTACAACTATTCATTAATTTTCTATACGAATTAAAGAAGTCGTTGTTTCCATGGCAACTGTATCTTTCACTATTGCTTGTTTGTTTTATTGAACACATATATATCAGATCACGTGGGGATCACGACAGGATTCGAACCCGCCCCCACCTACGTTCTCAAGCGATTAGCGGCGTGGTGTCTTATCCACTCAGCCACGGTGGGCCACTATTGCTTTATCTAATACCCAGATACTCATATTTAACCAGCTGCGCTTAGAATCATGCTCATAACAGACTACATTTATATGTAAGAGTGGTGACACATATGCACAAGTCGTGTACTCATATTCAAGTTTTTGTCCAAAGTACAGTAACTCAGTTTTCATTAATAGACGTGGAAGATTTCGATTAAACTAACCAAAAAAGTTTAAAAACATTGGCTTTCTGATTTGATTTTATTCAAAATCGTCTTAACCAACCAAAGTTAATGTCCGGGATCCAGAGTGTTTACTGCAAACATAAAACAGTTTTCAAAAATGCAGGTTTTCTGATTGATCAATCTCATCGCGCTAATAGCGTAAAATCTATCTTGATCCCGGCCTATTCAACATCCTTTAAATATTCGAGAAAGCCTTGACAAGTCAGGAAAATATCACACAAAGCAGGCAAAACAAAGAAGAAAAATCATTCATTGGCTCGTTCATATCCACGAGCCAATGAATGATTTTGTTCCTTTGCTTTGCCTGCTTTGTGTGATGTTTTTGTGACGCGTGTCAAGACTTTCTCAAATATTTAGGGGGCGTTTGTTTATTTCACCACCATGAAGCTATGAAAGGAGAGGAGCAGACATGTCAATCTTCCCGTGTGAAAAACTACATAAAAAACGAGTTCTTTCCCCCTCTTCTGCCCTTTTCTCTCTTGATTTTGACCGATAGCAGCCCATTTACCAGTCTCCAGTGCAAGATGCAGCTATATATGGCGGACGCAGGGGGGAGGGTGTTAGCGTGACCAATGACATAATAGGCCAGTTCATGACGTTTAAAAGTCACACGGAGTTGGATCATCTTTACACGATGATTAGTACAAAGCGGTGCGCCGATTTTTTTTTTGTGTCCATTGCCGTGTACAGATAATCAACTCCGTGTGACGTGATTAGCTGGCCACACTTAGGAACAGCTTCAAATAACGTCATCTACTTCGAGGTAAACGAAAAAGGACAGGCTACCGCGGCGCTACAGCGTCTAGAATATATAGTGTGGAAATCCAATCAGTCGATCACAGCGATATCTGCAGGATATTTCCCAAAACTTCAAGACAATTTGGTCTATACGCTGTAACATTTTTTTTAAACGTTTTATTAACTTACATTTGACCTGTGTGCTTGGCGTCAAACCCGCTGTAATAATACGATGTTTACTTTGAAATTTGAAAATATATAGCAGATGTCGCTGCGATAATCTCCCTGGATTTCAGCGTCAGTGCACATTTAAGGGATACACTTTTTAGCGGTTCTTGGATAGCAAATTTCCACATTATGTATTCTAGACGCTGTAGCGGTGCATTACACATGTCTCTTTCTTCTTTAAAAAATATCCTGCAGATGTCGATGCAAATGACTGTTTGGAATTCGACATCGTTGTACATTTAAGGGATTCAATACTTCCGCGCTTTTTTAAGTATTGCTGGGATAGTCGATTTCTACAACATATAATCTAGACGCTATAACGGAGCTATAGTTTCTAGAAGATATAGTTTAAAAATCGGCTTATTAAAAAAGTGCTAAAAATTGTATCCCATAAATGTTGAACGAGGCTGAACGACGAATGTCGATTATAGCGACTTATGGTAATTCCAACATAACTATTTCAAAAGAAAACGTTTCGCTCAGAGAAGATCTAGAAAATGTTGCTGCTATCGACATTTGTCATTCAGTATTTTTCAATATTTATGGGATTCAATTTTTAGCACTTTTTAAAGAATTACTGGATAGCCGGTTTCCACACTATGACCGTGATCTAGGTAGATTTTTCTGTGTTATCGTAACGAGATTGACCAATCAGAAGGCAGAATTTTTGCTAACTTTTCACTGTTTGCAAAATTGTACCTGGATCCCGACCTATATTTCTAGACGCTATAACTGAGCTCAGGAATAGTACAGAAAGCAAACTCCGTATTTTGATACATTAAGGCCGGGATCTAATTCGGAACAAGTGTGTCTCTATAACGAAGTAGCGACATACGGCCAATAAATGTTTATTGGTAAAAGTGATAAAAACAAATCGTTAAAGTTCTTTGCGAGCATGCCATTATTGTCAGGTTAATGCATGCTGAATTATTTCCCTAGTCTAATAGAGATCGTCCATGCGCGTATCTTCTAATGGAGGATATTCCAAATATGGGTTCGAGGCTGAAAAAGTCACGTGGTACCGATAATTTACCCAAAGAATTTCTAACTGATAAGAAGGGAAACAGGAAACTACACTGTTAAAAATATCGTGAAAAATTACCTCGGTTCTTACAGGTTCTCTATTTTCTGACCAATGAGAACGCTACATAAACGCCTATGAAGCGTTCTCATTGGTCAGAATACAGATAGCCTTTAAAAACAGAGGTAATTTTTCACGATATTTTTAACAGTGTACTACTGCTTTCTCCCATGAACTGTTTCATTGGCTAGCGGGGATTTACATTACGTAGACGGAGCCTTCCCTTCTTTACGCTAGACGTTCTTGCCTTGACCATGTGATCATAACGTAGATTGAATATCCTCTATTCAAGAAAGCGGGTTGCCGTACTTTCGACAAAAGCTTGAAATGAGCATGCCTCCTGTGCATATATCAACACTCTTATGTATAAAGGCTCTCTGTTATGGTGTTGTTTCTGATACAGCGCCTAGAATACCTAGTGTGGAAATATGCTATCCAAACAGTTCTAAAAATTTGTATCCCTTAAATGTGCGACGATACTGCTAAAATTTCAAGTGTCGATCGCAGCAACATCTGTGGGATTTTCGTATTACTATTATTACATTGTATAGACTAGCAATTTCTTGCAGTTGTAGAAAATATCCTGCAGATGTCGCTGCGATCTGCATATTACAGCAGTATCATTGCACATTTAAGGGATACAATATTTTAGCGCTTTTTTATGTATTACAGGGTTAGCCGATTTCAACACTGTATATTCTAGGCGCTATAGTTTCTGAGCGCTTTTGGTTAAATTTCGATATTCGTGTTTTAGAGTGAGCAATAGAGAAAAGTACTAAAACTATTGAAACAACAACTTCTTTAATGTTGAAATGTATAGCAAAGGAGTTCAGAATCAATGCCTTAAATAGTTGCGAATACGCACTGTTGTTATGACATCAATACCCTTCCTGGATTTGGAAATGCAAAATTGTGTTCAACATAATTGAACGCAATCTAGATAGATTTTTCGCTGTTAGCGAAACGAGATTCATTAATCAGAAGCTTGCACTTTTGCGAACTTTTCGCTGTTTGCAGCAATGCAGGCTATTGATTGGTGAATCTCGTTTCGCTAACAGCGAAAAATCCATCTGGATCCCAGCCTAAATTTCTGTAAACATTGCACTTCATGCATGGCGCTAAGAAAATGACTCAAAACTTTTATGACATAGGCCGGGATCCAGAAGCAGCAAAAATTCTCAAACATTCTTGCTTCTGATTGGTCAAACTCATTTCGCTAACAGCGAAAAATCTATCTGGATCTCGGTCATAGTTTTCTTCGATGAAATCAATGCAAAAGGATGATATAAAATATTTTAAAAGACTTCTAAAATGATTTGGCGGGTTTATCGCTGTTTGGCATAATTTATAAACTTTAGAATTGATTAACAGTTTTTCGCTAATTAAGAATAGAAAATTTGTGTTTTTAAAGCTGAATTTTACAAAAGCACGTAGATTGAGTAAATATCTGTCCAAAAATGCAATCCTTACTTTTTTATGTCCATTATTTAAGTCTCTACCTCGATTGAACCATAGATTGTGACGAAGAAAATAAATCGGTCATTTTCAGTATCTCGACGTTATTTTAAAAAATCTATATCTCTGTTTATAATTAATTTATGAGGATGCATTTGGTCTCAAATTGAAGATCTTTTCCATTAGGTCCTTCTGGTTTTGGTTTTATGTTTCTGCGATGATTGGTTCTTTTGATATGGGAAATTTTACGCTGGCATGTTTGGTTGATTTAACATGGAGAAGTTGTCATCAGTATAATAAGCAGTTACGGTGTCTTGCGTTTTATTCTTGGCGTTTGTTTGTTTGGCGAGGTTAGCATTTTTTTCAGCTTGGCTTGGCAGAACGACCGTCCTGCTTGATGCTGGCTATTTTTATACAAATGGCTATATACTTTTACTAGCTTTGCTGCTTTATCAACTCCTAAATGATTACGTAATTTGCTCCAAATCAGACCAAATGTAGAAGTTTGATTGAAGCCGAGGTAGCTGGTGATGAATGTAAACAAAAGAAAAACTGACAAAATCCAGGAGGAAACTTATCATCTTTTTCACTCTTTTTTGCAATAATCTGCCACTATTTTTGTGTTGAAAACTCCTCTGTAACACTTTCATTGAACATTGAAGCAGGATAATAAATGGGATTATTAACCTATAACACCTCATAAGTAATCAGGATGTTTTTCAAGTACCATCTTTAGGCATGCATTAAGATTTAAAGCATTTATATATTTAAATTGGCATTTTTATTTATTTACTTATTTATTATTATTATTACTATTATTTTTTTGTGAATTTGTTAAAGATAAGCTTCAGATGAAAATAATTGTTAAAATGTTTAATTTCATATTTTGGTTTTCCCCTTTAATTTTTTTTTTTTTTTTTGCATTTTCATACCTTAGATTAAATAATGATACAGATGTGAAAACACGAAAAAAAACCACAATGGATTGGGCTGGGCCCACTTGGGCAAAGCCTGGGTCTAGGTTAACAGATAGCGATAGTTGTCCATATTTCTGTGAAGTTCACAAGCTTTTTTTGCAAGCATTCTGCACGCTCTTTTGAAAGCTCAAAGATGTCTCCACCCCATGAGACAAACCACTTGACATTTTGCTAGCCATATACGCCCAAATCCCATCAAGAAAGAGCCTCATAGACAGTTTGTTGTTTAAAAAAAAAAAAAAAAAAAAAAAAAAAAAAATCGCGAAGAAACGCGAATTTGGTGCAAAGATTGTGAAGTAGGACTTTGCCTTGAATCTTTTTTCGAAATGTATCATTCTAAACTTCCTTTCTAGCACAATTTTTGTAAGTATTTTGCATATTTTCATTAGTATATATGTTTTACCTTTGTATTTCATAAAATAAATCATAATTTAACCAATATTAATTTTCAGAAATTAACTTTTATATGATTATTCTTCAAATTCAGTTTTCTGACAACCTTTTTTTATGATCTATTTCTGTATTAAAAAAAATTCTTTTACACAAATTTTTTACATATTTTAACTCTAAAATATATGTAGATTTGAAATATGTAATAAAAAATTGTGCAATTTTTTAACCTATTTTGATTTTTTTTAAATATGCAGCGAGAGAGTTAAAAGGCACTTGTGTTATGCCCTTATCCCCAATCTGTGCTAATAAAAGAAAGTTTCACTCTGTGTGTGTGTGTCTGCGATGGCTAGCGAATCACAGACTACGGCACATACAAGGCAGAAAGTTTTTGTGAAGATAGTCTAAGGCCTCTCCTAATGCACTTGAGACTCAGAATTTTAAATTTTTAATAGTTAACTGTGATATTAATTAAAAACTGATCAAACAGCCCAATTGATAAAATATTTCTTTCTTCAAAACCACAAGCTGACTGGAATTGAGCCCTGAGGCGAGGGTCGCGCACAACTCTCCAATCAACACATTCCCCTTGAAATCGCATGGAGACTAGCGGTTTTGCAGAAGGAAAAAGCATTGATATTAAGCCACAAAGGAAATTCTTTTTCAATTTCTTCTTTAAGAGGGGTAGGGTTTCCCTGAATTTGTAGTTCGCTAGGTTGCCACATTTCAAAGCACATTAGGAATTTTTAAGGGATGTTATATATTTTCTACTATTGCTTTTATCAATTTGAAATTAATAACCCAATTAACACTGGCCACTTTTCTGATTTCATCACTCCATCTTACTTGAGATCATCTTCTTGGTCATTTTACATCTCTGGTATACCACTGTACGCTGTTTGTGCTCCGTCTATTGTCTTGGCTTCTTACAATGTGCCAGCCCATTTCCATTTTAGCCATTTAATTCTTTCAATGATGTCAAAAACTTTCATCTGACTTCTTATCCAGGTTATTCTCTTTCTGTCTCTTCTAGTTATGCCTAGCGTACATCTTTCCATACTTCGCTGTGTTGTTTGTAATCTTTGTACCATCCGTTTTGTTAGTGTCCATGTTTCTGCGTCATAAGTTAGTACAGGCAAAACACATTGGTTAAACACCTTTCTTTTCAAACAAAGAAGCATGTTACTCTTCAGAATAATATTGTTCTTCCTAAAAGCACTCCATCCATTTCTTATTCTTCTATTGATTTCATTCATGATACTATTATCCGATGATATTTCCTGTCCAAGGTACACATAACTTTGCACTTCTTTAACCCATTTATGCCTAGCGTCCCATTTTTGGGGTGTTTTGAATTTTAATAAATTTTTATAATTTTCTTCTTCTTTACAACATGAAAATTGTATGAAGTAATTGTCTATAAATGTCTTTATCTATTACTGAGAGATGAAAGCATAAGATTGCTATTTATTTGCTTAACCCCTAAATTCTCGCTCCCATCAACATCACGGGCTGAGGTGTCGTTCGTTATTTCTCATGCTCGTCATATTTCCGGGCTGGAGATTTAATTGCTGTAAAGATTTCTGAAACCAGAAAAATTTAACTGACATTTCCGTGTGAAGTGTAAAAACAGTCAAGAATAACAAAATAACTATTTGATTAACATCTGCATTCCTTTAACCTCTTTATGTTCAACCAATGTTTAAAGTTGAAATTTGCAATTTTTTTGGTGTCTTTCATTATTTTAATTGGCAAATTGGTACAGATGTCATATTCGCCCCATATTGGCCCGATTTTTTTCGGTTGCCAATTTGGCGAAAACATCAACAGCATAAACAACATAATCCGGGTTACCACATGAAGCAAAATAACGACACTTTGGCGCAAGTTAAGTAACTGTTGCCTATATGGGGCGAATATGACATCTGTTCCGGCAAATTTTATCACTGCAGTATAGAATATGCCATTTGTGTAATTTAGTAATTTATTTCATTTTCTATTTTAATTTTTTTTTTTTTATAAATGTGATGTTTATTATTTTTATACTATTACTAAGCATTAGACTCAATTCTTCTTTAGAATCAAAAGTTGATATTTAGGCTTTAAAAAGCATTGCCTCATGAATTCACCGCCCATGCCTTTGTTCTACAAGCTGCTCACATTATATTTATTCTAATTAAATTAATATATTTTTTAACAATTTAAAGTTTTTTTTTTATATTACTAGTGGGCATTGCATTAAACAAAGATATATAAAAGTTGATATTTAGGCTTTAAAATGCCTTGGCGTACATAGTGCACCACTCATGCTTTTATGTTACTATAGATCATCTGTGTCTTTAAAGTTTAATATAATTGTAAATAAAAATTTTCTAAAATTTGTATGCATACCACTCACTAATTATAAAGAAAATAAAGAATTCTTAAATGGTTCTTTGATTAAAAATCGGCAATAATATTGTTTGTATTGGTTATTTTACTCTTACTGTTGTATTTTTCAAAACGGGGCATGTAAAATTGTAACTGAGTTTTCTTTTTTTCTAAAACTTGTTTGTTAATGTTTTAATATTTAATCATTGTTTTTTTAATAAAGACATTGTATTATATCTTTATTGAAAATTTAATGAAATAAATAAGTAGAAAAGGAATTGTGTTGATAGAAACATCTATCACTTTTTTATCATCAAGTTGAATGGAATATGCAAAATCTAATAATCATTCTAGAAATAAAAAGAAGGAAAAATTATGCATCAGGGATAGGTTATGAAATGCTTTCTAACACTAACCGAATATTCAGAAATTTGATTTTTTTCCATACATCGAAATGAGATATCTAAATAAGAAATTTAAAAAAAAAACAAATAACTCAGTAAAAATTCATTTTCAACAATTGCTGTTCATGTTCATCAAGGCTGTTCTCAAATCCAAAGGGGAAACTTTATGACATAAATTTTAATTAATTTTTGTTCGGAAACGCTTGAACCTGGCAAGTGTTGTTATTCAGGAACTATGTAAACAAAAGATGTTTTCCGTTTTTTTGTAAACACAATAGATCTTTCAAAAATACTGTCAAAGTTGGCGTTTTGAACAGAATTTCCTTACGAAAGCAGAGAAGTCAGCCAACGAAGGGAGAAAAATGCCTTGTCACGTGATCAAAAACGCTTATAGCTCAATAGATAATTTATTTATCAAAAAGTGGAAAAATTATTTCGATTCCAAATCACTTCCATAGTCAGTTCTGCCATTTTTATACCTTTACCTTTAAAAATGTGTACTTCATTGTGTCAGAAAGTTTCACACTTATTGAGCAGTGAACTTGAGAACAGCCTTAATGTGTGTGAATTCTGTTATGCAGCCTTGTTCAGATCTATAAAATTTATACACATCACATAATATATTAAAAATTACAAAACTTTAAAAATGCGTACCACAGCAGAAAATGCACTTCCAGAGATTATCGATCATAGTCAATCCTGTATCCAAAGAAATTATTTTATTTTTGTAGCAAACTACAACCACTTTAATCAAACATATAATTAACTAAAACTACTTGTTTTATTTCGGTAGCCTTTAGTGTACCGTCCTCAGTGCAAAGAATAATGGAAACTTGCTCAATTATATAGGAAAGAAGCAGATTCAAGTAAGAAGTTTCTTAACCAATCGGAAAGCAGGAAAGTACGGGTACAGTCAATGGAAGAATAGTATAGTTAATGCAACCAAAAGAGTGAAAAATGCTGGTAGTACCTAATTAAGAAAAAGAGGATTTTATGTAATATTTCCAACAATCTGATAAAGGTGGAGTAGCGAATTCACAATTAACGATATTGTCAAAATTTTTATAGATATGAAATGCTTCAAGAAAGTTAAGTTCATGTGTAGAAGTGAATGTAGAGATGATTTTAGCAGAATTGAAATCAAAAGAGTGGTTCATCTCCCAGCAATGTTCAGCAATTGAAGATTTATTGGTTTCCTGTTTTTGAATATATTGTTGTTGTTCTTTAATATGAAATTTTAAATCCTGTTTGGTCTGTCCAATAATCATACTGTAGATGTTTTCTCTACATCCGTCTATCGAAAAATTTTTGAAGTTTTTCTACTCCCCCCACCCCAAATGCTCACTTTTGTCACCCTCCCAGCCAGAAAATGGCTGCTTTTTTCAGCTCCATAAATCATGCCATACATGTTTGTCCTGATTCTCACTCACTTAATAATAGTGAAATTTAATATCTTAAAGCCACTGCAATTGACAGAGATTAAAACCTTTCTATTATTGATACTACTTTACGTAAACTACAGCACCCTCGTTCTTCTAACTCAAATCAGTCTTCTTCTCTTTTCAGTATTAGCAGTGTGTTACCTTTCTTTCCTAAATCCAGCTTTCCCATTGCCAAAATTCTTAGAGAGGATGATTTCAAAATAATTTTTACCCCTACGAATAAACTTAGCCTCTCCAAACTCAAAGATCTATCTAACTCATAGGGTATCTATAATATTAATTGCCGGTATGGTCTTTCCTATATTGGACAGACCAAACTGGGTTTAAAATTTCATATTAAAGAACATCAACAATATATTCAAAAACAGGAAACTAATAAATATTTAATTGCTAAACATTGCTGGGAGATGAACCACTCTTTTGATTTCAATTTTGTTAAAATCATCTCTAAACCTATTTCTATATATGAACTTAACTTTCTTGAAGCATTTCATATCTATAAAAATTTTGTCAATATTGTTAATTGTGAAATCATTATTCCACCTTTATCAGATTGTTGGAAATATTATATAAAATCCTCTTTTTCCTAATTACTACCAGCATTTTCCACACTTTTGGTTACATTACCTATACTATTCTTCGATTGGCTGGTACCCATATTTTCCTGTTTTCCTATTGATTAAAAAACTTCTCACTTGAATCTGCTTCTCTCCTATATAATTGAGCAAGTTTCCATTATTTCAAAGTTGCTTTAATCTGTTTGGTGCCCATTTTAACTGCACTCTTACTTCTATTACCATCACTCTCTTGCACTGCTATTCCTGCTTTTACGATTACTCCCTACCTTTTCTCGGTGCAGTGGATGGATCTGATATTTCATTGGTTGCTCTCTCTCTCCTGATTAGTTGAGAGAAATTGCAAGTCGAAATCTTCTGAACTTCTTTGCTTTTTATGCATTTTTATTCATTTCTACTTATTTTAATTGCTTTTCTTGCTTATTTTTACTTTTTATATTATTAAAGTTTTTTCACATTTTTATTACTGTATGGCCCTCAGGGGTGCCTTTTTGGTTTATAATGATTTTCTTCTTGGGACTTTGCTATTGCCAGTCTGGACATTTTGTATTTTAACATGGTGGGCAACAACAACATGCTTTGGATTGCTCCACAGACATTTCTATTACTGGAGGTAAAGGAGAAATTCCTAGGAACCCTACAAATTTTCTCGTCCAAGTGTCTGAGGACGGTATGCCAAAGGCTACCGAAACTAGTCTGCTCAAAGTTTGCATGTTCTGGCATTTCTAATAGAGATGCAACGAATATTCGGCAGACAGGCCGAATATCAAGCCCATTATTCGGCCTTGGCCGAATAATACCGTAATAAATGTTTTTATATTTACACAGTATAGCTAACTTTTTAATTTGACAATTTATATTCATCATATATAACGAAAATTTTATTTCAAATTAGCTAACACTTTTTTTCCCATTAACTTTCATACTTCGAATGGGTAAGAGGCTAATTTAGGAATCATGTTAAAAAAATTTTTATGCTGTATCAGTAAGTACAAAAAGTATCTGTAATAAGCTAACATAATCTGTTAAATTTAAAATTAATCTATTCAAAATTGTTTTAATACAGCTGTACAAGCTAATTCAAAATTTTTTTTAATCATAATGGGTTTAACATTTAACCCTTGTTACATAAAAAAATATTTCTTTCAATAATATTTTGAATTTATACCTATAAAGAACATAAATATATGATTGATTAGATACAGATGTATTATATGTATAAGATATTTAAGTTGTATATGTTGCAATACTTAAGAGGTTTTTTTTTTTTTTTTTTTTTTTAGTAAAATATGCTTAAAAGTTAAATATAATTGAATAGATTTTTTTAAGTCTGTTACTATTTCTTATTAAATAATGAAAGAAATGTAAATACTAAATTCTTTTAATTAGTATGCATTTACGTTTTAGATATTTTTTCAAGAATAGCATTGTAATGCCTTAAAAAACAGTTAAAATGTTTTCAATAAATGTAGATTGTGATGCAGAAATAATAATAATTCAGCATTCTTAGGTGATAGTCTATTTTTTTTTCCCCCGTAAATGTTACCTGCTTCTGAAAATAATCTCTCACTATATATGGTACTTCCTAGTGCAGAAAGGTACTTTTTGGCTAATTGTGAAAGGTTTAGAAAGTCTTCCGAATTTTTCGCCCACCATTCCAAAGGACACTGTTGTCTTTCTAGTAATGGCTGGGAAAGAAAATTACTAATTTCTTTTACTTCTTCACATTGAGGGGCACTTTCTATAGAGGCTTCACTGCTGACAGCAAAGAAAAAAAAATAATAATAAAGATAAATAAAAAATTTGTTAATTGTGAGCTTTATAAAGTCTACAATGATTTCTTTCCACCATTTTAGAGGATATTCCTTTCACCCTTTCTATTAGTGGTTTTTCTTAAGATATTAAGATTTCTTATTTTTATTTCATTTCATCTGAAAGCTGAAACTAATGTTTCCTAGCACTTTTAAAATTTTGTCATTATTTTAAAATGTAACAACAACACACATAATCTCTATTAAAATGTAACTAGACAGTACCTGATGAGGAACTTTTGCTAAGAATTTTTTTTTGAGGGGGTGGTGGTGGTGGTGGGGGGGGGGGGGGGGGGGTGTCTGAATTATATTATTGAGGCAATTTTTAGGCCGAACATAGCCGAATATTTTTTCAGAGTAAAATAATGCTTTAAAAAATTAAAAATTTGTATATAAATAATTTTTTAAAAGAAAACAATACATTTTAATTGTGAAATATACAAGAATTGTGTATATAGTACATACTATATTTTGTTTTTAGGCAAAAATGAGTTCATTATTCGGCGGCCGAATATTCGGCCAAACCACTATTCGTTGCATCACTAGTTTCTAATGTTGTTTTTTAATTTAGAATAAATTGTTACTTTCAGATTATGTCAAAGGATTTAATCTATGCTTGAAATTGAGGACACAGACTAATAAAGGGCAAAATTAGTGCTGGTTACCAGTCTCTTAAATGAAAAAAAGGGGCTATTAAAAAATTGTCTGCCAGTGGCCACTTTTGCTGGAGTTGCATTAGTTTAATATTAATATATTTATTTTAGTATTTGATTTTTGATTAATGCCAATAAAATTTTAATGAAAGCGCATTGTTTTGCCCATTTAAATAAGAGGCCACTTATAAAACTGCTACTGCTGACAAAAAATGAAATTTCTCAGTTTTGCCATTTACAGATTAAGTAATAGAACGCCCCATCGTTACATCCCATTTAGTAGAATGCAATCAAATGTGATAAAATTGAGAGCATTAAAAATTTGTAAGAAAGATTACATACAAGAAAATATTTTGCGTTATTCACTAAAATAATTTTGACCTCTAATGTATATTATTTCTTTTGGTCATGTAGTCGTTTGAGTACAGGGGAAAAAAAAATTTCAGCTTTTAGCTTTTTTTCTAAAAGAAAACGACTATTTTGCTTATATAATTGAATTCTGTACTCTTGATAACGTAATTCAATATATAAGCTTTTCGGTAATTATTTTTATCGGTATCCATATATATTTTTTTTCTTCCATATTAATACTTGTAATATAGTACAAGGGACTATATTTTATACATAACAGCTGGTATATACTATGTTTTTGGTATCCATGTTAAGTGTGTGGGGGGTGATTGTATTATTGTCATTTCATTCATAATATCACAATTTTTGTTGGTGGTCGATAATGTTTATTTAATGGCTATATATATATAATTATTTCCGACTGCCATTACTCATTGGTAAAATTTTAAAGTGAAATAAGTCAGACATCAACCAGCAGGTTCAGGTGAATAGTAATAATGAGTAAATAGGCAAATGTTTCTAGAAAGAAAATTAATTTTTTTAATTTGGATTTACCTGAAATTGTCTATGGAAAAATCCATGACAGCTTACTATGTGTTGCTAAATGATACATTTGAGTTGCTGACATTCACAAATTGTTAATTCTAAATTCTTCAAGATTACTTTTGATAAACTGCAAAACAAATCAGATTTTTCAAATATACTGGGTAATTCAAAACAAAAATTATGATGAAGATTACCTCTTAAATCGTTGATAATAGAAACAGGGTTGGAAAAAAACAAAAGTGTTTTTTTTTTTTTTTTGTTTAAAACTTTTTTTTCCGATTCAACAGCACAATTTTGATTAAAGCGAGCAAAAATTATTAAATTAAATATAAAGGATGAAAATATTTTCAAAAAACAGCAAATAAGAAAAGAATTATTTAATAAATACCAAACATTAATTAAAAATTAATTTTTTATTCTAAACTAAAACATCTAATTATTAAGTTCTTAAAAATTGTAACAAGCTTGGCAACCTTATCAACACCTGACTAGTTTCTAGTTTTGCTCGGCACAGAGCCAAAAGTCGAAAACTCTTTCTAAACCATCCACACAGCTGTATGTAATTGTTTTGTGATCAGCATGATATTTTTATCGACGTGTTTTTCAAAGCTTATCCACCAAGATAAAGGTGTTATTTCTACAAAACTGTGCACTTTATTTGATTCTTGAACAGCGAATTTATGATTGGTAACTGACAGCATATCTTTTTTTTTTTTTGCATTATTATTAATAGCGTCAAACATATAACTGGAGAATGGAGCTGACTTAACTTTATAATTATAGGAATTAGTTCAGGACATAATTCGGTTGCAAGGTTCATGCCTTTTTCTGTCTCATCAATTGTAAGTGATTCTCCTTTAAAGCATGGATCAGTAATGTCTGCCAAGAAATGTACAGATGTCATGGCCATTTCATATCTGTCCTCTATGGCTTTTTCAATGTTTTTTTGTAATCATGGTAAGATTACTAGCAGCACATATTTCTGACATTTCTTTTTTAAAATCTTTCCAAACTTCAACTACATCACTAATAATACAATTATTACTCTAAGCTTTGAGCCTTTGGATATAATCTTCAACATTTCTTTTTAACTGCAAGTCTATGGACTTTCTTAGAAATATCAGAATTGATTGTCTCTCGATTATCTTCACAAATTTTGAAAATTTGTGACCAATTGCTTATGTAAGACTCCATTGTGTCCAACATGGAATTCCACCTGACACCTGATGGTAACTCAAGCTTTTTAGCAACTGTTTCCCGAAGCTTTGCTGAAGTAAAATGATCATTTTGAAAATATTTAATAATATCAAAACTTGAGCTTTTATATTAGAGATTTTATTGTCTTTTGCTAGAAGATTTAAGACATGAGCTGAACATCCATAAGTTAAAATATTCATATTATGTCTCTCAATCTTTTTAAGTTCATTTCTCATCTTCATGGCAGCACCGTCTGTTACAAAGCTGCCAATAAAACAACCATAGCGTTCCTCTACTTTATTTATGGCAATACTTGCAAGCTCACAAAGATAATTAAATTCATGAGGATGGCCAGATGTATTAATTGAATCTACTAAGTAAATTTGGCCTTTACAAGATACTGTAATTCCTACAACTGGCTCATTGTGAATGTTACTCCATCTGTCAAGAGCAGCACAAACAATCTGTTCTCTTAAATCATTTTTATAAGTTTCCAGCACAGATTCATACACTTTGTCAAGTAATATGCCTCCTATTTCATGATGATTTGGTGGTTTGTAGCCAGGTTTTGTACTCGACACCATCTTTTTAAATTCTGGATGATCCACACATGAAAATGATGTATTTGTTGCGTAAATAAAGCGTGCAACTTGAATATCAAACGATTCTTTAATAAACATGTTTTAAATGTAATGTTTTAAACAACTGTTTTAAACAAAATGTTTTAAACGTAACAACCCTGAATAGAAACATACTTTCAATTACAAAATTTATTATCAAATATACCTTTTAGATATGGCACTTGTTTTACAAGGTTTTTATTTAGCAAAACATTGCTTAGGATCTAAGCCCCTCCCCCTCCCCATAAATGCACATTCTTTTATAACGAAAACAGTGAGTTATATTTTTAAGTTTATGAGTCTTCAGCATTTTCTAGCGCTAAAAATTATAAAATTCAAAATATTGTAACCCATAATTGCCATAACCTATAATTTGAGTTTGCCTGGTATACGTAGGGCAAAAGAAGAAAGATTATTATAGGAAATAATCACGAATATTTCTTTACTAATTTAAAAGTAATGTTTATGTAAATGTTTTTCTCTTTATTAATCTTCTAATACCCTTAGTAGCATATATGCTATCATCAGTGTTGGCAGTTAAGGAGAATATTACTGTTTCAAAAATATAGTGGCAACCAAACAATCTGAAAAAAAAAAAAAATCCCACATAACTGAATCTATTCTAAAGAAAGTTTTTGGTTTGTATTTGCCATTTAATTTTAGTAGATCTGATTTTCAGATAAAATAAACACTAGATAAAATACATATGCTACAAGTAAAGAAACTAATATTGATTTAGAAAATGAAACAGGAGTTAAACAGAAATGAAAAGTTTAAATACACTTTTTTTTTTTTTTCTTGTGACATTAAGAATAATTGATAAAACTGAAATAACCTTTGTATATCAAAAGTCCTGTTTACTGAGGTTTATGTTTAAACTATAAATCTGAAAAAGAAAAAAAATTCACTGTCCGATATGTTTATAATATTATATAGGATCCAGAAAATGCACAAGTTAAGAAGAAATATTACACTATAATCGTTTGCTTACAAGGGTACTTCTTATGTTAAAAATATTAAGATATTCAAAATTTTAGCACAGATGTAGACCCACTGGGGTTTTCTTTTTGTTCACCAAAATGGCAATCTTTGCCTGGCACAGTAACTCGGCGATTTTTGCTTAGTATAACAACCTGGCATTTTATAATAAAACTTGTGTGTTATTTTCACATGCTGGCCTAACAGGTATTCAAAAACTGAGTTTCCCAAGCATAAAACCAGAAAATAAGAAAAAAGGTGGAAAAGGTTTTTCCTCTATAGAATGATGCCAAACTTTTATAATTTAGACACATTTTAACTTTTATTTATAGAATAAAATGTATGTCTGTTATTTTCTTTTCCTAACTTAGAAAGCATTAAAAAAAAAAATCTTTTAAATCAAAGTGTTCTATAGGACAAAATATTCTATTCAAAAATTGAAAACTTTCTTTCTCAAGTGTAACAAAATTTTCACTATACAAAGATACACTAAAAAACTTTATTTGCCTGACTTTCATATGCTTATAATATTATCTCTCCTTTGATTTGATAACTCTTTTGCATAGTAATTCAGAACAAACTCCAAGGATTTGAGTAGACAAAATATCAGATTATTAAATTTTCAAGACCCCCCCCCCCCCCAAACCTACACTTCCAATATTTTCTTTGCATTTTTGCATCGATCCAGAGAATGACCAAAATTGTCTTAAAAAAGGTGGAATTCCTCCTTTAGGAGGAACTCTTTCATGCCTGGTTTCCTCATGAAAATAGCACCAATTTTGGCATATCTGCAACGTCTGTTACAAATTTTTTTTCATTTTTCCAGACGAGTTTTTGAATTCCCAACATTGTTTAGGTTTTCCAAGAGTGTGGTACCCTGATTTAAAGTACAAACCTTAATTAATTTGCAAGTGAGAATAATGGACTCATCGATTCCTAAATAAGACATTTTATTTCATATTTTTCTTCAAATAATATTACATAACATTAAAACACATAATCCAAATTCTTTGATGATGCAAAACTTCCAGTTTTTTACGGTGATTAAAACTTAAAAATCAATACAAAAAAAGTCGAATATAAAAATAATTTTCGACGTGGAAAAAATAAAAGATCTCTGGAAAATAGAGTAATATGGATTTACAAAGATTTCCATTTTCTGGTTCACTTTATAAAAAAATATGAAAAAAAAAAAAAATGCAACAATAACTAGCACTTCCTTATTACAGTGGTGCTTGCATTTACGATCACACTAAGATTTACAATTACATTTTTGCCAAAGTCATTAATTTTGAATGTGTAATCATCCTTTGAAGGCCACTTCAAATAAAGTAGTACTCACCTGTGATGAGGCTTTATTCACTAGCTTTAAAAATTAACACGGAAAGCTACATGATTTATTCTTTTTCTCAATCATTTAAAATGTAACTTATGTCTTAGCTAATTCAAATATAAATTTTAGCAAATCATCTATGTTGTTTTTGTAAAATAAAAGAAACAGAACAGTATATTTTCATTAATTCCTCATCCTGTAGTTTAAAATGGGTTGTAAAATCCTTTGCTCTGTATAAGGAAATTAGCAACATTTTAGAGAAAAATATTAGCTGTTGTATATTTAAAAATTTTACATTTTTTTTTTTTTTTTTTAAATCCATGTGAAGTGGATCACAATTCAAATCAACAAACTTAGCACAGTAACTGGGATAAGGTATCAGGAATGTAAATTATAAAAATACATAGGTACTACAGACAGCTATTAGTAAATAGGAGTATATTCATAATGTTATCTTCATCTCTAATATATGTGGAATGCTGAGAAGTTCAGCAATCAATAATGTGTTTAAATTTAATAAAAAATTTCAGAATTTCTGTGAAATCAATTAAATTTTTGGTACAGACACAGAGCCTATATTACATAAATAAAAAAAAAAGAATTACTAAAAAAATTTAGAGGAAGGGCAGTAAGTATGATATTAACACAATTTAGTATACATGAAATATTTTAGGACGTGTCCGAGGAGCAGCCCGATTACCACATTGGCGCAGTTATCGAAGGAGAGTATATTGCGAATTACCCAATTACATATGAAAAAGTGACTAACATGTTGAAAAAATGAATACTATTTAATTAGAATGTTAGTAAAGTCAGCAATGAGTGACATATGAACATTTGACACTGAGTGAGCAGTGATATTATGTTAACTGTAGAATGTGGACACAGAGTGTTCACATATTTTAAACACTCAAGAATGTGTTTGAAGTAACCTAAAGTTCATCTACAGTTCTATTAGTACCTAGTTTTTGCAATATTTTGGATGCATATCTCCTTCTTTCTGCTGTAGACATATTGTTTTGTCCATAAACAATTTCCTTTAATTGTTTTACAGAATCAACTGTAGGTTGTGGAATATCACAAAAGATGACTGGTTTCACACTTTCTAATAAATAATATGGAGTTGAATCTTCAGTTAGCATCATATGAACTTCAGCATCAGATGCTGATCTCATGGTATTTAAATTAAGTTCCATCGCTTGTTCATATGGAGATAATAATAACTTTTCTTGTTCCTCTTTCAAAAAAAGCAAATACATTGAACTTTTTAACAGAACATTAGTAAAATCTTTACTAATTGGCCGTTTTTCATAAAATTTTAGTTCATCTACAATAAATGCTGATTTGTTACGATTATACAAGAAATTTTGGGGCACTTTGAGGTATTTGAATAAGCAGCTATCTAAAGAGTTAACATATTTGAACACTTTATTTCCAGTACACATTTGCATATTTATTACATAATCTGCTACTTGAGTGTCAAATACAGATTTTAATTCTATATTAAATAAATGAAGCAAACAATCAGCAACTTCTCGGCAATCATGTATAACTTTTTCTATGTGTTCATCTTCTAAAATCTTTCTAAAACCTTCTTTAAAGGCTGGCTGACCAAGCCTTTGAATATCAAAAAGAAACACACATGATGAAGTTGACAGGCATAACCAGGTGAGAATACCAGAACGCGATATTCTAGGGCCATGGAAAGATGCTCCTATGGTACTCGATTCAGACAAATGTTTCACAGCTTTATAGAAATCAGCGTCAATGGAATCAATGATGCAGAAATCAAAAGGACATTTGTTTTTTAAATTTGTTGGTAAATATTCAACAAAATGCTTTTCTAGAGCTACGTTGGTAACTTCTGAATAATCAATTCTTTCATTTTTAGAGAATTCACCAATTAGTATATTTTCAGAGGAGTCGAAATTAGAAATATCAAAGTTTTCTTCAACAGATTCTAGAACTTTCCACGACAATATGCTAGATAACAATAGATCCATTGTTCCAAAATATTCACGAGAGGGAAGTTCATAAACATGCTCAAAAGTGACACGCTGCCTTGATACTGAAATAAATTTCAATACGCCTTCGTAATTTCCAGTAGATGTCGTTACTGCAAGCTTTGAATGAATCAAGCGACAAAAATTTTCAGTATCCATTTTTTCGGCAGCTCGTTCAATCGCAAATACTATGTTATTATCACAAAAAACAACTGTGCATTTATGATTATAATAGTTGCATAAAAAAGCAGCAAAAAATACAAACACATGCAATCTTTAGTTAACAGCTGAGCAGCGTTGCCAATTCCAGATTGGAAGTTTTTCTTTGAGCTTGTTCACAGACGCCAAACGCAGCGCCCGGGTGAAAGAAGATATTCTGCATGGAGTGGGTATCCTTCAAGGCGCGGAAATTTGAAATTAAAGAATTATTTGAATTAATTACCTGTTTCTATGGCTCAGAATAAATGAAGCTAGCGACTATACGTCTTTATCCTCCCAAAAAATTGGTTTTTGGAGTAGGAATGTATGTTTTTTTTCAATTACACAAAACCCCAAGGACATTTATCACGTGATCTCATTTCGCCTGATCAATGCTGAAAAACAACAGATTTTCCGCTCGGACCGAGATTACTTGGCCCATAAAAATTTTGTGGGCGATTTGATCACTTGATTGGGCTTTTTGTTGAGTTGTATATTTACCTGTACTTTTCTTGTTATGGCTACGTTAGAGTTTTATGCAGTGTAAATAAACTGCAGTTTGGATTTCTTTTGAATCAATTTATTAAAAAAAACCGCAGTTCTGTTGCTAATCTTGTGTTCATAACCTTTTTTAATTAAAAATTCTTTTGATATCTGTAATTATGAACAATAATAATAATTTAGGTTTTCTTTGCGATGTATGCTCAACGTTATTTCTTGACATCGAAACTCTTTGTTCACATGAATGTAAGAATGAAAGTTGCCAATGGAGGATATTCCATCTCCGTTTTGATCACGTGGTCAAGGTAAAAACTTCTAGCTTACAGAAGGGAAGGCTCCATAGACTTATAATGTAAATTCCCGCTAGCCAATGAAATAGTTCATGAGGCAAAGCAGTAGTATCTTCCCTTCTTATCAGTTAGAAGTTCCTTGGGCAAATTACCGGTATCACGTGACATTTTTCAGCCACGAACCCATATTTGGAATATCCTCCATTGATTGGGCCAAAGCAAAATGTCCGCTGGACCCCTAGTATGGTGAAATGTTTCCTTAGCTTATATTAGTGATGGGCGATTCTGGAAAATTTGAGAATCGATTAAAATCGACATCGTATAAAACAGAATCGATCGCAATAAGAATCGATTCCCAAATTCTAGAATCGATATTTCGATGTTCACAGATTCACACAGATAAGCTGAAAAATAGTACAGTAAACTCTGTCTAAGGCGGAATCGGTCGGGACTGAGAAAAATTTCCGTGGTAGACAATATTCCGGCTTATGCAAAAAAGCTCCCCCCCCCCCCCAAAAAAAAAAAAAAATCCCTGGAAGATGACGATCTTTTATTGATTCTCCTGACTAGAAAATCGGTTGAAACTGAAATTCTGAAAGATCCTTTGTCTTTTTAAAGATAAATGAGAAACTTTATTCAATTTCTTAGTACTGCTGTAATACATTCATATTGGAAGTTTATACACACACACACACACACACAAAAAAAAAAAAAAAAAAAAAAAAAAAAAACATCAAGAAGGAGAAAGAACGCTATAATTTTGAATTTGAGTACAATCTTAAAGTATAATATATTGTACTTTCGAAAATACGTAATCATTTTCATAAATGTTAATTTTACTAGAAATATTAACTTTTAGATGCAATTTTGCATATGAAAAAATAGCATAAGCATAAATTCCTTAAAATTTAAAGTTTCTGTTCTTTTTAATTAACTTTTTTAAAAGCTTACGGAATTTTAGCTAACATGCTCGACATTGAGTTATTTGACTTATCAGTTTTAAAGTTTAATAAACAAAACGCTTTTCATTTTTAAATTATCCTTTTTCCGCCTTATGCAAAATTTTGGTTTCGGTGGGACCTTAAAATCCTTTCCGTTTCCGCGTCAGACAGATTCCGTCTTATGCAGCATGAATTAATGTAATTTTCTATGGGTTCGCCGGGACTTGAAAAATTTTCCGCGGTAGACAGATTTCCGGCTTATACAGAGTCCGCCTTAGACAGAATTTACTGTAATTCCAAAACGTAGCGAGTCAACAGGGCCGTAACGACTATCCCTCACCTCCATTAATGTTAGCGGCCCAGAAGTAAGCTACTACAGACCTTTGAGTCAAAAAATAAGATTTTTAACTTTTAAAATTATTATTTTTAAGATGTAATTTTGATAATAATTTATATTATATTTAAATATATCTTTAAAAAAAGATCTCGGTCAGATAAAAAAAAAAGAAAGAAATGATTTTTTTTTTTTCTCATCCGGAAAAGATGTACTTTCTACTCTAACTCTTATTTCCTTCAACCAAACACTTTCTTTCTATAAACGTCATTCTTAAAAATGCGCAGATGAGCGAAATTTTGAAGGCTCTAAATTTATTTAAAAACTTAAATGGTTTTTCAGTCTTTTTAGGATCTTCTATAAGTGTGGGGGAAATGCAAATATTGCAAATCTTCTTTTAAAATAGCTGGGATGAATGTAATTAACCAAGTATCCACATACTAATTATCACCCAATTCATAATCAAAATTCTCCTTTTAATAATATATTTAACTAAAATTTCTTTCCCTTTTTAAAATATATATCTTCTTATCTCATTTACAGTTTATAAATATCTTTCTTTTTAATGTTTATCAAATATTTAGCTGTTAAGAAAAAAAGAAAAAAAAGTTCTCATCCTAGAGTCATTAAGAATGAAATAACATACTTTTCTCTGGTTAACAAATAAATAAAAGTACATTCCTTGATTATATGTTTTTTTTTCTTTTGTTTTTTTTTTTCCAGCAGTAATCTAAAAACCATAGGCAGTTATTGACTCATTCGCTGACATGCAGAGTGCACTCGCTGAAACAATAATAAATAAAAAAGAAAAGTATCGAGTTAAACTGATATTATTGAGCTCACAGTCTATTCATACTAATTATATTTTATACTCTTACTTCAAAGAATGCCTTTCGAAAAATAAATTAAGGGGGAATCGCCCCCCCCCCGTCACATCTCTATACTTAAACAATAAGCCTCCAAATTTCATCAGGGAAGCGCGTTATCAGAATAAACTAGTTACCGTGCCTTATGAGAATGAACCTAGAAAAAAAATTGAAGCAAATCGGATATTTCTATCGAGAGTTATCGCGTTACGTATGTACGTACATACATACATACAGAAACTGCGGGCACATTAGCTCTCAGGCTTTGATAGCCTGTGAGCTAAAAAGAAAAGTGCCCAGTTAAACTGATGGCATTGAGCTCACAGGCTATTCACACTAACTGTATATTATGCTCTTATTTCAAAGAATAATGCCCCTCGAAAAATAAACTAAGGAGAGGGGGGGAATTGCCCCTCCCCGTTTCCCCTCTTTATATTTAACCAATGACCCTCCATATGTCATCAGGGAAGCGCCTTATCGAAATAAATCAGTATACCAAATTTGAAGCAAATCGGATATAAAAACCCATTCATCTAAATTAAGGAGGTATTAGCCCCCGTTTTCCCTTTTATATTTAACCAATGAACTTCCAAATCTAATTAGGGAAGCGCCTTATCAGAATAAACTGGTATACCAAATTTGAAGTAAATCGGATAGCAAAACCCATCTATCTAAATTAAGGAGAGTATTATCCTCTCGTTCCCCCCTCCCCCCTTTAGACTATAACAATGAACCTTCAAATATAATCAGAGAAACTCGTTATCAAAATTAAACGGTATACCAAAATTTGAAGAAAATCTGATAATTCTGCATGAAAAACCCATTTATCTAAGTTAAGGGGGGGGACTAGCCCCCGTTCCCCCCCTTTATACTCAACCAATGAACCCCCAAAACTAATCAGGTAAGCGCTTTAGCAGAATGAACATAGAAAAAAAATTGAAGCAAATCGGATATTTCTATCAAGAGTTATCGCGTTACGTACATACATACATACATACAATACCGACGGGAGCATTAAATCTCAGGCTTTGATAGCCTGTGAGCTAAAAAGTGCCAAGAGCGTGTAACTAGGGAGGGGGGGAGGAAGGACAGAAAATAAAAGAGGACGTTAAAAGCTTTCCAACAATATGTTACACGAGATGGTTTGGAAGAAACAATAAATATGCCCCCCGGGGGGCAGGTAAGTCTCGAACGGTGGGAGGAACGACCTCAAATGTATCTTTGGTCAAGGTTTCAAAATGTGGATTTATAATAAAATAGAACGAGAATTGGGCATTTTTAAAATACCATGCATATTTTGAACGGCCCTGTAAATTAAAATTGGCGAGAAAGGGAGGGGGCGGAAAGGATTAGAAGGGATGAACTTGAAAAATACAACATAATAAACTAGTAAACCAAATAACTAGGCTTCTAAACAAAAGTATAACGATTTAACCTAGTATTGAATTCAGGGGGTGACCCGGGGGAACATTGGAATGTCCCTCCCGAAAGTTTCGAGATTTTATGCTTTTTAATGGAAAAATGTGCATCCGCCCTTACGGCACTCTAAAATCTCCTCCCCCCCTCATTCCGACCGGAGCAGTCAAGAAATCAACCCGCCATTCAACACTGAACCTAGAAAGAAAAAAAAAAGGCTCTTATACAAAATTTTACAGCAATTCTGCCACTAAAACAGTAAAATTGGAGGAATTTATTCAACCCGAATCGTGGATCATGCGCGATGCGATTTGAATTGAAGTAAATCAAAATATAACGATTTCAGCCGCATCTAAAAATCGGCATCGAATCTGAACTGAATCGATTCGCCCGAATCTAAAAAATTGAAGTAAATCAAAATATAGCGATTCTGCCCGCATCTAAAGATCGACATCGGCATCGAATCTGAACTGAATCGATTTGCCATTTCTGATCTGAATTTACGGGCAGAATCGATGCGGTCATTTTTTCTTGCTTTCTTTTGTCTTTAGAAAAAGAAAGCGTTGGATTCGTGAAAAATTTCGACTTTCGGTTTTCGAAGGATTTATAATTTTAGAAGATCTTGTCTGGAATACGATTTGACTATTTTTATACATTGTCTGTCTGTCAGTCTGTCTATTTGTTTGTCTCAGACAAAAAAATTGTGGGCGGTCTATTTCAAGAACTAATGCATGGAATCTGTTGAAACTTTAGATTCAATTAGACTTTCATATAAATTGGTGCTGATTACTTTTTGATGTAAATCTACCGACAGGTGGTGCTGCTATGCTGAATTTTTCCGATTTTCGCAATAGCTCTATCTCAAGAACTAATGCACGGGTTTTCATCAAACTTCACATTCAGTTAGACGTTGGCATAAATTGTTGCATATTAGATTTCGGTGTAAATCGCCCAACAGGGGGCGTTGTTATGCAGATTTTATCAGCAGTGTTGAATTCAGACAATTTTCTCCGGGAGGGATTTCTGCGGATCCAAAGAGGGACAGTTCAGAGAAAAAGGGGATTGGACTTTTGTACACTAAACATAAGATCTCAAACCTTCTGGGGGACATTTGAATGTTGCACAGGGGGGGGGGGGGGCGCATGTCCCTCCGGACTACCCCCGGAATTCAACACGTTTTTTTGGATTTAAACGATTTTAGGGATCATATCTCAAGAACTAATGAACGGAATTTCATCAAACTTAATATTCTGTCATAAGTTGTTCATGATTAGGTTTTTGTGGTAAATGATATAACAGGTTGTGTTGCCATGCTGCTTTTTTTTAGCAGTGTTGAATTCAGACATTTTTCTCCGGGAGGGATTTCTATGGTTCTGGAGAGGGATATTCTAGAGTTTTTTTTTTTTTTTTTGGGGGGGGGGTTGTCCACCGGTGCCAGCCCCTGAATTTAACACTGTTTTTCAGAATTTACAAGATATTAGCGATAGTATCTCAAGAAGTAATGACTGGAATTTCATCAAACTTAATACTATGTGTCATTGACATAAGTTGTTCCTGAGTTTTTCGTGTTAATCATGTAACAGGCTGCGCTGCTATACTGCATGATATTCGTGATAGCCATATCTCAAAACTAATGCACGGAATTTAATCAAACTTCATATTCTGTTACACTTTCAGATAAATAGATCCTTATTAGGCTTGGGTGTATACTGCCCAACAGCTGTCACTTTTATGCTCTTTGAATTGGGATTTTCCGTTGCGGGCATCTAGGCTAATATCACACGAACGTCTTTTTGCACGCTGTTTTTTTTCGCTCTTACACCGTCCCTACACATGCTAGCGAAGGTGTAGGGATGGCGTAAGAGCGAAAAAAGCGTGCAAAAAGACGTTCGTCTGACATTAGCCTAAGAGTGTGTGAGTCGAAATTCAATGACTTGTTAGGAAAATGCAATGCTTATATTTTCTTTTAAAAGACACATACTTCAACGAACGTATGCTTTTTGAATCCTCATGATGCGCATATGTTATCATTTAAATTTGACACCGTGATAGCGAATTTTGAAGTTTTAACATTTATGAGGCAGATGAAAGTTTTGGGATTGGCACATCCAACTACTTTATCTTCAATTTTTGAAGGAAAATGAAAATGATATTACCTTATTTTGTCTTAGAGACATCGATTAAAAAATTCATAGTATCGATTAAATCGAGTTGGCCATAGTATCGATTAAATCGATTAAAAAAATCGAAATCGCCCATCACTAGCTTATATCAAGAACGCATAATTTTTTTTTTCCAAGGGAGTTCGTCGATCGGAATTGTAGCTCATAACCTCATTGGTTCTTGCCTTTGGCAGTGTCATAGTCTATATTGGCGATAACATGAAGGTAGAGTAGAAGGAGAACAATGACGATGTTCCCGCTTTTGACCCTAAAGGCGGTACCGAGTATGGCGGCCATTTCCGGATTCCAGCGGACGGAGACCGGTGAATGTGGCGTCCCCTACATCCTGTTTCGAAATTGAAACTTCGAATAAACGTAAACAAAGCTCCAACAACCAGAATTTCGACGCATTTGAGACACATTTCGTTAGATTTTAGTAATGTATTTTCACCCCGATTGTGCCGTTTTCACGCTAAATTCCACATTAATCATTGTTTATAATCTTAAGGATTTCATTTCAGTATCTTTGTGTAGCGATTTTTTTTATTGATATATTAATAACGATAGTTCAAAAGGTTAATTTGTGGCATGGGATTTTAAAGGCTTTTATCTTTTTGTCATTCTTTTTTCGTAAATATCTATTTTAAATATTCGAAAATTATTACTTTTCACAGCAAATATGAGAACTCGCCTTTATCAACTCATTAATATAATTGAGTTATTGACCAGAGAGATCGTTACATTTATGCATGTCATACATCAATTGACCAGTTCCATTAATGTGTTACAAAGCAGTTTTAACCAATTTTATTAATTTAGATATTGCAACTTTATATCTTAGCATCTCTCCCAATAAAAATCGCAGATTAACTGTTTTAAAATTTCATATCTTTCTTTTTAAAAAGTTTCTTTTTTCTTGTGTGTAATTTTTATATCTGCTTAAAAAAAGAAAGGGAAAAAAAAGCAAATTTAGACATATTTCTCCGAGAGAGGGAAATTCTGCAGCTCCAGGGAGGGGGGGGGGATGCAAGGCCCACCACTCGTTCCTTCTGTCCAAATAAAGAAATGTCAAGACTGCAAAAATTACTCTTCCAATATTAACAAGTATAAGATTGAAAAAGTAAGAATCCATTGAAATTGAGCCAACCATTTAAGTTATAAACTAATTTTCATATTTATTTTTAATATACAAGAATAAATCTGCTTAAAATGTCATGCAACTTTAATTTTTTCCTGTCCCGTGCTAGGGGATGCAATTCTAATATTAATTATCAATATTAATGATAATATTAATTATCAATCACCATTTTGAAATCCTTGATACATTTCTTTTGTGTCAGATTTCAATGAATCGTCTCAATACTTCTTGTTGCAATTTAATTGTCGATCCAAAAATGTCTTTTATATAGTGAAATATTTTAATTATAAATTACACATTTCTAAGTGTGTTTTAATTAATTTTAAAGATGTTTAATTGAGTTCCAACTAGAGATGGGAATGCTCGAAAAAAAAACGGAAAAGTTGGGGAAAAAAACGGTTTTTTTCAGTTTTTTTTCCAAAGGGCTATTTTTTTATTTTTCCAATTTGGAAAAATTGAAATTTCATTTATAAAATAATGTAGTCAAAATTTTATAATCGCTACATTCTGATACTTTTATTTATATTTTTTTCATGTTTAGTGAAAATCAAAGCCTCATGAAAATCTTATTCATAAGCAGGGATCTCTTTAGAAAGAACTTGAATCCCTTAAGGGTGTTCTTAACTGCTCTGCTCAACAAGCGCAAAACATTTTGACACATTTACAAATTCATTTTTTAACAGAAATATATAAAATTGGAAAAACTGACCATGGAATGATCAATAAAATACCTATTGAGTTATATGCGATTTTGATCACGTGACAAACACGTTTTTCACCCATTCTTGACCGGCTATTCTTCTTTCGTATTGAAATTCGGTTCAAAACGACCACTTTGACACTATTTTCTGAAAGATCTATTGCGTTTGCAAAAAAATGGAAAAAACAGCTTGTTTACATAGTTTTTGAACAACAACACCTGCTAGTTTCATGCGTTTGCGAACAAATGTAAATTAAAACTTATGTCACAAAGTTGCCCTTTTAGATTTGAGAACAGCCTTAAAGGATCCTTCATAGTTTTTTCTCCTTAAAACATATGACCTTCAACGAAATTCTTTCTCTTAAAAATAGACATTTCAGAATTTTTTGTACGATCTCCAAATTAAATTCTTCACAAACGTAATTATTTCAGAATAAAAAAAAAAAAAAAACCTGTTGTATAATAACTGCAATAACCAATGAATCTATTATCTAGCTATTTATATGTACAAAGGACCATCTAAATAATGTCTAAAAAATAATGTTAATTATGACAAATAAATACTTAAATATGACAAATTTACAAAATTCCAATTACATTTTACATTTCATTCACATTTTTTACAAGTTCACAAGTTTTTATAAAAGTTCACAATTTCGCAAAAACATGATCGTGTGAAAAAAAATCCAAGCAAATCCCTGGTAAGATAATTAAATGCAACTTCTCTCATTAAAAATGAAAATTCATGTGCAAAAGTATTTCAATGGTTATACCAATAAATACAAAATGGCAAGATGAAAAATTTAATGTAAAATTTGAAACATGCATTTATTTTTATTCGCATGGCTGTAATTTTTCACTATTGTTAAAAAAATTTCTTTTGATAATAACATGTAGTTGAAATTATGTATCACTTTTTTTCTTTTTTGAAATATATATTCTTAGATTTGTCTATATGTATTTTCAAAAAATATAAATCCATACAAACTTTGCAAAGAAAATGTAAGCAAATCTCTGTGAAAAATCTAGTTGAAAACAATTTTCAAACATATGGAAAAATCCACCTGTTTTAAAAGTTTCATTTAAAAAAAAAAAAAAATACCGCTTTCAATTTCAATATTAAGGATCTAAATCTTACTAAAACATAGTTTGGGTTTAGTCTGGAAAGCTGTACCAAAACCACATATACAGGAAATGAAAATTATAACTTTTAGGGGGAGGGGGGAGTAATATTTTAAAATAATACCAATTTTTAAACAACGGAAGATTTGAAAATGATAATAGTATTTATAATACTAATACCAGAACTACTATAATTTGTTTCTTTTACACTGGCATCCTTTATGTATTTGAAAACCAGTACTATGCAGATGAGATGTACAATACAGTTTAAAACTGCTTTAAAACTACAGTAATATTGGTTGAAACTAAAGTTGTTTTTTTTTTAATTAGCTCTACTGATATAATTAAAAAAGTGCTACTGAAAAATCATTTTAACAGACACATGATATATTACAAACACTGGTTTTCTCTCTCTTTTTTTTAATAACATATTCACATGTAAAGGGAAATTAATTTTTTTAACGTGCATAAATATTGAAAAAGTTTATTATTGTATACTTTTTAAGAAAATATAACTTATTTTTGAGAAACATTTATAGGAAATCAAATTTTCCAGAAAAAAACTGGTTTTTTTCCGCCACTTCAACTTTTCCGGAGAATTTACATCTCTAGTTCCAACTTTATAAATAACCTTATTTCTTAATAATGAAGACATTAAGCACTTATGTGAAAACATCCGCTTGCTAATGTTAATCCAATGGTAGAAATTTTTTGAAATATTTTTTTTTATGGATAAAGTCAATCTCTACAAAAGTAGTTTTTTATTTTTTGATTATGATTGCAGTTTTTTTTATGACTTTAAAGGTTTTTTTTTTTTTTTTTAATAAGGTTACTTTTGAAACTTGTTCTGAAAGTGAATCTGTTAACAATATAGAAAAGCAAATGAGATATTAAAAAAAATAATCCTGTACGATTAACATTAGAAAGCAGGTGTTTTTGCAAGAGTGAAGTAGCCCCTTAATATTGCAATAACACATAGGTACTAGTAATTTGTAGATAGAATTGCAAATATGTCAGCCAGTGATGTAGTTGGAAAAAAATATTTGTGGGAATGCACCTTTTCACTTACTCTGTCACCCTTAATTTAACAATGGCAGGGCTGCTATAAGCGTCTATTTTTATTATTATTTTGCTTATGTTCTTCTTAATTGGTTTTTCTAAACAGTATATAAGAAAGATTTTTTTTTAATAGTGGTAGAACAAAAATAATCACCAATGGAAACCCTGCAATAACTGAAATAAAAAGGGTAGGAGGCAATAAAATAGCAACACAATTCATTGATTTGCGGTATGCCGCTTCGTTTATTGAAAGTACAAATTATATATTCAGTACAAAATATATATGACTAATATTTATCAATATAAACACATTTTACATACAACATTTTCCCAAGACAGTTTCCGCAGGGTGCTGCATCCTGTCTGCCATTTGGTTTAAAAAAATAACATCCTTCTGTCCAAATGAGGATCTTCAATACAATGAGAGTCATCAAAAAAATGCAAGATTTGGAAGCTTAGTATATTTTGCATCAAGAATCCAAGTTGGGTAAAGTGGAATTGCTTCAAGCACCTTAAATTCTCCACCTATTTTAATATTGAAAGGGTGAAATTTTTAAAATATAAAATTGTTAATTGTGCAGACATAACATAATTTTACTTAATCATGCAGTATTATAATAAACAAAATAATCAACTTTCCCAGTTAGACAGATTTTGGATGCAATGTGCACAAAAAAAAGTAATACTGAAATGGAAATGAGAAACTGGAAAAGAGCGCTCCCGTAGGTTTAACCTTTAACATTATTTCAACATTTTTTTCTCGTTGATTATTCCCATTTTATAGTTTAAATTGACAATTAAGGCCAGAACGAAAGGCGAAGGGGGGTGCCAAATGAAGATTTTGTTTGTCGTTTCATACAAAAATGTGTAGATATATGAAATACAAAGAAACTCGCAAGCTAATGTTAAACCTATGAGAGCGTTCTTTACAAATTTTGAAAGTAACTTTATAAAAAACAAACAACAACAAAAAAAAAATCTGCAACCAAAATCGAAAAGGCAAACACTAACCCGGTTAAAATTCAATCTCAGCTATTCTAAGCAAGAAAAAAAAAAATAATTTAAAACTATTAATATGCAAGTTAGAAATTTTAAAAAGAACGCTCTTAAACATTAGCGATCCACCTTCTTTGCATAACTGGAGTAGGTTCTTAACGCTCAAACTAATGTTAATCCTATGGGAGCGTTGCTTACACATTTCTTGCTGGATTTTTTTTTTCTTTTTCTGCATAGGGTACCTGCGGTCGATAACATTTATTGTGCGTGAAGAGGGGGGAGGGGGGCGCCAAAAAAAGCCTCCTTTACCATGGTAAAACAACTTTATTTTTTAGGAACTCATCGAATCTTCATTTCTAGTGCCAAAACAGAGTTCGTCCCAAATTTTGGTGATTGGCCATCAGCTGTTTAAAAAAAACTATTTTACCTGTACTATAAGGTAGCTTTATACAACTTCAGAGTTCATACTCAATCTTAAAATGTAAAAGTTTTTGAAGATTTTTTTTTTTTTTTTCCTAGGAGTGCCTGCGAAGAAAAAAAGAAAAGCATAACAGCAAACAATATTTCATTTCCTTCCCCACCAATTCTAGAAAAACCTTTTTTTTTTCGAGGGGGGGGGGGGGCATTTTAATAACTAAAACTTATCTGTACTACAAAGTAACAAATAGGAATTTTTTATTTTAAGGTATCTGCCTCTGTTTAGAGTGCTTTAAAAAAAAAAAATGGACAATATTGAATAAATACACGTATTTTTAGTTCAATTGTAATACAGAATAATGAAAAAATATAAAATCTTAGAAATATCTTCAAGCATTCTAAAAAATTGGAGTTTTTTGCCATTTGTTTAGCAAAATTTTATGCTTTTACCCGACAGCTTACACTCAATTCAATTAAATATATTTCAATTTACTTTCTACTACATACTACTATGACACATACCTGTGCACTGAACTAGAAGTTTTACAATATCTTCAAAATTAACTGAAATATTTCAAACAATACATATTTTTTATAAAAAATTACCATTTTTTTATATTCAAGTGCCTATAAAATAACTGCATTATCACATAGATCCTAGTTCAGATTATAGTAAGTAATATGGAAAGCTTTCTGACAAATAACAAATTTTCACGGAAACATGTTTAAAACATTTTATGTAATTAAGTTTATTGTACATGGAAATAACAGAAAAATTGGTTTTCCAGAAATCACATTTAAAAATTTCTTAGTGTTATAAAAAATGTAAGAAAATCATGCATAGAACCATTGTTTTAAGAAATGTTTCAAAAAATTTAAACATTGTTCCAAGAAATGTAAATAATGTTTAAAAATCATATAAACATATTTTTTTAAAATTATTTTCTTTGTATAAAAGGCTTTAAATATGTTCAAATCATGTGAATACAAATACAGACATATTTAAGTATTTTATAGTAATAAGTAGTTATTTTATAAAAAGTAAGTTAATGCATTTCTACGATTTTCGAATTTTGTCGTGAAACAATGGTCATGCATTAAAACACATTAATTTTTTTAAAATTCAATTAGAGGTCCCTCATATACACACAATTCCAGGATTACAATGCTCTGTTTACACTTTTATGTATTTTCTAAATTTAACTTTCTTTTCCACCGAACTTCTTTACTGTGTATGAGACAGAAATTAAACATTTTTTAAATTGATATTGAATACGCTCTTGTTGTGCTTAACATTTTATTATTAATTAGTTATTTTAATCCTACACATATGTGTAAGATTAAGAATATTCTTTCACAACAGATTTTGAGAATGTTATAATTTTTTTTATTATTTAGCTTATCTGGTAAACAATTATTTCAAGCTTCTTTTGATTACTCAATAGGCAAAAATCTTTAGATCCATTGTAAATTATGATTATCACAGATTTAAATTTGCGCATCATTTTAAAAACTAAGAAAATGTCTGATGTGACTGTAAAAAAAAAAAAAATTTAATCACGATTTAAATCATCTAATTACAATCGCTAATACCCCAATAACTATTCACAATGTGTGATCTTAAGTATTAAAACTTTTCATACCTTCTTTGCTTTGTTTTTTCTTCAGGCATTTCTGTAGAATGTAAGAGCCAAGAAGATTCTCTTCATTTTTCAGCTTAGCTTTGTTTTTTTCCCTCCTACTGACATAATTGGTGTAAACAAGTTTTTCCGCTCTTGACTGCTACTCAAATAAATTAAACTTCTCATTGATCCCATTCTACAAAAAAAAAAATATATACACATTATCAGAAATTATAGGCATAGCTGAAATATTTTACACTTATAGACTTTTAAAAAATACTTTTTATCCAAATTCTACATATAGTTCATAACCTGTCAAAAATAAAATTTTTCAATGATACTGTTTTCCTTTATTAGCATTTTATACTGCCTTTGTAGGCCTTGGAAAGAATAACAGAGAAAGGGAGGCAACAAACTGCAATGAGCTTATAAGTACCTACTACATGAAATGATAAAACAAATTCTGTCTCTGAAGTAGAACATAGTTTTGAATTATTATATATTAACTGAACTTCATACACACATTATCTATCAATACTTGTATAAAAGAACATGTCCTATCTTATTCATAACCAATGCCTCAATTGTTTCTCCTAGGACAATGAAAATCAGAAGACATGTTCCTTGCACAATACAGGCAGTTTTAGGTATGAGCATGAAATGCAGCATAAAAAATCTGTGAAAAAACAGTTAAACACGTCTTTCAGCAATTTAAGAAATTCAACCACCTTTCACTATGCACAATCTATTTTTTCCCAGACATGGGATACAACGATGCACAATTTTAAGCTTCCAAAAGTACTTTAGAAAAGTTAATAAAATAAGATGTGAAACATTCTGTTTTATTAACTTCAACAAATCTCTGGTACATTCAGAAATGTTTTCATGTAAGTTGTTCTTTAAATTTCAGAAAGAAAAAACTTAAAGTGATCTACTGTCCCCATCTCACCATGCATTTAACCCATTAACGACAAGCTTCCTTTACACTTCTTTTAATTCTTCGACACCAGTTTTTGCGACTTTGTAATTTTGAATTATTCAATCACGCAAAATATGAAATTAGATAATGTGAAAATTTCCAAAGTAAAATACTGGTATTGAAATTTAAATATTTTGTTCGCCTTGCATGGCAAGTTTTCTTGCCAACCGGCTTTAATGAATTTGAAAAAAACAATAAAGAGTAAATTGTTTCGTTCTGCAACCTCCCATTCCATCCCAATATCTAGAAATTAAGATGGCAGGGTGGTAGCAGAAATTTCAAAGAGGGACGGGGGATGGGGGGCGGGGGGGGTGTAATTAAGATGTTTAATTATTTACTCATTACTACAAAAACAAATAGTCCATTTAAAAAAAAAAGAATTTAATGAGAAGTAGAAAATTTTACAGCATAGGTGCTTTTTAAACAAGTTATTCATTTTTACGTTGACCTACATATTTAGTATACTAAGATATGTTTGTAGAATACAAATAAAATGATGTACAGGGCCACGTAAAGAATTGGATACATGGCCGTCGATGGATGATAATTTCTGGATGTGTGTGTGTGTGGGGGGGGGGGGGGGAGGTAGTTAAGATGTTTGATTATTTACTCATTACTACAAAAACAAATAGTCCACTTTTTTAAAAAAGACAATTTAATGAGAAGTAGAAAATTTTACAGCATGAGAGGAATTTAGACTGTTGATTATTTATTCATATGTATTGTTACTTCAGAGTAAAAAAATAAGTAGGCAGAATTTTTTTTTAAAGTTAACATTTTAAAATATGTGCCGAAAAAAAAAGAGATGCCGGCAGAAATTTCAGTGAAATAAAATTTAGATAAATACTTTGTGTACTTAGGGGGTGGGGGGTGGGGATAACAATATGAAACAAAACAGATAAATAATAAAATAATGCCTCTTTTTTAAACACTTCAAACACTTTTAAAAATACTTATACTAATTTATTATGGCAAAGACATAAGTTTTTTTTCTCCAATGGTACAGAATTTTTTTTTTTCAGTTATTCTTAATTTTTCCCAATATCAACATTTTAAATTATTTCTTAAATGGGAAAAAAAAAATCTATGCTTTCCTATTAAATATCAGTTAAAAATTATCACAATTAGTACAGAACAAAATATTTCTAATAGGTGTAATATATTTTCTCCTTCAAAAACAGACACTGTTACAAATGACATATAGGAATAAGTTTTTAATATTATCAATTAAATCTACTTTAGAGCTCAGTAGCAGAAAATTCTCCAAGTGTTCCGACAGATATTTCAGGGACAAGAAATAATCTGCAGGTAAAAGATTTTCACAATTGAAGCATTAATTAATCAAACAATCACTTACATGTAGCGTTTTTATGCATTTTATAAATTTTTATTAATAATAATAATCTTAAGTTTTTGCATTAAGTAATAAAGAACTAAAAATAATATAAAGCAAAATAAAGATTCGAAGAAAAAGAATCTGTAAAAGAGGAAAGAAAATCCGTGATGACCGTCTCCCATCTCGAACTTTCTGCTATCAGGCTTTAGGGATAAAAAAGCAATGTTATTCTATCTAGCATGAAAAGTATGGACTACCTCTTAACAAATTAAAGCAGATCTATTTTTAAATGTATTAATAAGATATGTCAAAATCATATTATAGAAAGTTAAAAGATATTAGATAGGCAACATTTTCACATTTACTTTAAGTTTAAAATATATAAAGTTTTATGCTTACTTAACGGACTTTATTTTAGGTGGTTCCTCACATATTTAAAATTTGATTAAAAAAAAAAAAATACAGCTCAAAAGTAATTTTGCTGAAAAATTATAACATAGCTTGTTTACTATATAGCTTTTATTTATTCGTGTTACAATCACAAACATATTTGCAAATTTTTCAACTTGGGTATTCTGACCTTTTCAATTCTAGAAATCAATCTCAACAAACCAATGTATTGAAATTTTTATCAAAAAATAAAATAACCATAAAGGCAAATAGAAACCACTCACTTTTAATGAATTAAAAATCACATTCATGAAAATAATTTTTATTTTTAGAAACGACATTTTTATCAACTCTGAATAAAATTTTCAAAACAATAAATAAATAAAATAAACTGTATGCGACAGAAGGAGCATCGAAAATCTTGTTGAAAGGGAAGACTTAAATTAAAATTTTAAAAGGCGAAAGATTTCCACATTCGGCGACTTTTAATTTAGATGTTGTTTTTAGATTAAAATTTTAAAGCTTCCCCTCTTTAATACGTATTTAGAGATGGTTTTGATAACATACATGAGCGATCTTGTGGTTTAAAATTATTAAACAAAGTATTTAGTCATAAAAACATTTAATATATTTCACATAATCTAATATACAATACATTGAAAATAAATATTAATCGTTAATTTAAAAATAATTCGCAGTATGAAAACAATATCACTGAAGAATTTCTACTGCATTGTACATGTGATTTTTTTACTTCTAAATAAATTATGCAATGCAAAAAGATTCATCACTATAGAAGAAGTATTACTTAAAATACTTTCAAAAACAACTATATTAGGATTAACTATCACTAAAGAACAGATAAAGATATATAGTAAAAACTTACTTTGAACGGCATGAACATGAATAAAGGCTCTGTTGTGTCAGCGTCAGTCTTGTATTTTCCTCAAAATCTGATATCCAGGAATACAGCAGGTGTTTCTGGCAACCACATTTGTTAATTTTTCCAAAATCATTCAAAGTTAAATAATTTAGAAATCTATTCTCGCGTTTGACATCTTTATGCGACGCTCCAAATGCAAAATTTCCTTTCAAATACAGGAAGACGAGCAGACGACAATCTGTCATCAAGCAGACTACGGGTCACGTGAATCGCAGGGCCGGGAGCATCAGCGCCACGAACCACGTACTAATTTCAGGGATGAAAAGCGGGGATGAAAAGCGTATCTTCATTGTTCTCCTGTGCTCTATCTCCCTGGCGATAATAACATTTGGCGAAGAGTACTTCTGGGGGTTTTGTATGAATTCTATTTTAAGCTGACTTGGTTTGAATGCATACTAGCGTTGATGTATGACGTTTGCCTGTAAATCTGAGAACTTGAGTTCGAATCCAAGCATGCGGGAAGTTGTTTAAATTTTTCAATGATTAATTAAGTTATAAAAAATATTTTTTAATATTTAATTATTAACATAATATTATTAATTAATCCATTATTATATAAATATAATTATATGATAATATTAATATAATAATATTATTTATATTTAAAAAAATTATCATTTGTGATTAAAACTATATGCATTTTGTTTTTAAAGCTGCAGTTAGAGGAGAATATTAATATTTATATTTTAAAATTATAATATTTTTTTTAAATATAATTAATAATATTAAAATAATTAATATTATTAATTAATTATTATATAATATAATTGTGTAATAATATTAATATAACAATTATTATTATTAATTATTATATAATAATATTAATATTATTGTATTACTTAGTATATTCTTTAAAAATTGTCGTTTGTGATTAAAACTATATGCATTTTGTTTTTCAAGCTGCAGTCCTAGGGAGAATATTACTATTTATATTAAAAATATTGTAATAATTTTTTTAATATAAATAACAATGCTATATTATTATATAATTATTAATATAGTATATTATAATATAGTATTAACTAATTAGTAAATTATTATATAATATAATTATACAATAACATTAATATAATTCTTCTTGGGACTGCAGCTTGAAAAACAAAATGTATATAGTTTTTTTTAATCACAAATAGCATTTTAAAAATATATAAATAATATAATTATATTAATATTATTAATTAATTATTATATAATATAATTATGCAATAATATTAATATAACTATTATTAGTATTAATTATAATATAATATAATTATATAATAATATTAATACAATTGTATTATTTATATTCTTTAAAAATTGTCATTTGTGATTAACACTATATATACATTTGGTTTTTCAAGCTGCAGTTCCAGGGAGAATATTACTATTTATATCAAAAATATTGTAATAATTTTTTTTAATATAAATAATATAATATTATTATATAATTATTAATGTGATATATTATAATATAAAATTAATTATTATTATTATTATTATTTATTAATTAATTATATTATATAATTATACAATAACATTAATATAATTATATTATATTATTTATATTAAAATATATACATAATTTTTAAAAATATAAATAACATTTTTATATTATTATATAATTTATTAATTATTATATAATAATATTAATATAAGTATATTATTTATATATTTTTTTAAAATGCTATTTGTGATAAACAAAAAAGAAACTATATATATTTTTTATTTTTCAAGCTGCAGTTCCAGGAAGAATTTGCAGTTTTAATCCATAAAAAACCTTAAAATCCAGGAGGGGGGGGGGGTGAAGAAGAGGTTGGATTCCCTAACAATCCCATGAATTTGTAACTGTATGCTCTTAAACCTTTATGGAATATAGTTCAAAATTATACATTACATGGAACCAAAAAAGGAAAAAAAATACTTGTCTTTATTTTTTATTTATTTTTGTCTTTGCTACTTAAATGTCATTTTAGTTGAAATTTTACACTTTAGTGTGTAATGTTAGTTTCTGGTGCAAATAAATTGCAGTTTCGCAGTAGCATTAATTTGGTATGTATGTGTGTATGAATGTGTGTGCAGGGGGGGCGGGTGAGTTCTGTCTTTCATTTGACAAACAATCATTATAAAATATAGCGGCACAGTTAATATATATTTTTTTTTCTGGAAGAAGTTATATACTTTGAACAATTATTATTAATACAAAGTGGAAAAACGAAAAAAAAAAAGTTGTTGATTATGCATAAAAATATTTTGTAATGAATACGTCAAATTTAAAAAACAACGTAAAGAAAAACCCAAATATTTAGGATTAACAGCATTCAGTCAAAAGATTTATTATTTATTTAAAATAAGCTTACTGTATAATATAAATTTAGTTATAATTAGCATATAGTCTAAATATGTATTATTATTTATTTAAAATAGTCTAATCTAATTGTATAATATAAATGAAAAAAATACATGAACATTTTATAATTATTAATATTTAATAATAATATTTATTAAATCAATATAATAAATACATAGTAATAATTTTTATTAATAAATGAATATTGATTAAGATATATTAAATAATATAATAATAATATAAAAGCAGAAACAAATATTCTGAGCAATTAGTTATAAATCATCTGCATTTACAAATATAATATCAAATTCGTATAATATACATTTGTATTAGAAGAAAATATTTAATAAATAATAACAAAATTTAAGTATACTTAGTTACAAAATATATAACGTTTAAGAAAATTAATAATAATAATAATAAACTGAAGGCAAATATTACTAAATTTGTATTTATAAATATACAAAATACATTAACCAGCATCCTTCTAAAACCAAATTAACCCAATATTGCCTAAGTAAGTACATTCATTAAACAGAAATTAAATAAATAATTTTATTACAAAGAGCGATTTTTTTTTTTTTTAAGAAAAAGAAAAAAGAAATCTTTCATTCGTCTTTATTTAATAAACAAAAATTAATATTAAGTATATACTTGGATATAAAATATAGCGTTCAAAAAATTAATTAAAAATGTATTGAAGAGACATATTTCTAAATCATTATTTATAATTATACAAAATGCATTGAATAACATTCAACAGATTACCATTATGTTATAAAAAACGCATTTTTGCTTTATTTTGTTTGTAATGTAATTTCTCAAAACAAGTGCAAAGTCGCCAAAACTGGTTGAACAACATGTTGGACACTGGGCAACCAACAACCAATAAGATTGCGAGCTTCGGCTCGGAACGACGAACTCCCTTGGAAAAAAAAATTATGCCTTTCATCGCCAAAAGGTTGTCTTTTATGGCGGTGATCACCTTATTGGCAACTGTCGGATTTGATTTATGCGAGAGAAACGCCGATGCTAGAAAGTTTCAGCGGGAACCAGAGGAGAAAAACCGGTTTGGCGCGTTTTCTCTGCCCACCATCACGTGACGGTGGGTAGCGATCCCGGCGTCAAGAAAGGGTCGCTATTTTTGAGTCCAGTTATAAGAGAAGTCTATGATGGTTCACCCGATCCACAGAACGGGCGAAATCAACAACAATATAAAATAACTCCATATGCCTCAGTCTCCTTCGTGCCCGGTCGACCTGATCGTGGTTGCTGAACAAGCTCCAAGTGAATTTATATTTATAAATAAGAATCTGGCAACATTTGTGATTGTAAACAAACGGCCGCAATGTTTGTGATTCTTCGGTCATGAATGAAATCGATATTTGCTGATATTATTAATTTTATTTTACTCGTAACTCTGTTTTATTTTATTTTAGTGCTCGTTTTGTATGTTTTGTGTTATATTTCTTCTTAATTTTAACGTTCAAATGTAATTTGTTACGTAACTTGATAATTAACTTTGTCTTAACCGCTTTTTTGAAACTAATTAACAGACAAAAGTTTAGGTACGTTCATACTGAAATATGTGAATTTTTGTATTTTCTTGGCAACAGTTAAAACTTCGATATATAAGAGAATAAAATGATTGTAGTTTTATTAATTATTCTTATTCCTAAGGGAAGTAGCGCTGAGTCCTTTTGTTAATTTTCAGAAAAAAGCATGTATCCAATATTTCGTTCTGTTATAGTACGTTGCTGTTTTTGGGAAAAGTTCCATAACCTATGTCAAAAGTTTTGATGATAAATGTTTTGATGTGCATATTTTTTCCCCCATAAAACTTATAACTCCCCCTTATTTTTGTAAACTATATTTTTCTGTAGGTGTAATGTTATGTAAGTATATTTTTTGTGCAATTTGTGCATTTTTTCAAATAGATATTTGTTACTTACATATTATCTCACTGTGCCAACAATGGTGCCGGAAATATTACATAATGTTTATATTATATCCAGTGGGCATAACAAATCGCTAGAAATGAAACTACCATCTTTAATATAGTGTTTATTGCTAAAAGCCGCAAAATTTGGCGGTATGTGTTAAATAATGCATATACTTACTAAATTACCGTTTTGTATTATTTTAGTTTACTTTTATATTACAGAGAAGAGTGGGGTGGAATGGGACAGTAGGATTTTCTCTTTATGTGTCATTCTAAACGTTTCATCAATCACACACTAGATGAAGCAATGGTAGCCCAATCTTCAGTTGAAAAAAGTTTTTGATCTGCATAATCTTACAATTGTATAAAGTAAATAACATTATTTCAAGAATCAAAAGTAAATTTCCTTCATATACTTTTTTATGCTTTCTGTATATTAATGACTTATTTATACATAGATGTATAGTTTTCCTATTTATGGAACATTATACTGTATATTATCCATAATTTAAACTAAACCTTCAAGCAATATTTTTGTTTATCCAGGAAGTTTAACATAAAAGAAGGTAGTGGGGAGGACTGGGACAAGCCAGTAAAGGGAGGAATGGGACAAATTCATTTCCTTCATTTTAATAAGATAAATGTAAATTGCTATTATGCATATATTTTTAGAGGTCAATATATTTATTATAACATTGATAATATATTTATTTACTTCAAAATATAAATAAATTGAACTGATGATTTTTTAATGTCATCTGTGACTGACAATTCTGAATTTTCCTTCCAGTGATGGAGATACTGGAAATTGATACTGTGGCACATGCATTATCAACCTACAAGTTTTGTTAGACTGTATACCTAGCCAACACTAGGCTATTTGTGCCGTATAGTTTTGTTTTATAGCTGTCCCATACCTCCCTGTTAGTGGGGAGGTATGGGACACATTTTGAAACTTACGATTTCTTTAATTATAAAATTATTTCTGCAAATTATGTTTGTATATTGTTCAAGGACATTAGTAAGTGTTTCATTTTATATTCTATAAATTGAAATTTTTGTTTATGTGTCAAAGTTGATTTTCTTAATTTTGTAAAAAGTGACCCATTCCTCCCCACTCTCACCTGCATATTTTAAATTGTAATGACTGTTGTGAGCAAGATTTTACCTTTTCATCTGTGTCTTCAGAAATATTAAATAACAATAAAAATTCATAAAAATTGTAGGGGAGACTTGGGAGAGTTGATCCCTAGGTCTAAAACCAGAGAAAAAATGCAATTAAGTTTCTGAACCTGGAAACATTAATAAAGTGATTCCTTATCAATAGATCTAGCAACATAATTTCATTCATCCATTTTTATTTTTGTTGTAAGAAAGGAATCTCTGTTTTCTTACCATCAAACTTCTTTTTGAGTAGGTAGTTTGTGTTTCATATTTTTTGCTAAATATAACTAAATTACTTAATTTTATTGATATAATATACTAACATTCCAAACTGCTTAAATGCTGTTATTTAAATCCAATACAGCTTCTTTATTTTTTATTTAGCAGTTTTTTCCCCAAACATGCACATTAGGGACACTTGATCTCTGTTGTATGGGGAGACTTGATCCTGGGGATCGAGTGTCCCCAAATCAAAATTAAGCTAAATTAATGTTAAATTTTATTAACCACCTATTTCTCATTGTGACATTTCAATATTATCTGTATTATTTAGAATATGGTTGCCTTGATTTTAGATGGTTGACAAAGATAGAAAGTTAATATGTTACTGCATATGATGGTTAGCAAGCACATGGTGGATGAATGCACATGTGAGACATACGTTTATTTTTGCAAAATTTTTACAGCACTTCGTAAAGAATGTAAGATATTATAATCAAAACAGTAAAGTGTTAATTATAATGAATAATCATTATAACCATATAAGCATTGAAAGTTTGAATTATGCCAAAGAAAATGGAAAAAATATCACTGCACACTTCTCACAAATTACAGCCTCTGGATCGTACTGTATATGGACCACTTAAAAGATATTTTAATGTGGCTGCTCAAGACTGGATGACTAATCATCCTGTTTATATAACATGATTTATCAAATTTATATAACAATGTATGGTTTATATAACAATGATTTATCAAATTGCAGAACTGATCGGAACTGCCTATAAGCAATGGTGAGAACTAACATAATAAATGGGTTTAAAATCACTGGAATATATCCCTTAAATAGGAATTTCTGAATAGGGATGCAACGGATGTCAATTTGGCCGGATGCCGGATATTCGGCTGCAATTTAAGCCGGATATTCGTCCATAGTATGTTTACATTTCTACCCCTTCCTCCCAAATCAGATTAAACATTTTTTTAAAGTTATTACTTTTAATTAAACAATTAAAAACTTATTTTAATTTCTTATTTTATGGAAAACATAAAAATATTAAATTTTTAATAATGATAATTAAATTCATTATCATTAGTTATTTAATTAGTACTATTTTAATTAAATAGTAATAAATAACAATAATAATAGTAAAATAGCAAAAAAAAAAAAAAAAAGGAAATTATGTAGGGTAGATGCGTAGCTGCCAACTTTTACGCTTTTTTATTATCACTAAAATGTAAAAGAAATTTTAGAATTATTGAATCCCAGAGTTCGCCGATTAAGTATGGAAAATTTTACTCGTATATTTAAGTGGTAAGAAAAAAGCGTAAAAGTTGGCAGCTATGGATGTAACAGTAATAGATACCCTTCAATGTTTTTGGTTTATAAAAAAGATAATCAATAAAAATTTAGCTTTTATTATTTTTTTCACAACTCCCCCTTGCATGTTTTATAATCTGTGTTATTGTTCACACTTTTAATCAAACCAATCAGAAAGCACAAGCAGAAGATAATGTTTTGAATTCCACTGTTATTCAGAGAAAATCTTAATGCACATGCTAAGAGACATTTAATAAATTTATATATTTGTTATTTTCTTGCAAAATTTGCATGTTTTTGTTTTGATAGTAATTAGTAATAGAAAACATTGAATTTTATATACTAATTTGGTTACATACAAAATTTGGTTTATTTTTACGCTTTTAAGAGCCGTGTTCATTACTGGAATGCTTAAGTACTCGATTTCCAGTAATGGACACCCTCATGTAGCCCTTGTTAAAAATGCAATTTCAGTAACGTTCATAGTGCATAAAATCTTTTGACTTAACTGAATACTTAATTAATCAAATTAATTTTTAAATTGCATTTACCAGAATGTAATAACAACAAAATTTTTTTTAAATAGCTTCTTTCTGTGAAGGGGACCTAGGTAGGACTCAAATTTTGCCTGGATCGACCCTTGATAGCTGTTAAAAAATGCTATCGAAGCAAAAGACGTTTGAAGTAAATATTCTTAAAAATTAAATTTAGTTTAATAAAAATAATAACAAAATACATTTTTTAAATAATATTATTAGTTATTCATTTATTAAAACCATGTTTTTTATTACTGGGAACATTTATTTCAAGCCAGATGTTCGGCCGGATAATTATAATATCCGGCTACTGCCAAATATCCGGCATATTGGCCGGATACCGGATGTTCGCCAGATATCCGTTGCATCACTATTTCTGAAGATCATTTTTTATCATCTTTCGTTTCAAATTAACCATTCACTCCAACAAGCAGTAAAAAAATTACAGTTAAACCAAACATAGTCACACCAGAAGACATACAAGCTTTCCCCAAAGTTTCATTACCAAAAATGGGAAAATCTAAAGAAATGAAAAAAGGGTCTTAAAAAATTTTGACAAGCACACCAACTAAAAGACAGAATGAAGAAGAAATACAAGATTGTCAACTAAGAAACAAAAATCGGGAAAAACTCAAGTTGTCTAGAACTATCATTTCATCAAGAAAAAAAGTAAAAACACTAAAAAGAAAATTAGTCATTTCGTTGGAAAAATTTAAAAGATTTTATCATTTGAATTTGAAATCAATTTTCTAAGAAAACGAGGACTTCATTTCGACCAATTTATTTATCCAGAAAATGTTGACAATAGTGTTGTGGACAATGATGACATTGTCAAAAAACTACCAAACTTTATCGAATTCTTCAAACTGCAATAATTTCAATATTTACATTTGATTTTTCAAGTTTTGAAAATGATTTTTGATCATTAATCGTGTCCCCCCCCCTTTTTTTTTACATGTTAGTCAACAATAAATTTGATTTCTACTACTTAATTTGAATCATTTCAATGCGTCTGTTTCAGGGATCAAGTCTACCTGCAACTGGCAAAACTTGATCCTTTTTTAATTTTTTGGAAAATAATTTATTTTTATTTAAAAAATGGTTTTTCAAAAATAAAAAAAATACTACAACAAGAAAGACCTTTAATAATAACTGGAAACATTTTTTTAAAGTTTTGTTTTTTCCAAAATAAAAATTAAAAACTGAAAAAGGGATCAAGTCTCCCCTATAATTTTTTGCATTTTTTATGAACTGTTCATTTTACGATTTTAAATACTATTTTTATGAGATGTTTTGTTACATTTTCTTTGATTCTCACAAGTTAATTTTGATAGTTTTTTTCTTTTGTGTATTATTTGTTTACAATTATTTAGAAAACAGGGGGTTCAGGCTCCTGACAATAACAATTATTTAATTAACTGATAACAACAATTATTTATTTAATTGGCAAAAACAATTATTTAATTAATGCATTCAATCTCTTGAGTTTTGTGCAAATGAAACACAATTTGTTGCAAGCATTACCTTTTTTGTTTCCATTTAAAGAAAAAGACAGCTAAATATCGTCATTTGCTGTCCAAAGTCTTCAGGGATTATTCTCTTTCAATTTCAATTTGTTGGTACCAGGGGTGCAGAAAATGTTTCTACTCCCAACATTTCCCCCAATCCACATGAAAATTTCCCCAGAATTTTACAGTATGTTATAGGTAAATGCTGTATTACCATAGGTATAGAAAATTTAGGTGCAATTCCAGAACAGGCGAGACACCCCATTTGGCGACTTTTCTGACAAGCGCCAAACACCCCATATACGCCAACATGAAATGCAGCAACCTGAAAACTAACGTGATTGGTCCACTTTCTTGAATGCTTCCAAACTGTTTTTTACTACGTCATCAGCCTGGAATTATGGGAAATACAACATTTATAAATAATGACGCATTAGAAAATACAGGAAAGCTCATTTTTATGACATGCAAAATAAAACAAACAATTTCAACATAAATTTATTGAAAAATGTGAAATTTTTAAATTACCTTTCAAAATCAGAGTAACGATTTAATGATTAAAATTTTCATTTCTCAACAACTTTCAGAAAAAATCATTGCGTCATTTAATATTTTAAAGCATGTGCCTATATCAGAGTAAACATTGAACAATTCATTTCTAATTTACAGAAGTATGAACGCTTCAGGTTCATAAAAAAAATAATATATATCACTGAATACAGCAACCTAGTTCTGCAGAAATCTGAAAATCAGAAAAAACTCGTTAAAGCAGCAATCACTGAACGTCGTATGAACGCTTAACGCGTTCATTAGCCAAAAAAAAAATCACTGAATTCAGCAGTTCTCGCTGTGTAGCAATCTCAAAATGTACAAAACTCGTTAAAGCGGCAATCACTGATCGTCGTATGAACGCTGACACGTTCATTAACTGAAAAAAAACATCACTGGATTCAGCAGTTCTCGCTGTGTAGCAATCTCAAAATTCAGCGGTTCTTGCTATGCCATCGCTACCAGCATACATAATAAATATACAATAAATGGCTAATATAAAACACTACAACAAAAAAATGCATAAAATTATTAACATACCTTAACAGACATCTCCTTTCTTGAAAACCAACTCTAAAAAATGTTGAATTGCCATAATTTCGTAAATTTTCAGTCGTTGATAAACTTCATTTAACTTTCCAGCAAAAAAAATGAACAAATACTCACAATTTCAAACTAAATTACACGGGTACTTTAACTTTCAAATTTTACAACTAAAAACAGCAAAAAAATTAACAATAACAAACTTTTGCCTTGCCGTCATATTAATTTTTCAATTACAAAATGTCTTCCTTCTATAGCACAAAATTAGCACTCGCCAGGCGTCGAGTAACACTTATAACGTGGCGATTAACTTTATTGTCCTCACTCACCAAACTCAATGGACACCACTCGCCAAACGTGATGGTTGAAAGATCGATGCCAGGGAGAAAAGGGGTGAAATTCGTTCGGAATTTACAGCGGCCAAATCGGCGATTCTCCCGAACGTAAGAAAAGAAAGTAGCAGGGGTGATTCTGTCTCGAATTTTCCGAAAATGTAAGGCATTCGTTTCCGGGAAAAAAAAAAAAAAAAAAAAACGGTCATCAGCCCGAAAATTCGGACATAAAAATATCGCTAATTTCAATATGGTCGCTGAAAAAAATCAATTTCGTCAATCGTTCGTAAAAAAAAAAAAAATCACCAATTCCGTCAAAGAATCGCGAAAAACGTGAATTTCGCCCAAGAACCACGTAAAAAACGCGAATTACGTCAAAACATCGCGGAAAAAACGCGAATTTCGTGAAAAGATCCGGAGAAAACGCAACTTTCGTGACAAGATCGTGGAAAAACGTAAATTTCGTCAAAAAATCGCGGAAAAAACACAAACTTCGTGAAAAGATTGCGGAAAAAACGCAAATTTCGACAAAGAATCGCGAAAAAGAATAGCGAAATTCTTCAAAGTATCGCGGAAAAATGCAAATTTCGTGAAAAGTTCGCGGAAAAAACGCAAAATTCGTGAAAAGATCGCAGAGAAAACGGAACTTTCGTGACAAAATCGCGGAAAAAACGCAAATTTCGTCAAAAGATCGCGGAAAAAACGCAAATTTCGAGAAAAGATCGCGGAAAAAACGCAAATTTCGTGAAAAGATCGCGGAAAAACGCAAATTTCGTGAAAAGATCGCGCAAATTCGTCAATAGATCGTGAAAAAAAACGCAAATTTCACAAAAAGATTGTGGAAAAAAACGCAAATTTCATCAAAAGATCGTGAAAAAAACGCAAATTTCGTCAAAAGATCGCCTAAAAACGCAAATTTCGTCAAAAAATCTTGAAAAAATGCAAATATTTTCAAAGAATGGCGAAAAAAACCCACAAATTTTGCTAAAAGATTACAAAAAAAAACGCAATTTTGTGAAAAGATCGCGGAAAAAACGCAGATTTCGTCAAAAGATCGCGAAAAAAAGTAGATTTTGCAAAAGGTCACGAAAAAACACGAATTTCGTCAAAAGAGCGCGAAAAAAAACACGAAATTCATTAAATGGTCGCAGAAAAATGCATATTAGTTAGTGCCGAGGGGGGAAGGGGGCCCTCTGCTGTAACCTTTCTGAAAATTTCCCATGAATTTATTTCATTGCAATTAATAGTAAAAATAAAATTTTTCAGTTGAGTGTAATCATATCGAATGGTAAGTAATATACACTGGTTATCAAAAATTAAGGAAAAGTCACAAAAGCCAATTTTTAAATACGGGAATACTCAAAAGGAAGTAACATAATTCAAATAATTACTATTCCTGCAGAACAGCTAGTCCATATAACATCTCATTCAGGTCACACATGGTCACAAGAGTCACAGTCACTACGGCGAAACAAAAAATAGGAAATTCCATACGTCTCTTTTATGAGTCTCAAATGACTACTATATGTGACTCCACTGACAGGTCACTGTGACTTCTGTTTTGTGGCGAGTCACCAGGTGACTTTACAATGTCATTTCATTGAGACTCTCGTGTGACTCTCATCTGGAGACTCAATTTCAAAATCATTGTGAACGTTGCATTATGATAAATCACCAAAAACTGTCAAATTAAAGTCACATGGTAACTTTTCACCACTTTTCACAGTGGTGACTTTACAGTAGGGTCTCTGTTACCATTTGACAAAGTCATGTGAAAGAAAGTCACCATGTGACTTTAATGTGACATTATTTGGTGATTTATCATAACGCAACGTGCACAATGACTTTGAAATTGAATCTCCAGATGAGAGTCTCAATGAAACGACATTGCAAAGTCACCTGGTGACTCGTCACAAAGCAGCAGTCACATAGACCTGTCAGTGGAGTCACATATAGTAGTCATTTGAGACTCATAAAAGAGACATATGAAATTTCCTATTTTTTGTTTCACCGTAGTGACTGTGACTCTTGTGACCATGTGTGACCTGAATGAGATGTTATATGGACTAGCTGTTCTTCAGAGATAGTAATTATTCAAATTATATTACTTCCTTTCCAGAATTCGCGTATTTAAAAATTAGCATTTTGTGACTTTTCCTTAATTTTTGATAACCAGTGTATATTAGTAAATTACAATGTTTGATAGTTAGAAAAAACACAATTTTGTATGGAGCGTACATAACTTTGTTACTGGCCAGTGAAAAAAATCAGTGTACTGGCTAGTGGGTAAAAATGTTAATTTTGACCTATACTTCCTTCTACACCTCGTTCTACACAAATTACAAAATGTGTGCAGAGTTGAGTTGTCAAAACATAGCTGAGCTAATTGTCAATAAAAGTTTTCAGGTAGGCATAACCATCCAGTACATAACAAATCAACCAATCCAAATTCAAGATCAGACCACTGTAGGCGTGGAAAGAATTTACAAAACGAACTGGTAACAACAAAAATCCCTTTATCGCCTCGCCAAATTTGAATGATGCCAAGTGTCTCGGCTGTTTTGGGATTCAGCCAAAATTTATTTTTCCAATATTTCTCAACTTATGAGCGAGTATATATGGCAGGGGGGAGTCTGAGAGAAAAAAAAATTCTGAAATTCACAGCAAATTTTCTGAAAGGCTACAGCAGAGTGGGGGGAGGGGGGAATACACTAACCACTCCCAGCACTAACTATGTTTTTTCCGCGGTCCTTTGATGAAATTTGTGTGTTTTTTGTGATCTTTTAATGAAATTTGCAGTTGGTGAAACACACAGTTGTTTCGCGATCTTTTGACGAAATTTGTGGTTCTTTCGCAATCTTTTGACAAAATTTTCAGTTTTTTCGTGTTCCTTTGACGAAATATGCAGTTATTTTGTGATCTTGTGGCGAAATTCACATTTTTCTGTAATTTTTGGACAAAATTCGCAATATTTTTATGTCCAAATTTCCAGATTGATGACCGATTTTTTTTTTTAATTTTCAGAACCGAATGCCTTAAATTTTAGGAAAATTCTGAACAGAATCACCCCTGATATACATTACATATTATTCTGAGATCGATTGTGAAGGTGCCATACGGATATTTTTATTTGTAGTGAAATTTTTCTATCTCAGGGAATTATGGAATTTGTTGTTAAAATCAAAATCAATTATATATGTTTCTGCAAAATTTCTCTCAATCCTAGATTGCCGGATCAGACATATTCTGCACCCCTGGTTGGTACTAGTTTAGACAATTCAAAAGAGGAGATTTATTATTATTTTTTAAGACAAGAAGACCCTGGCTAACCAAAAAAGTTTGAAAACGAAAATTTGAAAGTCAGATTCAATGTGACTCAGCTATTTCTTAAAATTGTCATGAGCTATTGAACCAAAAATTGATTTATATGAATATTTACACTTTGTTCTTTTGGTGAAACTTTTGGATGCATTTATCAAGAATTTCTAACTTATATCATCTTTCTAAAAATTGTCTAAATTTGTTCACATGTGCCCCAGTGGAGGGATAGTTGTGAACATACCTGTGGCACATGCGGACACATGCATAAATAAAACAAAAATAATTTTTTGTGAATAAAAACTAATTAGATATAGGGTCATTCCATGGTAACTTACGTTACATTTAGAACAATTTACTTCAGTAATTTTAGTAATATAAAAACAAAAAAATATATTAAAAATGTAAAGTTGACATTATTTGTTAATTAAACCTATTCAAAGCTCAATTTAGATCGAAATTACCTCATTTTAGTGTAATTTCTTGAAATCTGGCTGTTATATTTATTGTGGTAACTGAAATTACTGAAAAACAAACTTAAGTTACCATAAAAAAAAAAATGTAATTTTCATTCTAATTTTCTAGGTAATTTTCATCCAAATTGACCTTTGGATAGGTTTAAATAGCAAATCATGTCAATATTTTTTGGTGCTATATTACAAAAATTACTGCAGTAAATTGTCCTAAATGTAACATAAGTTACCATGGAATGACCCTATACCCTCTTTCTAGTTGTGTGAATAAATCAATAAATATTTCAACATAGATACAAGAAATTATTCGTAAAATTATACACTAATTACCTACTCCTTTTAAGTCAAGTTTAGCAAAACTGTGTTACTTTTAAATAAGTTATTGAATAATTCTCTTATTGTGTTTTTTTTTTTTTTTTTTTTTTTTTTTTTTTTTAATGTTGTGCAATGTATACAACAAAATTGTGCATCATGGTTTAAAAAATTGGTAAAATTGTGATAAAAAAATGGTGATTATCACAGCACTACTTATCCTTTTTTTTGGCCAACTAAATTTTACTTTCATAAAATAAAATATCTTTCAAATACTTTAATATAAGCTAAGAAAAATTAAATACATTTAAAACTGGAAATCATTAAAGAATAACAAATAAACATGTTGGTTTTTATAGAAAGTCACCACTTTTAATTGTTATCTAACTTCCAGTAAATTAAAACTGTGAAGCAACCCTAAAAACATTGAATTTATAGATCAATGTTTGACTAGGGTAATTAAATAATAAAAAAAAAAATGCATTCACAGACTTAAAAAATACACTTGTGAACTGTATATCTGTATACATATAACTGTATACATCTGCCCCCATATGTTCTGTTCACAAGTGCCCCATCTACCAACTTACACCTGACTTATAAAAAAAAAAAAAATATTTTTAATTGAAATAAGGAAACAAAACTTTTTGTAGACTTACCTAATTAATGCTACTATAGAATACAATGCTGATATTCTACTTTAAAAAATGTCTTGAATGAATTTTTACTTCAATAACTTTATCAGACTTTTTTACTTAACACTTTCTAAAACAAACAAATTACAACTACCAGAAATCTAAATGGCTTATTGTTCTGAAAATCCAGCCAAAAGATGGTAGCAGTATTACCATCTATTGGTAATTTTTTGAATTTTTTTATTTCAAATTAATTGAGTGAAATATGTAATGTTCACATGTGCCCCCCCTTCTCCCTTACATGCTGCAATAGCAGAGAAAGCATTTTCTTTCCTCATGTGTGACTGGGGACATAGTGAGGGAATGATATTTGCATTAAAAAATACATTTAATTTATCATATTTCAGTTTCAATGAGCAAATAATTACAGTTTATATGTATAACTGATTAATATTGATCGTTTAAATCACTTTTTCTTTTTGTAATTTTAAAAATATGTCTTCAAGATCCGTGGGACATAAAATTGCCACTTTTCAGAGAATGACTCATATATAAAATCTTAATGTAACGATTTTATGAAACGTTTAAATGTAGGAGTTGTAGAACGCTGGTGGTAATGTAATTTTAGTGGTATGTTGTTACTGTTGCCAGGCAGCAAGTTTTTTCTTGAATAGGGTGTATATTGCATTTATAGTTATTTGGCAAGGCTGCACAAAAGAATATGGTTACAGTACCATCTATGGACAGTAATTACTTAAAATGCATTTTAGTGACATTATGTTATTTGAAACTTTGTGAAATTTGTATGTGTTACCAAATCTTACTGTGTCAGGTTCTCCACAGAAAATATGGCATGTAACATGTTTAGTTGTTTTACTGGACGACATAAAAGAATTCAGATGCATTACACTTTATTGCCAATTAATACATTACAGTTGAACCTCGAAAATCTTCAATCGGTGGGACCGCGGCGATTCCAGATTTTGGAAGTCTGTCAAATACTTTTTATGACAATATAATAGCATACAAAATGCAATTTTCTTCCTTGGTGTATGAAGGACAATCAAATTGCCGATTTAAATAATAAAATAGGAATGATACACTAAACATAACACTTATGCCAAAATTAAACATACATATTAAAACACAATATATTAAAATATAGTACACAATAGATAATACAGGAGTGATTCTGTTTCAAATATTTAAGGCATTCCGCTCCTAAAATTTAAAAAAATCGGCAATCAGTCTGATAAACCGTACATTAAAAAAAGCACCAGAAAAAAAAAAAAAAAAAAAAAAAAAAAAAACTGGATAAGAAAACAAACTTCCTAACATGAAACCTGTTAATGGATATTAACCATGAGTGAATCAAGTTTCTGCAAATAGTTACATCACAAATTCTTTTCTCTGAAGCATTGGTGCCATTTCTAGAGTTTCTTGAAGGGGAGTAGGGAGGAATTTTCTTTGAAATAACACGTGGTATTGCACAACCCTTCCACAAATATATTTTTTAATTTGTTGTAAATCTGTTATTTTTTGGAATTTCACAAAATCATCTCATGAAACGGTCGCAGAAAAAAAATGAATTTCTTTAAATGATCATGGAAAAATATCGTGAATTTCGTCATAAATCTAAGAAACAAATATAGATTTTCTTCAATCAATCATTATAAAAAGTTGCTAATTTCAATAATCAATTGCTGAAAAAAAATCAAATCTGTCCGTAGGTGGCTGATAAAAATCGCGAATTTTGTTAATTGGTTGTGGAAAAAAAAATGAGTTTTGATAAACAATCGAGGAAAAATATCGCAAATTTCGTCGAAAAATTGAGAAAATAAATAGTGTATTTTGTCAGTCTGTCACTGAAAAATATCACAAATTTCGACAAATGATCGCCAAAAAAAATTAATTTGGTCCATCAATTGCAGAAAAATCACCAATTTTGTCAAAAGGTCGCAAAAAAAAACCCCACTGATTTTGTAAAGGACCAGGGGAAAAAAAAAAAAACGTGAATTTCATCAAAAGGTTGTAAAAAAAGCTCTCATCTTCTTTTCTTATTTTCCTATTGCATTCAAAGTTCTTATAAAAGAAACAGAACTGAAACAAATGACATTTCGGCCAACGTGCGCTCCGAGGTCATAGGGCAATGTGTCACTAGGTTGATCATTCTGTTGTCGAAGGAGCAGGAGAGTGAATATCAAGTGTGTTTATCTTTTAGTTCAATCAAAAGAAAACGAAATTGCATGATTGTTTCTTTAGTTATAAATACGTATTTGAGTGATTAAATTAGAATTAAATTAAATGAAGCTTCGAGTCATCAATAAATCCAGTCAAGTCTTCCTCTTTTTTTTATGCCCCTTTTTTAACTTTTCAGTTTTTGTAATACAGTCGAATCTCTATTTAATGAAGTCGCTAAATCCCGGAAAAAAGTTCGTTATATGGAAAATTCGTTAAATAGTGATTCACCTTTTAAAATACTTTATACTACATAAAACAGATTTTAAATTTATAAATACTAAATATTTTTACTAAAAGTAATTAATCGCATTTTTTTTAAAATAAATTATATCGATTTATTTTATTTATTTTACCCACCAATATCCATCATCTATTCATTTTTTCTATGTGTTTAAATCCTTGAAATCTGCAAGGAAAATAAAGCATTGTCCGGGAATACACTGTATTTTCTGTTTAAAGTAAATAGTTTTACATTAAAATTAACGAATTTTAATGACATTACCGTATTTATTATTATTATAACAAATAATTTTAATCATACATTAACATATGCGTCCTTAAACTTAATTTCTGAAAAACTCTGTTAATTTTGCCTCAGTTTTTTTCTTTTAAAAAGTGCTTTCTCTCATAATATGTCTCGCATCTTTGCAATGCACCAAAAGTCCCTTCATGCATATTCTCTTCTAACTGTAATCCGCGTCGGATTGTTTCAAATGATTTTAGCATTTCATCATACGAAGTTTGTTAATTCCTGCATCATGATCATTTCCATCATCATATTCGTCTTCATCGCAATTCATTGCTATGCATTGTTTTTATTTTTCACACTGTCGAAAATATCCAATTCGGATAGTGTTTCCGAGGTCTCAATTTCAGAATTAAGTGAAATACAATCATTAATCAGCACATCACGGTTAATTTCTTCTATTTTTCTCATCTGTATCCACATTTTTTAAAAGTTATTGTAAGGGATTATCGTTTTCGTCCTCCGTACTTACCGAATTCTCACTGATGACAAAGAAGGCGCCTGGTAAAACCAGTTCAAGGCCATTGAACATCATAAAATGTGTTTAAAGAAAGAATAAGTTTGAAATGTCCAGAAACATTTTGAGAAATGGGGAGAGAAAAAAAAATTAGATCACAAGAAAAAATTCCTTAAATAGAGAATGCACTTCGCTATTTGGAGGTTATTTTACGAAGAAATTTGCAAAATGTTCTTGGTTCTAAGGAAAAGTTCGCAAAATAGAGAAATTCGCAAAATAGAGGTTCGTTAAATAGAGGTCCGACTGTAATTAGTCTTTAATTAAATATCAGGCCTTATAAAAGTATACCAGAATATATCTATATTTATTTTTTTGTGTTTAGTTAAGAGAATTTAACTGGATTCGATGAGAAATATGAAAGTTACAGCTAAGTCTTATTTTAAAAATTAATAAAACTGAAATCGGATGAATGTCTGGATTTTAGAAATTTCCAGAATTTGGATGTCTGGATTTTCGAGGTTCAACTGTATATGGCCAGTAATAACATTAGCACAAAGTATATAGGACACATAAAATTATAATTTTTTTTATTAGTAGCAGTTTCATTTTTATGACTGTTACTGTTTATAATATTTTTCAAGACAGTTCACCTTCTTAAGACTCAGTTATGTCAAGGCCCCTATAAAAAAGAGGTATCTGTATTTCGTACATTTTTGGATAAAAAAATGTAAGAAATCTCATAATTTATACTTGTCAAAATTTAATAACCTATGCATAAAATGTGAAACAAAGTTTATGCATGTATACTTATATTTTTTTTATGTCATTTCTAGATAAATTTTCAATGGGACTCATCCGACATTATTTGAGAGTATTCTTCCGTTCACACTTTAAACCCATCGGTGTCAGAACTGCTAAGAAATGGGAGTTTAATTCCTCGATGTTATATTTTCTCACTTCATGGATGGTTTTTGGATTAGCTGTAAAAATGTATATGAGAAGTTCTGAGAAAGGAACAGTTGGAGATGCTCGAGTTTATGATCGTAAGTGAATTTTTAATTTTCATAAATATTTTATATTTATAATCATTTTCTCGTAACTTTTACATATTTTTGGAATTCTCAAAGTGAGATTTTAACCCTCTCACTGTGCATCCCGCAATTTCCATAGGCATTGTAAAAGTAGCAAAATTTTCCCAACCTGCAATTTCCACAGAGATGCTTTTTTTTTTATATCTATTTAAAAGCACAACCTGCTCTTTTCCCATTCAACAATTCATGCAATGTTTAATTGTTGATTCAGGTCTGGGCAGGGTTTGAAAAATCCCAGCCCACTGGGCCCACTACTCAAAAATCCGGGTTTTATTGAGTTTTTTTTTATAGAACTCTTTAAAGTTCTAATTTTCATATCCATAATGCCTTAATTCTTCATTTATCAGTGAAACCTGGGTATGATTTTGCATTATTTGTGAATTAACAAAAAATATACTAAAAGAAAAAAAAAATCAAGTTAACTTAAAAGGTACATTTGTATCTCATGGGACTAGTTTGGTGCACTAAGGATATCTTAAGCCAACTACAATTGGATTTCTTTATATAATTCTTACCTTAAGTTAAACATGCTAATTTTATATAGTCTTTATTCACTTCAAACCAAAAATCAGTTAAAGACAACAACATTTATTCCATTTTTTTTTCAATATTTAGTATTTTTAATTCCATGTTGCTCTTGTTATAAGGATCTGTTTTATAGAATTTTATAATGGTTTATACATAATTTTTAATTTGAATAAATTCCTTTATTTATACATTCACACTAGTTGTTGATAATTTGTATTGGTTTATAACAGTTTTATATATTGATTTCATAATTATTGGTCAATTTCATTTGTTTCAATGGCATAATTGTATAGAAAGTTTGTATATATATATATTTATTTATTTTACTATTATTATTATTTTTTTTTTTAATGGGATTCATAATAATATTATTTTTAGTAAAATTTGCTACCTGTGTATTGTGATAGTATTAAATGTTAAATTAGATTGCCATAGAAGCCTGTGATATGATATCTGTAAATTTATATGCTGGCTATTTTTATACAAATGGCTATATACTTTTACTAGCTTTGCTGCTTTATCAACTCCTAAATGATTACGTAATTTGCTCCAAATCAGACCAAATGTAGAAGTTTGATTGAAGCCGAGGTAGCTGGTGATGAATGTAAACAAAAGAAAAACTGACAAAATCCAGGAGGAAACTTATCATCTTTTTCACTCTTTTTTGCAATAATCTGCCACTATTTTTGTGTTGAAAACTCCTCTGTAACACTTTCATTGAACATTGAAGCAGGATAATAAATGGGATTATTAACCTATAACACCTCATAAGTAATCAGGATGTTTTTCAAGTACCATCTGTAGGCATGCATTAAGATTTAAAGCATTTATATATTTAAATTGGCATTTTTATTTATTTACTTATTTATTATTATTATTACTATTATTTTTTTGTGAATTTGTTAAAGATAAGCTTCAGATGAAAATAATTGTTAAAATGTTTAATTTCATATTTTGGTTTTCCCCTTTAATTTTTTTTTTTTTTTGCATTTTCATACCTTAGATTAAATAATGATACAGATGTGAAAACACGAAAAAAACCACAATGGGTTGGGCTGGGCCCACTTGGGCAAAGCCTGGGTCTAGGTTAACAGATGGCGATAGTTGTCCATATTTCTGTGAAGTTCACAAGCTTTTTTTGCAAGCATTCTGCACGCTCTTTTGAAAGCTCAAAGATGTCTCCACCCCATGAGACAAACCACTTGACATTTTGCTAGCCATATACCCCCAAATCCCATCAAGAAAGAGCCTCATAGACAGTTTGTTGTTTAAAAAAAAAAAAAAAAAAAAAAATCGCGAAAAAGTGCGAATTTGGTGCAAAGATTGTGAAGTAGGACTTTGCCTTGAATCTTTTTTCGAAATGTATCATTCTAAACTTCCTTTCTAGCACAATTTTTGTAAGTATTTTGCATATTTTCATTAGTATATATGTTTTACCTTTGTATTTCATAAAATAAATCATAATTTAACCAATATTAATTTTCAGAAATTAACTTTTATATGATTATTCTTCAAATTAGTTTTCTGACAACCTTTTTTTATGATCTAATTCTGTATTAAAAAAAATTCTTTTACACAAATTTTTTACATATTTTAACTCTAAAATATATGTAGATTTGAAATATGTAATAAAAAATTGTGCAATTTTTTAACCTATTTTGATTTTTTTTAAATATGCAGCGAGAGAGTTAAAAGGCACTTGTGTTATACCCTTATCCCCAATCTGTGCTAATAAAAGAAAGTTTCACTCTGTGTGTGTGTGTCTGCGATGGCTAGCGAATCACAGACTACGGCACATACAAGGCAGAAAGTTTTTGTGAAGATAGTCTAAGGCCTCTCCTAATGCACTTGAGACTCAGAATTTTAAATTTTTAATAGTTAACTGTGATATTAATTAAAAACTGATCAAACAGCCCAATTGATAAAATATTTCTTTCTTCAAAACCACAAGCTGACTGGAATTGAACCCTGAGGCGAGGGTCGCGCACAACTCTCCAATCAACACATTCCCCTTGAAATCGCATGGAGACTAGCGGTTTTGCAGAAGGAAAAAGCATTGATATTAAGCCACAAAGGAAATTCTTTTTCAATTTTTTCTTTAAGAGGGGGAGGGTTTCCCTGAATTTGTAGTTCGCTAGGTTGCCACATTTCAAAGCACATTAGGAATTTTTAAGGGATGTTATATATTTTCTACTATTGCTTTTATCAATTTGAAATTAATAACCCAATTAACACTGGCCACTTTTCTGATTTCATCACTCCATCTTACTTGAGATCATCTTCTTGGTCATTTTACATCTCTGGTATACCACTGTACGCTGTTTGTGCTCCGTCTATTGTCTTGGCTTCTTACAATGTGCCAGCCCATTTCCATTTTAGCCATTTAATTCTTTCAATGATGTCAAAAACTTTCATCTGACTTCTTATCCAGGTTATTCTCTTTCTGTCTCTTCTAGTTATGCCTAGCGTACATCTTTCCATACTTCGCTGTGTTGTTTGTAATCTTTGTACCATCCGTTTTGTTAGTGTCCATGTTTCTGCGTCATAAGTTAGTACAGGCAAAACACATTGGTTAAACACCTTTCTTTTCAAACAAAGAAGCATGTTACTCTTCAGAATAATATTGTTCTTCCCAAAAGCACTCCATCCATTTCTTATTCTTCTATTGATTTCATTCATGATACTATTATCCGATGATATTTCCTGTCCAAGGTACACATAACTTTGCACTTCTTTAACCCATTTATGCCTAGCGTCCCATTTTTGGGGTGTTTTGAATTTTAATAAATTTTTATAATTTTCTTCTTCTTTACAACATGAAAATTGTATGAAGTAATTGTCTATAAATGTCTTTATCTATTACTGAGAGATGAAAGCATAAGATTGCTATTTATTTGCTTAACCCCTAAATTCTCGCTCCCATCAACATCACGGGCTGAGGTGTCGTTCGTTATTTCTCATGCTCGTCATATTTCCGGGCTGGAGATTTAATTGCTGTAAAGATTTCTGAAACCAGAAAAATTTAACTGACATTTCCGTGTGAAGTCTTTGAATATTACCGTTTGGGTTTGGGCGCTGATTGTAATGCTGGGATTTCTATTTCATGTTTCGAATTATATATAACACTAAAAAAAATTATTCATAATCAAAATTTAATGTATATATATTATTTGAAATATTATTTGTAAAAATTTGTGTGGTGATGATAAATAAAGATCTAAGATGTGAAAAAATAAAGATCTTATTCGCATTAATTTTTATGGTGTAAAACAAACATCAACACACAGAATTCTCGCATGATGGCTTTCCTACAAATGTGAATTTGTTCTATAACATCTTTTTTTTTTTCGCCTTAAAAAAAACTAATTGCATATTTTATTTAGAAACCTTATAATTATTCAATTTCTGCAAAAAAAGAAATAGGTACTTTTTTGATGGTTTTTCCAAATATTAAGCGACCGTGAAGGGGTTAAATGAAGGCCTTTTTAGATTTTTCATTTTTGAAGATAACGAAATGTAAAAAGTAACTTTATTTGTATTTTTTGTATGAAGGACCCAAATAAAAAAGTCATAATCTTTCTTAACTTGTAGACTTTTTTGAAATATGTATTTTTTTAAATTGCGAAATTATATGTTCAAGCCTTTTTTTTTTTATGCATGTTTATAACGTACAAAATATAGGCACTAATGGGTACATATTTCTATTAGCCATTTAGGGGACAGTTATTTAGGTAAAGTCCTTTTCAAGAAGATTTTGAAATAAATTGTTTTTTAGCCTCAAATACGATTATTATTAATAATACTTATAATGTTATTAGTTTCCGTAAAGAAATAAATGTATTTAGTTCATAGAAATACTAATTAAAGTATATAATATACAATTTAAAAGCTTAATTTATATAAATTTAGACAAAACATATAATTATGCATTTTTCCACATATGGATATTGCCATATTTAGTATGTTTACATTTTATCAAATAAATACAAAAATATTTTAGCGTAATTTTTAAAATATTTTTTCAGTTCATTTTGCAACATTTTAAAGTGATTTTACCAACAAATTTGAGAAAATGAAAATTCAGGCATAAATGGGTTAATTTCAGTGTTGTTTTTGGTGATTTTCTTTTTTGTTGCAAATGAACTAAGCATCACCTTAGTCTTTTCCAAATTTATTTTTAATCCTACATTAATGCTAGCTTCTGCCAAATCTTTTAACATATTTTCCAATTCTTCAAGGCTATTATTGAAAATTAAAATGTTGTCAGCAAGCCGGAGATGACTTTAAATATTCCCCATTTATTCTAATCCTTTTGTTTTCCCAATCCAGCTTCTTGAAAATATTTTTTAAAACAGCAGTAAAAAGCTTAGGCAAAATGGTGTCTCCTTGTTTTACCCCTCTTCCAAGCTTGATCTTCGCTTTTCCTTTGTGCGAATGGATGGTTGCTGCTGCTTTCTTGTAAATCTTCTTTATGATATTGATGTAAGGTTTGTCTCTACCAAAGTCCTCTAAAGATTCTTGTACTGCTGATATGTAAACTGAATAAAATGCTTTTTCATAATCAATAAAGGCGAGGCAGTGAGGTAAATTATCTGCCTTATGTTTTTCTATGAGTTCCCTTACTGTTTGAATATAATCTATTCTGTTGAATCCACTTTAGAATCCTGCTTGTTCTCTAGGTTGAGCTGAGTCCATAGCTTATTCAAGTCTTGCTGTTAAAACTTTGGTGAAAATTTTATAAATCAATGACAGTAAGCTAATTGGGCGGTAGTGTTTAATAGTTTTCCTTCTACCCTTTCTTGTAAAGTAGCACCATCACAGTGTTATTCCAGTCTTCTGGTACGTCTGACTTCTTGAGACATTTGGAAAAAAAAGTAAGGATAGCATTTTTACAAATTCTTCTCCTGTTCTTTGATAAGGTCAATTGTAATTCCATCTTCAACAGTGCATTTACTTTTTTTCATACATCTAATGGCTTGTAAAACTTCATCGATCATCACTGGGATTATCTCTTCAGTTTTTGTTACATTTTTTCGTGGATGACGTAGGTTGATTTCCCTTTTTTGATCTTCACATTTATATAGATTGTTATAGAATTTTTCGACAGTATGTACTATTTGGTTATTGATTTTAGCGATTGTTCCATCTGCCCTCTTCAGTGCAAAAATACCTTTTCTTCGAACACACGGTTTGCGCATAGCTGATTTTAAACTTTTGTTATCTTCTAGAACTTTCTTGACAAAATCAGAGTTAAATTTTCCGATAACTTCTGCAATACATTTTCTTACAGTTTTACACAATTCTGCATATTCAACTCTTGATTTTAGGAGCATTTTTCTTCATTTTAAATTCTCTGTGTTTCTTCATCAATCTTCTTGTTATTTTCCTTGTCTGCTTTACTTGTGCTTCACCGGCTATCTTCTTTGCAATTTCTTGTAGTGTATTGGTTAGTTTCTTCTAACCTGTGATCGCTTCCTGTATTGAAGTTATTGAGAACGTTGCAATCTGGAATAAGATGCTTTTTGTTTGTCAAGATGTAGTCGATTTCATTTGTTATCATTTTCACAACACCATATATATTTTCTATGTGACTTTTTCTTGAAAAATGAATTCACGATATACATCTGTTCATATTCTGCAAACTCAATCAATCTGTTTCCTCTTTCATTATGCATCCCACATCCATGATTTCCTACTGAGAACTTACCTTTCTTTTTCTCCCCAAATCTAGCATTCTAGTCTCCCATTATTAATTTTATGTAGCATTTTCCCTTTTGTTGCATTGAAGCTACTCCTTCATAGAAATCTTCAATTTCTTCATCAGTTTAGCTTATTGTTGGTGTATAAACTTGGGTAGTTGCAGCTTGTATCTTCTGGAGACTTGTATAACTAACCTTGCAACTCTATCTGATGCACTATCATATTTTACGATGTGATTCTTCCACCTTTTATGAATCAGAAATTTTATGCCACTTATTTTTCCAACTTCTGTGCCTCTGTAGTACAATACATGCTCACTTGCAAGATCAATCTTCTCTTCTTACTTCACATAATCCTAGGATGTCCCAGTTGATTCTTTCTGATTCTTCTTAAAGTTCCTGTAAACGATTTTCCGAAAATAGGGATTGTCCATTATACGTAGCCAAGGTCATCAACTTATGGCAGCCAAGTCGAGCCGGGGATTCTTAGTACCCTCTGTCTACATGTCTTCCTGATCGCTGCCGTAACCAGGAACATGCAGACTGCCGGGAATTGAAGGCTGTGATTTGTTTTTTGAACTCATGGTGAAATAAGGAGGGGGGGGGGGGGGAGAATTCCTCCACCCTGGCTAAGCCAGTTGGAGGAAGCCCATCCATGTTCAATCCTCATGCACTAGGCAAGGGTACTAACAGACGGCACCAGAGGAAGATGTGGATTGGACATTAAGTCTGCTCCCAGGTGATTTTTTTAAGTCCTCCTCGATTGCAATTAAAGGGTCTTCTCCTGGTTAGTAATCAGAGGCTATTAAACAGCCCACCTGACTTTATATATGCATATTTTGTACTATACATTATTATGCATACTTTTTATAAGTTTCTGACACACTGAATTGTGTGAAACTTCTAAAATTTTATACTTTCATCATTTTATAGTTTCTATATTTTTTTTATTTAAAAAACTGATTTATAATAGCATTTAGAAAATTTTCTTTCACAAGATTGTTCTATTGCATAAGCAGACTTAGATAAAATGTAAAACTGTGTGCAAACTCAAATAATTTCTTTAAAATTTTCTGCAAAAAAACACTGCGCTCCTCCCGAGTCCTATATTGCTGCCAACAGCAAAAATGAAAAGTTATATACAAGCACATAAACATTCGCTAAAATTTCCAACCAAATAAACTTTATTTAAAAAGAGGTCAACATTTAACATTTATTTGTTAACAAAAAATTTATTTTTAATCTGTTAAATTAATCTGCAAAGCCTAACATAATCTGTAGCACCCGCATTGCTGCGGCACTGTTTCTGCTACAGGCCCAGGCAGGAGGGAAAAAAAAAAAGGAATTGTACCCGCCGTTCCGGCATAAGCACCGCCTTTACAATGTTTTAAAGTTTTTAACTCGTATGAGCCGCCGCGCTTCTTCCAAAAAATACTGTACTATGGTACATGGCAAATACTTTCTAGCAAACTTTTTTTTTCTCCAGTTGAAAAATAGTCTACAGACCTTGTCAATAGTCTGCAACGTGCGTTACACCGATTCTCCGCCTGGGGTCTTGTTAATTTCTTTTTTTAAATAAAGAAACTTGTTAAAAAAACCCATCAAAACTGTCTGCAAACTTTGAAAATTTTCTGCGAACGGCGTTCGCGTGTTCGTCTATATTATCTGATTCTGTGCATAAGTTGTTCTAACTACAAAGTGTTTGTAAATTGCTTTTACAAAATAGGAGGAGTAATAGTACCCACCAAGATAAACAATTTAGGTGTAGGAAAGGCAACCAGGGTTACAACCCGCTTATTAAGACAGAGTGTATTATTCTGAACCTAATTCAATCTTCGTTCATAACTTTACCAGTAATGAAGGTATTATAATGTTGTTTTCAATTGTCTTACTTTTCTCTTCTTGAAATGTGATGACATGACGAGAAGGGCTATAAATGACCACCACTTTCATACATTAAGCTACATCCTCCATAATTTTTGAATACCTGACAGTACATATTGTGTCGTTCAACAAATTACAGCGCACCTTCAGTACTTATTTATTTCCAGTGCCACTTCTTACAATGAATAATCTTTCATATTTTCCACGAAATTCTAGATACTATAATTCAGTTCATGAAAATTAGTGGGAGAGCAAATTTCAAGAAATCAGGATTTTATTTATATCACATTACAGCAGGATAGTTTCATATCTTATGTTCTGAAGCATAATAAAATTGAAATGTTTTATTTTTGTGTTCATCATTTATAAATAATCATCAGCATGAGATCCTTTAGAAGATTATTATTGGCAGTCCGAACTATATACACAATGTACACTTATTTACAAATTTATAGCTGAAACATATTTAGTTGCTTTGTTCTTTCTTTAGAACTCTCGTATTTTAAATACAATTAAATTTCAACAACTATTTTCTTCTATTAAGAAGCCATGATAAGCAAAAACAACAGCATGATTTCATGCTCGAGATAAATTTCCTTTTTAAAAATTAAAACAACATTTTTTCTAATTTAGAAGACCAAGACAAAATATGCAGTCTACTCGCTGTGTTTAAATTTACATCATTACTGTAAAACTAAAGAACAAGAAAAACGTTTTTAATATCAATTCTCTAGTCAAATCACATGACTATTGGCGCCGTTCCAGTCTGGCTGAAAGAGGGCCTCACAAGGGAGATTACGAAAATATTCCACACTTCTCAATGTTAACATAGGAAAGCCTATGGAGCCCATAACTTTTTTGAGTTTTTCTTCCCACCGTTTTGTCCCTGATGCCACAATTTTTTTATTCTTTGCTAATACTAATAAATATTAAAAATTTTAAAAGTGAAATCGTTTGCCTGCCGTTGGAGCCAAATCAGATGATAAAATGCCTTTGCATATAGATGGATTATAACCCAGAAAGTAACACAGGCTGTGTTTTATTTAGGTTATTCAAATATTTTTCTTAATAATTATAAATTTCGCTATTTTCATTGAGAATCAATGGACATTTTCCTAAAAAATTTAACATTATTTCTTATTGTTGCAAAAAATTCAAAAGCCACAATTAGTTTTTGTCTACAGCAATTAATTTTCAGTTGAAGGATTTTCCCGTAAAAAATGAAATTTTTTTTTTTTAAGAATTAAAAATAAGATGAATATGGCATCATAGTGGAAATAAAAGGCACATTTTCAAACATTTATTAGTAATAGAAGAAACATTAATATGAGTAGGTAGGTACAGAAAATATGTGAATATGACATAAAAAAATTGAAATATATTTTACCAATACTGATTGTCTAGCATGACTATCAGTTACCTACAGTTGAAAACGTAGTTCGATTAAAAAGGTTCTAACTTTGTGATTTATTTATATTTCCTTTTATTCATTTATCGATGAAATTCTAATTTCGTTGAGGAATATTAGCTAAAAACAAATTCTGAACTGTTTCTATTGTTTTAAGACGGTGTAAAAATTGATATTGCCTGACGTTTAGAATTAATTAAGTTAGTTATTGGGTCGATTGGAAAGTCGTGTCGTGTTGGGAAAATCAATTTGTACTAGAAAATTCTGTCCGGTAATTATTAGACATTAGATATCATAATCAACGTCTAATAATTAAATGATAGGTTTTCTGGTACAAACTGATTTTCCCAACACAACACGGCTTTCTGATCGACCCAATAATTAGTTTTAATAAATTTTCAAATAAGTGAAATTTATTTTGCAAGTTATATTGTTAATATGACTTCTGCGTTACACACAAACATTTTTTTTTTTTTTTTTTTTTTTTTGTGTAATGCGAGTATATATATTGTTCATAGGCAATTTCTTTTGTATCAACAAGAAATAAAAAATAATTATTTGTAAATTTTAAAAAGATAGGGACTAAACATTATGTCTACAGCCTTTTTTATGTAAAATTTTTCCTCAAAGTCGTATGTCATTTTTTTTTGTGTATGTGGCACAGAAACAACTGGTGTTGCTGCAAAATAAATACCCCAAGTTAAATTTAGGTGGCAATTTCCTCTTGCATTTACATCGTCTCCTGCGAGGAAATTGGATAAAAAAAATTTTAAGTAAAACCTGGCATCTTACTGTATAACAGCTATACTGTTGTTAAATATTAGCTGTAAAGATTTAACACTATTTTTGCATTCATAGCTTTCCCTAATAGAAAATGGAGTAACGAAATTTAAGTAAAATTAGATTTTTTTATGCTCAGATTGGAAATTTTTGTCCAAACTACGGAAACTTGTATTATTACTTTAATGAAACATTTTGCATTAATCATTGGTAAATTACACTACACATTGTGATGTAATAATCAAACCCAAATGATGGTACATTTTGTTAATTTTGAAATGAGTTTGTCTGATGCAGTAGTTATTAAAAAACATTAAACACGTTTAAAGTATTATATTGTTTGAATTTTATTTTTGATTTTCAGTTAGTTGAACTTATTTCTTACGAAAACTTAACATTAAACATAGCGCTAACTGAATGAAATATCTTAATACCTGTCCCTTCTCGGCCTTAAACAATGTCGGAAATAAATTGTTTTATTTTTTAATTTGTTCTGCAAATTATGTTTTTGTTTAGTTATTATATCATCACACTTCACAAAATAAAGAGAATCTGTTGAAAATGTCACTAAAATATCTTCATCATTTAGACTTGAAAGCTGTACCAAAACTAAATGCACCAAATATGAAAATTATAATTGATGCTTTCAATCTTGATATCAGTCATGATGTTTTGCTTGGAAACTGGCTCCAAACAAACAGTTGCTATGATTTATTTTCTATTTTGTTTGTATATTATAGTTATATCACACAGCTAAGTGTTTTAATACTGTACATGCAGTGCATCTTCTGTGCTTTATATTTAATACAAAATCAAACATAGCAACCATCGGTTTCCAACCAAAATGCCATGACTAGTGTTGCCAGTGATTGTATTCTGCCCTCATCGGATCGGAACATTTTCTCATAATTGGCTGACAACGTGATAATTTCACATTCTCCCCCTAATGTGTTGGAATTCTTTCCAGTTTTCCGGGGTTGTTTTCATCGTAATCCAGCCGACTGCTATAAGCAGTTGGAAAGCCTTATCTGTGTCGGTTTAAGCTGGTGCTATGCAGCTCCTCTTGTATATGAGGCTAGAGTGATCTATTTTTTGTTAAATGTATTAGTTTTAATTTTGTTATGCTTATTACAAAAATAATTTTACCTTAAATTTAATGTACAATAATTGTGAGTGAAGCATTGTTTTTCAAATTTTTGGCTAATATAGCTTGTATTTGAAAACTTGTATGTAAAAAAAATTCTTTATGCTAAAATATATTAAAATATATTTTTGAGATTAAAACTTATTGTACTAATCCAAAAGTGTAATTTCAAATAGTTTTTGCATAAATAATCCCTTGATTTTAATCTAAACAATAAAAAAATATACAATTGTAAATGTAAAATAATTTTGAGTGAAATATAATTTTCCAATTTTTTGGCTGATATAGCTTGTATTTTAAAGCTTTTATTCAAAATAATAATAATGTAATAATAATAATTATTATAAAATATATTTTTGAGAAGATTAAAACTTATTGCACTAATCCAAAAATGTGATTTCAAATAGTTTTTGTATAAATAATTCCTTGATTTTACTCTAAATAATAATAAATATTATATCATTGTAAATGTAAAAATAATCATGATTGAAGCATAATTTTTCCATTATATTTGGCTGATATAGCTTGTATTTTAAAACTAGTATTTTAAAGCCTGTATTTAAAAAAAAAATCACTCTAAAATACATTTTTGAGAGGGTTAAAACTTAATACTGTACTGATACAAAAAAGTATTTACAAGCAGTTTTTGTTTAAATAATCCCTTGATTTTACTGTAAGTAATAAAAATATATATAATTATAAATGTAAAATAATTATGAGTGAAACGTAACTTTCCAATTATTTGGCTGGTACAGCTTGTATTTTAAAGCTTGTATTCAAAATAATAATAATAACAATCCTAAAATATATTTTTGAGAAGATTAAAACTTATTGTGCTAATCCAAAAATGTAACTGCAAATAGCTTTTCTATAAATAATTCCTTGATTTTACTCTAAATATTAATAAATATATCATTGTAAATGTAAAATAATCATGACTGAAATGTAATTTTTCAATTATATTTGACTGATGAAGCTGGTATTTTGAAAATTGTATTTTAAAGCTTGTATTTAAAAAATTTTCACGCTAAAATATATTTTTGAGAAGATGAAAACTTACTGTACTAAAACAGAAGAATATTTACAAACAGTTTTTGTAAATAATAAAAATTATATAATTTAAATGTAAAACAATTATGAGTGAAGCATAATTTTTCAATTATTTTACTGATATAGCTTAGAAAGAAAGAAAAAAAACAACAACTTGTATTTAAAAAGCTAGTTTAATAAAATGTGCTCTTATAAGGGGGGGGGGGGAGCAATTTAACATTAACAAATTACAACGACCATTTGGAAAATGATTTTTTCAAAGACTAAAATTTAAGACATAAAAAATAGCACGGAGTTGATCCTACATTACGTACGCCATGGATTAAACGATAACATTCCTGGACCCATCATGAACAAATTTTAAAAGAAATTTCAGTTTTACAATTTTCGGTACTGTAAATTTTTAAACTTCTACGGAGCTGGTCATACATTACGTACACCATGAATTAAAGAGTAATATGTAGTGTTATTAAACGTAAAAATTGCAAGCAAGAAAAATCGCCTGTGACTTGTCAGATTTCCTATGAAACTTACGTAATAGCCAAGCATTTCATTGGCTGTTCGGGAAAAGGCTTTTCTATCATCAGATTTCCAAAAAATCTCACGACCAATTTTAAATAAAATTTCACTCTTAAACTTCTAAACATCCGACAATATTACTTTTTATACCGTCGGATAGAGAAAAAAATGTACTTTTAAATGCAATTTGTTTCTGATTTATTAATTTTTTTTGTAGTTTTTATTACTTTTTTGTCATAGTGGCAACACTCTGTTGTCCATCGTTGTTGAAACCAAAGGGAAATACAGATTACTGTATAGACCAATCAGATAACGAATAAATTGCAGATTAAACCAATGAAAACGTTCAGATATGCTTTTTATTTCCTTCCCTGACGAGAACAATAACCATTTTTCCAAATGGTTAAAAAAAAAAAAAAAAAAAAGACTTCATGGCAAATATATATTTGAGATGATTAAAACATTGTTAGAGTAATTGGTAATAGTTTTTGTTTAATAATCCCTCGATATTAATCTAAATATTAATATAATTAATATTTAGCGATATTATTCTAAATATTAATCTAATTAATATTTAGAAATAGTAAAATAATATGAGTGAAACATAATTTTTCAATTATTTGACAAACATGTACTTTTTTTAAATTTGTAAAAAAAAAAAAAAAAAAAAAAAAAAAAAGCTTGTATTAAAAATGTTAGTTTAATAAAGTGTGCTCACATTAAAACAAAATAAAAAAGACTTCATGATAAATATATATTTCAGAAGATTAAAACTTATTGTATTAATTCAAAAGAAAAATTACAGATATTTTTTTGTTTAAATAATCCCTTGATTTTAATCTAAACATTAATAAAAATTATATAAATGTAAAATACGTATGAGTGAAGCATAATTTTTCAATTATTTGGCTGATATAGTATTTTAAAACTAGCTTATTAAAAAAAAAAAAAAAAAAACTTCATGCTAAAATATATTTTTTAAAAGATTAATAATTGTCTTAATTTTAAAAGTGTAATTGCAAATAGTTTTTGTATAAACAATCCCTTAATTTTACTCTAAGTAATAATAAAAATTATATAATTGTATCTTAAAATTTCATAAATTATTTATAACTCACCACCAATTAAAAGTTTACATACTGTTTATAGCGATATTATATCATTCCCTTATATGAATCTAACAATGGTTTTTTTTTAAAGTGATTGCAAATACACATGTTCTAATCTCAGATAAATAAACAAACCACATGTGTCCTTGGAAGTGATTGATCGAAACTAGAGAAACTCCTGTAGTTTCTCTAGTCGAAACTGGTTAACCTTGAAAGGGAGAGGTTGACGGTTGCTCACAAATTCCATTCATAGGCCAGAATTGCAAACTGTTGAATGTTGCTATGAATTATGTGAATGTTTGGTTCCGACTTGTTTTATTCTATTAAGGGCAGAATACTGCCACAGGTATCCAGATTTATGCAGGGTGTCCGATTTTTAGGAGTTTAAAGATCTGTCCTGCGTAACCACTGCACAGGACACCAAAAGTCCTGATTTTTTGAGGATGCAGAAATTCTTTTAAATTTCTTTTCATCCCATGGTATTCATTAGTCTGCATCGAGTGGAATTCAATACCTTAAAACCTGCGAAAACAGAAGCTGCCTATGAGGGAATTTTTTTTATTAGTTATCCTAAAATTAGTTATCCATACAAATCTGCCTGATAAGATAGAATTCTGTCTAAGATGGAATATTTTTCTTATCCTTATCAATTCTGTTTTTAGAGGTTTTATTGTACTTTGTTTAGTAAAACTTGTGAAAACGGAATTTGCTTATAACGGAATCTTTTCTTAATTCCCTGACTGCCAAGCAAAAGGGCAAAATTGTAGTGTTGTTTTCTTTGTAATTTTTTAAAAACATAAAAAAAAGATGATTTTCCCAATAAGATATAAAAAACCTTAATTATGTACATGAATATAATCCTTGAAAGTGTTAATCATTACTCAATGTTTTAAAATGGCATTATATCTGAAGAATTGTATTAATTTACATAATGCTTCTATTGCAGTGAAACCTACAGCGTAGTCAAAGAATGGTGCTAAACATAAAAGTACAGTCCTATGGAAGGAAACTGTACAATCAGAAATCTCTTCAAAATGGGATTTGTTTCAATTCTTAGCGATTCTGCTTTCACAGATTTTTCTGTATAAGATTAATTATTATTGTGTTTATAGGTTTATACTACTAAGGAGAAATTTCGAGTGACCAGAAAAATATTTGGTATAATTGTATGTATTCTGCCTGTATCAGTGTTGGGTACGCTCACAAAAAAAACGAACTAATTCAAACTCAAACTCAATTTCTTAAAATTGAGTCAAGTTCACGTTCAAATTCAAAATTTTTCAAACGAACTCGTTCAACTCAAACTCATCTATGAAAGTGAGCGAAGTTCACTAAAAACTCGTTTTTTTTTTTTTTTAAATATATATTAGAATTTTATCGTCCAAATTTACAAAATTTTGTGAACTAATCTTTTGGTTATTCGATGTAAGGGTCTTCATGGGCCCGGCCCAATTTTCCTTCTAGACACTCGCTCCGAGCTTGGTTTAGGGATTACTTTTTTCTAGAGGTTCAGACCGAGATGGGCAGGGACTGGATTTATTTTCCGGCCCAACTCGGGGCTGGACTGCATTCTTCTTGAGGTCTGAAGAGGCAGAAATTTTCAGCCCCAGTTTAACCCAGCTCATATGAAGATCATTGAACAGCCACGGCTCTCTCGTATCCATTAAATATATGAGTAAAATTTGTCCCAGCCCTTTTTTTATATATAATTCTTGATTTCTTTTCACAATTGCATTAATCATAATTTACTTTCCTTTCATTTCGGTTTCGGGTCGGGTTGCTGGTCGACGAAAATTATTTTGGTGCGTTCGGGTCGCGTGTTGCGTGTTGATTTCAAATGGAATTTTCGGGTTCGAGTCTAGCAGCACTCGACCCGCACAGGGCTCTATTTCTGATGATCTTGGAAAAAAAAAAAGAGTAAAATTTACTCGTCGTAAGTGGCGCAAAAAAATTAAACACCAAGAAAACCAACAATGAGAAATTTGCGCCCTGAACACCCAGTGGAAGACAATTTTTAACACTTTCTAACAAAGTTGAAAAGTGTTTATGCATTCGGTTTGTCTGGCCATCAGTCCGTCTGTCCACGCTCTAAGTCCCGTAAATATACTCGGATTTTCATGAAATTGTTAAAGGTTATTTACGGTCACCCAAGCATGTTTGGTATTGTATATGAAGTATGTAGGATTAATCGTTCATTTACAGGGGCACTCAAAAGTATTCTATTACATTATGGTATATGGGGGAAAATCGTTTGCAAAGTATTTTAATGGCATTATGCTTTATCAAATGTATTGAAACTGATATAAATCACTGAATTTCACTACGATCCCGTTAGAACAGGACATTCATAGCATTTTTTATTCATTTACAGGGACACATAAAAGAAATCGGTGACAGTACAGTACTGTCTTTGAGTAATAATTGCTGGAGTGCACGCTTTAAAATTCGGTATGCGCTTTTAAATTTAATTAATTTTTTGCATCTTACCCGTTATATATAAATTCTATACCTCAAATACAGGGCTGCACAAAAGTATTCACGCACCGTTCTCATTATTAGAGTAAATTGCTGAAGGTAAATTTTCAACTGAAGTATATGTAGCTCTTAAGTGAACTAAATTTTGGCTTGCATGTATAGCTAATAGATTCAAATGTATAAATCATATACAGGGCTGCAATTCGCATAATTTTCCGATTGTGGATAGGAACAGCTGAAATTGGGTTCTGAAATGTATTATGCGTTTCCATAGGGTTGAATTAGACGTAATATTTTAATTTTTAAACAGTGCAGTTTTGTTACATTATTCTCAATGTGTTGGAAAGTGTTTCATAATCTATGCTTGACGCACGATTTTTTCTTACTTGTTAATTATGTTTTTGTTTTAACTTTAACTGTTTAAAATTTATCTTAAACAGTCACTTCAGGAGGGCAGGTACAGTTCTGAGCGGGTCGGGTTGTAGACCCAACACGAACCCGAAAATTTCATTTATAGTCAAGTCAGCCCGACCCGAATCCACCAAAGAAATTTCTTCGAATCGCAACCCGACAAAAAAAATTTCGACGACCCGCAACTGCACATCCGCACCTGATCCGAACGCGAAATTCTTCTACTTGCAACCCGAACCGAACCCGAAATGAAAAGGAAGTAAATCTTGTTTTTTCATTGAAAATAATCTATAATTACATGTTTAATAAAAATTTTATCTTTTATATAAACAAATGTACATATTTATATTCTTTAATACTCAAAAACCTATGAATAAGCAAACATCTCAGGATCGTTGAATAGAGTCCTGCATCAGATCGGGTTGTAATTTTTTTTTTTTTTTTTTTTTTTTTTTTTTTCGGGACGGGGTTACTCTAATTTTTTTTTTTCTGTGGGTTGGGTTCCCTCTAGAATAATTCTTATGGGACAGATTTAAGTTTTTTGCTAATCGGGTTGTTGGGATTTCCTCTAAAAGTTTAGAAGAATTATTTCCCAGAAGAAAATACAAATGTATTTCAGTATGAATGAGTATATATTCAATTACTGCTTCAGAAATAAAATGTACTATATAAGAAATGCAATCGTAGATTATTCTTCTTTTACGGTACATTTAAGAACCATTTTTTTTCTCTCGTAACATGGAAAATATTATAATTCGTTTTTTACACACAACACATATATAGTGTTTGTGATAGTTTGTGCACGCGTTTATATATTGCATGTGTATAGATTGTAAGATGTCCAGTATTCAGCGGTAAAAGCATACAATACAAATATATAATTGTGTTAAAAGTTGAAACGTGTTTGCTAAATAGAGATGTAACGCTTTTTGTGTGTGTCCGCTATGTAGGTCTTATTGCATATAGATTTTTAAACTTTATTTTCGACATTCTTTTGAAAAATCAGATCTATCCGAACCCGACATGCAAGAGTGAAAACTCAATCTGAAACCGACCCGAACCAGAAGTCAACCTCTAATGCCAAGTCCTTTGAAGCGGTAGAGCCTTCTTTAGTGTTCCTAAAAGCAGAGCCTAGAGGTCTGAACGAGCCGGAATTTCCAGGCCCGGGCCGTATAAAAATCAGTGAAAACAGGTCCGGCACGTGGAAAAATCAATTAAATCAGGCCCGATCCAGCCCGACTCAATTTCTACAAAAAATTCAGATTTTTCTAAACATACAGTTAAGATTGTTTTAAAGACCCCATACATATTTATGGGATAATTTTACAGCATATTTTAAAATTACTATGTGTTTGCAAGATACACAAAAAATACACGAAAATACACGAGAGCAACATTAGCATTCTTTGGGTCTTAGACGTTTCAACATTCAAACAAGGATTCATTAAATAATTAATGTAGTTTAGAAAAAAAAAGGGGGGGGGGATTGTTAAAAATATGATAACATTTGAAGCTGTACAGTAAAAAGAAGATTTGTTAAACTATTTCTCTGCTATTTATTAAGGCTTTTCTCAAATCCAAAGGAGCTACTTTCTGGTACATTTCTGAATTCATTTCTTTTCAGAAACGAACAAGATTGGCAGGTGTTCTTATTCAGAATCTATGTAATCGAATAACGTTTCCCATTTTTGATAAAGGCAATATATCTTTGAGAAAATATACTGTCAAAGTTAAATGTTTGAACCAAATTTCTGGAAGCGATAGCACGGGAAAGGAGAAAAACAAGCAGTCACGTGACAAGAATATCTTATATCTTGATAAGTAATTTGTTTATCAAAAATGGAAAACGCTATTCGATTCCAATTCCTTCAATAGTCAGGCCTGTCAATTTTATGTCTTTACAGTTAAAAATAAGTCAGAAAATTTCTCATTGTTGAGCAGTGAATTTGAGAACCACTTTTAGGTATATAATAAAACACACATACTACAATATATATTAAAACACACATACACACATAAATAACGCCTGCATTCATCAGTTAAAGGTATATATAAATATTATACAGACATACATACAATAAACCCAACTGTAGTGAAAAATTAGCCAGAGCCAGGAATCGAACCCGGGACCACAGTATACAAGACTGCTGCTCTAACCACTGAGCTACTCCGGCCGATACATGGGTCTGTAATTTATCACTAATAAACCATGCTGGGGAAATCACCAGCCATCTATACGACAGCCTTGGATGACCGGACAACGATGAATAGATTTTACTATTACATCGATCTTATCACTTTTAGGTATATTTCCAAAGATTCCGCTAACATAAGTTCATTATCGCTATTAATATTTTTACAAAACATATTGCCTTCCCTACACATCTTGAGAACAATAAAGCCTACTTCTAGCCCTGCTCGACTATGCAGCAAAAAAATGCAAGCTTGATTTCGGCCCGGCACGAGTCTGCTGAAAAAATGAAGCCCGGGCCCTGACACCATGCAACTGTCCGATGCTGATCTCTACGCTGGACATGTTACATTTTTGTATTGATGTTGTCAAACCAGCATCGGCTCGTGACGCACATTTATACTTATTCTCGCGAAAATCACATTAATTGAAAATGGCTCATACGTCTTCGATTAAATTTTTTTATAGCGGGACGGTAGGCCCGCTTAATTTTTTTATCGGCCCGGCTCGGTCCGATAGGCCCGTTCAATTTTTTTGCCGGACCGGCCCGTCTATTTTGTTTCTCGGGCATCGAGCCCTTTCCCTTCATTTTATTCACGAAATATTTATACTTATAATAATCAAAAATAATTATTCAAACTTTCTGGGAAGAATTTAGAATTTCTTAATAATAGTTTCTATAAATGACGCATAAATGCATCAGCTACAGCCTGTATAGATATTTTTTACGTCGATATGTTTAAAAAGTTCTGACAAATATAAAATTATTATTACAGTCTCTTTTTCATGTTTATATTCTTCATTAAAAAAAAAAAAAGTTCCTCAGGCTACATAAATAGTCTAAGCACATCCGTTTCAAAATACTGGTTCTCCTATATTTCTTTCACCATATCCTATTGTAAACCACATTGATTTTTTAATGAATTTTTATTTGTATGTAAATATCTGAATTATTATTAATATCAATAATCCATTTACACGGCTTGGAGACTAAAAAATCTGAAAAATTCTATACAGGAAAACTTTCTAAGACGGAATCACAAGAGAAAAAAAATCGTTATAGTTAGGTTCATTTTTTAGCAGGATGTCTTTTTTTATTCAAGCGGATTATTACATTTTGCGTTGATCAAGCAATTTTTCATTTTAATTTCAGTTCAATTTAATTTTTTTTTTAAAATATACATTTTAATTCGTAATTTAAGTTATACCAAGTAATTTTAGGACTGGGAAACTGGCTTCAGAAAAAGACCCATTCTTACAAATCCGTTGATCAATGGATACACAAGCTCCCCCCAATAAAATTTACTTGATCGAAGGCTAATTTAAGTCATAGATCATTTGTATTATGAGAAACAATAAACATTAAAATGGGGTCATTAATATTGAATCTAACGAAGGATAACAATATTACTTAACAGTAGAAAAGGAGTATATTCTTTATAGTTTTGTGGAAATAATTATCTATCGCGACTTACAGAAAGCCAGTTTGATATGTTTAAGGTAAACGGTAAAAATAAATAAATAAAATAAAATAAATAAATAAATAATAGGAAAAAAAATGAAAAATCTAATTTTTTTGTGTTGAACCAAATTTCCTAAATTGAAAAAAATAATAAATTTTAAAAAGCGGATTGACAAAGATAATGATTTAATATTTCATACAAAATGTGTATGAATTACTAAGTACCTACAGTTAAAATTATGCTATTAGTAATTTAGATTCGTCAAAATCCATGTTTTACTACTAGCATCGTGTTTCTAATAATAACAAAGTAGATCAACCTTTTACAATTTATAAAGATTTTTTTAAAATTAATTTTAATGCGTGTTTAGTTTTATTTCTGTTACTTAATTTTTAAAAAATGTATATTTAAACTAAAATTTTGATGTTTGGCCTGAAATTTGACAGAATATTCATTTCCAAATCACTATTCGTTACATCCTATTAACCCTCTCGTCACCCTGAGCCTCAAATGAGGCTCCTACTTCGAATTCCAATATTTGAAAGAAAGAAAATATTTTTGTTAATTTCAGTACCTAATAGTGATATCATATGTCGATACATTTACTATTATTACTTTACTTATGTTTCAACATTTAATAATAATAATTTTAATAAAAGTTTTATTAATTATTAGTAAACCGTTGGCGTTTCTTTTAATTCAAACATATGTTTCACTCTTTAAATTTAAAATAGGGACTCATTTAACGAATTAGTAATTTGTGATAAAAGATAAAAAAAAAATACTACTAATTTTTTTATTTATGTTTGTTTAATCTGGTTGTAATACGACATTTTCCAAACGTCTTAAAATATCCTTCCTTAGACTATTTTTATATGAAAAACACGCAACATAACTACCTTCGTTAGGTTTCTGTAAAGAACACATTCGTTAAATTTCAGTAAACTGTATCTTCTGTGATTTCGATAGTTACTTTTAATTTTGTTAGCGTAAAAGTAATTTTCCCCAAAATTGGAAAAAAAAATCGGTGCCAAGAGGGTTAAGGACCTAGTAAAATTTGGGTTAAAAATGATACTCAGATTACATTAGTCAAGTTCCGAAATCACAATAACTTCTTTTAAAAAAAAATCCTATAAATATTATAATTTAATCATACTTAGTTATATTTCGTATGTAAAACGATATAAAAAAAAGTTCTTCATATATGATATTTTTAAATATTATTAATCGAATTTGAAAAGGAAATAATTTGGAAATTATATTCAAAAATTATATATTATATATTATTTCATATCCATATGCTCATTTATATTATTTCATTAAAGATAATAATAGGAATAGAAATGGAAAGTTTTTTCAATTGTTCTGTGATAAAACACAGTAATAATTATTTATTCTGTGGAGCCATCCACAGCATGTGTTGAGAATACCCCTCCCCAAACAAAGACATTATGTTGCTAAGTAAAAAAATATAGTAAACAAAATCAATACAAATTCTTATTTTTATCAAGGCTTGTTTACAGATATAAGAACATGAGAAATTGTTTCCCACGCGCAAATTCATGGAACTGACCGCCGCTAACCACATATAACCATATAGCTTAGTGCCTCCTAGATAATAGCCTTGTTCGGCCTCGGCCACCTATGGTGAATTCGGATTCGCTGATAAGAAAGTACAAAAGCGAGCCCTGCATTGTACAAAACATTTAACAAGACGGTGACAAATGTAAGTGAAAGTCATCCCCCCATTGCACTTTTCTTCCGTTTTTAAAAGACATTCGAAAAATAGCCAGATGTTCGCTAAAAGGAAAAGATTGTAACAAAAATAAGAATTATAATGTGCAGAATTTTTCTTTTCAATTTATTGAATCAGTGTTTTAAATAGATATATTTTTTTCATTTTATCTCATTTATTTTTTAAATTTCCTTTTTAATTACATAATTGCTCTGTTTTGAAAAAATTCTCAAGGACAAATGAAACATACAGCAGTAAATTATATAAAACAATGTTAGATCTAACTTTTGTTGTAGCCAAAAATTTTAAGAACTTTATACATTTTAAAAAAATCATTCTTTTCCTGTAGAAGATGTAAGTGAAAAAATAACATAGAGAGAGAGAGAGAGAGAGAGAGAGAGAGAGAAAGAAATGAAAACAATAAAAAGAAAAAAAAAATAACTTTCTATGCTTGCCAATGCGAAACTTTTTGACATATCCATGGACGCCTTTTTAAACATAAAAACACGAAATTTTCAGGCATTGTTTTAGAAGTGATTTGTAATTCAATAGCATTTTTAAATTCTCGATAAATATATTACATTTTGGGTTATACAGAACCACCCACCAGGCGGAAAAGGGGGGGTGGGCGGGAAATATACGTAATTAATTTAGCTAGAAGCTATGACAAATTGATGGAAATAAATAGGAAACGGGTTTCAGTGACGAAACTAGCCTCTTTTGTACCCGGGGCAAACATAGATTTTAGCCCCCTCCCCCCCCCCTCCCGCCTCCGCAAAGTAAATTTACAAAGAGAATTTTAGTAAGTTTCTAATAGTCGACTTGTTTTCAAATTTAAAATATGTAATAAAAAAGTACGTAATACGGAATTACGTAATCAACTTTGTCAAATAAAACTACTTAAAAGTATATCTAAATTTTACTGTTTTGAACCTATTTAAACGAAAAAAATATTTGAAATATCTAAACGTGGTACTATAAACTTTATAAATCTTAATGCTTCTTGTGTATTTTGTTATTCATAGAAAAAATTGTACGTTTTTTGTTATCAATTTTAATGCTAAATGTGAGTCTCTCCAGCATTTTGTGAAGATAAAAATGCGGACCGTATTACACTTTTGTTAAATATTTAGGTAAGTTGGAAAGGCAAAACAAAACTCTTTTGTGAATAAAAGTGAAGATGTATCGCCTCATTTGTAGAATTTTGTTAAAAACACATTTATGATAAAAAATTCATAGTTTGATAAGATAAAAAAATGCGAAATGAATAATTGTTAAGGCTGCTTTAGGCTTCCTTCAGGTTAATAGACTTCATTTTAAAATGATAAGATATATCTGTTACAGAATTTGTGTGTGGGAAAACGGAGGGTGGCCATCGCGACTTAACAGATGCTTCGGTGGGGCGTGGCCAATAAAAGGTTAGGAACCACTGCTCTAGAATAATTCTTATGGAACGTACACATTCTACTACATTTCTTTCTATTTATCCCATTGTAAACTATATTGATTTTTTAATGGATCTCTATTTGTATGTAAATATCTGAATTATTATCAATACCATTAATCTATTTACACGACTTGAAAACTTAAAAATCTGAAAAATTCTATATCGAAAAACCTTCTAAGACGGAATCACATAGGAGAGGGAAAAAATCGTTATAGTTAAGTTCCTTTTTCTCCAGGTCTGCGGTCTCTTGCAAATGTATTATTTATTTTCAAACGGATTATATATCCAATTTGAAGATCCAGATCCACCGATAAAGAAATTTTTCCGTTTAAAACAGGAACTCATCATACACAGATTCTTATAACATGTTTTACAGTACTGTATCCCCACCTCTAGAAATGTATATGTACTACTATTCTTTAAAGAGAATGTTAATTGTAGAATAATGGTAATTTAAAAATATATGTATTTTCGGAAAAAATTGTTAACCCAAGGTAGGTTGTTCCTTAAGGCTGTTCTTAACTGCTTTGCTCAACAAGCGCAAAACGTTTTGACACATTTACAAATTCATTTTTTAACGGAAAGGTATAAAACTGGAAAGCCTGGCCAAGGAAACGATTTGGAATAGAACTGTTTTTTTTCCATTTTTTGATCAATCAATTACCTATTGAGTTATAAGCGTTTTTGATCACGTGACAAACACGTTTTTCGCCCGCTCTTGAGTGCTCTTTCTTCCTTCGCGCGGAAATTCGGTTCAAAACGCTCACTTTGACCCTATTTTCTGAAAGATCTATTGAGTTTGCAAAAAAAGGAAAAAAAAAAACAGCTCAATTACACAGTTTCTGAACAACAACACCATCTAGTTTCATGCATTATCGAACAAAAATAAATTAAAACTTATGTCAGAAAGTTGCCCTTTTGGATTTGAGAACACCCTTAAACAGATTTTTGCATGAGTCAGACTGGTACGGGGCAATAATTTTCATACAAGCAGGGGCGACCGGGCCAGGTAATTTCTGTCGGTGCAGACTTCTAGGAAGAATAAAGAACATGTCCAGAAATAAGTCCGGTTCGGTCCGGCCGGGCACAACCCAGAAAAACTGATGATCAGACTCAACCCGTCCCAAGTCCGTTTAGGCCTTTAAATGGAATTTGAATCGGAAAAAACGTGTTCTTAACGGCTGGAAAATTTTAAAAATAAGTTATGAAAAAAATTGAGTTTGAGTTGTAAATTTCGTTCAAACTCACGGATTTTTTGAGTTGCCGTTCAGTTCACGTTCGTTTTTGAAAAAGTGAGTCAAGTTCAACTCAAAGTTCACAGAAAGTGAACTAAGTTCGTGAACTTTCGTTCAATGAACGCGCTCATACCCAACACTGGCCTGTATGTACCATAAATTTTTGTGGTTAAGACAGGATTTTATTATAGACAGCAGGGTTGGCATTTTTGCCGGCAAAAAGGTATTTTTGCCAGGACAGTGGCAAAAACTGGAAAAAACCAGGGCAAAAATGAAAAAAAAACGGCAAATTCTTATTTGACTTTAATGTGTAATAAAATCTCTAAGCTAATAAGGATAATAATGGTATAAACAATTTTAATAACATATCATTTAATATTTTTATTTAATTTGCTAATTAATAAATATAATTAAATATTTTTACATATTTTAAATCTTTATAAAATAGGTAGGATTCAGTCTAATGCTTTGGAATTTAAGAACCAAATTAAAAATTAGATATCTATTTTTTTTTCCTTAAGTATTTTGTCAGGCATTAATATTTTTTTAATTATCAAAAGGTTATAACTTTGTTACTTTTGTTTTATATAATGAGTCTTAAAAATATGTAAATATTTAAGTCTTTGGTACTAATTTATAATTATTTATCTTATGAAAGTAGTGTGTGACAGAAAAAAGTAATTAAATTAAACTGAATATTATATATTGAAAAAACTATCTGTTATGTCATGTTAGGAAGCTAGAATTTTTTTACCTCCTTCTTACACTCCAAGAAAGGGATAAAAAGTTACATTCTTTACTTTCAGTAAGTAGTCAGATGCCATTTTATCCTTTTGTATTATATTCACCCGCCCCCCCCCCTCCTCTCCACAAATAAAATACTCTTTTGAAATTCTCAAATCCAGCAGTCTATTGTCAAATGACCACAAGACAGATAACAAAATACCAGAGTATTGCACCCCGCTTATCACATTTTTCAAAATTAAAAAAGCAATTTGAACAAGCAGTTTTGCCGTGTCATCTTGTAGCATATTTGTTACATCCAAAATACAGAGGTGAACTTTTAAATTATGAACAAAAGGAAAGCTGTAAAGCATGGTTGTGTAAAATTAATCCTGACTTTATATCTTATATTATTAATTTCGAGCTAAAACAAAAACCCTTCCCTAATTCATATTTTGCAGAAGAAGTGATTAGTAGTGTCAGTGCTCATAATTGGTGGAGAAGTATCGAAAAAGCTTGTGAGATTTCATCATGATTCAAAGCATGTGAGATCATGTCGTATAAACTTTTCAGACTTGAATTTATGCAGGTTCTGGCTATAACGTGTAAAGAAATGAAACTAGCTTATTGTATTTTTTTTTTTTAATAAAAATGGCATTACTGGCATGTTTCCCAATGTGACTTCATTGTATGAATTTGTAGCATCACTTTTGTTGTCTACAGCAGACTGTGAAGAGGGATTCAGTCTGATGTAAACAAAAACTGACTTGAGAAACAAACCGACAATCAAGAATTTAAGTAACTTAATGATGATTAATTTGGAAGGGGAATTTTGAAAAGAATTTCCAGTAAAAAAAAAAGCATTTGCTGTGTGGTATACAGCCTAATCTCGAAGGGTCAATCTTACAGAGTGATGTATTTGTGTGTATGTTGCATAATTAAAAATAATACTGATGTATATAGAAATTTTGTATAAATAAAACTTTTTTTTTCCCTTGGCTAAAAATATTTTTATTTGGCTAAAAGTTATTGGCTGCAATTAGCCAAAAAGCTAAAAATCCCTTTTTCCTAGATTAAACCCTAACTCTATATAAACTAGTTTACTGTTATGCTATGCTAAAACAGCAAAAATTAGGTTGTGATGGAGATATCACTGAATTATTTGAAATTTAATAGTGTTCTGCTTTAAATATAATTTTATATTAAAAAATTGAATTTAGAATATAATTGTTTATTTGAACTTCTAACGCATATAAACATAAATGCTTTACTCATTTAGAGCCTCCACTGTTCTATTATGTGAATAATCATTAATAATTGTATAAACAATCAAGTTTTCTATTCATTTATATAAAATTAATATTTTTTTCATTTTATAAATTATGTTATAAAAGTTGGTATTTGTTCATAAAATGCATAATTATACTTATTTAACTTAAAGAGATAATTATTATAGATAATAATAAATTTAGAGTATTGATTTTTTAAGTAAGTATTAAGTTTCTTTTTTCTTTCATGAAATATTTTTTTCTCTTTTTCTGCGAAAAAAATTAAATGGACAGCCTATTTTTGCCACCACTTTGGCAAAAACCTATTTTTGCCGGGACGGTTTTTTCCATGTTTTTTTTTTCCGCCTATGGCAAAAACTTGCCAACCCTGATAGACAGGTTCTGTTTTAATAGGATTTTCTGTATTTTTGTGTCCTGATTTTGAAACCCTTGTCCTGCCTTTTGTCTCCCTGTCCTGCTTTTTGTGACACTGGACCTGGCAACACTAGTCATGACTGACGTCACACTAAGAGCGTTTTTTGTAAAGGAAAGAAGGCAATATTGTAAAATATTACCAATTTTTAAATAAAGATTTGAAAATAATATTTATAATAATGCCAGAACCACAATAATTTGTTTATTTAAAATGATATCCTTTACATACTTGAAAAATAATGCTATGTAGATGGGATGTATAATACAGTCTAAATTTGTTTTTAAACTGCAATCATATTGGTTGTACCTCTTGCAGGTTCATACGGTCCTTGAAAGTCCTTAAAAGTACTTACATTTTTCAAATAGAATTTTTTGCGCTTAAAAGTACTTATATATTTTCATGCAAAAAGTGCTTAAAGTACTTAATTTTATTCTTATATTACTTCTTAAACAGGGGTGAAACTGTATTTCTTTAAATTTCTGATTTAAAAATAAATCCCCCCCCCCCCGGCCTTCCCTGACCCTCACCTTCTTCCCAAATTTCGCTGCCTCCTTTTGCTCATTCCTCCACAACACGAAAGTTTAAAATCTTTAAAACTTAATTTTTGTAAACTTTTTCTACTCTATTTGTTACTTTATAGTGAATGAATAATCAGCCCTAAATTTCATTGACAATTCATTTCATTAAAATTTCATCTGAATTTCACCCTCTCAAAATTTTAAATTTTGCTTCCCCATTTTTTCTCTCCCCCCCCCCCCCCCCCTCCCATCTTCCCACTATACTCTTAAGTTTAAAAACTGTTTATACAGTTAATACGAGTATTAACTGTTTTACTATTTTTATAATGAATTGAGTTAAGGGTAAAAATTAACTAAGTTGAGCTTTTTAGTAAATAGGAACTTTATTTTGGTCTGTTGTAAAAGTTTAAAATAAATTCAAATGTTGAAAAAAAAAATTTCATGTATTACTGAATTTCAAACATGCTAGGTAAATTAAAGAAAAGTGAATGAAGTACTTTTCAATGTAGAAACTGGCTAAAGAAAAATGTTACAAACAGGTTAAGAATTCTCTAAAATACGAATTTAGAAACTTAACCGTCTTGATGTAGGTAGGGAGGAAAAAAAGCATATCTTTTCACAATTCTTTATAGTTGTTACTACTGATCTTATTTTCTGTTTCTAATTTTCTCATTAATCTTATTATCTAATAAAAAGCTTTCAACTTATACAATCATAAAATAAAAGCTAAATGTCCTACCTGTTCTTTCCTTCACATAAGAAGAAATAGCCGGGGATTCTATGCAGGGTTGGCTTTTTCCTGTCCAAAACTTGTTTTTCCCATTCCACAGGGAAAAACTGGTAAATACCGGGAAAAACTGGTAAATACTGGGAAAAACTGGTAAATACCGGGAAAAACTTCCAAATGACAATATGTAAGAAATATTCTGGCTTTCTGAATCTGATGTGTAAAATTAAAGATAGAAATATATAGTTATTACAAATTTTCCTTAGGTTTAAAATTATCTTGTAGGAAAGGAATATAAATAAATAAGAATTATTGCATAAAGCAGAAATTCAAGAATCTGCTGTAGAGAAAATAGCTGAGAGAACTGTTACTCTCATGCAAGTTGGATGGAGTAATGTCCATAATGACCCTTTTATAGCCACTTCCATATTTTGTAATGGAAAAAGTATGCTTCTTTCTGCAACAGATTTCGGGAAAAATAAGAAAACAAGAGAGTATTGTACAAATCTTGGTTGTGGGGCAAAAATTGCAGCACCAGCTACATATGGATGCACTGTAAAAAGTTTCGGTTCGGATAATGAACAGAAAATGCTTACATTGAGGCAGAATCTTGAAACGGAAGATATTATACCAGTTACATATGGATCTGCATCACATTATTTAAATATTCTTGGCAAGAATGTGGCTAATGTTGCCAAAATTCAGAATTTTTTTAGAAATCACCATAACCCTGGGAGTTTATTGAAAGAGTATGCCAATTCAGTTAAACCACAAATTCCAGGTGAAACCCACAAATAGCTTGTTTAACCCTTAACCGGAATCATGGGTCCATTTTGACCGGACAACGACAATTTCAAGATATATATGAATAAAAGTTGATTTATATAGTACATGAAACTTTTTCAATGCACTTATAACCCATCTAAGTGGTATTTTCATATATATTAGAAAATAACTTGGATTTTAATTAAAGGGTCCATTTGGACCCAAGATTCCAGTAATGTGGAATAATTTATCGATTCCAGTTAAGGGTTAAAAACTTTTACTACTAACAGGACTTTTTATCTTTGAAGATAATCACGAAGATGAAATTGATAAAAACATTAACTGCTTAGTAAATAAATCTCTGTATAAAGAAGGAAAAAATATGTACAACCAAATGGAACCAGTTCCAAAAGCCCTTACGAAGTTGCAACTCGATAATAATGCCAATATTGCTAATGCTTGTGAAATTTACCTAGAGCTTCTTCAAAATAAAGAACTCGATCCACATTTCAGCAAAGTGAAATCTAACTTTGATAAATCAATGACCCCTGTCCATTTTTTGGCACACCTGATGAATCTGAAATATTAAGGTGAATATTTACAGACTTTAAATCCAAAGTACTTACAATACACAATAGTGATGGGCGATTCTGGAAAATTTGAGAATCGATTAAAATCGACATCGTATAAAACAGAATCGATCGCAATAAGAATCGATTCCCAAATTCTAGAATCGATATTTCGATGTTCACAGATTCACACAGATAAGCTGAAAAATAGTACAGTAAACTCTGTCTAAGGCGGAATCGGTCGGAACTGAGAAAAATTTTCGTGGTAGACAATATTCCGGCTTATGCAAAAAAGCTCCCCCCCCCCCCCCCAAAAAAAACCCCTGGAAGATGACGATCTTTTATTGATTCTCCTGACTAGAAAATCGGTTGAAAACTGAAATTTTGAAAGATTCTTTGTCTTTTTAAAGATAAATGAGAAACTTTATTCAATTTTTTAGTACTGCTGTAATACATTCATATTGGAAGTTTATACACACACACACACACACACACACACACAAAAAAACTTTGAGAATGAGAAAGAACGCTATAATTTTGAATTTGAGTACAATCCTAAAGTATAATATATTGTACTTTCGAAAATACGTAATCATTTTCATAAATGTTCATTTTACTAGAAATATTAATTTTTAGATGCAATTTTGCATATGAAAAAATGGCATAAGCATAAATTCCTTAAAATTTAAAGTTTCTGTTCTTTTGAATTAACTTTTTTAAAAGCTTACGGAATTTTAGCTAACATGCTCAACATTGAGTTATTTGACTTATCAGTTTTAAAGTTTAATAAACAAAACGCTTTTCATTTTTAAATTTTCCTTTTTCCGCCTTATGCAAAATTTTGGTTTTGGTGGGACTTTAAAATCCTTTCCGTTTCCGCATCAGACAGATTCCGCCTTATGCAGCATGAATTAATGTAATTTTCTATGGGTTCACCGGGACTTGAAAAAATTTCCGCGGTAGACAGATTTCCGGCTTATACAGAGTCCGCCTTAGACAGAATTTACTGTAATTCCAAAACGTAGCGAATCAACAGGGCCGTAACGACTATCCCTCACCTCCATTTATGTGGGCCATAGACAATGTTAGCGGCCCAGAAGTACGCTACTACAGACCTTTGAGTCAAAAAATAAGGTTTTTTAACTTTTAAAATTATTATTTTTAAGATGTAATTTTGATAATAATTTGTATTATATTTAAATTTATCTTTAAAAAAAGATCTCGGTCAGATAAAAAAAAAGAAAGAAATGATTTTTTTCTTTTTTTTTATCTGGAAAAGATGTACTTTCTACTCTAACTCTTATTTCCTTCAACCAAATAGATGGGGACTTTCTTCCTATAAACGTCATTCTTTAAAATGCGCAGATGAGCGAAATTTTGAAGGCTCTAAATTTATTTAAAAACTTAAATGGTTTTTCAGTCATTTTAGGGTCTTCTAATATAAGTGTGGAGGAAATGCAAATATTGCAAATCTTCTTTTAAAATAGCTGTGATGAATGTAATTAACCAAGTATCACATACTAATTATCCCCAATTAATAATCAAAATTCTCCTTTTAATAATATATTTAACTAAAATTTCTTTCCCTTTTTAAAATATATATCTCCTTATCTCATTTACAGTTTATAAATATCTTTCTTTTTAATGTTTACCAAATATTTAGCTGTTAAGAAAAAAAGAAAAAAAAGTTCTCATCCTAGAGCCATTAAGAATGAAATAACATATTTTTCTCTGGTTAACAAATAAATAAAAGTACATTCCTTGATTATATATTTTTTTTCTTTGTTCTTTTTTTCCCCAGCAGTAATCTAAAAACCATAAACAGTTATTGACTCATTCGCTGACATGCAGAGTGCACTCACTGAAACAATAATAAATAAAAAAGAAAAGTATGGAGTTAAACTGACGGCATTGAGCTCACAGTCTATTCATACTAATTGTATTTTATACTCTTACTTCAAAGAATGCCTTTCGAAAAATAAATTAAGGGGGAATCGCCCCCCCCCCCCCCCCCCCGTCACATCTCTATACTTAAACAATAAGCCTCCAAATCTCATCAGGGAAGCGCACTATCAGAATAAACTAGTTACCAAATTTGAAGCAAATCAGATAGAAAAACCCATATATCTAAATTAAGGGGGGTTAGCCCCTGTTCCTCCCTTTATACTTAAATAATGAACCTCCAAATTTAATCAGGGAAGCATCTTATCAGAATTATCCGGTATGCCAAAATTGAAGCAAATGTGATAATTCTGCATGAAAAACCCATTTATCTAAGTGGGGGGAATAGCCCCCGTACCCCCCTCCTTTATGCTTAACCAATGAACCCCCAATACTAATCAGGGAAGCGCCTTATGAGAATGAACATAGAAAAAAAAATTGAAGCAAATCGGATATTTCTATCGAGAGTTATCGCGTTACGTATGTACGTACATACATACATACAGAAACTGCGGACACATTAGCTCTCAGGCTTTGATAGCCTGTGAGCTAAAAAGAAAAGTGCCCAGTTAAACTGATGGCATTTATCTCACAGGCTATTCACACTAACTGTATATTATGCTCTTATTTCAAAGAATAATGCCCCTCGAAAAATAAACTAAGGGGAGGAGGGGAATTGCCCCTCCCCATTTCCCCTCTTTATATTTAACCAATGACCCTCCAAATGTCATCAGGGAAGCGCCTTATCGAAATAAATCGGTATACCAAATTTGAAGCAAATCGGATACAAAAACCCATTCATCTAAATTAAGGTGGTATTAGCGCCCGTTTTTCCTTTTATATTTAACCAATGAACTTCCAAATCTAATTAGGGAAGCGCCTTATCAGAATAAACTGGTATACCAAATTTGAAGTAAATCGGATAGCAAAACCCATCTATCTAAATTAAGGAGGGTATTATCCTCTCGTTCCCCCCTCCCCCCTTTAGACTATAACAATGAACCTTCAAATATAATCAGAGAAACTCGTTATCAAAATTAACCGGTATACCAAAATTTGAAGAAAATCTGATAATTCTGCATGAAAAACCCATTTATCTAAGTTAAGGGGGGGGGGGACTAGCTCCCGTTCCCCCCTTTATACTTAACCAATGAACCCCCCAAAATAATCAGGTAAGCGCTTTAGCAGAATGAACATAGAAAAAAAAATTGAAGCAAATCGGATATTTCTATCAAGAGTTATCGCGTTACGTACATACATACATACATACAATATGGACGGGCGCATTAAATCTCAGGCTTTGATAGCCTGTGAGCTAAAAAGTGCCAAGAGCGTGTAACTAGGGAGGGGGGAGGAAGAACAGAAAATAAAAGAGGACGTTAAAAGCTTTCCAACAATATGTTACACGAGATGGTTTGGAAGAAACAATAAATATGCCCCCCGTGGGGCAGGTAAGTCTCAAACGGTGGGAGGAGCGACCTCAAATGTATCTTTGGTCAAGGTTTCAAAATGTGGATTTATAATAAAATAAAACGAGAATTGGGCATTTTTAAAATAGCATGCATATTTTGAACAGCCCTGTAAATTAAGATTGGCAAGGAAGGTGGGGGGGCGGAAAGGATTAGAAGGGATGAACTTGAAAAATACAACATAATAAACTAGTAACCCGAATAACTAGGCTTCTAAACAAAAGTATAACGATTTAACCTAGTATTGAATTCAGGGGGTGACCCGGGGGAACAATGGAATGTCCCTCCCGAAAGTTTTGAGATTTTATGCTTTTTAATGGAAAAATGTGCATCCCCCCTTACAGAACTCTAAAATCTCCCCCCCCCCCCCCCCTCATTCCGACCGGAGAAGTCAAGAAATCAACCCGCCATTCAACACTGAACCTAGAAAGAAAAAAAAAAAAGGCTCTTCATACAAAATTTTACAGCAATTCTGCCACTAAAACAGTAAAATTGGAGGAATTTATTCAACCCAAATCGTGGATCATGCGCGATGTGATTTGAATTAAAGTAAATCAAAATATAACGATTTCAGCCGCATCTAAAAATCGGCATCGAATCTGAACTGAATCAATTCGCCCGAATCTAAAAAATTGAAGTAAATCAAAATATAGCGATTCTGCCTGCATCTAAAGATCGACATCGAATCTAAACTGAATCGATTCGCCATTTCTGATCTTAATTTACGGGCAGAATCGATGCGGTCATTTTTTCTTGCTTTCTTTTGTCTTTAGAAAAAGAAAACGTTGGATTCGTGAAAAATTTCAACTTCCGGTTTTCGAAGGATTTATAGTTTTAGAAGATCTTGTCTGGAATACGATTTGACTATTTTTATACATTGTCTGTCTGTCAGTCTGTCTATTTGTTTGTCTCTGACAAAAAAATTGTGGGCGGTCTATTTCAAGAACTAATGCATGGAATCTGTTGAAACTTTAGATTCAATTAGACTTTCATATAAATTGGTGCTGATTACTTTTTTTGTAAATCTACCGACAGGTGGCGCTGCTATGCTGCATTTTTCCGATTTTCGCAATAGCTCTATCTCAAGAATTAATGCACGGGTTTTCATCAAACTTCACATTCAGTTAGACGTTGGCATAAATTGATGCATATTAGATTTCGGTGTAAATCGCCCAACAGGGGGCATTGTTATGCAGATTTTATCAGCAGTGTTGAATTCAGACAATTTTCTCCGGGAGGGATTTTTGCGGATCCAAAGAGGGACAGTTTAGAGGGGAAGGGGATTGGACTTTCGTACATTAAGCATAAAATCTCAAACCTTCTGGGGGGACATTTGAATGTTGCACAGGGGGAAGGGGGACGCATGTCCCTCCGGACTACCCCCGGAATTCAACACCTTTTTCTGGATTTAAACGATTTTAGGGATCATATCTCAAGAACTAATGAACGGAATTTCATCAAACTTAATATTCTGTCATAAGTTGTTCATGATTAGGTTTTCGGGTAAATGATATAACAGGTTGTGCTGCCATGCTGCTTTTTTTTTTTAGCATTGTTGATTTAAGACATTTTTCTCCGGGAGGGATTTCTATGGTTCTGGAGAGGGACATTCTAGAGTTTCAGGTGGGGGGGGGGATTGGACTTTTGTCCCTTAAGCATTAATTCTGAAATCTTCATGAGAGAAATTTCAATGTTCCGGGGGGGGGGGGGGGTTGTCCACCAGTACCAGCCCCTGAATTTAACACTTTTTCAGAATTTACAAGATATTAGCGATAATATCTCAAGAAGTCATGACCGGAATTTCATCAAACTTAATATTATGTGTCGTTGACATAAGTTGTTCCTGAGTTTTTCGTGTTAATCATATAACAGGCTGCGCTGCTATACTGTTTTTTTGCATGATATTCGTGATAGCCATATCTCAAAACTAATGCACGGAATTTAATCAAACTTCATATTCTGTTACACTTTCAGATAAATAGATCCTTATTAGGCTTGTGTGTATACTGCCCAACAGCTGTCACTCTTACGCTCTTTGAATTGGGATTTTCCGTTGCGGACATCTAGGCTAATATCAGACGAACGTCTTTTTGCACGTTTTTTTTTCGCTCTTACACCGTCCCTACACATGCTAGCGAAGGTGTAGGGAAGGTGTAAGAGCGAAAAAAGCGTGCAAAAAGACGTTCGTCTGACATTAGCCTAAGAGGGTGTGAGCCAAAATTCGATGACTTCTTAGGAAAATGCAATGCTTATATTTTCTTTTAAAAGGCACATACTTCAACGAACCTATGCTTTTTGATTTCTCATGATGCACATATGTTATCATTTAAATTTGATACTGTGATAGCGAATTTTGAAGTTTTAACATTTATGAGGCAGATGAAAGTTTTGGGATTCGCACATCCAACTACTTTATCTTCAATTTTTGAAGGAAAATGAAAATGATATTACCTTATTTTGTCTTAGAGACATCGATTAAAAAATTCATAGTATCGATTAAATCGAGTTGGCCATAGTATCCATTAAAAAAATCGAAATCGCCCATCACTAATACACAATACAATTCAAGTGAGAAGATGCACCTTTTCCGAAGACATTACAAACACTATTTCACCTGCACTGTGGTAGAAGAATTTAAGTAAAACTGGAATAGATGCAGGATTTCTCCAATTAATGGAACATCTTCAGGGATGTCCTGCATCATCAGAATCTCTGGAGTGTATTTTTTCTAATTTTTCTTTCATCCAAAACAAGATTAGAAATAAACCCGGTTTACAAAAAGCCTCTAAATTAGTATTTTGTTATATGATGCTAAAATCCAATGTGGAAGGGGCAAACGAAGAATATGAATATGATTATGATTGGTAAACGTTTGGGAATATGTGTGGTGTATAAATATTTAAATAAATGCACTCCATTGTCTGTTTTTGCAGATCTTACTTTTTTTTTAACCTTTCAAGCTATTTACTTAGAACTCATTTTTGACATTTTTAAAGTTTGTTTTGAATTTATATTTATGTTTTTAATAATCAGTTTTTCCCATGTGGGAAAAACATAGTATTTCCCAGGACGGTAAATACCGGTTTTTACCATGGTATTTACCGGGGGTGGGAAAAACCTTGCCAACCCTGATTCTATGCAGTAAATAAAACAACATCCAAATAATAAATCTTGAAGTTTCAAAACAAAGAAAGCTATATTACGTTAAACATTCATGAAAAGACGTATACAACATGCTTAGACACTCACAAAACAAACATTATTTACAAGTTACAAATCGAGTATTAAAGTTTTCTTTTAAAGTTATTTTCCTTTCATGTACGTTCATATCTGGTTTCTATTCTGTTCTAAATCTCAGTCAATTCTCACAGAAAAAAAAAAAAAAAACAAGTTCTGTCTGCTCTTGCGCAGTAGGATCATTCAGTCTGACGTAACACTCCGCAGCTGCATTTTGTTTTTGTTTTTTATTCAAGGGGTAAGGAGTAAGAGGAGTTAAGTGATTTCACAACATCCTCCCACCTTGAGTTTTGATCCATGGGAGGAACTCAACAATTTAGAAGTCCAGATTGGAGTCTCAGAGGCGGTTTCACTAGTCGTCCACTTCTGGTAACCACAGAAGAGATATCTCTGTCACTGGGTTGGTTCTTTTCTACACTGATTCTAGTCTGATCGATTTCTGGAGTAGTCTTTCGTTGTTCATTATGGACATTAAAGTTCACTTTCTGCTAAATTATGCTATCTGATGGGGAATCGCTAGCTGCATCAATTTCCAAAGGAAACAGGCGTTGGTGTTTCCCAAAAATATGGAAAAACATACTCTTTCTACTCATAAATTATCTGAAAAATGTAAAGTATGAAAGGTGAGATGGTGTTGATTAATGACAAAGATTTTAAAAGCAAACACATTTATTAGAAACTAAAAGAGACATTAACTTTAGACAGAGCTCTACTAGAGCTAAGAACATTGTTTCAAAAGAATACCCATTACAATCTAATGTTCGTTCAAGATGAGAACGAACTGATACTTGCATGTGAGAGCAAGCACGCATCTCTGAAATTTGTACAGATATATATACACCTCAAAAATAAGACATTTGCATAAAATACCGCGAAACGGACAGTTAATTACCTGGACGAATCACAGCCTAGCAAACGTCAACTAAAGACGAAGCGTCGTGCATCTCCGGAACGACAGCGCCATCTATAGAACCTGAAAAATGGAAGTTTCCTTCCAAAGAGCAACCGTGAGATAACTCAACTCGCCGATTGAGAATGTAAACATCTCGACAGTCGCCGGGAAAACGTGTTCTCTGCAGGGTGGACGACAAGATGATGAAATGGGGTTTTAAAACTTAAAATAAGCAGTTGGTATGCTAAAAATAACTTAAAAGAATTAAATATTTCCAACATTGCCCCCCTTCGTACACTCTGACAGAGAACAGCCAAAAAAAAAAACTTTCAAAAGGGTAAGTTATGCCAAACGTAAATTTTGAATTTTGACATAAAATTTCTTGAAATACAAACTTACAAAAACAGTTTAATGAAAATTTAAACATTTTACTTATAATACATACATTAACGATTTAAGTTTGAGAAAAAAAAAAAATCGGCAAGTTGCCGAAGCCTAAAAGAAAACACTTTAAACTTGTAAACTTTTAAAGATGATAATGCATTACGATTTTAACACTAAATTTAAAGTTATTAAATTTCAATTGAAAGATTTAAAAAAAACTTAGCATTTATGCAAATATCTTAAAATTGTATAAACACATTTGCAAACAGTTTAATACATAAAAATAAAAGTTCATATTAAGTCCTGATTCACTTGAAACAGTCTTAAATGTCCATTGGACAGCAGTCACTCATCGATAAACAGTTTAGTAGTGAAAGCTTTCCAAGAGATTTTTGTTACTGGCTTTGTTAAACAATCAGCTAAATTCTGTGAAGATTGGACATATTTCAACTCGAACATATTGTCGAACACTAGATTTCTTAGAAAATGGTAGCGTATATCTATATGCTTTGTTCGAGCATTTTCGATAGGTGATTTTGAAAAGTCGATAGCAGCTTTATTATCACACAGTAATGTATATTCAGTACAGTCTTGGTTGATTAATTTTGATTTGATAGTTTCTTCCAGAACTCTTCTTATCCAAATCATTTCCTTTGCTGCTTCACTTAATGAGATGTATTCCGCTTCCATCGTAGATAACGATACGCATTTTTGCTTGAAACTTCGCCAAATGATTGGAGCTTTGTCGACAAACATCATAACTCCACTCATGGATACTCTGTCATCTCTGTTAGATGCATAGTCAGCATCACTATAGCACGTCACTTTTAGAGATGTCACGTTTGATAAATTTAATTTGAAATTTTCAGTAGCTTGAACATAGCCTAGAAGTTTAAGTAGACCTAGCCAATGGATCATGCTTGGGTTTTCTTGAAATTGGCTGAAAAGATTTATTGCAAAAGCAATATCCGGCCTTGTCCGGCTTGCTAAAAATGCTAAACATCCTACTAAATTTCTGTAGGGGTATTTCTCCATCTCAGTTATTTCTTCTCCAGTTTTAGGACAGTCGGTCTTTGAATAAATTATGCCTTTTGCAATAGGTAACGATATTATTGGAATTTTATACTTTGAGTAAATTTTACAAATTTTTTCAATGTATTCTTTCTGATGGATATATAATTTCTTATTTTCATTTTCAAATTCAACGCCAAGCAGTCTCTTGGTTTTTCCTAGGAGTTTAAGGTCAAATTTTGTTTTCAGGAGTTCTATAATTTCCTTTATATGTTCAGCTGTCTTTCCAAATATAATTATGTCGTCTACATATAGGAGTAGTAAGATTCTTCTCTTAAAAATAAATATACAATTTGTCCATTCTAACCTGGTGAAGGCTAATTCTTCTAAAACATCTTGGATCTCAAAGTACCATTGCCTCCCACTTTGGTGGAGTCCATAGATAGCTTTTTTCAAGAGACAAACATAATCTGGATACTTTTGGCTTTGAAATCCCTTTGGTTGATACATGACTATTCTTTCTTGCAATTTTGCATAAAGATATGCACATTTGATGTCTAGTTGTTGGTGGAGCCAACCAAAAAGTCCAACTAGAATAGTGAAAAACAATCTAATGATGGCGAAATTTACTACAGGGCTATATACTTCTTCATAGGATTCTCCTTTTTTCTGGCTAAAGCCTTTCGCAACTAATCTTGCTTTATATCTTATAATTTTTTCTTCTTCGTTTTTCTTGATAGTATACACCCATCGATTATGTATAATCTTCTCACCATCTTTCCTTGGAATTAATTCCCATACTTTTCGCTGCTCCATCATTTTGATTTCTTCTTGCATGGCCTTCATCCATTCTTCCTTTTGGTTAGACTCGACAGCTTCTTTAAATGATCTAGGAATTTCCACTTCTATGCAATTGGCTTCTAAATCTGTGTCAGATTCTTCACTAATGTCAGACAATTTGTTTTCAGTTATAGGTTCAGCTCTCGGTTCGGGTCCTGAATATTTATCTTTTCCAGAAAAACTAAAGAAATTCGGATCATATCTTATATTGTTCTTCAAGCAGTACCTCTTCACATCTGGATGTGATCTAAGAATTACATTTTTACCTTCAATTTTGTAGTAGATGTCTGTTCTTGAACAATCTCTTCTTTCCTTCGCTTCTCTGATCCACTTTATACTTTTACACGGAATTTGTTCATCTTCAGAATCAGTACTTGATTCTTCGTTATTTTGATATTGATTCAAGGTCTCGACTTCTGAATCTATTTCAGATTTTGATGGTACTTCTGGAGTTTCTATATGTTCAATTGCTCTGCGGCTTCCTCCATGGCTAATCCCACCTTTACCTTCGTTACTTTTTACCTTTGGGTCCAGCTTCGCTCCACTTCGGAGCTTTGCTTCTTTCCTTCTACTGTTTGAGCTTTGTTTCTTCTCTTCTCTTATACCAAACTCCTCATCAAAAGATACATTTATTGTTTCGATGACTCGACCCAACTCTGGAATCCATATTCTATAGCCTTTAGTTTGATGTGCATACCCGACTAAAAATCCTTTCTTCGTTCTCATGTCAAACTTTTTTCTTTGTTGTTTTGGTATTCCAACATATGCAATGCTTCCAAACTTCTTTAAATGGCTCACTGATGGTTTTCTCCCACAAAAATATTCAAATGGGGTTTTCTCTTGACCTTTTCTGGCTACTCGGTTCCATACATATACAAAACAGCAAAGTGCTTCTGCCCAAAATTTTTCGTCCATTTTGCTACTTTTCAGCATGGCTTTTATAGCATCTACTGCTGTGTAATTAAATTGTTCTGCGAGTCCGTTTTGTTCTGGTGTATATGGATTAGTCTTCTGGTGTTGTATGCCCTCTTTTTCTAAATGAACTTTAAACTTATCGTTGACAAATTCTTTACCATTGTCAGTCCTTATAGCTATTACTTTCTTCCCTAAAAACCTCTCATTCCTTTTCTGAAATTTTAAGAAACAATCAAATGCTTCACTTTTATGTTGAATAGGATAAGCAGTCACCTTCTTTGAGTAATCATCTATAATCGTTAGAAAATATTCAGATCCTCCGAGTGAATATGTTGGCATTGGTCCACAGACGTCCATATGTAGTAATTGCAGCGGTTTGTTTGTTCTTCCTCCTTCTTGAGATTGGAAAGATACTCTTCTTGTTTTGGCAATTTTGCACGATTCGCAGCCTAATTCCTGATATTTCAACTTCGGTAATCCTTTTACCTTTTCATGCTGAGATGTATTGACAATGTACTGGTTATTTATGTGGCAGTATCTCTGATGCCATTTATCTAGTTCTGTTGCATTCGAAGTTATAGCATTATTTTCGACATAAGTGGCAGATTGTGGGTATGTAGGTTTTACGCTGTACAGTCCATTTTTTCTATATGCCGAAAACATTTCTTCACCTTTTTCGTCAAATAAGGTTATTTTGCCATTCTTTCCTACAAATTTAGAACCCTTCTTCTCACATACTGCACCTGAAATTAAGTTTCTTCTTAACTTTGGAGAGTACATTACATTATGTAATCGTATTTCATTAACTCTTCCATTTACTCTGAAATTTACATCTACGCTTCCCATTCCTTCAATAGGACTAGTTACTTCGCCTACAGCGAGAGTCATTTTAGTATTGTTAACCGGTTTGTACGTTACAAATAAGTCTTTGTTGTTACAAAAATGACTTGACGCACCGGTGTCAAACACCCAATTGAATTTATCTTGAAAGTTGTTATTCTGACCAAAATTAGCTTCTGTCACGTAACTTTTTCGTTTTGCATTTTTAGGGTTACTTCTACAATTAACAGCCCTATGACCTGGTTTGCCACATTTGAAACAATTCTGATTTTGGTGTTTATCTCTTTTTCGGACTTCTTTGGGTTTTATTAACTTTATTTCTAATGCCGATTTTCCCCCTTTAAGCGAATCTTTTCTACTTTGCTTTAAACGGTCCTCTTCTAATATTAACTCATCTAATACCTTGTTAAAGGTAAAGTCCTTTTTATCCCATCTATAAATGGCTTGCACGATACCAGAAAAAGTGTCTGGAAGGAATCTAATCAGCTGGTAAGTTTTGACAATTTCGGGTAATTCTATTTCCGTATCCCCCATACTTTCTAAAATCTCTTTAAGTCTTGCTCCATACAGTCCTATCGCTTCGTTAGGATCATAAGTACAATTAAAGTAGGCATCCAAAATACCAATAGATCTTCCCCGCGTTGCTGGCTGGAAGTGAACTTTAAGTCTTTCCCAGGCTTCTGACGCAACCTTAGTATCACGAATCAGTGGCTTTAAATCTTTACTAATATTTAAATATATTGTACTATAGGCCTGATTCTTTTTAATTTCAAAATCGCGTTTCTCTTTAGGAGTTGCATCTTCTTTAACTTTTAAATCTTTATTACTAACATGTTCATATGCCCCTTTGTCCATTAAAAGTGCTGTCACATCATCTTTCCAGGTGGCATAGTTATAATTGTTAAGTTTATCTATTTCCATCTTTAGTTTTTAGAGCCCCCCCTATCCTTAAGCTTTTAGAACTTTTAACGTTAACACCATCTCTAAATTAAATACTTAATATGGGCAAAAAGAGTGGCCCATAACCGATGTTTCCCAAAAATATGGAAAAACATACTCTTTCTACTCATAAATTATCTGAAAAATGTAAAGTATGAAAGGTGAGATGGTGTTGATTAATGACAAAGATTTTAAAAGCAAACACATTTATTAGAAACTAAAAGAGACATTAACTTTAGACAGAGCTCTACTAGAGCTAAGAACATTGTTTCAAAAGAATACCCATTACAATCTAATGTTCGTTCAAGATGAGAACGAACTGATACTTGCATGTGAGAGCAAGCACGCATCTCTGAAATTTGTACAGATATATATACACCTCAAAAATAAGACATTTGCATAAAATACCGCGAAACGGACAGTTAATTACCTGGACGAATCACAGCCTAGCAAACGTCAACTAAAGACGAAGCGTCGTGCATCTCCGGAACGACAGCGCCATCTATAGAACCTGAAAAATGGAAGTTTCCTTCCAAAGAGCAACCGTGAGATAACTCAACTCGCCGATTGAGAATGTAAACATCTCGACAGTCGCCGGGAAAACGTGTTCTCTGCAGGGTGGACGACAAGATGATGAAATGGGGTTTTAAAACTTAAAATAAGCAGTTGGTATGCTAAAAATAACTTAAAAGAATTAAATATTTCCAACAGTTGGAAAGGACGGAGGAAAATTCCATTTTCTGTTTGGACTTTGGCCAATCTTGCTATTTTGTCTTTTCCGGGAAATATATCTATTATTTTGGCTAAAGGCCAGTGAAGACGTCTTTTGTTGGTATCTTCCAGAAGAATGATGTCTCCTATTTGCAAAGGTTTGGAATTCTCTTTCTTCATAGACTGTTGCCGCAGCTGTCCTAAGTACTCCATTCTAAATCGGTTTTGCAGATCATTTCTTATTCTTTGACGATATCTTGCTCATCTGTTAAGATCTTGTGAGTCTAATGTATCAATATCCGAAACGCCCCAAAACTTTTCTTAAAATATCTTTCACTGTTCACACAAGGCATTCCCACCACCCTCCCCACCAGGGGGCTGAAGGGGGGTTGAATTTCCATCTGATCTTCTGAATGGAAGCTAGTGTGCTTATAGCTTGCCAATCCACACTGGAAAGTGCTCTGTTAGTGCCAACAAAATTCTTTCCATTATCTGAGTAAATTATATATGGTCTGCCTCGCCGTGTAATAAATCTTCTTAGGGACTGCATAAAGCATTTAGCTGATAAAGATGTTATCAACTCCAAATGTACCGCTCGATAGACAGCACAGGTGAATAAAGCTATCCACACCTTTGAACCATCGGCAAGGTATAGAGGACTGGCTAAATCGACTCCCACCACTTCAAATATAGCTGCATCTCTGATTCTGTCTTCAGGTGGGATTCCTGGTTCGACCTCTGTTCTGGGTGTTTGGAATCTTTGACACTTAACACATTGCCTAATGACGTTTCTGATATACTTTCTTGATTTCAAAATCCAAAATTTTTCTCGAAGTTGAGCCATTAGTATGCTAACTCCAGCGTGATGATTTTCTAAATGTTTTTCAAAAATTAACTTCTGGACCACAGGATGTTTTGAGGGCAAAATTATTGGATAACGAAAATCTTCTTTGTCTTGTCTACAGATTAGATTTGTTTTTGCTTTCAAAAGTCCGTTTTTATCTTCTAATGGTCTTAAGGCTCTTAATTTGGGATCTGTGCTCCCTGAAAAGGATTCCTTTTGTACTAATCTTAGTAATATTTTTTCTGCTTTTTCAAATTCATCAACGGAGATGTTAGGTGATGAAATTCTTTCATTCTTTCTTGTGTTGTTATAAAAACGATATATAAATGCAATCATTCTTATGTTTTTTCGATAAGAGGAAAAATATCAATAAAAACGGTGTAAATCAGTGTCTTCATTGTCTAAAAGGGTTAGGATTGTCTTTTTCCTTTCTATATTTATTACATTCTCGTCAGGGTGTTCTTCTGGTTGTGGCCACTGATCTTCCGGTAAATACAGCCAAGCTGGTCCCTCCCACCATCGTGATTTCTCCAATTGCTCAAAGGAACATCCTCTGGATAGGAGGTCTGCCGGATTTAAATTTCCTGGTATATGTCGCCAATCTTCAACTTGGGTAAGGCTTCTGATTTCTAAAACTCTATTGTGCACAAGTGTACCCCAAGATTGTTCTCTTCTTATCCACCCTAAAGCTGCTGAGGAATCGCTCCAAAAGATTGTCTTCTCTGGTTTTAACTGAAGATCACTCATGATAGTTTTAGCGAGTCTAGCTCCAATGAGGCACGAGAGTAGCTCAAGGCGAGGAATTGTGAATTCTTTAATGGGCGCTACTCTACTTCTAGCATTTACTAACTGAACTTTAACTCCTTCTTGTGTCTCACATCTAAGATACACGCAAGTGGCATAGGCGTGTCTACTCGCATCGGAAAAGGTATGCAAGGAAATGTTGTTTTCATTTTCGGATGATACATTCAACCAGCGTGGAACTTGAATTTCTTGTAAAAAGTTAATTTATTTTAACCAGGTCTCAAACTGTTTTCTTAAATTTTCAGGAAGTTCTTCATTCCATTTCAATTTTTGTTTCCATGTTTCCTGAAGAATTAATTTTGGAATAAGAGTGCTCGCGGAGGACAATCCTATGGGGTTGAAAATCTTTTGGGTAACCGATAAAATTTTTCTCTTTGTGAGTGGTTCTTTCGTTTCAATTTTTCCCTCTATTTTACACATTAATCTATCTTGCTCTAAGTCCCAGACCAATCCCAAAACTGATGCTAACTTTGTATTTTCTTCAGAAACATCAATCATGGCCTGAGGCAAATTTGATCACCAACATCTTAAATTAAAATGAGCTGATGATAAAATACACTGCGATTCTGTTATAAATTTTACAGTATCTGCGATTGATTTTAAACTAATAATGGAATTGTTGATGTAAAATGAATCTTTCAAAATTCGTGCTGTATTTTCCCACTGTTCGGGTACTTGACTTAAAAGATGGTTCAGTGTACCCATTAATAAAAACGGGCTTGAAGTGAGTCCGAAGACTACGCGACATTGTCTATAAACTTTCAAATTATGTTTGGAGTCTAGCCAGAGAAAGCGTAAAAAATCACGATCTTTTTCTGTGATTTTTATCTGGAGAAATGCTTTTTCAATGTCTGAAGAAACACCTATTTTGTATTTACGAAAACAATTCAAAATACTCGTAATTATTTCAATCAAATTAGGTCCCTTTGTGAGACAGTCGTATAAAGAAGGAAAGTTTGCATTATGTGCGGAGGCATTAAAAACTGAACGCATTTTCGTCGTTTCACTATTTTCTTTAATTACTGGTCTGTGGGGTAAGAAATGTACTTTACTCTCCTTATCGTCTGAAATTTCTTCTATAATATTATTATCCTTCCACAAATTAAAAATTTCTTCATATTCTATTTTCTTACTTGTTTTGATAAGTTTTTGTTCTGTCTTGCGCAAATGTTTCTCTGCTAATATGCGATTGCTCGCTAAAATTGAGTTATCAACAATCCAGGGTAGTGTCACTTCGTAGCGGTCACTTTCATCACGTTTGACTGTTTCAAGAAAATGTTTATATGTTTCTCTAGCTAAATCGTCTTTATTTTTGTAATCTTCATTGGTGATACCCAAGGTATCTAAGTTCCACAGTTGTGATAAACTGGCATTTGAAGTAAATAATGACAGCGATAGAACTGAAAACGAACTTTCTGAATCATTTCCATTACCCTCTGTTTTCCCCATAATTGTCCAGCCTAACTTTGTTTCAAAAGCTGTTATACCCAAATCAGGAAAATATTTTATATTATCTGTGAATAATTTCGCCGCCATGTCAGCGCCAATTAAAATGTGTACTTCTTCCGGATTATTCTCATATAAACATAGTCGATTATTTTCACGAACATCGGTCAGATGAATTCCCCTTTTTTCTAAGATTTTTATCATTTCACTATCGCGGCATAAATTTACTCCTGAACAAATTTTTCCTTCATCTAAAGCTTGTATTTTAAATCGGAAACTATGATCTAAATTACTGATAGTAAATTCATAGCGATTATGTTTACTCGTTTTTTCTGCCCCTCCGAATAGTCCGTGTCTAATTGTTTCTGATCAAATTTTCCTTAATTTCAATTTATTCGCAGCATATCTAGTTATATAACTATTGTGACTCCCAGTATCTATAATGATATGAATAAATTCGGAAGATTGATTATCATTACGGATCTCCACTATCAAGGTTTGTAAATAGACATTAGAAATTATATCCTGATTTGACAGCATCAGTCTCGTAACATCGCTACTCTCTGAATTAGTAGATTTCCCTTTTGAATTTATTTCTTTATTACACATTATCTGGGCGTGTCTCGAATTACAAATACCACATAAATCCTTCGATACACAGTATTTCCCAATATGTCCGTGGGATAAACATACATAGCAAAGGCCTCTCTTTCTCAACAAATCAAGTCTTATTTCAAACGGTAAATTACAAGTGCTAAAACATTTATTTGTCTGGTGCCTGCCAAAGCAAAATCCACAAGTAGTCTCATTTTCGCTCTGAACCAATAAATCACTCGCTGACGGTAATTTTCTACTCAGAGAATCAAATTTATTACTCTGCGAATTAAATTTATTGACTCGGGGGGGAAAGGAAGGATTTTTCCTAAATGACTGTGCACCGCAATTATTTTGTGTTGATTTTTCATTTATTTCATTCAGTGATGACACATACATTTTCTCTCTGGATATTAATTGCTTATGTAAGAACAATATTAAATCTTGGACATTAATTGAGTCTTCATGTGTTTTATTAAATTCCAAAACTAGGTCTCTCGGTAATAATTTAAATAAAATGGGGGATAATAAACTTCCATAAGAGTGTCTAATGAAATGTTAAGGGACTCTAGACTTCTAATGTTCGTTTGTATCTCATCAAAAAGTTTTTGAAATGATTTGGTGTCATTTGAGTGTCTGAGCGGAGTTAAATTAAGAAGTTTATTTGTATGTACTGAAATTAACATATCCTTATTCCCGTACCTTTCTTTCAAAATATGGACGGCCTTTAAATAATTCTCTGCAGTGACACAAAATCCATCTATACTTTTTAATGGAATGGGGGCTAGAAAACTTTTTAAATAGTTAAATTTATGTACTGGATCTAATGTGTCGTTGTGAATGGTTGTTTCAAAAGCTGACCAAAACGAAAGCCATTCAACAAAATCCCCAGAAAATTTTACGATATTTAGTTTCAGTAATTTAATGCTTACGTTTTCCTTTAAGGGATTTTCTCGTTTAGAAAATGAATCACCCTGTGTTTTCTTTTTATATTAACTCTTTTATCTTTCAGTTTGCTCTAAAGCGCCATGACGTAATTTTCTCTTTAAATTCGCGAGTGCCCTGTAATTCTGTATCTAATTGTGCTTCTTGCACCAATTTTTTAATTTCCCCGTCTGCTCGTGTCAGTTCCGTTTCTGTCACACTTAACTGTTCCACTACCTCTTCTAAATCAAAAATGTCTGGTTCTCCCTCTTTCAAAATAGCTTCTATTTTATTTATAAACTTATTTATGCTTTCACGTAGCACAGCTCTTTCTTTTTTGGCGATAACTAAACTTTCAGCCATTGCTAACTAAATTCTATTAAAAAGTACAATTCTCTATATGTTCATCAGCTCTTAATAATTTTTCGGTTCTTCAAATTAAATAGCTTGATAAATAATTTCTAATTATTCTAATATCTTAATATCTTATTCTATTTATCTTATAATTAGGTTACATCCCGGCAGGGATGCCAAAATGTTACTACTGATCTTATTCTCTGTTTCTAATTTTCTCATTAATCTTATTATCTAATAAAAAGCTTTCAACTTATGCAATCATAAAATAAAAGCTAAATGTCCTACCTGTTCTTTCCTTCGCATAAGAAGAAATAGCCGGGGATTCTATGCAGTAAATAAAACAACATCCAAATAATAAATCTTGAATCTTTAAAACAAAGAAAGCTATATTACGTTAAACATTCATGAAAAGACGTACACAACATGCTTAGACACTCGCAAAACAAACATTATTTACAAGTTACAAATCGAGTATTAAAGTTTTCTTTTAAAGTTATTTTCTTTTCATGTACGTTCATATCTGGTTTCTATTCTGTTCTAAATCTCAGTCAATTCTCACAGAAAAAAAAAAAAAACAAGTTCTGTCTGCTCTTGCGCAGTAGGACCATTCGGTCTGACATAACACTCTGCAGCTGCGTTTTGTTTTTGTTTTTTATTCAAGGAATAAGGAATAAGAGGTTTTATGTGATTTCGCAACAATAGTCAAGAGTCCAATCTTCTTATCAACAAATATTTCGAAAGTACAAAATGAGGGTACGCAGAGTGTTATTTTAGAGGGTTTCTGCATCAATTGAAGCAGCTGTCAGTCAACTTCAAACAGTCAATGTTAACTCATTATTAAATTTTTGTCAGTTAGATTTCTAAAATAAGCAATTCAATTTAGCTTCAGTTCTGTTTTTTGTTTTCTTAAAAGAAGGAAAGGGGAGGGGGGAGGTTTGACTCAGTTCCAGTTTTCATTCTATTAGAAGTATAATAGCGATTTATTGCATTTTTTGGTTTGATTCTGGTTCGAAATTTGATATGTACTTTAAAAAAAAATGTTTTTTTCTTATAGCTATGATAAACAGATTTGTTTTACAGTATTTTTACTTTAAAAAAATATTAATTTAATTTGAAATAGTGTTTTGATATTTTTCTTTAAATCTCTTTTAATATTCTTCTTTAAATCTTTTACAGCTTATGAACTTATGCTAAAATTTGGCACAAAGAAAGAATTTACAGTATATGACATATCTGGAAAAACTGTAGACAAACAAGTGTTAACATTGGAAGAAGTTGAAAAAAAAGTTGCTGCTAGTGACTATAAATAGCTATGTTTGTTAGTGCAAAAATTAGTTGTTTTTAATAAATTTTGTTGATATGAAAAAAATGTTCATATTTATTTTTTGTATTTTGAAATGCTAAATTTGTAATTTAGAACTTGATAAAGTAACAGAAGTATAATTGTTTCTTTTCTTTTATTGTTTTTAGAAAAGAAAGCATTACTCAGTTTGAATGATTTACAAATGTTTTATTTATTTTAGTTTATAACTGTAGAATGGATGAACCAGTTTTAATCTACGTATTTGGTTAAACACAATTTATACTTTTCTCAAAGTATGTTAACCACTTCACAAACAGCAGGGAAAGGGAAACAGTGTTTTTATCTCCAACTTATCTCGAGGCTGCTATTGAAGTGGTTAAAAGGTGGTGTATATAAATAAAAAACATAAATATATGCTTTAGGGAATGGCACAGTACATCTTCATTATGAACACATTTTATGCTTGGGTGGTGCATTTAGGATCCACACTAGACCCAAGCAGTCTAATGATCCTGCTCTACTTAGGCAAACATTTTATGCATTGGTTTGATATCGCAAACTATTTTAGCATATTTTTTAGAGATTTTTCAAGGCACAGTAAAGATATAAAGTTAATTATAATAAAGCACACATACTACAATATATATCAAAACACACATACACACATAAATAACGCCTGCATTCAACAGTTAAAGGTATGCAGGCATTATTTAATTGTGTATGTGTGTTTTAATATATATTGTAGTATGTGTGCTTTATTATAATTATCGTAGATCGATGTAATAGTAAAATCTATTCATCGTTGTCCGGTCATCCAAGGCTATCGTATAGATGGCTGGTGACTCACCCAACATGGTTTATTAGTGAGAAATTGCAGACCCAAGCATTGGCCGGAGTAGCTCAGTGGTTAGAGCAGCAGTCTTGTATACTGTGGTCCCGGGTTCAATTCCTGGCTCTGTCTAATTTTTCACTCCAGTTGGGTTTATTGTATTTATTGTATGTATGTCTGTAAAATATTTATACATATAAAGTTAATGTCTACCATGACTCTTGAGTAGAGTAAAATGATAAAATGTAATGGGAGGTTGTTTGTAATAATAGACCTTTTTTTGTGTGTGTGGAAGAGGTAGAGGGAGGCTGAGACCATGCAAAATTTCAGAATTGACATTTAGTAGTTCTTAGAAAAGGGTAATAAGACTATTTTCAGGGAACAAAACTAGTAAATTCACCAAAGAAGAAACATTTTTCTATTTATTTCAAATTCTAAGTCTGTTACTATTAACTTGTTGTTTGTATGATATATTAAGTGAGAAAAAAGTCAATAATATAAATAGTTTTCTTTTGAAGTTTGAATAAAATGACATAAAATGAAATTAGGTACCAAAGAAATAAAATACAATGACCTATCAGTTTAATGATTCTCTCTTTTAAACAATTCTCTAAACAACACTGCATGGGAGATGATAAAGTTAGGCTTCTCTTGGATATGCAGCATTTTCTCTCACTTGTACCATGCTAATTTGGGTATTTCATTTTGAAATCTGAATAAAAATCGCATATAAATGAAATTAAACATCAAGGAAATAAATTGCAATGACCTCTTACTTATATGACTCTCTCTCTGTTAAATGATTCTCTCAGGTCCTAACATCACTGTATAGGAAATAAATTTAGGCTTCTCTTGGATATGTAACATTTTCTCTCACTTATACAACACTAACTTAGATATTTCAGTTTGAAATCTGAATAAAAATGGCATATAAATTAAATTAGGCACTAAGTAAATAAAATACAATGACCTCTAACTTATGTGGTTCTCTCTTTTATGACTCACTGTTTTAAACAACAATTTCTTCAGGTCCTGAAAACACTGTATAGGGAAAATAAAGTTAAGCTTTTCTTGAATTATGCAATATTTTATCTCACTTATGTAGTGTTGACTCTAGTCCAATTTGACAGGGTGCAGCAGTGCCCAGCAGCCCTTTTTAACTTGTGTATGTACCTGGCCATTTTTGACATGCCCTTTTTATATTCATATCTTTTCCTGGTCGGGAGGCACTCACGAAATATGTCCATTGATTGCGGGAAATAAATGTAAATTTCATCATTTGGTCAAGGGAAAGTATCACGAAATTTGTTAGTTGGTCAAGTGAAAAAAAAAAAAAAAAAAGAGATTCGCCAGTCGGTTGCAAGGGGAAAAAATCGCTTAGTTTGTCCATCGGTAACATGAAAAAACCTCACAAGTTTCTCCAGTAAGTCACGAAAAAAATAAGGAAATTAACCAATTGTTTATGAAAAAAATAATGAAATGTGTCAATTAGCTGTGGAGAAAATCTACAAAATTCCTCCATCGACTGAATGAAAAAAACCCCACAAGTTTCGCAAATCTGTCGCAAGGAAAAAAACACCACAAATTTCAGCAATTGGTAAAAATAAAATATTGCAAAATTCACCAATCGGTTGCAGGAAAAAAAGGCGAGTGTAGCTCGTAGGGGGCCGAGCCCCCTAGTTTTTTAAACAATAATTTGAATGTAATAATGCAATCAAAATTATAATGAGTGCTTGCAATATAGTAAAATATTAAAGTAATAAAGTACTATGATTAAAATTAAGATAATTTTGAAAAACATGGAAATGAAAAATAAGTGGGTTCTCATGCTATTTTCAGAAGAAAAAAAATGACAAAACTTACAAAAAAGCAGTGCAATAATCAAGCTTTTCCCCTGCAAGGAGAAAGAGAAAAGGGATGTTCCATTTCCTCATAGGGGGAAAACATAGGAAAAGGAAAGAGAAACGGGATGAATCATTTTCTGATAGGGAAAAGGCCTGATATTGACACTGCCTTTTTGTAAGTTCTGTTTTTTTTTTTTTTTTTTTTTTTTTTTCTGAAAAGAGCCTGAGATTTCACTTATTTTTCATTTCCATGTTTTTGTACATATGTCCAACTACTACCTGATATATTTTGTTTTATTCAACTGTGATGCTGTTTTGAGATAGGACTAATTCAAAAGTTGCAGATTTTGAAACTTTTGAATATTTAACAGATTATATCTGCTTCAGCATCGATATCCCGGTAAAGTTCTATATTACTTAGCTTGTCCTAATAGTAAACTTTCATGTTCTATAAGAAAAATTTTAGGGTACTATTGCGTAACTAAGATAATAAGTGCCGAAAATGGACAAAAATGTCATTTTGATTGCATTTTGTGGCAACATAACAATGAAAATTAACAATGCCCCATGGAGCCAAGTAAATTGTACTAAGCATGTAGTGTCATACTAACAGTTTATGACAAAAGAATTTTGGGATGTTGTTGCTTTCCAGAGATATAGCAATTCAGATATACTGGTATTTCATATTTCATGAAAAAAGGGATTCATGATCTTGAACTTTGACATTTTCTACAGGAAACAGGAAATTTTTTCAGGGCTTCAAAATTGTATAATATTCATTAAATATGATCTACTTCAATATAAAAAAAAATCAAGCCAGTTAAAAAGTACAACTATCAAAATATCACTTTTTTGTCTGAATTTCAAAGTAACGACTCTTAATAATAATAAAAAAAAGCTTGATTAATACATAAATATATTGGGTGAAAAGATTGTGATTACCAGTGATATCAGTAATATCTTGATATTTTTCTGAAATAAATTTATACTTCCTTCATGAAAAACCACGAGTTCAGTCATATTATCGTACATATTAAAATGCTTACGGAATGATATAAAACTAAAAAATTCTGTAATTTTGCCCCTACATCTGAACTGAAAGATTCATTGTTTATATCTGTGATGATGTGAGGATTTTAAGGTTGCGGATTTATTGGCAAAATCTTATTTACGCCTCTCTTCATATTCAAGAAATTTCTGGAACCAATGTTCAACTGTATGTTCACTAGTTCTTCCTGAACCAAATGTATGGTTAATATTGCAAGCCATCTCTGCTTTTTTTCTTTCATTTTGAATTCATACAAAACATTACAAAAAGTCAATAAAAAAGTTATAAAAACGGGTCTTTGTTTTTGTAAGCATTTTACTACTACTAGTTTTAAATACTAATCTTTTTGGCTTATTTAATCATAGAATATTCTATGTATAAATAAATATTTTGTGTGTCCTTGTAAATGAATGATAAATGCTATGCATTTGAAAATAATAGTAGTAAAGTGCTTACAAAAGTAAAAACTGAGGGAACTTTTCTGAAGAACCACCTAAAAAAGGCAGTCAAACAGCTACTGTTGATATTAAAACTTACCTGCCAAAGCTTCAACCATGACTCAGTAAATTGTCACAATAGGGGAGAGTAGTACACAGTGAGACAGCAGTCACTTTGACGTATAGTTGTAATTTTTTTCTCCTTTCTGGCACACACACATAACGACCTCATCTTAAGCAACACGTGGATGTAGTTTCGGCACTTCAGTTACTCGTCCGACAAAATAGTAAATAATTCTTTCTTTTATAGTGGTTAAAGTTACATAAACGCATATTTTAGAGTTTAATTCCTTCAATATGTCATATATTTACTTAACCAAACCTAGCTATATCTAATAATAGGCTATTTCGACAAAAGGACATAAACTTTTTCAAGCGATGAAATTGATGTAACAGATGTGGCATCCATTTTGTTACAACATAACTAAAGTACACAGTGGGACATCTCTTATTGTGTATCATCGTTATGTCGAGATGTGTTTCATCATCACATCGAGACATCTCTCATTCAGTGGTGTAGTCGTAAAAAAAACAGAGGGTATACTCTCTAAGCAGAGGGTATACGCTCAAGGCAGAGCGTATACCCTAGAGTGTATATACTATAGCTTTCTTGAGAAACAGAGGGTATACGGTGTTCCTTTAAAAAATCCAGAGGGTATACGGCGTATACCCCCGTATACCCTCCACTACATCCCTGCTCTCATTGTGTACCATCGTAACATCGAGACGTGTATCATCGGAAATTGTCTCGCTGTGTATCACAAGTGGTACACAGTGAGACAAATTCCGATACTCCGTTATGATGCTTCTGTGCTTTTATAAATAACTTTCTTAAAACCATTTATACATTAATGTGTAGCGTATTTGTGTAACTTAAAGATGTAACAAAATTTTTTTCAAAAGAATAAAAATCGTTGCCATTCGTTAAGTAATAATAATTTTCGTCTCACTCTGTACTACCCTCCCCAATTTTTAAAATTTTCAAAATTGTAATAAGTAAATTTATATCAAATAGTATTTCAATCTACAAAACTAAACTTGTGCACTAAATATAATAGTTTCAATTGAAGTAATATAATTTTAATAAGAGACTACCTAAATTCTTAAAAATAGAAAGTTTGACTTTTGTGACGACCAGCTCCGGTCTTCCCTATCTAGTTGGTACATTCTCTTAGCTTAAGTGCTGGCAAGGGCCATTACATTTTTAAAATTTAATTAACTGAATCTTTTTTAGCTCTGAATATTCAAAAAAAAAAAAAAAAAAAAAAAAAAAAACCCAAGTTGGAAATTGTACAACAAACATGGCAAATGAGATGCATTAATACTATAACTAGTTTTATAAATATTCAGATCTTGGCACAATAGGCGTTGCACTCTTATGCAAAAGTGCACGAATAAAAAACTTATAACAATTATATATATTAAATTCAGTCATATGGAAATAATATGATTCATCTTAAATATGATGGCAACACCATGTACACCATGGCAACTTAGAATCATTAACTTATCATGGGATATTGTATTAAATACATATGATAGTATTTAATAGAATAATCTCCATTGCAACCTAGAATCCTTATCTATCGTGGGATATCATTGAATTAATTATGTATGATAGGATTTAAGAAAATGAAGAAAACTTACAAGCTATTAGCATTATTTGACAGAAAGAAAATATATTGTGGGGAGTAATTTTATTAGCTTTTAAAGTTTTTAAGAATATGTTGTAAAATTTAAGAGATTTTTAAAACTATTCTTCTTTTAATTTTACAAATATCAGACACCAATGTCATAATATTTAAATTTTACTAAGATCAACATACTTTAAAAGGCAAAATTTAAGTCAAATTATGTTTTTATTGTCATTTTCTTTTCTACATTTTCAGACTAAATTCCATATCACGATTTACATTATATCATTGAGATTATTTAAATCTTCCACAAAAAGTGTTAACAGTAAGTACATCCACATGGTTTTTTTATGCTTTCCCACATAGTTAAAAAATATTACGAATTCCGCTCGTCCATACTCTTAACTCTCGTAAATATACTTTGATTGCCATGTAACTTTTATATGTTACTAACCCGGAATTTTAAGAATGTTTGTTTTGAAAAAACAATTTCAAAATTTAACATACTACATAAAAAAAAAAAAAAAAAAACAGTGGAAGTGTTCTACACATGAATCAAATGGAAACCCAATACAAAAGTGTATAATTTATATAACAGATGCAAAATAATACAGCTATAAATGAACTTATTTCAATTCATCATTGGAGCAATAATGTTAAAATACGTCAGTATTTCCATAATCAAGTTTTTATCATGCTTCAATAAATTTTTTTACACTTATATGATATCTATTCACAACGTCCTTTATATTTCCAATACGATGTAATATTTCATTCTTTTAAATTCATCAAATTAATTAAATAATTATAATTTTTCACATGGAAATCATAAAACAGAAAACTTATGACGTGACATTCACTTTTGTTTTTAATTCGTAAAACTATTTATTTTATTTTCATTTTTCACATGGAAATCTTGCAGTAGAGAAATTATGATGTAACATTCCCTTTTTTAAAATTCGTCTAACCATTTATTTCCTTTTTTCATATCGAAATCTTGCAATAGAAAAGTCATTGTTGTGGTAAAAATTTTATTGTGGATTTTTAATTGTTGGCAACAGTTATAACGAAAAATGTTTAAATTTGATTGGAAATTGCTGTTAAATTTGTGGTTTTTTATTTATTAAAAATTAACTATAAGTTATTCCGATTCTGGTTTACTTTAGTTGCCTCAGCCGTGTTTTAATATACATGTACGTAACATTTCACAATTCTGGCTTCCAAACTGTGGATTTGTATAGTATTACAGACAGACAAATTTTCATTTTACTATATTAGATTGAGGTTACTATACGAGGACCAGTGAAAAAGTTCCCAGAATTTTGTTGAAATTCTTTATTACCACAATATAGGTACACATTTACTTAATCACCATCAAAGTAGGTTCCTTAATAATGCACTTGCTCCACTGCTCCTGCCATTGCTAGAAACAACAATGAAAGTCCTGTTTTGGTATTTTCCCAAGCTCAGCCATCGCGTTATTTTTGTTGTCTTCTGCAGTGTCAAAACAGTTTGGTCCAACCAGAATGGACCTTTGAGGTCCATTTTGATCTTCAAGAAGAGATAGAACTTGTCATGCTTAGTGTATTCATTTATCTTCTGTTTATTAGGCTAAAAAAGGTCTCTGTAGCAGATTTCCCCAATCTGCACATGAACTTGATGTTTACCTTTTGCTCAGACTTCGACATCACATCAACTGATCACCACCTTCAGCTACACTGTCTGTTATGAATTCCAGTAGCAAAAAAATTTAGTGGTTGTAAACAAATATTAATTATATTGCAGTATTAAAGAGTTGCAACAAAATTCTGGGAACTTTTTGACTGCCCATTGTAGAATGTTCAGTATTGAAAATGAAGTGTATCAAATTGCAGGTACACACAAAAGAACTCCATTACATTATGGTCTATGGGGAGAAATTGTTTACATTGAATTTTATTGATGTTACAATATTTCAAACAAAATGAGATCTATATGCATCACTAAGATTGACTAAATCTCGCATTCTCAGGAGTACAAGGAGGAGCCAGAATAAGTAGCATTTATTGTTGATTTACAGGGCTGCACAAAAGAATTCCATTACATTATGATCTATGGGGTGAAAATGCATTTGCTGTGCATTTTAATGATTCTATTTTACTTCAAATATATTGAAATTTAAAAGGATTACTGAGGTGTACTACAAAATGTTTTCTGTAGATTATGCAGTTATTCATTTACAGAGACGCACAAAAGATTTCAGTTACAGGGCACACTATATTGGATAATTGCTGGGAGTGAGTTTTCCCGTTGTGGTATGTATTTTTTAATTACCCAACTGCTAAGAAGGGTTATGTGTTTCACGCGTATCTGGGTAAGTGGATTTCTTTATACCCTTGAAACATCCCAACAGCTGGATGGATTTTAATGAATGAGATCTCTATCGATTCGTCTTAACCGTCCGTTGGTTATAGGCTAGGTTTTGTTTTTATAAATTCAAAATGGCGACCGTAAAATACAAAATGGCGGTAGAGACGAAAAATTTTTTTATGCACTATATTGAGTGGTATATTATTGGATAGGTCTTTCAAAATGAAGACGATGTTTCATTGACTATTTTACAGTCAGAAGCTCCGTTTATATATTACACAACCTCGAAGTTGTGTAGGTAGGATCTCTAGCTTTACTGCAACTCTGACCATCATAGAAATCTATAGGCGTCATCAAAACAGTGTTTATAGATAGGAACTAACAATTAAACACAACTTAAAAGTCATCAATGCAAGTAAATTAAAAAAAAATAGGTAAGTAATATAAAAAAATAGTTTCACATTGATGAGAAATAATTAATTAGTTCGCTTTTTACACAGTCGGGTTTTTTGATTTTTTAAATTTAATTTATCTAATATTTAGTGTATTATGTGGTGTATATAAATTCATAGATATAATAGATCTAACACAGTATTTTTATGAATTGAGTATAAGAATTCTTGTGGAATAATTTTTAAAAATCATATGAATTAGTAAGGAGAGGAAAATAAATAAAATACTTAATTAAACTTTAATATTTTCTTTAAAGGTCTCATTCGTAAAGGTGCTGAAAAGTATGTCATCCAGCATGCTGTGGATTATAGGCGTAAAGTTGTCAAAGTTATTGGGAGGACTATGGGCACCTATTTAACCCTATGGGCAAGGAATGCATTCGTATTTTTTGAATTTCTCATAAAAAATTAATATTTTTAATTTCTTTTACATTATTTTTATTGGAATCAAAATGCACCTTTTTAAGTTTTTGATTTATGGTTATTTTATATCATGAATTTTTTTATTTAATTAAAATAACCACAAATCCTTTTTAATTAATACACTGAATACTTGACTTATGATTCTTTTACAGAGTTCCCAAGACATAGAAAGTCATGCAAAATCTGGAAAGTCAGGGAATTTCAAAGCAGTCAGTGAAAGTCAGAGACATTTAAAATATATAGGAAAAGACAGGGAAATTCACAAATATTTTCTAAAAAATCTAGCGAAAAAAATGAACAAGTTGGAAATTGCTCGTCAAACGTGGCAAATGAGGTGCGTTCGTACTATAACTAGTTTTATAAATATTTTTTGCACCGCATATTGTACTAAATCTATATTTTAGTGCATTTCATAAGTGCATAGTCTGTAACATCATTAAAATGCACTTGCAATAATTTTTTCCCCATTCCCCGTAATGTAACGGAAAATTTTGACTGTCCCTGTAATTAAACTATACATTCGAATTTCATACAATTTGAAATGGCTCGACAAAATTTTGCAACAATTATATATTTAAAATTTCAGACCATTCGGAAGGCTATAACATCATTAAAATGCACTTGCAATAATTTTTCCCATTGGCCGTAATGAAAAGGAAAACTTTTGACTGTCCCTGTAATTAAACTATACATCCGATTTTCATAAAATTTGAAATGGCTCAACAAAATTTTGCAACAATCATATGTTTAAAATTTCAGACCATTCGGTTGGGTAGTTTTTGCTCTGTTATATGAGGACGGACAGAACGACGACTATAGGTGCTACGCATTTATATAATTACGAACGCAACTAAAATGACGCGAAATTCATCAAATGGTCTCGGGCAGAAAAATCCCGAAATTCGTCAAACGACTGCAAAAAAAAATCCGAGAAATTCGAAGAGTGATCGCAGAAAAAAATCAATAATTTTGTCAAGGGATTGTGAAAATAAATAGCTAATTTTGTTGCATGCCCGTTTGGTCGTGGAATGTTTGAGATTTAGTCATGGAAATAGCCAGACATGTTTCCCTAGAAACTCTGTCTTAGTTTAAAAATTACAAATAAAATAACCATAAATGAAAATTTTAAAACGTGTCTTTTGACCACAGCAGTAAAAGTGTTAAAAGAGCTGTTATTTCTTAGTTTGACAAAATGTTTCTAAAATAATACATGCTATGTTTAATTTTATATTTTATGTGTTAAAATCTGAGGAGTTGTGTGTAAGATTTTAACTCTTCAAAATAAACAAATATGTATTTTAGAAACATTTTGTCAACTAAAAAAGAAACATCCTTTCAAAATAGCATGTAGAAAAGGGAGTTAAAAATATTAATTTTCTGATGAGAAATTAGAAAAATACGAAAGCATTTCCTCTGTCAACAGGTTTGTCATTGGGAAAGAAAATTTAAAATCTGACTTATCGACAATTTCACCTTTCCATGCCATGAATGTAGCATAGTCCATAATCTATCTGTGATCATGTATACGTGTTCTTATCAGGGTTTGGTTTTTGATGTCAAAAACTGTCGCAAAGTGTCAAAAACCTTACACATTTTTTTAGCAATCATTAGTGAAATTTTATATTAAATCAATCTAAAAACTGATTGAGTAATAATTTATATGTTATATAAATAATTTTTATTTAGTTTATATGCTGTAATTAAGTTGTAATAAAATTATAAATCATAATTCAAATTATTTGTCGATTGTTATGCTAGGAAAAATGGTTAAAAATATTGAAACTACTATTAATTTCATTTTTCAAAGTATTATTTATATCTTTATTACTATTAAGTGTTCAGTTTATCATGAAAAATTTTAGCAATCTAATTTATGCTAAAAAAAAAAAAAAAAAAAAAAAAAAACTGTATAAAGCTGTTACCTAGATTTTTAATGATTCTAAATGCTTGTTTTTGTACATAAACATTAGATATAAACCACAATTGAAACACAAATGTTTTATGAGTAAATGATTTATAATATGAATTCAATATAATTAAACATTCTTCAAATCAATAACTTGATGGTTTGTTATTTTCACTATTTACACATACATAATACAGTAGAACCTCGGTTATCCGAAGTAATTGGGATTGGCCATCTTTTGGAAAATCGAAATTTTCGGATAATCGAGAATGCTTCAATTTTAAGATTTAAGGCGAAATCTATGCACTATTTCTTATTATGGTAACAAGTGCTTAATAAAAATAAAACAATAGCAAAATAGAAACAAGAATAAATTACTTGAATTTTTAATTTTGAAATTAAGTACCTTTTACATACATCACAAAAGGTTTGAAAAAAAAATTGTTTTGTTTGTCGCAGTTTCGATTGCCTTTTCTTTGAAGCTCTATCACGGAGTTTTTTTGTATTATTAGTTCACCAGTATTATAGTCTTTGTGCTGCTCCAGCCATGCCAAACCTTTTGCAAAAGATTCAAAAGCTTCAGAATTGCTAATTTGTTCGTTTTCATCGTTCCACTCCGCAGCTTACGGGAGCTCAAGTTAAATCCAAAGGAACTCTAAGAAAGGGGATCGAAAATCTTTTTATGTACTCGTAGTTGGAAAAAGACCGCTTGCACACAAGAAACATGATAGTTAAAAAAAAAAAAAAAAGCTTTCAAAATGGATTTTGCACACAAGGAATGTGATAGTAAAAAAAAAAAAAAAACAGTGGCACTCCGGGAGTGCCAATAGAAGTGAAAACTTCAACAATTACGTGTGTGTTTTTTTTAATCGTCAGGAAATGTTTTATTGTGCAGGAAATACTTTTAAATGTAGTGTTTTTTTATTCATTATTATACAATAACATACACCATAACGCAAAAATAACACGAATTTTAAAAACAAGAGAGTTTTTCTGCTAAACTTACCCGATATTTGATCGAATAGTTAACTTTTGCCGCCAACTATTGACATAAATAACAACTGTTGAATAAAAATAATTTTATTTTGCTAGAGCAAGGTAGTTTTATTTTAGCAAGAGTCACGAGCCTTGGCTAATTTTTACATGAGATGTTTTTGATGAGATTTCCTTTTTCTAACTCTTGTACGTGTATTTCGGGAACCAATAGCGCACAGGCAAGCATGCGGCGCGCTTGCCTGTAAATTGTTGTTATTGATTAAGCAATCAATAACAATTGCGCGCCCTCCTCATACCGAACTATGTACAATACATGTACATACTTATATACAGAGGTGTCGGTTACAATAACAGTATCACGAGTTCAATGGTTTTTCCCATCTCAAAAAATGCCAAACGCGCCCAAAGAAGCTTTCACTTCAATAATGAAAGTATCAAGTATTTGTCTTTAACAATAAACACAACAGCGTACTGCAACGAAAATGTAAATTTTGTGTGTGTTCCTGTGTGAACGCCGGGAGAAAAAGTGAGTTTTAGCTTCGTTCTTCTTTTGCGGATTGAGCTGAAGAGGGAAAAGTTCCTGTCATTCACCGCTTGGCGCGCTAGTGTCTATGTGCCAAAATGCTAGCATGTCGGTTACGTAACAGTGTCTCCAAATTAGTGGTTTTTCTCCATCTCAAAAAAAGCTCAACGCGCCTAAAGAAGTTTTCACTTAAAAAAAAAAAAAATCTTTAAAAATAGATTTCGGTTAACCGAGAGTTTCGGATAAAAGAGGTTCTTCTGTATATAACTCTCTTTTATTATGTTAGTTTCAGTTTAATTATTTAGAACAATTTGTTTTTGTTAAATTTTATTTTTATATATTATAAAGTAGTCCCCCACCCCTTTTTTTTTTCTTTTTTGAACGTAATATTTCAAGTTTGTGAATGATGAATAAAGGGAAACAGCTCGAACATGGCTGTTTGAAATAAAGTCCAATTTTCTAAGATTTGTGTTGCTTTTGAAGCTGAATCTCCACCATACCCTAAAAGTTTCTTTTCAGCTGAGGATGTTCCAACAACAGTATGGTGGAAAGGCTTCGAAAAAAAAAATCTAATATACCAAGTGAATTCATACAGCTCATGGTGTATTTGTATTCCAGCCAATGCAGTTCAGCATCAATTGAGCGGATATTTTCAAATTTTGGATTTATCCCCTCCAAATTGCAAAAGAAACTTAGAATACAAAAGGCACCAAAAGTAGTGTTTTGTTAATGCATGCTCCATGAGAAAAAAAAAAAAAAGACCTAGAATAACACTAACATTAAAACAAAATAAAAATATGTATATTATTTATATGTAATTCATACACTAAATTGTATAAGTATTTTCACCATGTATTTTCATTTTTAAAAATTAAAGTATTTAATTGTTTAATTAGTTTATATTTTTAATGTAACGATATTTTTAATTATTTTTTATTCTATAATTATAGCTTACAATTATTTTCTATTTTTAAAGCAACTTGTTGAACCAAGAGTTTTACAGAATGGAGCGAAACTCAAGCCACGCCCAGACTCGTTGAACCAATATCATGTTTTGAGTTTTATACAGGATGTATGATTTTTAATGTCTAAAACTGTTAAAAAGTTTACTCAAATGTCTGAAACTAAAATTTACGAAAAACTGTAAATTTAATGTTGTTGTAAAATTAATTTTAAATAGTTTTTTGGACTCAATTTTAGGTTTTTGACAGCCTTTGTCAAAAACTATGTCAAAAAGGTGTTTTTGTTTTTGACATGATGGTTAAAATTAAAACCGGATAAAACTGTCAAAAACTTGCCAACACTGGATCGATTCTAGTGTGATCGGAATCGCTGAAACCTGTCGAAAAGAGGCGCCTAGTGATTATTATTAACCCACCACGAGATGAGACTCGGGAAACACCCTCTTTTAGATGAGTCTATTTTACGGAAGGTGTACAAGGCGATACTGGAGGGGGAAAATGACCCCACTGTTTCAGTTTGACCATTCCCCACTAATAGCTAGGGGTTGCAATGAAATAATTTTCGCGCCAATAACTTGATCATTCCTTGACAGAAAGCTGTTTTCCCTCTCTCGGTTATTAAAATAATAATAATATAATAATAATAATTTTTAATAGCCGTGTTTTACTCTCTCTCTCTGTCATTTAATTTATCTTGCCATTTTTAAACTCTTTTTTTTTTTCAAAACAATTTTTTTTTTAAATTATTAAACATGTCCTCAAAAGGGAAAACAATTCATTCTAAAGAAAGAATGATTGTACATAAAGTACAGCACAGAAATAAAGAAAAAAAAAATACTGCCATTCTGAAACAGCAAGTCGCTTATAATTTTACATCAGGAGATCCCGCCCCCCTTTTTAAGTGCATTTCTTAATTTAACTTATTTCATATATATATATATATTCATATATATATATATATATATATATATATATATATATATATATATATATTTCCTATTCTGGTGTAGTAGATTCGAAATTTCGCCGGTCGGAGTGGGTTGTTTTTCATCGGGGTTTCTCCGAGTGCTTCCAGGCGGTCGAGATCGCAGTACGAAAGGCTCTGAAAGAGTTTTTGCTTTACTCTTGGGGGGTTGGGGCGCCCCTTATTTAACATTAAAGAATAGGAAAAGGGCGTAGTCTTTTAATCACCAGGTTTCGTAAACATTATTAATTTTTCAAAATATAAAAAATATCCGATATTTTTTTATATATCCGATATTTTCAAAATAGTCAACTTATTAATAATTATAAATATTTTAAGACTTAATATAAAAAAGAAATTAAAATATATTGCACTTACCATGAAAACTTAATAAAATAATAATTCTACATGTATTTTCCCGTTTTTTATTCATCTTAAGTAACAAAACAGAACATCAAAAATTAAAAGCAGACACAACTTGCTTTTTACATCCATAAAAAGAAAAAAAAAACCCTGTAGGATTTAGTATCAAGAAAATTTTGCTTTATGCAACAAAATTTGAAATACAAGGTAGTTTGTTTTAATTAGAAAAAAATAAACGTGAACTTGTCAACTTTTTCGCTTTCATACTCTGTTGTACATTTTACACTGAACTAAACCAAAACCAGAAAATATTATTTCTAATTGTAACTAGCTTATCTAAATTAGACAGCTTATCTTTCAATGGGTTCTTCTTTTAAATAATAATGTCCGGCATAATTATTGGTTTTACATTTAAAAATTCAGATTAAAACGTAAACTTTATTTATTTATTTTTATTTTATTTATTTATTTATTTATTTATTTATTTTTTTTTTTGGGGGGGGGGGGGCAGCTAAAGTCACTGTCAGAGCAAAAGTTCCTTATCTACGGAACGACAAAGTTAATAATAGTTGAAAAATTCCTTTACACTTGTTTTCACTGAAAATATCATACACAATAATATTTTGAATTTAAATATCAACCATCATGATATTTTAAAAATAAATATCGGATATAATATATCAAGGTATAAAGACCCATTGATAAATATCACCAATCCCAGTTACTTACAAAGTGCTATTTTCTTTCATAAAGCTCTATTACAGATCCTTTGAATGTTCTTTAACTCGGAAATCTGTGTATTATTTTTTTTTATTACCTGTAAAAAATATGTAACTGATTAACTTGCAAATTTGATTAATTTATGTACATTAATTCAAACCGAAAAAAAAAGTACTATATGGAAAGAATAAGTTCAAACACGGGAAAATGTTCTGTGGGAGGGGCAGGGACGCCATTTGAGGGGGATGGGGGGGGAGCAATAGCCCCCCTCCCCCAAGGAATTTGATTTTTCAGAAAATTTATCAACCATCTTGTCAGACACAAGCAAAAATTAAAAAATTGCTCAAACGCTAAAATAATTTATCAGATTTGATTGCAATAAAAACATATGCATTAATTAGATGCTTTATGCATAGAAATTAACAATTATAAAAAACGTATTTCCTATTCGAACTTTCTTAAGGCGAGACATATATCGTACTTTGGCTAATTAAAAAAATGCATGAGAGACATTTTCTTTTATCAACTGCTTCTCAGCTGTGTACAACTTGATCATAGAAAAACTAGTGCCCTCATCCCTAGAAATTCAGGAGTAGAGTTCTTTCAGATAGTTTTTCTTTCTACCTTTTTTTTTGGGGGGGGGGGGGGTGAAGGGGCCAGTGTAATTCAAGTTCTTAATTATCCGACTTTTTTACTTTTTCGGATTTTTATGTAGGAAAATAAAGATATATACAGGGTGTTTCATAAAAGATGTGCAAAACTTTTAGATGTGATAGTACACATCAAAACAAACAATTTTCATCAAAGAATGTATGGTCGGAATTAAAACGCAAAGGTGCTAGAGAGAGCCAAAGGAGATATTGAGTGTTGCCAATGGGCTATTTTTTAAAATTCAGATTTATTGATTGGCACCACTTTTTTGAATTGGTAAAGTTTCCCTTGTTTTAGCCTTAATTAATATGTCATAAAATAAGGCGAATTTACAGTTTTAAAAAGGTCGTGCTAATCAAGAAATCTGAATTTAAAATAGTAGCCCACTGGAAACACTGGATATGTTGTTATGCGAGGGAAAAACAAGCAAAGAACGAATAAGTGAGAAGAGCAAGGTAGGAAACCCCTCTCCGTACAATCGTTGAGTCTCTGAGCAATTTGCAGTTCCGTAGATAAAATACATATCAGCCTCTTCCCTATATGGAAAGGGCATGTTTACAAACAAACACTTCCGTCAACCAATCTACCAACTACATTTTTGTCATAACGATCATTGCAGGAACAGTCTTGGCGACGTAGACCAATCATATCAGAGACCTGTTAAACGTAGACCAATCAAATTTCCCTAGCTCATATGTAGAGGTAGGAGTCATAATGAATGAACAGGTTTTTCTTGCTAACCAACAGTAATACAACCAACAGTGACGTCAGCTGCCCTTTCCGTATTAGTGAAGGGCAACATCTTCCGTTACGTTCCTACTGCGATTGACAGTTGCACGCTCGGATTAGCAGCTTTTATGTATTAATCGAGGAGGAATTTTACATACGCGTTCTTCTTCTTCTTCTTCCCCGTATCATATTTGCATGCTATTAGTGTTATACTTCTCCCAATAACTCCCAATAGGAATGGAGCTTTAACGTTTGCATGGACCAAGTCAGTGTTGCGAGTGGGCTATTTTTTTTTTTAATTTTTTGATTGTCACCACCTTTTAAAAATTGATATTTCGCCTTGTTTTCTCCTTTTTTAATCTGTCATTAAATAAGGCAAATTTCGCTATTTAAAAAAAATGGTGGTAATCAATAAATCTGATTTTTAAAAAAGTATCGAACTGGCAACAAGTTTCCAAATGTGCCAGCACTTTTGCGTTTTATTTCCGACCATGCATTCTTTGATGAAAGTTGTTTGTTTGGATGTATACTATCACCTCTTAAAGTTTTGTCCATCTTTTATGAAACACCGTGTATATAGTATTCATTAATGTTCAAATATCTTTTTCATCTGAAAAATATTCAGAATTTCTTTGAAAAATAGTATTAACACAAATCCACCTCAAAATACTGAAAATGCAATCCGAAACAATTAACGCTTTACCTTACCTTTCACTTGCAGACAATCCCTAATGAAAATTTTCTTATCGGTATAGGTCACAAAAGTTGCAAATTTCGTGACCTATTCATGACGTTCGTGGGCTGGTTATCTCATGACTGATTGAACTTCAGGATTCTTTTTGCGCGATCATCTGACGAAATTTGCGATTTTTCCGCGACCATTCACGAACTTCAGGATTTTTTTCTGCAACCGTTATCGATATTAGTTTTTTTCTTGCGACCATTTGTCAAAATTAACAATATTTTTCTGCGACCAACTGACGAAATTCCATATTTGTTTCTGCGATCTTTTGACAAAATTTGCGATTCTTTTTCAGGATTATTTGTTGAAATTTGTGAATATTTTCTACCACCGACTAACAATATTTTAAATTTTTTGTGCAATAGTTACACGAAATTTTGTATCTTATTTCCCGATCGTTTGACGAAATTCTCCTCGATTGACTAAATTTTCGTGATTTTTTTTGTGCAATCTTTTGACGAAATTCGCAATTTTTTTTGCAATCCTTTTACAAAATTCAAGATTTTAGTTTGTACAATCATTTAAAAAAATCTGCATTTCTTTTCGCCATCTCTGGTGAAATTAGCAATATTTTCCACGGTCTTTTGGAGAAATGAGCGTTTTTTTTCCCGCGACGATTTTTTTTTTCTTCCAAAATGTACAAAATTGCGATTTTTTTCTGCGACTCATTGACGAATTGATTTTGCGGAATTCGAAAGAAAAAAAAATTGTGGACTTTCATGAAAATTAAAAAAATTCGCAGACTATAATCACATGCCCGTGAAAGAAGTTAAGGAGAAAAATCAGGCAGATTTTTTTATTGTGCGGGATTTTCCCACTTTCTGCGAGATTTGTGCAGTTCTCACTTTGTGCAATTTTGCACGTTCCCTGTTTCACAAAGAAGTTTTTCCCTTGTCCCTCGACAGTAAACTTGAAATGGCGCCTCTGTAGTAAAACCTGAAAAAAGAGAAGTTTAAAGGGATTACAAAAAAGTTCCATTTTAGACAGATCTTTGTCTTAGCAAGTATAATTGTATGATATTTTTTCATCGAAATTTGATTTTTTTGCCTTTGAGAAAGAATTCTGTTATAGACAGGCTTCGTTTTCACAAGTTTTACTGTAATACATCTCTTTTCAGAGCTATACTACAGAGTGGATGGTTTAACAGTTTTTAAGGATACCTGTAAAAATGGAACCTATAATAGGATCATGTGTAAAAAGAATTTTTTTTGCATATTCAAGACATTGAAATTTTACCTGCTAAGACGGAAACCTTTTTAAAACGAAATATTTCTTAGGTTCTTGAGTTTCCGTATTCAAAGTTTTTTCTGTTTTTGTAAGCATGATTCAGTTTACTACGTTTCTCGTTCGGGGTGGGGGGGAGGGAGGGGTAGACGCCCGGATCCTACCCTTAGCGATATGACTTCCCTCAAAAAATCTTTGCCCCCCTCCCCCAAGAAATTTCTGAAATGGCGCCCCTGGGGAGGGGGGCATGTATTTTGGGTTTTTAAATAAACCAAAACATTCGGCGGAAAGACAAAGACGGCTGACACTGTTTTTCTGTTTAATATTAAAGCTGTTTTACATTTAAAACTGTGTATTTTCTGACACATTCCTGAAATTCTTTTTATTCACAAACGCAGAAAATTGTTCGATGTTTTTATTCAGATCCGGTGAAATCGAATAGTATATTCCATTTTCGATAAAGCTAAAGGATCTTTCAGAAAATGGAGGCAAAATATGGTTTTCGAACCGAAATTACGAAAGCAATTCGCGAAAAAGATCGTCATGAGACAACAATACCACGTTGTTGTGCGGAGAAAGCCTTCTTTTTTATTACCGACTTCGAAAAAAGGAGGAGGTTATCAATTCGACGCGTATGTATGTTTTTTTTTTTTTTTTATGTATGTTCACCGATTGCTCCGGAACTTTTTGTCCGATTTATGTGATTTTCGTTTTAATTGAAAGAAGATACTCTCGAATTGGTACCACTTCCGTTTCATCGAAATTGGTTGAGTAGTTTTTTAGTAATTCAACAAAAACCAATAAAATAAAGGATTTTTCGCAAATTATCTTTCATTGTTGTAACCGGTTTTTCATTCATAAGCATAAAGCTATGTATTCATATGCGTTATCGCCAAGTTGTCACCAGACTTGGCACCATTTGGTGAAATATCGCCAAATTTGGCGACCAACATAAGTTGTCATAAATGAAGCCAACTTGGCTGTAACTGACTAATTTGGCGATATTCCCATTCAAATTCACTAATGGATCTTCTCCAATATGTTTCTTCACAATTTCTAATCGGCAGTCATATTTACAATTCTCAATTGCCAACCATTATTTAAAATGCTAAATAATACAGAAGCAAACTAAATTAATACATGAAAACATCTGAATTGTATCAAAAAATGAGAACATGTAAATTTTAATCAGATTGCACGATAAAAGCAAAAAGTGCGCTTTTTACTTTGCAGTAGTTTTTGAAGTCGGTTTTATTTTTGGTAAAAAAGTTTATTTATTTAGATTAGCTTTACCAAATTAGTTTTTTTTAATTTAAAAACCTTTTTGATATTTGTTTTTATATAAAAATGATTTAATTAATTCTAATGATTTAATTAATTCTAATTATCTTTAAAAAAAAACACGATTTTCAATTAATTGATAAGGATACAATAATAATTTTTCATTAACATATTTTAGTTATTTTTGAAATTAGTGATAAAACGATCTGGTGTTCTATTTAAGTATTAAAATATCAGTAAATAAAGTTCAGGGAAAGTAACATTTGAGGGAATTTCCTTAGAACCTTTTAATCGTCATGAAAATAATTAAATCTTGATTAGTTTAAAAAGTAATTCAACTAGGGAGGTAGTAGATATTTAAGTATAAAATTAAATTGGTATACTTATATTATGCATATATATACACTATGACGCAAAAGTTTAGACAATGAAGAAATTCTTACATACTTTGAAAAATATTTATTCAATTTTCAAATCACTGCTTGAAATTAATGTGCTGTACATATAAACAATATTTATAACAAAGAAAAGTGGAATTGTGCATATTGCAATAAATTAAATGGTAACAAAAATAAACTGCTGTCTCAAAAGTTTAGACACAAATTAAATAAAATCGAAATAAACAATTTTTAAAACCTGGTTGCGCATCCATGCTTATGTATTACGTCATATACACGAGATTGCATGGAAGAAACTAAATCTTGCATAGTTTGTGGATCGATATCGTACCATGCATTCTCAATAGATGTCTTAAGTTCCTTTTCAGAAGAGTATTGTCTCACGTTGCTATAAACTTTGCGACACATGATGCTCCAAAGGTTTTCTATAGGGTTAAGATCTGGGCTACATGCTGGCCAGTCGAGAACTCATATTATGGGAATTAAACCAAGATTTTGAATGTTTTGCAGTGTGAATTGAAGCATTGTCTTGCTGAAATTCCCACTGAGGACCCCCTAGAAGCTCAGCAAATGGCAGTAGGTTTTCTTCTAATGCCTGTGTATAATGCTGTGAAGTTTGACGACCACTGGTGAAGGTCAGAGATACTTGTCCATTATAGCAAAAGGCTGCCCAAACCATCACCGAGCCCCCTCCTTGTCTGCGACTAAAAAAACGTCGAGGTTCCTTCCGCAAGTCATGCCAATACGATAAACAACCATCTGGACCATCCAGATTCCACTTTTTTTCATCGCTAAATATGACTGACTGCCATTTCTCTCCATATGACATATGCTTTCGAGCCCACATAAGTCTTTGTAACTTATGATATGGTTTCAGAGCTGGTTTCTTCTGCATTTTGCTATAAACGATTGTTCCTTTTTCCGAAATTCGTCTACGAATCGTATCCTTTGATACAGAGAGTCCCGATGAGCTTTGAACTCCACGTACGCTCATTTGTTGAGTACTCGCTAGTCTTTGTATCAGGCGATCCTCTCGTACATTTGTCACACGTGGCCTCCCAGACCGACATTTTGCTTTATATTCGGAACCACTCGATAAAACTCGATAAATAGATTTTTTTGACCTATTAATAATAGCAGAAATTTCAAAAACGCTCTTCCCTTCACCTTTCAACTGCCAAATCCTTGAAACCTCATTCACTTGAATTTCTTTAGCTCTCGGCATGTCGACTATGAAGCGCAATCGTTTGCAGAACTTAAGTACTCCAAATTTGTGACATCATCGATTCTAAATTTGCATATGCCAGCGAATATTCAAAGAAATTTAGAATAGTGTCTAAACTTTTGCAACAAGCACATTTGAATTTTTATGAAAAAAATTAGTATTATAGCAAATAAAACGACTGTCTTTTGTACATAGCATTTTAAATCAGTTTTTGAATATATTTACAGGTTTTTGTAATTCTGACGTCATAATTCTACATTTTAAAGCTGAATGACGTCATTGTCTAAACTTTTGCGTCATAGTGTATATATATATATATATATATATATATATATATATATATATATTTAAGTTTATTGTAAATTTGAGATTAAGAACAACTAATTAGTTAAGTCCATAAGCAAAGCTAGATTTTTTTTCAGCAAAGATGAAACTAAAGTATATTTAAATATTCGGGCTAATTTATATTTTTTTTCCAATACTGGTGTCACAATTATAATCAATTTAAAAAAAAAATATATATATTGAAAGTGGAAATTTAAGTTATTAATATATTATAATATTTTAATATCATTGACATAATTAATTCTGGTTTAAATAGTTTATAAAAAATTGCCTAAATATATTAAAAAACAAAAAGTTATTGGCTATTTCCTATTTATTTTTAAAAGATTAGATTATGTATTCTGAAATATTCGTGTAGGAATTGGTACAACCTACAGAAGACCCCACACCCCCCCTTATTTTTTAAATATTTTGTAGTAAAAAAAAAAAAGTATATTTCCTCGAACATTTGCTAATGTTCTTCTGGGATTAAAATAGAGCAAAGTTTCATTCCAAAAATTTGGTTTAATAATAATAATAACAAATAGCATTTTATGCACAAATAAAATCTAAATAGGCTTTTTTACTTAGGCCTGGAAATGCCATGCAGGTTGCAAGTCTGGTTCTTATGTTTATTTTCATGTTCGATGCGCAATGCGTTCCATCGATACCAAAACGAACGACGTGTAATTCGGTTGTACGATGTCGTTGAAAAGTAACGCTACATTGAGCGTGCCGAAATAGCTCAGTTGGGAGAGCGTTAGACTGAAGATCTAAAGGTCCCTGGTTCGATCCCGGGTTTCGGCAAGAGGACAATTTTTATTTTACATTTCGTGAAATTTTTTTTATATTTTTGAGAGTATATATATATATATATATATATATTTATTCCGCTATAATTTACAATTTATATGGAAATTCTTTGCTCCAAATCGTGTTTGAAGATATAGTGCAAAAACATTGCACTAAAATTGTTATTAAAATTTACGTTATGTAAATTAGATTATTAGTCATTATATTAGATTAGTTGAAGATTTCAATATTTTACTCGTGTAATTTAATGGGAACTATGGTTTTGAAATTTATTTATCATGGAAACAGTAATACGGTTTTGTAACAAATTATTAATTTTTTTTAAAGTACATTTCCTAAGTTTCTCATTCGTGTCTATTTATTTATTTATTATTATTATTATTATTATTTTACTCAGGCCACGATCGTGAAGAATTCGGGCCCAGGGCAAATATAAATTAGGGAACCCCATTCGAATCGTTGCAACATTATTCAAATAGAACTGATAGTCAGTCATATGCGTATGTGTAACGCATAAACAATATTTTCGCACCTCGTATTTTAAATAGAAGAAAATTCTTAGCTCCGTGAATTCTAAATTAAGTACTTTAATTAATAAAAATACTATTTTTCTTTTTTTTTTCTTAGTACAGAACAAAACTCTTTTATGTAACTTTAGCAAATTGTTATATTACTTTAAGATGAATTTAATAATTTGAAATTATGGAAGAGTGTCAAATACTCTAACATGTAAATATGTGTTAATCAAGTTACTTTCTTTTACATGTTTTTAAGTTGTATTACACACAACATAATATGAAATGAAATACATTCTACTTCACAAGTAGAAAGTGTTTTTTCAATAAATCTATTAAAAAAAATTGCAATTCTGGGTTATTTATTTATTTTTTTTTCATATTTAAATCTAAGTTAAAAGAAACAAGTTGGAAATTGCACGTCAAACGTGGCAAATGAGGTGCTGTATTTTGTATTTGAAAAATTTCAGAGTTGGAATTGGGGAAATTTTATAAATTAATATATGGATTTGCAGAGGGCCCTTGAGGTCCAGACCCCCTGGGCAAAGCCCCGATTTGCCCATGCGATAATAAGTGCCTGTTTTTACGCGTATTTATACGCTTTCACTTTCTTATATATACATAACTAGAAAGTATTGGGATCGTAAAAATTTTCGAGTTTTGTCTTTTGATGGGTTTACATGTTTCGGGATACCAGGGCCGAAACTAGCCATTTTTGCGCCCCCCCCCCCATTTCTTCCTCAAAGTATATGTGCAAAGAGAATTTTACTAATTTTCTAATGGCCGACTTATTTTAAAATTTAAAATATGTAATACTTAACTACGTAAACTGAATGTGACGTTTGTTGCAATTATAGTTCGTTCACATAAAAGAATTCGCATGTATTACCGGCTATTTACAGTGTTTGCTTATACAGTAGAGTTCCGATTATCCGAGTCCCGCTTAATCGAGTTTCCGATTTAACCGAGTTATTTTCTTCTGATGGACTGATGGCTTTCATTATTATGAAACAGCCATTATAAATGAAGTGTTAGGTGAAGATGAAAGAGCAGCCGTAAAAAGTTTGAAATCTGATTTTCTGGTCAGAATGGGGAAAAAAATGGCCTTTACACTTCATTTGTAATGGCTGTTCCATAATAATGAAAGCCATCAGTCCATCAGAAGAAAATGATCGATTCCAAAGGTATAATCTTTCATTTGGCGCCCCTTGTCTCTGGCAGCCGGGCCACATGCCCCCTCTGCCCCCCCCTTAGTTTCGCCCCTGCGGGATACCCTAAACACGATTTGGCTAGTTTTGGAAAATGTCTGTCTGTCTTTTAGTCTGTGTGCGACACAAATTTTGTGGCCTCTTTATATCAAGAACTAATGCACAGAATTCAATCAAACTTCAAATTCGGTTAGACGCTGACATAAATTGGTGCTAATTAGCTTTGGGTGCATATCAACCAACAAATGGCACTGCTATGTTGTGTTTTTTAGAGATCCTACATCTCTAATGTAGGATCTCTACTCGAAAACACGCCTTTCGTCCCACTGTGCGGGCTCTTACAGAATCATCATATCATCGCAGGCTACGGTGTTATGTTATTAGTTCTAGTTGTAAAATATAGATGACGCCACCAAATATATTTTGGTTTTGCATCCTATCTTGGGGTTTGTGCATATATAACTAGAGATCGACCGAAAGTTCGGTTTCGTTTTTGGTTTCTGCCCAAAATCTGAGTTTCGGCGAAAATGGGGCCAAAAATTCGGCCAGACCGAAACTATCTATATTCCAAAAATCTCGTTTCTTCGGAAATTTTCAACATTACTCATTGATTTGGGTTATATCAGCCAGTGGTGTAGTCCTGGGAAAAAAAGTGGGGGGACGCTCGCAGTTTCGAACATTAGGGTCTGCGTCACCCATAGGACATACTTGATTTTCTACCTTGCTTTTCATTTTCAACTACAAAGAAATGTAAATGAAAAATTAAATTTTAATTAAAAATTTTTAATTTAATTTAAAATAATTTAATTAAAGTTTCTTTTTTGTTGGATGATAAAAAGCTTGATATAGAATTAAAAAAATTGAAACTTTTTTCAAGTTTCAAAATATTGTAACAGATTTTGTAATTCAGAATTGAAAATTATTGCAGTTTTACTTTATGGGCATATATAGTATAAGGAAAGTATTATAATTGTGGCAATTAAAAAAAAGACTGAAATTTTGGTATATCTTTACTTTTCGAAGTCCCCTGACTTCACTTTGCCTATTTTTACAACAATTCTCTATGTATTCTATGTGCGTAATCATGTGTGTATGTTAATATTTCCTTTCACATTCCTAAAGTCTGTTTTTACCTTGAGTCAATATGTGTGTATGTTTGAACATAGCATTCAAACGGTGTTTTCAAATTAGCTCAAATTTTGCAGGCTATACATAGTGAATAGGCTATTTAATATTCTGAAACTATATGCCAATGTTCAAACTGTAATTTTGGACAAATTGTACCACGTGTTTTGCATTTAGACATTTTTACACCAGAAGTAACATATAAGTACCGTTTATGTGGGAAAAATTGCCAAGAAATGTGACCGAGGCCGAAGATAATCGCCAGATGCTTTTTATTGGCTAGAAGAATGAATCTATTACTCAAATACTGGCCCAAATAGGATTTTTTAAAAATACGAATTTTAAAGAGGTGAAATAGATAAATATCCTTCTACACAACATTTTCGAAAATCGCGTTTCATCAAGATTGCTGTAGAAAAACTTGAGATAGAAACTTTAAATTAGTAACTATAGGTTTCTTCTAATATCTAAATACAATACGTGAAAGTTTTTTATTTTCTTTTTTCGACAAACAGAATTTTAACGGTGTGAAATGCAGAAAGAATATTCTAAAATTTCAGTTTCATCATGATTTCTTTGGTAATATTCGAGCAAGAGCAAGAAGCTTCAAACACGGCACATTATGTACTTTCATGACTTAAATACTCGCTAAGAACCTTTCTTTAAAAAAAAAAAAAAATTCGAATTAAAAAAAATGAATTGTGAGGTAATTTTATGTGCAATCTGCTCATCACGATTTATCTAAAGCTGTTTTTTGCAAGAAACATGGAAAGGAATATAGTGGTAAGTGGTAAGTATTAACTAATGTTCATGATTAAAATAATTCGAAATTTTAAATGATGAAATGAGCCGAAAACTTTTTAAAATCGTTATTCTTCTACAACTATTAGGTCTAAGAACTTTTTAAACTTTATGCTTTTAACTTTTAACTTTTTACTTAAGGCTAAATTTGACATAGAAGTTATTTTTAACGCTTATTCTCATTGAAAGAATGAAATAGGATTGAAATTCTAATGTGTAAATCAGCGCAATGAATGCTACCACATTATTAACAGGCATAGTAGTATGCTCTAATTATAAATTTATTTGAATGCATGGCATTCTATAGAGTGTTTAGCGAGTTCAAACACAAATTCTTTAAAGACGCTTTCTGAAGTAGAGTTTTGATAGCATATAACACTTATATTTCTACAACATGACATTTAAGTAATAAAAATGCTATTAAATTAGTTTTGATGTTTATAAAATAAAAAGATGGCGCAAGTTAATTTTATTTATTTATTAAATATTTAAAAATAAGTGAAAAATGGGTTTACAACAGCGATATATTTAATTTTTACAGTTTAACAATAAGTACTATTACTTTTCCTCTCTCACAAATATTTTCGGAAATACTTGTTATCATATAAAAGTTCTCAACTTCTTAAACTTTTCTAGATTTTGAGTCACTAGCCATTTTATGATTTTCCGTTTTCCAAATTTTGAGCAAAAATGTGGTTTTCCCTTAGATAAAGATGAACCGTTAATAATTAGCATTAGAAGATTAAACAGATTATTCATGCTTTCAAAGTCTGACAATCTTTTCAACGAAGACTTCAAATTTTACCTAAAGTCGACCTATACAGGGTGTTCGAAAAAAAATTGAAACACGCTCTAATTTTTTACTTGGTGAAAATAAGTAGGCAAAGTAAGCAGTGTTGCCAGATTGGGGACTTTTTAAATTCAGATTATTTGACTGTCACCATTTTTTTAAAGTAGTATAATTCGTTAATTTTTCAGAATTTTTAATCTATTTTTAAATAGGGCGAATATTTCTATTTAAAAAAAAAAAGGGCTACAATCAACAATCTGGGGACAAAAAAGTCCCCAATCTGGCAACACTGAATGTAAGATACAAAAACGTTTAATCAAGCTCCCTGTTCAAGAACGTGAAACTTTCTGACGCATTTTCTGACTCATTTTCAAAAATAAAGGCATAAAATTGGCCGATCTGACTATGAAGCGGTTTCGCATCGAAATGAGTTTTCCATTTTTTGATAAATAAATTATTTATCGAGTTATAAGCGATTTTGGTCACATGACAAGCAGTTTTTCTCCTTTCTCAGTGTTGCGTTCGGAAATCTAGTTCAAAACGCAAACTTTGACAGTATTTTCTGAAAGACCTTGTGTATTTACGATAAAATGGAAATCGTATTTCCATTACATATTACTTTCTTTTATCTTCTAAAGAAGAAAGTATTGTAATTGAAATTTTTTTCAACTTCCGGTTTTTGACGGAGATCCCCCAAAACATGTTCATACAAAATGTCTGTCTGCCCGTGTGTTACAATTGTACCATCGAAAAGTGTGTACGAACGTTGACTTTTCGAATGGTAACATCCACTTTTGACACGCTATTTGAATTCCTTTCCAACCATGAAAGATATATAGTTTTTATATAATTTTCTTAAGTTTTAATAGAATTATAAAACAAAAAGTGTTAGGGTTTATCCATAAATTTCAGGAAATAAAATAAAGGTACAAAAAACACCGAAAGCACTCAATTCGTCACCAGTAAAATTATACAGGAAATTTAAATTTATAATAAATTTCCTTTACATTAAAAACAGCCTTCTAGGTGTTTCTGGTAAGCCTAAAAGTGTCGTCAAATTTGTCAAAAGAATGAATGATCGTGGTATCGAAAAGAAGGATTATGTTTTCCAATCAACAACAAAATCCCCACAAAAAGTTTTTTGCCTTTTGATATTTATTTTTCTTTCCGAGAGTTGTTTTCAAAAAGCACGGCTGCAATCATAGGTGCATTCGCGGCCAGCTTTAAAGGGGGAGGGGGGGGGACAAGGTACTAAAAGCTAAAGGAGTGAAAATATTAAAAATATTTAGTTCAAATCTAAACCATGTCATTCGCAGAAGTGATGAAAAAAATCTAGCTCAGAGCACCATGGCTACCTTCCCTGGAAATACAAACGCGTGTAAAGATGCCCACTTTGGTTTCCGGTCAGTATTAAAAACCAATGCCTTGTTTCTTAAAATTGTTAATTTAATGGTGTACTCATTTAAAAAAAATAATAAGTTTGGAATGTCTGCGTCCTCCCGCGTCTCTAGCGTCCCCCTTGAAAATATAAAGTAAGGGGACGCTCGAGATAAAATAAAAAATGAGGGGACGCCGTCCGCCCGCGTCCCCCCTCGACTACACCACTGATATCAGCTCAAATGAGACGCTCTTTATTTATTGCCATGAACTTCACTGTTTATAATAATTATCAGTTATGACTATGACTGACTCAAGACGTGAGTGCAAATTATAAAACAAGTAATGCGCATATGACTAAACTTTGAAGACGCTTTTCACGTGCTCAGTTAAAGCTGCAGACTTAACAGTAATAGAAAATTTTTAGTTTGAAAACGCAGAAGTGTTTCGAATATTCTTTGAAAATGTTCTTCTATAACAAATGATCATTTAAAAAAATTATTACAAAAGATAAATCGAGGTGTGTACCTGAAACATTTTTTAATTAGATGACATTAGAAATTATGCGTATAATTAGAAAATCATTCTGCGTCGCGTCGTTGGTGAATTAATTACATTTTATTTTATATGAAAATAAAAATTTCTGTTCTGGTCAGGGGCACAGAGAGCGAACTTGGACCACACGTATAATTAATTAATAATTATGTATATTTAATAAACACGTATAAGTAATTAATAATTATGCATATTTATGTATGCATTAATTAGTCTAATTTTTTTTTTGGACATTTTCGTTTTCGGTCGAAAATAGGAAGATTGCCGAAATTCGGTTTCGGCCCTAAAAACCTATTTCGATCGATCCTTATATATAACGTTATCAACTTTTTGGCAATTTTGGATGCCACCCACCCCCCACCCCCCTTACGATATCATACGTTATCCCTCCCCTAATGATATCATTATCAGTATCTAAAAATTCTTTTTATTTTTACAATTTTTTTCTTTTTATACGTTAGCAATAATATACAAGTATGGTTATATACATTTATTATTCGCATACTTTACTGATTCAAATGAAGAGAAGAAACAAATAAAATATCACTATAATATATCAAATAACACTTTAAAGAAATGCTATTTAAACGTATTTAATATTATCTTTTTTTTTTTTTTTTACACAATGTGTTTAACAGTAATATTGTCTTCCTGCACTTGCCCCCTAAGCAGGGCTTAATTTGTGTCGGAACCAAGCTCCAGTACTTCTCTGTTTTTAGTAAATATTTCAATATTGGTTGGAATTCACCGGAGCTCCGGACGCTCCGGCCCAGGAATACAGGGCTCCGGAGCCCAGTGCAATAGCGCTTCCGAAAAACCGAAGCCTAAATGATCTTTCCCTTTCCTTCCCATCTCCAAGCTTTTGCATTCTTTTTTTATCAAAACACTTATATGTGACGTATTGTGTCGCACACGTAGGAGATGAGATAAAAGGGACCCAATTTTTATATCAGTTTTTGGACTTGGACTGACTCAAGTTCAATCTGTCTTATATTCAAAATTTTATTTATTCATGTATAGAAAAAAAAAATAAAAATCCTCCTTCAAAATTACGTATTATATTCTATTTCAAATCATTTTTGTCTTCTATTGCGTACGAGTATAAAAATCCCGCTAGGGATTTTTCTATTTATTTTGTATCAAACGCTGCCCATGCTAACAAGTTGGAAATTGCTCGTCAAACGTGGCAAACGAGGTGCGTTCGTACTGTAACTAGTTTTATAAATATTTTTTGCACCGCATATTGTACTGAATGTATATTTTAGTGCGCTTCATAAGTGACTATCAATTTCATTCTGTTCGAAAGGCTGTAACATCATTAAAATGCACTTGAAATAATTTTTTTCCATTGGCCGTAATGTCACGGAAAATTTTTGTCTCTCCCTGTAATTAAACTATACACCCGATTATCATAAAATTTGACATGACTCGATAAAATTTTGCAACAATTATATATTTAAAATTTCAGACCATTCGGAAGGCTGTAACATCATTAAAATGCACTTGCAATAATTTATTCTCATTGGCCGTAATGTAGCGGAAAACTTTTGACTGTCCCTGTAATTAAACTATGCATCTGATTTTCATAAAATTTAAAATGACTCGACAAAATTTTGCAACAATTATATATTTAAAATTTCCGACCCGGTTGGGTACTTTTTGCTCTGTTATATGCAGACAGACGGACTGAACGACGACGATAGGTGCTACGTATTTATATAATTACGAACGCACCCAATAAGGCTCTACTCTGCATATTTACGAAGTAACTTGGATATAATTGCCATGTATTGTTATCTTGATAGAAAGCAATCGAGGAGTGTTTCTCCTTTTTCTAAAAAAGCATCGAATCTTTCCGATAATGGTGTCAAATTTTTAATTTAATCTGATTTTCAGGGACTCACCACAAAAGATTGTTACGCGAAAGGAATCGATTATAGTTTAAGATGCACCTTTTATAGGAAATTGAAAAACATTGCTCCATTCTTCAGCATATAAATATTGATTTCTATAAATGTCCTTATTTTTTCATAAAAATGTATAGCTGCGAACTACCCCTTTTTTGTGTTAACACTATTTCCGAATCACAATCTTAACCATATTTAATCCCAGAATTAACAATGAATCGAAATTTACATTAAAATTAGGCAAAGATTACTATTCGGGAGGAGTGATAACTAAAAAGTGGGATAGTTGACTGCTAAGTATATGCTGATAGATATTTAAAATTTTTATTTTGCTTAAGAAAAAAAAAATGCTTTAAATTTTGCAAATAATGTACAAAATATAAATACGCAGATTGGAGTGACAGGGGAAGGTAGGGGGGGGGGGGGACGATACGGGAGTATGACCTCCCTCTGAACACCAACAAAAATATTCTAAACATCATTTTTAAAATTAAATATACAGTAGATTCCCGATCATCCGAGTCCCGCTTAACCGAGTTTCTGCTTTAACCGAGTTCAAAAAAATTATGGCCATTTTTTTTTCCCATTCTGACCAGAAAATTAGAGTTCTAACTTTTTACGACAGCTCTTTCATCTTCACTTAACACTTCATTTATAATAGCTGTTTTCATAATAATGGAAGACATCAGTCCATCAGAAGAAAATGATCCATTCCAAAGTATAATCCTTCATTTGGCACCCCTTCGTTCTGGCGCCCGGGGCGCAAGCCCCTCTGCCCCCCCCCCCTAGTGTCGGCCCTGGTAGCGTATAATCCAGTGTTTCCAAACGTTGGGGCGCATGCCCTGCAAGGAAGTTTAATTTTTAAAGGGAACAAGTCGTCAAGTTCTTTTTATGAACTTCTTACGATTCAAATACTTTTTCGAATTTGGTGGTGGTTGGGGGGAGGTGATTAATTTTACATTAATAATATTAAAAGTAGTTATTAAAATCACAAAAGTTAAGATTTACTGAAATTTGACGAATATATCATTTACAGAAATCTAACAGAATTATTTTGTATCCTATTCATATGGCAATAATCTAAAGGAAAATTTTGAAAACGTTTGGAGCATCCCGTATTACATTACAGCAGGATTAAACAGACCATAACAAAAACTAGTATTTCTTATGTTTTAAAATTGTTCGTACTGAATGTAACCGCAATTTTAAATTCAAATAATGTAATACATATGTTTGAGATAAAAAAAAACAACATCGCCCCAAAGTGTAAAGTGAACGAAGTAAACTATTATTATTTTATTGTTATTAAATTATTTATTAGCAGGGATGACCGAGCTAAGCTCGGTCAAAATTAGCCTTGTCTTCAATTTGATATTTTATTCTCACTGTATAATTCTTGCTGTTTAGATACAATTGACATGATCCTGAGACATAGTGACCCAAAATGACCCACTAACCGAATTTTTCGAACATGCGACCTAACCAATGTTCTTCTCGAACCCAAAAACGATAGAATACAAAATTTAGTCAAAATCGTTAAAGTCGTTTTATAAATAAAATTAGTTTGACCCACGGTAACCCAAAAGGGACCCACTAATCTAAATTTATCGAACATGTGACCTATCCCAATGGTCTTCTCGTGCTGGGAAACGATGTAATAAAAAATTTTCTTAAATCGTTTAAGCCGATTGTTAGATACAATTAGCTTGACTCACAGTGACCCAAAAATGACCCACTAATCGAATTTTTTCTAACATGTGACTTAGCCCAATGGTCTTCTCATGCTCAGAAACGGTACAATACAAAATTTTGTCAAAGTTGTTTGAGTCGTTTTTTAGACAATTAGCTTGACCCACAGTGACACAAAAATGACCCACAAATCGAATTTTCTCGAACATGTGACTTAACCCAATGGTCTTCCCATGTCCAGAAACGGTATAATAAAAAAAATTGTCAAAATCTTTTGATTCGTTTTTTAGATACTTTTTTAGCTTGATCCACAGTGACCCAAAATGACCCACTAATCGATTTTTCTTGAACATGTGACTTAGCCCAATGGTGATCTCATGCCCGGAAGTATCTCAGGCCAGGGGGGCCCAGAAGCCCCGGTATATTACAAAATTTTGTCAAAATGTTTTGAGGCTTTTTTCATATTCAATTAGCTTGACACTTAACCCCTTGCGACACAAAATGACCCACTAATCGAATTTTCTTGAACATGCACCTAGCCCAATGGTGTTCTTGTGCCCGAAAACGATAGAAAGCAAAATTTCGTCAAAATCGTTATAGCCGTTTGATAGATAAACTTAGCTTGACCCGCAGTGACCAAAAATGACCCACTAATTGAATTTTCTCTAACATGTGACTTAGCTCATTGGTCTTCTCGTAATCCAAGATAGTAGATTACAAAATGTAGACAAAATCGTTAGAGCCGTTTTTTAGATAAAATTAGCTTGACCCGAAGTGACCCATAAATGACCCAATAATCGAAATTTCTCGAACATGTGACCTAGCCCAAAAGTTTTCTCCTACCCCAAAACGGTTGGATATAAAATTTAGTCAAAATCGATTGAGCCTTTTTTGAGATATAATTAGCTTGATCCTGACCCATTATGACCCAAAATGACCCACTAATCGAATTTTTCGAACATGCGACCTAACCAATGCTCTTCTCGAACCCGAAAACGATAGAATACAAAATTTAGTCAAAATCGTTAAAGTCGTTTTATAAATAAAATTAGTTTGACCCACGGTAACCCAAAAGGGACCCACTAATCTAAATTTATCGAACATGTGACCTATCCCAATGGTCTTCTCGTGCTGGGAAACGATGTAATAAAAAATTTTCTTAAATCGTTTAAGCCGATTGTTAGATACAATTAGCTTGACTCACAGTGACCCAAAAATGACCCACTAATCGAATTTTTTCTAACATGTGACTTAGCCCAATGGTCTTCTCATGCTCAGAAACGGTACAATACAAAATTTTGTCAAAGTTGTTTGAGTCGTTTTTTAGACAATTAGCTTGACCCACAGTGACACAAAAATGACCCACAAATCGAATTTTCTCGAACATGTGACTTAACCCAATGGTCTTCCCATGTCCAGAAACGGTATAATAAAAAAAATTGTCAAAATCGTTTGATTCGTTTTTTAGATACTTTTTTAGCTTGATCCACAGTGACCCAAAATGACCCACTAATCGATTTTTCTTGAACATGTGACTTAGCCCAATGGTCATCTCATGCCCGGAAGTATCTCAGGCCAGGGGTGCCCAGAAGCCCCGGTATATTACAAAATTTTGTCAAAATGTTTTGAGGCTTTTTTCATATTCAATTAGCTTGACACTTAACCCCTTGCGACACAAAATGACCCACTAATCGAATTTTCTTGAACATGCACCTAGCCCAATGGTGTTCTTGTGCCCGAAAACGATAGAAAGCAAAATTTCGTCAAAATCGTTATAGCCGTTTGATAGATAAACTTAGCTTGACCCGCAGTGACCAAAAATGACCCACTAATTGAATTTTCTCTAACATGTGACTTAGCTCATTGGTCTTCTCGTAATCCAAGATAGTAGATTACAAAATGTAGACAAAATCGTTAGAGCCGTTTTTTAGATAAAATTAGCTTGACCCGAAGTGACCCATAAATGACCCAATAATCGAAATTTCTCGAACATGTGACCTAGCCCAAAAGTTTTCTCGTACTCCAAAACGGTTGGATATAAAATTTAGTCAAAATCGATTGAGCCTTTTTTGAGATATAATTAGCTTGATCCTGACCCATTATGACCCAAAATGACCCACTAATCGAATTTTTTCGAACACATGGTCACACCAATGGTCTTCTCATGCCCGAAAATGGTAAAATACAAAATTTAGTCAAAATCGTTAGAGTCGTTTTTAAGGTAAAATTTACACACACACTCACTCACACACACACACACACACACACACACAGACAATTTTTGCTCGTATCGTTACGCAGGCCGGTTTCTCCAAGCGAACTTACGGAATATATCTGTGAATTTGACTTTGTGTTCTAAAGCAAAATGGACCTTTACCTGGAATGTTCTTCTGCATTGCTGCAACGATACGAAGGCCATTGCGCTATTATATTTTCTAATGTGTCAGACAAAATTTGGGCTATTAAGGACCGACTCAGTTGATCATTTACAGATAGATTTAGTAAAGAACGATATGCAATATGCTAAAGACATCCCGGAAAATATTATTACTAACAATGCAAGTCTCATCAAAATCCGTACAGTAGAACTTAAAAAAAAATTAGTCTTTCATAATCGAGCTCACTTGATTGTATAACTTTCATCCTTAATTCTATAACTAAGAAACATTAGAAGGATGTGTTATATATTTATTACTAAAATCTTTTCTGGAAAATTATCTAATACTGCAAGTCTCATCGAAATCCATTCAGTAGAATTGTTTAAAAGGGCTGATATTTAAAAATGGGGATCACCTGATTATAGAAGTGTCCCCCATAATTCTATATTTAAGCAATGTAGAAAGATATGTTACACACTAAAATCTTTTGTGAAAAATTATCTGTCTAACAGTGTAAGTTCCATCGAAATCCATTCAGCAGAACTCAAGTTATAAGCGGTCGGAACGAAATTCTGATTTGCATTTTATATGTATAGTAGAAGTTAAAGTAGGTAGTAGATAGAAGACAGATTTTAAATGCTGAAACATAAATGGAGTCATCATAATAGATGTATAAACATATCACATATACTTCATTATTATATGCGGATAATAACAAAAATAATTGTTAAGACAAAGTAATATTCACTAAAACACATGCCCTATTAATAAGACAACAGACTCAAACGGTTAAAGTTTCCTTAACTGAGAGATATGTCTTCGAGAGAAACACTATTTTTAAGAAAAAGAAAAGGATACCTTAATAAATGCTAGAACAGGAGTACCGTACAGCTCACAGTATTATTATTGCAGTAAGACTAAGAATTCTTTTAAGACTGCTTCTAATGTAGTGTTGCTTCTTCCAACAGAAGATGCAGCTCGATACCCATGTCTAAGGGTTTACCACCAGTTCAGATATGGCTAGGTAACTGTAAAAAAGCTAAGGAATGGGGCTGGAGTAAATCCAAGAGAAGCTCCACACCAATAAAACTGTCAAACCTCATGCACCAGAAGCTGTTCTGCGAAAAAAATCCTATGCAAATGCAAAACAAACTGCAGTGGAAAGTGTGGCTGTAGGTAGGAATGCAGGTTTATTTTGTTCGCTTTTTCGTTTGAACTGCGATGGCCATTGTGACAATCTCCGCCGAAGATGACTTGGAAATAGAGGTTGATAAGCCAATTCTCCAGGATATTTTAAGCCAAGTGGAGACACACCCTGAGCAATCAAGATAACGATGACGTTCCTTTCGAAGAACATCAACCAGGCCTTTCAAAGCTACCAAAACGACATTAATGGGAGATCAATCCTGCATTTCTCTTTTTTCCTGTTTACAATCTTCCACATATGTTATTATTATATGCGTATTCTTATACAGTCAACGCTCATTATAATGACAGCCCATTATAGCGACCGTTCTATTATAACGACTGATGCAAAATGTCTCGAAATATATCCCTTTTATGATATGCTATTTGAACATCCAATATAACATCCGGCCAGCAGCTTCCCCACTAAAAATAATCTGAAGATTATCTGAAGAAATCTCCAGTTTCTTCAGAAATTCTACAGATATCTGAAGAAATTTTGCATATTTAGCTTTACCTTCAAAATATCTACAGAATTTCTTAAGATATTCTTTAAAATATCTGCAGAAATGGGCCAATTACCTACAGATTTTCTACAGATTTTTTTTTAGTGGGGTTATTTCCCAATACAGTGACCAAACTGACCTTTCCTCCAGATTTTTTTCCAAAAAAAAAAAGAGGTTATCATTTTCTTTCCACAAAAAATCATTGCTCACAGCCATGGATCTCGCTGCCGCTCGCCATCGCGCCAAATCGCGACAAAATACTTCTTTTGGCGAGTAAAAGAAGAATTAGACTTTTGCCAGTTTGCGAGTGCTCAATTTCTGCTGTTTTTGTGTGCGTGCCAATACAGTTGAGATTCTTATCCGTGTTGCTGAACGATTGATATCGCTTTACATGTTTGATCGCACCGTGCTATTTACATTGCTCTATTTATAGAGATACTGACTCAAAACCAATTCAGTTTAGCCACACCCAAAGACAAAAAAAGATTATACGATAGGTATTTCTCTGTTGTCAGTTGATTACTACCTATATACCGACGTTGCTCCATTGTGAAAACACAAACAAAATTACTCGCATCAAGCGCCAAATAGAGAAAAGTTTTGCTGGAATGAGGTGTTAAATTCACCATTATAGTACTTATTAGTTGTATGCAAAGTATTGTCCGGTCAAAAAAAAAAAAAGTGATACAATATGGGGTTACAGATACATTTTTCAGTGTTTCACACCGAATCTATTTTGCTAACATTTCTTTTCATTTGGCTACTGATTTTTATTTCTTATTCGCCAAATCGCTAATGTTGGTCAAAAGCCAGCAAGAACTCTGCTCACAGCGCGGTAAATGCCTATTGTAAAATGTCTTAAAATGACACTTTAAAACATTTTTAAAGACAAGAAAATACATAAAATTACTTATCTCTAACTGAGATGGAAAATTTTGTTTAAAGAAAATATCAAATGCAGGAAAAATAAACTCTTTCGAATTATTTTTGTAAAAATAAATCTTAATATGTAAGTAATTTTTGTGTGTGTGTGTGTGTGGATTTAACATTTACTTTAAATTTTATTTTAGAAATACGTAATCATTCTCTTAAATTGATTTTTTATAATTATTCAGTGTCAATGTTTATCCTTCTATATATAAAAAAAGTTGGAAATTGCTCGTCAAACGTGGCAAATGAGGTGCGTTCGTACTATAACTAGTTTTATAATTATTTTTTGCACCCCATATTGTACTGAATGTATATTTTTTTGCACTTCATAAAGTGCATAGTCTGTAACATCATAAAAATGCACTTCCAATAATTTTTTTCCCATTCCCCGTAATGTAACGGAACACTTTTGACTGTCCTGTAATTAAACTATGCATCCGATTTTCCTAAAATTTGAAATGGCTCGACAAAATTTTGCAACAATTATATCTTTAAAATTTCAGACCATTCGGAAGGCTGTAACATCATTAAAATGCACTTGTAATAATTTTTCCCATTGGCCGTAATGTAAAGAAAAACTTTTGACTGGCCCTGTAATTAAACTATACATCCGATTTTCATAAAATTTGAAATGGCTCGACAAAATTTTGCAACAATCATATATTAAAAATTTCAGACCATTCGGTTGGGTAGTTTTTGCTCTGTTATATGCGGACAGACAGACGGACGGACGGACAGACAGACGGACGGACGGACAGACGGACGGACTGAACGACGACTATAGGTGCTACGTATTTATATAATTACGAACGCACCTAAAAAGTAACGCTGTGGAAATGGACCAATGAAAATTATGCGTAGATACCACGAAACGCATCTGATTGCTCAGAGCTTTCTAACGCTATAAGAGGGGTTACCAAGGTGGGGGGGGGGGGGGGCTGTTCTGTCACCAAATACCGCCAAGTTTGTCGCCAACTTGGCGATATATCGCCAAAAGTGACGTTAATTTGGCGCTATTTCCAGCAATTTGCCAAATTTCCATAGACTCCGATTGAAATCCAATAGGGTTTACTTGCTTGCAGAAAATCTACAAATTGAGATATTTCAATGCAACAAAAACTAAAATAAGCTTATGAATAGAGCTTAATTAAATTATTAACATTATTTTTAAGCACAAACACTAACTATTTACAATATTCGTAACACTATATACAGAATGATTCATAAATGTCGAAACAATAGGCTATTTCCATAAATATTGCCCCTAGACCCATACTTCCAATTGCAAAGTTTCTTAAAAAAAGGTTAAAAATTTAATGACATAAGTTGCAACTCCATGGGGTGTCTATTTGGAAAAAAATACGAAAATTAAATTTTTATATGGCCCCCGTAGTGAAAAATTCCAATCAGGAAAACTTTCCTTATCCATTCCTGAATTAAACACAAAAAATTGCATCTTCATATCTGAAAAACTCGCAGAGTTATGGCCGTTTAAATAATTCATCAGGTTTTAAGGGATTAGACACAAATTGAAATGCAATGAATCCAAGAAACAATGTTACTTTAAGAGTTCTAGGAAACATGTAAAAAATATATTTGTTGGGTTAGAATTTTGATTTTTTTTTTCTTTTTTTGTGATGGTTAACCATATAATTTGCAAATAAAATCACATCCTAATACTTCTCATACAGTTTTTTAAAAATTTAAATGATTAGTACTTTTTTAAGCGGATTTAATTTAAAATCTTTATAACTTGAAACATTATAAACCGGATTTAAAAAAAAATTTCTTTTATTAAAAAAGGAAAGTAAAATTTTAGTTTTGTTTCAGGATTTTTTTAAATATTAATTTTAAAAATATTAAAAATATTTATTTAAAAAATTAGGTAACTTATTTTTTAAAAAATCATGTTTTCAAAAGTAAAATTTTTTACAAATTTGCCGAAACAAAATTAATGTAAAATAATAAAAAAAGACAAGTTTCAAGTTTGCACCTTTTTTTATTTATGATTCTCGACTTATAATAATTTAAAGACGAGAAATGGTAAAAAGAAAAGAAAAAAAAAGTCATGCAGAAAAACACATTTAAAGTTTTAAACATTGATTGGCTCCTAATAAAATGTGTAAATGCTTTTTAAAAAATTGCACGTAAAAAAGTAACTTTTTTCTGTAGCTTAAACTTCTGATTCAGTTTAACTTTTGCCGTTTCCACCTCCTTTTTGTACCATTTAAATGTCCATAAATAAATATTAAATGCGTAATTTGAAACAATGCTTTTTCTAACATGCCGATTAAGAGTTTTTCATAATTTTAGCCCTCACAAATTCAGGCCTTTTATCGTCCCGGCGAGGCGTTTGAAACAGTCTGTATTCAGGGGCCGGGCCAGACCCGAGATTGGCGACTTTTTTTCTGAAGACTCGGCCAGGCCGGCCCTAACGTATATTTTCATATCGAACCGGGTGTTGGTGTGATTTATGAAGGCCAATCTACACGAAGGATATGGGCCCGAAGGGGGAGGTGCCTTCCGTAGAGATCTTTCTAAGGGAACCTAACCCGTATTTGCGCAAGGATATCCAAGGTTCGAAGGAAACAACTGAAACTTCGAACGATTGGGTTCGAACCCAGCACCTCCCGTCTACCAGCTTTGAGAGCAGAACCTCTCAGCCACTGGTTATACCGAACCGAGACTGGCTTCCTTATTCCTAGGTCTCTCCTGGGCGAAATTTTCAGCCCCGGTCTAGAGAACCCGTATTAAAATCATTATCTCTGACTGACCTAATCCGTGCAAAAATAACTAAAATTTGGCTCAGCCCAAAAACATTTACAACAAATTCATATATTTTTAAATAGCCATTATTTTACAATAAAACTTTAAAATTTATTTTTTTAAAGGATAGTAGATTTTAAGGCAAAAAAATTAAAATACACTAAAACTAGTGAAAAAAATCTGCCTATGACGGAATCCCTTCTTAAACGGTAAAATCTGTTGATCCATGGAAAATGAATATAATAATACCTGAGAAAAAATAGACTACATTTACAACTGCTAAAAAGCGAACTTTTTCTATAACGCTTTTTTTTTTATTATTTCCTATGTGATTCTATCTTAACCCTTTTAGGGGCAAGGTACTTGAATTCGTAAAATTTTGAAATAATTGACTGACACCAGTATTTACAAGAAAATTTATTTGTAAATAAGTAAAAGTATATTTTCGCGTACTTAATAAAAGTGAAATTTTCATTTTAAAATTCGGGTGCCAATGTGGCAAATAGGGATTAAAATTATGTGATGCCGTGACGGCATCAACGCCCTTCAAGGGGTTAAAAGGTTTTACTTTATAGCATTTTTCATTGTCTGCAACACATGGAATATGGATTAACGATATTAAAGGAGAAGTGAATCATTTACATATAAATAGAGATTCATTAATAAAACAAATAATCACAGCTTTTGGCGCTTCTTTAAAAATAAAAATTATAAACATGAAAAAAGAAAAAAACATAATAAGTATTTATGGTCAGAACTCCTCCATACGAAACAACTTTTAACCATATCGATGGAAAAAACTACGTAGAAATTGAGTCAAGCCGGGCCAGGCTACGATTTGAACTTTTTTCCAGGCAGGGCCAAACTTTTTTTTCTTATGGGTCGGTTTGAGACAGGACCTAGGTATTTCGACCCGTGCAGACCTCTAGTGCAGACGACCAGCATGCTTTGAAAACAGGTTTAACGTAAAATCTATACGCTGCCTATTTTATGTCCAAAGGAGAGGCACTTTCTTATATCGACTTTTAATAATGTGCAATTTGTGGATGATCCCTGTCTTGCATTCAGATTGAGTCAAAAACTCGTCGCTCAGAGGCATGGATAAATGGTGTAAGTCACGAATTTTGGATTTTGATATCTCTGCTAATTTTGAAGATATCGAGATGAATTTTTTTGTGTTTAATTCAGGAATGGATAAGGATAAATTTCCTAATTGGGAAATTTATTCTACGGGAGCCGTATAAAAATTTATTTTTTGTATTTTCTAATATAGACCCCCCCATGGAGTTGAAACCTATCTCATCAAATTTTGCACCTTTTTTTATGAAACTTTGCAATTGGAAGTATATGCCTAGGGGCAATATTTAAGGAGATAGCCTATTGTTTCGATATTTATGAATCACCCTGTATAATTTTATATTTAGTAATTCTTATAATTATGAAACTCTGTAAGTTCTAATGATTATGTGCTTGGAGAAAAGGAAATAAAATTGCCAGGAGTTGGGGAGGAGCGCCTTTTTACCAAGTGGAATCTAAAAAGTCCTTCCGGCCAGTGCCGGGAGGAAGAGGTAGCTTTCAAATTCCTTATTTTAAAAAAGCCAACTTATATTATTCAAACACACGAAGCTCAATTTAGTGGAAACCGAATATAGGAGATTCAATACTAATTTTTATCAATATTAACCCTTTCAGTACCAATACTTTAAAAAATGAAATAAAAATTATGAAGTTTTCACACATTGTTAATACAGCTCCCAATAAGCTAAAAACCACATAATAAAAAATTAGTGACGATTATTTTTTTAATTAGAGAATGTCCTTGATCAAGGACATTTGTATTCAATGGGTGTGTTGTGGACTATAACGAAAAGACACTTTTATTGGAAAAACAAATTTATTTTATGGTTACAAAATACTGTAATAACTAAGAATTTAAATGGAATTCTTTGAAACAATTGCGTTCTTTATTCAAACATAAATGTACTTGGCACTTTTCGCACCTGAAATGGGATTTACCCTTGCACTGATTTTTTTTACAGCGGCCTGCTTTTTTAGAGCCATTGTGGACAGGGAAATGATCCATTGCATCCAGATGTATTGCCTTATGAGGTCTTACTTCTGTGTTTTTTCGTGAAGTATCGTGTTGAGAATTTTCTGGCATGTCTTTGATTTTACTTGGTCTACCACGTTTTCTTGATGGTGATGGCTTTCCAGCTTTGACTAGATAGTTAGCTATGGCCATCCTGAAGTGTAACAAATCCATAACTTCTGTTTTTGGAATATTACACTCGGTAGCATCTCTTTTATATTCAAGCCAACTATTACATATAGCCAGGTCTACTGCATGGAATATAAGGCGAAGTGTCCATTTTCTGGATCGAATAAAAATTCTGTATAAGCCAATTAGAAAATCCATCTTATCTACACCTCCCATTGATGCATTATATTTCTGCACTATTTCTGGTCGAAGCACATCAATGTATTGTTTAGACTTTTTGTCCCATCGTTTAACAACATCAGTGTTTCCTTTACCCAAAAAGTTACTTGCAATATACACACTCTTGTTATCATACCATCTTACAAGTACAATATCGTTGTCCTTACTATATAGCTCTTCTATAAAACCCCTTCCTTGATTTTTTGCTGCTTTCTCCGGAATGAAAGGTGGATTTCCAAATCTGTTCAATCTTGCTGTACAAGCTGCTAATATTTTATGACTTTTCAAAATCTGCAACAAAGCATAAGATGAAAAATAATTATCAAAATATAACTGTGTTTTCTCGGTAGTTATTCTCTTACTCAAATGCATAACAACTGCTGCTGCCTGACCAAATCTGTTTTGTAGATCTTTATTTATTTCTGTGGTTGCTCCCTGATATATAATAAAATCATACACAATTCCACTTTCTCCACACAAAAGAAATAATTTTACACCCCATTTATTTGGTTTGTTTTTGACGTATTGTTTTACTTTTAGATGTCCCTTGAATGGGCACATCTGCTCATCAACACATAACTTTTCTTCCATTTTCAGTTGTTTACATCTACTTTGAACAGCATCAAAAAGTGGCCTAACTTTATAAAAGACATCAGTATTATCTGAAGGGCGGTCTAAATTATTTACCATATGTAAATTATTTCGCAATGAAAAAAATCTATTGCGTGTCATAGAATTTTGGAAAAGGTCAATTCCCAGGGTTTTATCCCAGTAGAGTCCAACTCTTGGAAATTTCAATGCCCCCATAGCTACATGAAGACCAAATAGCATTTCAATGTCTTGCTGTTTGGCTGGAATGAACGGTATATCATTTTGGAGAGCATAAATGTTAGTATTTTCTGCCATTTGACCAAATAAAGATTTAGGTATATATTTTAAAAAATATTTTTCTGGGTCTAGAGGATAAATTATATCACTTGCTTGACAGTTCCAGTCATATGCTTCAGGAGTGAAAGTAATGCGTTTCGTCCATTTTATGTTTTTTTTTTCTGTGACAAATGAATAACAATCATCTAACATAACACAATCATCATTCCCTTCAACAGAACTATCACTGTTTATGTTATCAACAGTATCTTCATCAGAGCCATCACTGTTTATATCATCTTCAGATTCCAAAGAAGAATCAGGTCTACAATCTAAAGGAAAGAGAAAAATAAAATCAATAAAACTAATTTATACATTTAAATACAAAGAAATAAAATTATGTAAATAAATATTAAGTTGAAATAAAGAATTACTTCGTTATTTACCTTCATTAAGAGCTTTCCATTCATCCTCCTCATCATTACTTTTGACCTCTGATAAATCAGATATATCTGATCCATTCGCTATTTTTTCTAGCAATTCCTCAACTCTCTTCCATTCCTGAAGAGATCGAGAACGTCTATTTTCCATCTATAGACCTAAAAAAATAGTTTTAATAAGAATAATATGAATGTATGATTTTATACAGATAATTTATTATCATTTCGTTACGGGGGGGAAAAACGGCGTTTTCAAACATGTGTTCGAAATTTTATAGATGTCGAAGTTTTATTCATATTATGTTTTATAAAAAGTTTATAGAAATAATAACAACAAAAATAAAACATAGAATACACTAAATGAACTATATACAATAAAAACTGAACGAAAGCAATCAATATCATAAAGTTATAGTGATATGCACACATTGAAAACTTTTGTCCATGATCAAGGACACATATTTTAAAATAATTCTACAACAAAATTATAACTACTTAGAGCTTTCATAATAAGCTTAAATCAAAGTTTCTAGTTTCCTTAACAAAATAATAAATGTATTTAGCTACTGTTTATATTAGATTATATCAAAATAATATGATTTTTAAAAGGCTTACCGGGACGAGAGCTCGTGTTTCCATCCATCTTTATATAAAAGTTCCTAGGTGCTGCCATCTACTATTTCAATTTCTAAATATTTGTGCTTTTGGTAGGGAAAGGATTAAAAATGCTGACAAAAGTTGTAAAATTACTTTAAATTAAATTTAAATAGATAAAAAAAATTTCTAAAAAGGATGTCCTTGATCATGGACACCAGTAGCGAAAGGGTTAAATCATTATGAATGAGAATTTCGCGAAATTAGTCAGCTTTATCCAAGCTGCTTTTATTTAAAGTAACTTATATTTGGCTGAGATGTTGATGTATACTATCCACATGCCTTCTTACATGGAAATAGGCGAATACGTGTGTTATCGCGTGACAAATACAAGATCGTTTCAAAATGTTAGCCATACTAGAAAATCAAAGTGCTATAATTCAACCATTTTTTTAAGATATAAACAAAAGAACAAATTTTCAGAAACAAAATATGCTCCGGAATCTTTGTATCAAGGCCAAAAACATAAAAAAATCTTTTTCATTTTCCAATTTTTTAATACCTCATTTTAAATTTTAAATTTAATTTTTTTTAATGGCAACCCTTTTGAAACAAGATGGCGAATGAAGCTGGCCAACGAACTCGGTCGAGACATTGGTATGTACTATGTACAGACCAAGTAACATCCAAATCGGTTCATAAATATGCTTGTTATCGCGTGACAAAACCAGGTCGTTTTAAAATGTCAGCCACAATAGAAATTCAGAATGCTATAACTCAGCCATTTTTTTAGATATAGGCGAAACAAAAACTGTTCCGGAATCTTTGTATTAAGGTCAAACACATACGAACAAAATCTTTTTCATTTTCCAATTTTTTGGTATCTCATTTTAAATTTTAAATTTTTTAAATTTTTTTAAATGGCCGCCATTTTGAAACAAGATGGCGGATGAAGCTGGCCAACGAACTCGGTTGAGATATTTGTATGTACTATGTACACACCATGGTACATTCAAATCGGTTCATAAATACGCCTGTTATCACGTGACAAATATCAGGACGTTTCAAAATGTCAGCCACGCTAGAAATTCAAAATGCTATAACTCAGCCATTTTTTAAGATATAGACGAAACAAAAACTGCTCCCGAATCTTTGTATCAAGGTCAAATACATAAGAAAAAAATATTTTTTAAATTTTTAATTTTTTGGTACCACATTTCAAATTTAAATTTTTCATAAAAATTTAAATGGCTGCCATTTTTAAACAAGATGGCGGATGAAGCTGGCCAATGAACTCAGTCGAGACATTGGTATGTATTATGTACAAACGAAGTTACATCCAAATCGGTTCATAAATACGCCATTTATCGCGTGACAAAATTCAGGCCGTTTCAAATGTCAGCCACGCTAGAAATTCAAAATGCTATAACTCAGCCATTTTTTAAGATATAGACGAAACAAAAACTGCTCCGGATTCTTTGTATAAAGGTCAAATACATAAGAAAAAAATATTTTTCCATTTTCAATTCTTTGGTACCACATTTAAAATTTAAATTTTTTAAAAAAATTTTAAATGGCCGCCATTTTGAAACAAAATGGCGGATGAAGCTGGCCAACGAACTCGGTCGAGACATTGGTATGTACTATGTACATACCGAATTACATCCAATTCGGTTCATAAATTCGAGAGTTACAGTATGACAAAGGTCAGATATATATATATATGGATATATATATATATATATATATATATATATATATATATCAACTTTTGAACGGAGGGTGGTTTTGGGGTCTGGGGGTCATGATCGATGAAAATATACCAAAATTTTTTGAAATCGCTTTCCTCCGAACGGCTGCAATAGGTAGCTTTTTGTAATGAAAGCTACCTAAAATTGAATGCATAGAAAATAAGAAATCGTGAAGCGATCCAGAATTGAAACGCGAAACAATTACGTCTGGGGTTGAGTAGAAAATAGGGATTGCTTCACGATACCGAATGGAATCGCGAAGCGATTACGCGGGGGGTTGGTGAGCGTAGCGAGCAGGGGGTGGAGCCCCCCTAGTTTGATACGGAAATAAACAGAATTTAGTAATAACAGTAATAATGTTCTCTTATAAAATTTCCTTTGAAACCTTAATTTTCATGCACACGATTAGAGTCTTTTAGAGTTTATTTTCGTTCACTTTCGTTATAGCGGCCTTCCATTATAGCGACCGTCATCTTTGGCACGCGAGAGGTCGTTATAAAGAGCGTTGACTGTAATAGTTTTAACTGTACAGTTATAATCATGTAATAGTTATAATCAGATTGGTAAAAAAAAAATAAAAATGGTGCTCTCATCTGTTCGGAGTATTTGTGTTTTATATTTTTCTTAATTACCTGATTTCAATTCATTTTGATGATAAATATATAAAAGATTTAAAACTTGGTAAGCGAATGTTAATATATTCAAAATGCAACTACAATTAACTAAAAAGCTTCAAATTGGTGATTGAAATGGATGCATTGTGATTGTATCGCGTTTTCACCCTCCGATGATGGAATTTGAATATATTGCTAAAATTCTTTTTGCTCGTATTGCCAAAAGTATGCATCTTAGGAAAAAACATTGTATATGCAATATGTAGGAAATTTTCTCTAGTTTAATTTGGTGCAATAATTTTTTCAAAAAGTTTAACCCTCTAGCAAATGCAATGCAAAACCCGAAAAAACCCCGAGTTTTTCATGGTTTTTCTCTTATAACTCTTCAAGCCGACCAGATACGAGGTGGCAAAGTTGAAAATCGTGTTTAGCACCCCAAAAATCATAAAGGAAGAAAGAGAAAAAACTTCTCCAAAACTTTCCAGGCAGAATCCTAGATTGACTGTACTAAAAGTCAACACAAAACGTTTTTGCCTGCCATCATTTCATTCTTCCCTTTCTCAAATTGTTTTTCAAAAAGCATGGTTTCAATTGTAGATGCGTTCTTTTTTCGCCAGTCGTTTTCAAATGTTTTATCTTTTGTTTCGGATCCTGCAAATTTCTTCGATAAATCTTCAATTTTCTTGTAATATTCAAATTAACCTATTGTGATATTTGTCTATAAATGGATGAATAAATGAGACTTCAAAATTTATTACACAATTCAGAATGTATGTGTATAAACAATGTCATCAGCAGCAGCCGTTTTTAATCCACTGTTGGAAGTAGGTCTCCCCCATATTTTCCATTGCTTTCTGTCTAATGCTTTAGTCATCCAATTAACACCGGCCACTTTTCCTATTTCGTCGCTCCGTCTTACTTGAAGTCGTTTTTTTGGTCGTTTTACATCTCTGTGATACCACTTTAGAGTATTTGTTACTCCATCTATTATCGTGTCTTCTTGCAATGTGCCCACCCCATTTCCTCAACGATGTCAAAAACTTTTGTCTAACTTCTTATCCAGGTTCTTCTTCTCTTTCTGTCTCTTCTACTAACATACATCTTTAAATACTTTTCTGTGTTGTTTGTAATATTTGTATCATCCGTTTTGTTAGCGTCCATAACAACCAATATATCATATGTATATATACAGGGTGTCCCATCAAGACCGCCCAAAATCTGCACAGCCAAATTCTTCGCTTGGAGTACATAAAAAATACCCAAAGAACTATATTTCTACAACCCATAGTTTTCGAGAAAAATTGCGAAAGAAAAGCATGCCGTCATATCTGGTGCAAGAAAAAAAAAACTTTATTAGAAACATGAACATCCAGGAATACCCAGATCGCTGGATTGGATGTGGGGATCCGGTTTTCTGGTCACCACGATCACCACATCTGATACCCTTGGATTTCTTCCTAAGGGGTCATGTGAAGAAATTGGTTTATCGAGACACAATTACTACAGAAAGTGAATTAGTTGCTCGTGTTCATGCTGCAGTTACTTTTGTGGACACCCACGCTACTGCAACTTGGACAGTCAGCCATTCATTCCACGGCGCGTGCAGGCATACTTCGATAGTTCGATATGCGCGGTGAACATTTTGAACACCTTCCTACGTAAACGTATATGCAAATACCGATTTTCATATTTCCAATTTTTTTTTCTCGCATCCGATATGACGGAATACATTTATTCCGCATTTTATTTCCAATAGAGTTTTTTTTTTCTCGCATCCGATATGACGGCATACATTTCTTCCGCATTTTATTTCCAATGAAGTTTTTTTTCTCGAATCGGATATGACGGCATACTTTTCTTCCTCATTTTTCTCGAAAACTATAGGTCGTAGAGGTACAGTTCTTTATACATATCTTATATATATATATATGTGTACAAGGTAGCCATAATTAAACTAACAGTACTTAACGTGTTCTGTAGCGCGATCTATAATTACGAGATTAGAGCCAAATGTTGCAGACAAATTTTACAGGATAATTAAACAAGACGCAAAAAAAAAAAAAAAAAAAAAAAAGCGGCACATATCCTTTTTGTGGTCGCTTTGGAACTTTTTTTTTCCTTTTTAAAAAAATATATTGGATTGGCTTAGGGGAGCAAAGTTTTCCTTGAACAAGGACACACCGGTCCGATGGGCCTGTAGGTCTGGCGCATTCTATCGAAACCTTGGATAAAACTCAAATTGCTTGTTTGATTTTCTATTTTCTTTGTGAACAAGCTAATTGTCAGAATCGTGGATTGCGTTATTGAATGGACTCGAAGGTGTGGAGAGGTCTGCATTTTTTGAAACGCATACTTCACAAATATCATATGGTATAATTTTGCAAGCTTCACCATTTCTTGCATTCATTCTGTAAAATAGTTAATTAATAAAACCGCATCTTTTCACTTTTTATACGTTGTAGACAAGCCCTATTAAATTTTTTTTACAAAAAATAACAATTATGTACGAAAAGCCTATGTTTTAAATATAAATTAGTACACCCAACATACTGAATTCATTCACAAAACATAACATTTGACTGCGACTGCGTCAAGATGACGTAATTTTCACGCCTTTTCATTTCGTTGGTACAGTTAGAATGCTCCCATAATAATACAGCTAATTTTATTGCCAGATGATGGCAACGTCTTGTATTAGCAACGAAAACGTCTTTTCAGTTTATTTTCAAATAAAAGTTCTATTTAATTATATTCGATCGTGTTTGGCTACCTTTGATTTCTATTATCTTTAAAGTTTTGTAAAAATTAAATAATGGATTTTAAAGGACAAGAGTATTTAATGCGTGATTCACTCGAAGATAATGAAAATTACTCTAGAGTTGATACAGAGAAAGGTGAACCAATTGGAAGATCAGATTTTGAAAAGGCCAAAGCATTTTTGATGTCTACGGATCAAGGACTGAATATATCTGTGTAAGTATTTTTCATATTTCGAATTAAATTTCCGGAAATGGGATTGCAATCAAGGATGGCTTTACACGAGCAACGTGGTTTCAAGTGTATGAGTGCAGTGAGATAAATACGAAGGCAAATGTTTATATCTATCCTATCTACCTATATTATAAAGAACAAACGTGCTGGTGTGTAACGTTGACATCATTTTGACGGTGGCAACAGCAGACGATTAAATTTAACTTTTACTGCATTTTTTAAAAATTTCTAAATATCGCACATTTTTACTTTCTTCTATCTTCAATAGAAGAAAGTATTGTAATCGAAATTTTTTGTCGCCTTTCGGTTTTCGAAGGATTTACACGTTTTTGAGGTCAGAGATCCCAAAAAACATGTTTATAGAAAATGTGTGTCCGTCTGTGTGTCTGTCACCATTGTACCATTAAAAAGAGTATGAAGTTAAGCATAGAATTGAACCAAATTTTTATTTTAAGTTTTCGGATATGGCAAGCAGGTCCTCCCTGAATTTGGAAAAAATTCGCCGGTAGGAGGCGCTGTAATAGCGATTTTGAATATTGTACCATCCAAAAGTGTATGAAGTTATGCATAGAATTGAACCAAATTTTTATTTTAAGTTTTTGGATATGGCAAGCAGGTCCTCCCTGAATTTGGAAAAAATTTGTCGGTAGGGAGCGCTGTAATAGCGATTTTTGTGGGATTTTGAATATTGTACCATCCAAAAGTGTATGAAGTTATGCATAGAATTGAACCAAATTTTTATATTAAGTTTTTGGATATGGCAAGCAGGTCCTCCCTGAATTTGGAAAAAATTCGCCGGTAGGGGTCGCTGTAATAGCGATTTTTGTGCGATTTTGAATATTGTACCATCGAAAAGTGTATGAAGTTATGCATAGAATTGAACCAAATTTTTTGTGTTTGTTTTTGGTGGTGGCACGAAGGTCCTCCCTGAATTTGGAAAAATTCTGCCGGAAGGGGACGCTATAATTGCGATCTCTGTGCCATTTTCATTATTGTACCATCGAAAAGTGTATGAAGTTATGCATAGAATTTAACCAAATTTTTTGTGTTTGTTTTTGGTGATGGCACGAAGGTCCTCCCTGAATTTGGAAAAATTCTGCCGGAAGGGGACGCTATAATTGCGATCTCTGTGCCATTTTCATTATTGTACCATCGAAAAGTGTATGAAGTTATACATAGAATTGAACCATTTTTTTTGTGTTTGTTTTTGGTGATGGCACGAAGGTCCTCCCTGAATTTGGAAAAATTCTGCCGGAAGGGGACGCTATAATTGCGATCTCTGTGCCATTTTCATTATTGTACCATCGAAAAGTGTATGAAGTTATGCATAGAATTTAACCAAATTTTTTGTGTTTGTTTTTGGTGATGGCACGAAGGTCCTCCCTGAATTTGGAAAAATTCTGCCGGAAGGGGACGCTATAATTGCGATCTCTGTGCCATTTTCATTATTGTACCATCGAAAAGTGTATGAAGTTATGCATAGAATTGAACCAATTTTTTTGTGTTTATTTTTGGTGATAGCACGAAGGTCCTCCCTGAATTTGGAAAAATTCTGCCGGAAGGGGACGCTATAATTGCGATCTCTGTGCCATTTTCATTATTGTACCATCGAAAAGTGTATGAAGTTATGCATAGAATTGAACCAAATTTTTTGTGTATGTTTCTGGCTATGACAAACAAGTCCTCCTTGAATTTGAAGTAAATCTGCCGGAAGGGGGGCGCTGTAATAGCGATGTTTGAGCCATTTTATTTATTGTACTATCGAAAAGTGTATAAAATTATGCATACAATATAACCAAAATTTTTGTGCATGTTTTTGGCTTTGGCTAACAGGTCCTCCTTGAATTTGGAAATATTGCGCGGTAAAGGAGCTCTGTGATAGCGATATTTGTATACTTTTCTTGATTTTTCTTTGTTCTATTGTGCAGAGGCGGGAACTCGCTTCCTGCTAATCCAGCTATTCGCAAACAGCTGATAACAACAGAATAAGGAAAAACTAATAATTTTAACAAATATCATGATATAAATTAACTCGTTTTTAGTCCGTTTAATTGGTTGAAGTAGAAATTTAAGATGAAAATCAAAGTTGGTATAGTATTGAACTAATAATATGGAAGTATTAACATGTGTAACTAGGTTTTGAAATATTAAGATGTATAAGATAGAAGAAAGTTTTAGGATTGGCACATCCAACTAGTTTATTTTTGCATTTCGAATAAGGGGAAAATGTACTTTGAAATTCAATTTGAGAAAATATATTGCAATTTGTTTAAAAACTGTATCGCTATTTATTCAATTTTTATTCTTTTTTAAATAATTTTCAAGCACGAAAAAAAAAAAAAATAATCTCTAAAGCGCGCAGATGATTATGAAAGATAAATCCGTTTGCACTTAAAATAATGTAAATAGCTCTGCATTTATTTCCAGGTTATATTCCAAACGAAATTAAAACATTCATCATTCAATAAATAAAAAAATAAAAACAAAACCCCCTCAACTTTAAGACATGCAATCGAACTCTCGCTTAAAGCTCTGAAATGAACAAAATCAAAAAGGTTGATTGTAAACAGTGATTTTTGGTGATTTCTTTGGTTGTTAACTCCTGCCGCGAGGCCATTACAAAAGTATCGCTTTTAATAAATTTCAAAATTTTATTTGCACGCATTGCTATTTTTCATATAAGTGTCATTTTTTATATTTTTAGTGGGCATTCTAAAAAAATATGTTAAATTTAAAAAATCTATTGAAGTTATATATAAAAAAAATGGTTTTCACCTATATTCTATAACCCATGGAGCTCGGTTGTATACTAGGGTGGGCCGAAAAAATCTTTTTTTCGATTTTCGATGATGGGTAGTGTGGAAAAATTGCCACTGGTGGCACTAATTTCGCACAAAAAAATTGAGATTTTTTTAGACAATTCCTTCATTTGCCGCAAATGGCTTGAAGTTTTGCTCAAGTGTTTATTTTTTATCTTTTTTAGCAAAAATTTTAGAAACGCTAAATTAAATTTATTTTAGCTGAATTTACTTAAAATATCACGTTTAGTGTACGAAATGTTTAAATAAGCTCTTTGATTATGTATTACTTAATAGTCATGTGTATTTTGAATAAGGTGATTTTTATAGCCTTTTCGAGTATAAGTGAGCAAAAATTGTGAGTATTGTTTGATTTGTTCGTCGGTTTCTCTCTTTGGTCTTTATTATGTTCCTCGCTCTTCCTTCTGTTTTTCGATGCGTTCAGAGTTGCATGTTTGGCTGACAGATCACGATAGCAATTCTGGAAGGAGAGGAGAATGTGGAGCAGAAACCAATCTAAACACATTCAGTCATCATGAGGATGAGGGAGGAAATAGGAGATGGGAGTAACTGCGAGATGGGATGTCAATTATTTTTCTGCTCTAAAATACAGATATTGTCAGAAGATTCAAATAGTGGGAACTTTGAAGCTGGCAGTTTGTCTGAATCAGAATTTGAACAAGGACCTTTAAAAGCACACACTCCAAAAGGTTTATCCCTTTCTAACACCGCATTTAGTGTCACAGGTATATCATATAGGTAAATTGCGTTAAGAGCTTCATCTGTGCTCACGAGGAGGCAGGAATTGTGACAACTGGGAATAAGGATCTCGCCATCGATAAAGACAAGGTCAGAAGACAGAAAAATAAATTAGGTAGGAAGATACAGGAGGAGGACTATCTTGGAGGGTGAAAAGTTATAACCATATCCTTTGATGGTAGAAAAGATAAAACGATCTTTATAGAAAAACAAGAAAGAAAAATCATGCGTACTTCATAGATTATGAAACACTTCCCAACACTCCATGAAAGCTTTAACAAAATTTCGTTATTTAGGGAAATAAGGTAAATAAGATAACTAAGTAAACATTTAAAAAACTGATTTCAGCAGTTACCGTCCGTAGCCAAATATTTATTCCAATTCTTTTGAACAGCCCTGTATTTGATATATAAGCTGATATATATACTATATAATGGAAAATTTAGTTTAGCAAAGAAAACGCATAACAGGCTGAAATTTCTCTTTCAGCAATTTATACTAATAGTAGATGGAAACATACTTGAATACTTTCCCAGCAAAGAGGAAATTGTTGGCCAGCAGCAAGATAGGTGCTGGCAATGATGGGGAAGTGCTGGCTAATGGTCTACCACAGCATGACCACTGCTGGACAGCTTCAGTCAACTTTGCTGTTGGAAATCAAAAGATAAAATTCTGGTGGGCTTCCGTTTTATCTCATGCGCTGGCCCACCACTACATGGAAGTGCACGAACTTTTGCAGTATTATTGCTGGGAACCTTTACGCTAGGTGGCGTTGGGAATATCGAAGACATTGAGTATTTGAACACAAATCTGAAATGAATATCTTAACACAATTTAAGCTGTGAAGCTAATTTTTTTAAACTGTAAATAATATAGCACCACTGCCACCAACAAACTAAATAAGTAAATGAATAAATAAATAAATTCTTTATTTCAACGCACTTTTTTTCCCTTCTTAAATCTGGTTTTACTAAGTTACAAAGGATTTCGGTTTTCATAATTTACACAGTTGAGAATCAATAATAAAATAAAAGCGTATAAAATATATAGGATTAATACAATAATTTCTATACCAGTTTAATGATTGGGAACGTAAATCACAAAAGAAACAAACTTGAAATAGTGTAATGAGAGCTTGAAAACTACGAGCGTTCGTAGAATACGCTGAAAGTAATTGTTCATGTCCGATCACGAAAACCAAACAGCGCCGAGCGCGGTTAGTACTTGGGGGGGTGACCACATGGAAATCGCTGCAAGGTCAAATATTTCTATAGACATTTCTATTATAGACACTTCTACAGATATTTCTATAGCTCTCGGTGAAACTAGCTTATAGAAAAAAGGCCCATAATTCTATAATACTTTGTTTTTTTTTATAGAATTCTATAAGAAATTTTTGTAAGGGAAAGTGCTGAGCCAGCAAAGGAATAGCAGTGGGATAGGTGCTAGCACTGTAGGAAAAGTGCCGAATTGAAGTAATGTGATGGCATACCAATGCTGGCCTGCTGTTGGCCATCACTGATGGGCCAGCTGCATTCCGCACTAACACTTTTGTACTGGTTTAAGTAATGTCACAATTGCACTTTACCGATGATGGCAGTGCTGGCTGCCATCTTTTTTCCAGCTGATGATCCACTGTTTCTTTCTTTGCTGGGTTTGTACAGCTCTGTAGTTTACCTAGTACCTTTATTGCATGCCACCATTTAGATAAAATTTTATTCAAACTAAAACACTTTTAAAACTACTGAAATAACATTTCCAGCAATTATCATCCATAGACGACCATGTATCCAATTCTTTGCGTGGTCCTGTATATCATTTTATCTATATTCTACAAACATTTGTTAGTAAACTAAATGCAGTTCAGCGTAAAAATGCATAACACATTTAATAGCCACCTTTCAGCAATTTACGGTCGTAATCAGTAACCTTTACGAATTCCTTGCTTAGCCCTGTATATCAACTATAGCCTTTATACACACCATATACTATGCATAAATATATTGAAACTTAAAAGCGCATATCATAATTAAAAATGCATTTCCTGCCATCACTGCTAATATACAGTACTTCGGATAGAATATACTTGTATGAAATCTTTTGTGTGTCCCTGTAAGTGCTATGCATTTCGTATTATACGTGAAATAACTTTCAGTAAGCCTTACCGACTTATATCAATTTCATTATATACGAAATCGTATAATTAAAATACTCCGCGAACAATTTCCCCTATACCATTACGTAATGGAATTCTTTTGTGCGGCCCTGTAAATAAATAGTAACTATTTGCTGCACCGTATTTTCTACAGAATGAATATTTTAGTGCACTTCCTAAATGCATATCATTTTATTATGTTTGAAAGGGTGTAAACATCTTTAAAATTAATTTGAGACGATTTTTTCCCATTGGCCGTAATGTAACGGAATACTTTTGACTGTCCCTGTAAATTAACTAAACGTGCCACAAACTTCATTTGAAATAGGATTCGTGCTAGGCGAAATGTCAATAACATCCAAAAATTTCAGGCCAATCCGAGTATATTTACGAGAGTTCGAGCGCGGGCAGACACCCAGACGGACAGACAAACCGAAGTCAATAACAATTTTCAACTTTGTGGAAAGTGTTAAAAAGGGGACAAGCGGATCGTCGAGAGAAAAACGAAGCACATATCGCTAATGGCGTGTGAAAATGTACATGTGGCTTTCTATGAGCCTATTCCTGTTTCATGGACATCAGAAATGCAAAAGACTGAAGATTTGAGTACTCCATTAATCTAGCCCCGATTGAATTGGTAAAGGTTAAGTGGTTCTACCATCTAGTTTAGACAGTTGATGTTGGTGTCAGAGCGGATGCTCGTTCATATGAAGAATACATTTCAAATGTTGCAGTTTTCTTCTTGTTTTTTTCCAAAGCAGGTTTTATTCTGCCTTAGAAGAATATATAATGATTTTGGTATTTCTCCGCAGTGACCAGAAGGAGGTGTCAAGTGACCCAAATATTCCGAATTACGTTCAGACAACATGGTGACATTTGTTTCGTCTCCCTGTCGACGGTGGCACTTCTCCCCTTTTTTTCTATGAAGATCGTTTTATTTTTTCTACTTTCAAAAATATGCTTGTAATTTTTCTTCCTCCAAGATCTTCCTCTTCCTGTATCTTCTTTCCAAGTTTCTTTTTCTGCCTCATGACCTTGTCTTTATCGATGACGAGATCCTTATTCCTTGTTGTCACAATTTCATCAGAGCTTATTTAAACATTTCGTACACTAAACATGATATTTTAAGTAAATTCAGCTAAAATAAATTTAACTTAACGTTTTTAATATTTTTGTTAAAAAAGATCAAAAATCACCATTTGAGCAAAACTTTAAGCCATTTTCGGCAAATGAAGGAATTGTCTAAAAAATCTCAAATTTTTTTGTGCGAATTTAGTGCCACCAGTGGCAACTTTTCCGCATTACCCATAATCGAAAATCGAAAAAGTTTTTTTTTTTCGGTCCACCCTAGTGTATGCTGTATATACCCTTTTATATATAAAATCCTAATGAAACGAATTTCTGAAACGATTAATTTAGATATATGAAACGAATTCATATTAGATAATTATTGTCCAACTGAATACAAAGAGGTTGAAATTTCCTCCTTGGTTTTCTTTTCAATTTTAATGAAAAAAATGACATCATTTACCTATTTCGCTTTCTCCTCCATAGTGATGAAACAATTTTGTTGCCGTTGTTATTTCATTTTATTGTCATTAAAATTTAGTAAAAATAATATTTCAATAATATTACTTTCTTAATATTTTAAGTTTAGAAAATTTAAAAATTATTAAGAGATCTTCGTATCCATACGAATATATCAGAAAGAAAGCTTTGAAATAATATTAAATGATCGCGTGTTTAAATCATAAAATGGAGAAAATTACGTCATACAAAATGTATTTACATGTGAATATTAAAAAAGAAAGAAAACATTAAAATAATTAATTATTAATTATTATTAATTATTACAAGCGAAACGCACTTAATGATGGAAATTTCGTCATATATTAAAACTATACATTTAAAATGATTTTCTTATGTACAACATTCACGTGACGCCAATGTGGAAATTACATGGCGTAAAAGTAGTGATGCGCTAACAAGTTTTTTTTTTTTAAATGTAATTTCATCGTCTGTTGCAGCATAAATACAGGTAAATATATGCGTAAAATACTTATGCATGAAAATATGCATGAAGGCACATTAGAGAAAAGAATTCATGCATAAGCTATACCTGTTCCTGAAAATATTTGAAATTCGATATAAACATAAAATATATGCAGAAATTTTCTAAATACCCCGATTTTTAATATCTCAGTTCTAAATATTATTCATAAGCAGACAAATTTTCCTAACCTCGAACCCAAAGGAAGAATATTGTCCTTAGCCCCGTTATAAAAGTACGAGAGGCAGTGAAATTTTTTGCCTAACCATTTTATACAAGATGATTTTCAAATGTGTAATTAATCTTACTTATCAATTTCAATACAGAAAACAACCGCCAGCTGTCTAGACAGTGCTGTTGGAACCGAAAAGGACACAGTCAAACGAAAAAGCATGGCAACCCGGTTACAGAAAATCGTTGCCGTTCGTGATAATGTCGTTCAATCTTCCGTAACCGGCTAATCCTTTTTAAATTGCGCAGATTAGCGTGTTTTAAGAGGCCCCGGAGTCTGAACGGGGTTTGGTAAGAGCTCGCAGAGGACAGAGCCCTCCAGTTTAAGTTTAAATTATATAAACATAATTCATTGTCGAAATGTCACGTAGGGCTCACTGTGGAGACTCGAAAAGTTTTTGATGTCTGTCTCGTGATGGCTACCGCAAAGGGCACCTGATTTGATTGTAATTAGGTAGACATGTTGGTGAAGTACCAGAAATTAGCTGTAAGGTTTTTTTTTTTTGGTTACATTTGGATCATTCGCTCGAAAAATAAAGAAAACTTTCTTTTACGTCATAAATCTTCTCTATGGAAATTCAGACGAATTTCAAAATGTAACATTTATTGAAAATAAAATGACGCATTGAGATAATTGATTTAAATGTTAAATTTGATCCTAAACTTTTCCAATTAAAGTCTTAAATTACTCCGATTAGTTTGAAAAATTGTCAGCACACATATCAGGAATTCCAAATTATCTTTTTTTTTTTTTTTGTAATGGAATTTTGTGCATCTATCTATTCGAAAAATATAAAATATTTTATACTTTTGCCGTCAAAAGTAATTATTATTATTATTTTTTATTCTGTCTAGAACTCTTTCAAATCTTGTCAGATAAAGAAAATTTATTCAAATAATTCATTCAATGTGACTTTCTCGATTACGAAAGATTTGGAAAAAAGTTTAAATGTATACTAATATTACAAAGAATTAACGACTGTGTGCTTTTTTGTTTGTAAGGTGTAATCTCTAGCATTACCGAATCGATTTCAAAAATAATAGTTGCAAAATGCTGGTGACCATCTCTGCTCCAACAGTGGTTACTTTTTTTAATATATCGGTGCAACAACTCCCAGTAGGGTGCAAGAGCAACTAATGTTCTAAAATTGCGATTTTTTTTATATTGCTGGGGCTAGAAACTTGAAATTTGGTGTGGTGGTTACTTTTAAGATGTAAATACTCGCTATGAACGGTTTTTACAGAAATTGAAATTTAAAAGGGTGAAATGAGTGGAAAGCGTTTTAAAAATGTTTCTATAAATTAAGATTTATTTTGCACTGTTAGGGCTAAAAATAATAAACTTGACGTGGCTGTTACTTTTAATTTGCAAATGATCGCACAGACAAAAAAAATCGAAATTTAAAAGGGTGCACTAGAAAAGAATGTTGTAAAATTGCAATTTCTGTGATACTGTTAGGGCTAGAAACTTAAAATTTCGAATGGTGGTTACTTATATAGCGAAATGCACGCTAAGAACGATTTCTAAAAAGTTCGAAATTTAGAAATTTGAAATAAGTGGAAAACGTTTTAAAGACGTTCTAAATTACGATTTATTTGGAACTGTGAGCACTAGAAACTGGTAACGTATAAAAAAACTAGATTACTCCCCTCTCCCACAAACAATCCAAACCCTACACGCAATTTAAATGCAACACAAGGGGTTGCTACGCAGCTAGTAAAATATAAAATAACTAATCTTCCGTAATCGAATCAATGGCCAAGTTTATCGTCGAACATGAACACTGTAGTAACAATATAGTTTTAAATAATATAAATGCAATTTTTTTTCAATACTCTCTTTTATATGCAATCAATGTTTATCTTGAAAATCACGCCTAATACTTTCAAGGCTGCAATCCATGATTATTTTCAAAAATGTCCATTACAATACATTATTTCGGCGCGAGCACCGAGCCCGATTATGAAAATTCACCATTTTTATGCTTGGTAGAAAGCGCAAAGCTCTGAATTTATTTCAAAATATATTTAAAATATGACAACATTAAAGAAATAAAATCGTCATTTAAATCAAAACCGCCTTATCTGTATTATAAAGGACAAACGTGTCCTGACGTGTCCCTGAATGGCAAAACTTGGCGAGAAATTTCGGTTTTGCAATTTTTGTTACTGCATTGTTTTTAATTTCTAAACATCGCACATTTTCAATTTTTACACCGTCATTTAGGGGGAAAAAATCTACTTTTAAATGTAATTTGTTTGAAAACTGTATCTTAATGGACTCATTTATTATGGCTTTAAAAATAATTTGCAAGCATGAATTTTTTAAATCTATCTCCATTACATGCAAGCTCCATCACGAAATAATCCATTTTCACTTAAAACAATATAAATAGCTCAGCATTTGTCTCTGGCTAATTTTTCATAACAAAATTAAAACTTCATCAATCTATTAAATTGAAAAGTGACTGTCCGTTTGTATTTCTCAGCTATTCTTCTTAGAATATGGAACGTTGGACGATCAAATTAACACCAGTTATCTGCACGGATCCGAGGATGTCAAAAGTGATCTTAGAATTTAAAAATTTGAATTACTTTTCAAGATATTAATTTTTTTAAATTTTAAATGACATTTTTGTAATGATGGCAACTAAATTGCTCCATTTTACTGGATAAAAGAGGGAAAAAGAGATAACGATAGGGATTATTAGATTTCTTAATTTGACATAATTTTTTAATTGAAATTAACTTTTATTTGAATAGACAGTGAAAATAATATTGTGAATGAATACTATTTTTCAAGAAATACATACTTAATTTCACATATCGAAGCTTCAGGAATCAGTTCATTTTAGAAATAAAAAAATCGTCTGTCGACTGGAACATTGAGAAAAATTTAATCGACGTATAAAGGAAAAAAACCCATCGTAGCTTTTTAAAATTTTATTTAAAGCAGAAAAACAGATTTTCAACCGTTTCCTTTAGATGGCGATTAAAACTCTTCATGAGTACGTTAAAAACAAAATGTTTTAGCGAGAAAAATTAGATTTCTCTAAGCATTTATTTTAATTCATAAATATAAAATGCTTTTGAATAAATTCGCAAAAAGAAAGACATTTTTGTATAAGTTTACCCAAATGATGTCATTTCTACCACCTCCGAAATTAGAAGTCAAATCTCGGAAGATCGAGCTTTTGGCAGATAATTATAAAATATATGCATTTTTATTGGAAAGCTTTAGACTTAAAAGAAAATTGTAAATAAAAGAAATTGTAAAATTGTAAATATAATTTATTATTTGAAATATTGTATTTAATAAAATTATTACTATAATTGATCAATGTCAAAGATGTTTATGATGGGTAAATTAGTGTTAAGTATTAGATTTAAAGTTAGAAAAAGGGGCTTGGCATTTTTAATTTTTAATATCAATATTAATTTCGAATAAAACAAATTACTTATTTTTTACCCGACTGAAAAGAAGGGTTATGTGTTTCACGCGTATCTGATCACGATTTCTTTATACCCTCGAAACATCCCAACAGCTGGATGGATTTTAATGAATGAGGTCTCTATCGATTCCTCTTAACCGCCCGATGGTTATAGGCTAGGATTTGTTTTTATAAATTCAAAATGGCGGAAGAGACGGAAAAAACTTTTTACGTACCCTATTGAATGGTATATCATTGGTTAGGTCTTTCAAAATGAAGACGATGTTTCATTGACCATTTTGCAGTCAGAAGCTCCGTTTAAATATTACGCCACCTGGAAGTTGTGTATTTTGGATCTCTACCTTTACTGTAACTCTAACCTTTATAATAGACATCTATAAGTCTCATCAAAACAGTGTTTGTAGATAGGAACTAATAATTAAACACAACTTAAAAGTCATCAATACAAGTAAATAAAAAAAAAAGGTAAGTAATATAAAAAATAGTTTCATATTGATGAGAAATAATTAATTAGTTCGCTTTTTACGTAGTTGGGTTTTTTGATTTTTTAAATTTAATATATTTATTTATTCTGTCATATAGGTATGATCATTTAGCTGACGTTATCAAAACAATCCTGCGGTCGAAAATCCCTGGTGCTGTCAACAAATTGGAGGAGATTAGCCTGGATGTGAAGAAAACGAGACAGAAGCCAGAAAACGATCTGACCGAAGTGTTCGAAATTCCCGAGGAGCTTCAGACATTTGTCAAGGAGAAGAAAATATTTTACAAGGTACACTTCAACATGTACTTATATATAGGGTGTATATACATGGGTGTTGGCAGAATGAAATCCAGAGAGGGGAACAGATATGTGCCTGTGGACCTACTGCGTTTTTTGAGATTAACACGAAATAAGCTAATTTAAGTCCCTTCTCCCCATGTGCAAGGCAATTTGTGAAATATATCTACATAAATTAGCCCACCAGTACAGAAATGTAATAATTAAAAACAATTTACCTCCCACCCCCTCCCTTCCCGTTGAAAGATTCTTAAATCCTTTTGAAGTGTTTAATTATTTTGTCACTTGTGAATAATAAATTGTATTCTTTTTTCAAAATCAGAAAAAAAGTCCAATTTAAAAATCTAGGGCAGAGCATAGGCCTTTTCCTCCTTCCTTTTATAGGCCTTCATGTGTATAATTAAGTCCGTAGCTGGAGAATGAAATTAACTGCACCATGAATGTTGTGTCTAAATACACTAAAACAGCTATGTACTACTACACAATGAGGTAGTCGAGGGAAAAAAAGTGTAACACCCCTGCTAATTCTGCAACAAATTATCTTAGAATACAGTTGCTGGTACCAAACGATTGAAACTAAAGCCTATTTTTAAATGGTGTATATAAAATTGGCTTAGGGGGCCATCTGCATATCAAAACGAACTAAAACGTTGGGTTTTTTTCAATAGCAAGACCCAATTTTGACACCATAAATAAATTCAACACCTTTCAATTAGCCTAAATATAAATTTGCATGAAATTCGTACGATTAGTTTACGAGGAATTAATTATTTTAAAATGGGATTATTTTAGGGGTTGTATCCAAATTGAAGTTCGGTACTCGAAGGTTATTGAAAAGCTGCAGATTGACTAAGTCACTTCTCTTAATGTATTATTTCTTGCTAATATGACCATTTCACTCAATTAGTATGCTTTGTCTATTGTTATATACCGTGAAATCTTCTTCAATATTCATTTTATAATGCTTACAAGTGTTGAATTATCAGATCTAAATACATATAAGTCATCTGTAATTATAATAGTTTTCGAATATGTGAATGTGATTGGAATTTTATAAATGTTCTTCTAAAGCTTCTGCTCTGATTTTGAATTTATTTAACTCGCAGTTTTTTTTATTTATTGACAAAAATCTAAAGAGTATAGGTCAATGCAAAATTTAGAATTAAAAAAAGTATAAAATAATATAAAGAATCAGTGTAGAAAAAACCAGATAAATAGTTTTCTTGCTTGAAAATAAATCCCAATTTTGAAGAAAAATTTTCAAGAAAAACAAAAGTTTTTGAAGAGTGTGTGAGGGGTGGTAGTGTACTAATTCTTGTTAGATCTTTTCAGATATGTTTGCAAAGTTTCTATTCTGATTTATCTGAAGAACTGAAATTAAATATACTTTAAAAGGTCATTAGAATAACTTTACATGCGTTATTCTCATTTGAAATAAGGTTAATAATTCTATGATTAAACTTGTTCTGCTATTTCATTTGAAATTTTGCAATTAACTCATTAATGCCGGTTGGCAAAAAAACATGCATTCGAAGTTTCTTTTTCTTCATGTTTTAGTTTATTTTGCATACTACTTCCGATTGTCTAGAAAATTTGCCTATTAGAAAGTCATAAAAATAACTTGTAAAATGTTTTTAAAATAGCCTGAGTTGTCGAATAGATCTAAATAATGAAGCTAGATCTAAATAATGAGGCCATTTTTTTTCCACATGGGCCTTAAATCCTAAACAGGTGTATTGAATTCCTGAACAAACAGATAATAGTTCAGCAAACGACAGCACTTGAAACAAAGAAGGCAGTGGGAGAAAGGGAGGATTTGATAACACAATGAAGGACCACAAGCTTTTCCACAAGTGAGACAAACAGCAGTTCCTCACACTTTGTTTGACCTTTCAACCTGTAGGGGTTGGGTTGGAGGGGAAACTTGACCCTTTGTTCTGGGCACACAAAGGATAACAGGTTATCTAGAAAAACTGATTCCACATTTACTAAAACTGTGAATGCATATTGAAGCACAATTTTTACACTAGAAATTTTATGCTCAGACTTTTAAGATCAGAATTTAAAATTATGGCACATAAATCAAGCAACAAAGCACATTTGGATTTGAATGACAAAATTGAAGTTCTTAATTGTCGTGATCAAGGAACATCTGCAAGAAAATTGGCCTCACAGTTTAATTGCAGTAAGAATCAAATAAACAATATTGTTAAAAACAAAGATAACTTACTGAAAGAATATGCAGATTTTAGAATTCGCGATATAAAAAGAAAGATAAATAAAAAAAAAAATTGGTCATCCTATTCAGGAGCCCACCCCTCATAAGGGCCAATTTCCAATGGAACGGCAGGTGGTCCTTACAAAGAGGTTTCACTGTATATTGCAAAAACGTTTAAAATATTGCTCTCCATCATATTAAAAGTCATTTACCATCACTTTCTAAAACTTGTGAAATTTAATTTTTATATGTTTAGAAAAGCTTTCTTCAAAAACCGAGGTGGGGCAGGGGGGTGGGAGGGGGGGGGGGTTGTTAAATTTTATGCGGCATAATTTTATCGAGTTTCGGTACTCTGAATTTTCAGTGCTTTCTGACACTGAAAACGTATCTTTCTGTTTCTCTAATGTAATATAGGAAAATAAATAATATATCTAGATAAATGTTGCCAGATTGGTGAATTTTTGTATTCGAAATATCTACTACTTTTTACCGATTTACAATCTTCGCTTTATTTAATCATGTGAAAGTATGTCATTAAATGCAGGTAAGATTACTAAGTCGAAATAATTGGTAGATATTTCGAATAAAAGAAAAATTCCCCAATTTGGCAATATTGAAAACCGGCATCACGCTAACTTTTAAACCAGCATAAAATACGTTGCCTGCACTTTCTCACTTTTTAGCTTTTTGTGCTTAAAGATTCTTTTCGAAATAGAATGATTTCTCAAGTTTTCTAAAAGGTCGATATTGCTGATGAGGATAGCACATAATTTTCGCACACTTTACAAAAAATCATAATGAAATAAAGCAATAGTTTTCTCGTATTAGCTTCCTCTTTTCGTAGGCCGTTAAAGTCGTGAAAATCTTAATGTAGTTTAACGACGTGATAGTTTAGAGCTGTTTTAGTAACCAGAAAAGTCATTTTTTTAATTTGAAATTTTAATTTTATGATTTTTTCTGAACTTAAGGGGTCTCAAGACTCTTAAAACTTCAAAATTTTCGAAATTTTAATTATTTTGAATGTTAAACTTCTATCTTTTCTGAATATTTTGATATAATTGTTTCCTTGAAATTCCCATTAGAACAGAAGTTATGGCTTTTAGAATTGTACGCGCTCAATAGCTGAAGCGGCGTTTCCGAAACGTTGAAGTCATTTTTCTCCATATGGCATTTTTGGGCCTAACTCGCAGGATAACTCAAAAACTTCTGAGTATTTTTTCATTAAATTTTCAAAACTTATGTTTCATGTTAGTCTGTATAAAGTGAACCTAAAATTTCCTTTTTATTGTTCAAAAAAACATTTTCTTTAGGTGATTACACTATTGAAATTTTCAAAATTTTGTATTAGCTAAATACAGCCTTGTATTAAAAATTAAAAAAATACTTTAAATACAAATTTATTTAGGATCAGGGTAATTATTACAATCTGGAGTATAATTAGGCACCAAAATTTTCATTCTAGTTGCAATATTTATGTTTTAATCCTGCGCGTAAGCTGTTATACTAAATTTCTGCTCGTCAAATGTCTGACAGTTTGGAGCCCCCTGTAAATGCTAATTCTGCATCTTGAAATTTTTTAAACACATGAAATCAAAGAACATACTTATATCATTCATCTCAATAAAAATTGTGTTATAAAATCATATAGGTTTTAAGATATTAAATGTTGAAAATGGCCTCTTTTTTTTCTTTTTTTTTTAATTTTAAGAGTTTTGGGTCCTTTAAAAGAGTAAATTGAGTAAAAACGTTTTGTATTGTACTCAATCCATACTGGGTAAGGACGTGTTTGACACTTTTACTCATGAATTATATTTGTACTTAAATTGTTTAACCCCTTCAAAGGGCGGTGGTTCATTTTTGGACCACTTAATTTTAATTCTTAAATGCCACATTGGCACTAGAATATTAGAATGAAAATTTTACTTTTATTAAGTAAGTGAACAAAAGCATTTTCGTATTTCGAAATAAATTTGTTCGTAAATTATGATGCCATTCACTGATTTCAACATTTTACAAATAGCATTAAATCCTTGCCCCTGAAAGGGTTAAAGCTCAAACTTTTAAATATTTTTATGCTTACCCAAAATTTATCAATCCTAATGCAGCAGCATCGATTTTCTAAATCATCATTTTCCTACTTGAAAAAAAAAAATCTTTTGCAAAAAATTCTCTTCTTTAGACATGAAACCGTTGTTTCACAAAGCTAACGCTGCTATATTACGAACTACCTGATCCGTCCGGCGTTGCCTGGAGCCCATTATAATGACCTTAAACAAAACTCAAGTTTGTATGATTTTATATCGTTTGAAAATCTTTTAAATGAACTTAGTTTGGGGGTCCTACTGCCCTCGGCAACGTCTAGTGTGTTCCCAATAAACCTCTTTCCGAACGAACCTGTGACCTGGGTTACTATTACCTAAAGCAGCATGTACCGAAAATGATCTGCACGCGCCGGAGACAATCGAAAACCAACATGAATGAGCCAAACCTAGTAGTAATCGGGCCCATAGATATAGAACCCAAGAAAATAATGCAACACTAATGTTAGAAAACGTTGGCAATTGAAGTCTAAGATAAACTTTTATAATACAGAAAGTATCTGAATCTCAATCTAAGTTGAATGAACCAATCCCCGTTCAAATTCGGCTCATAGAACCCAAGGAAAGAACATACCCTCAAGCGGTGGTAGGTGCTCCTTGTATATTTAACGAATTACCTTTAACATTAACACGGTATTTAATTTACGGATGAAATCCACCTCCCCCTCCTCTAAAGTTAACCATTCACCTTTAACAGTAACGCGATTTTTAATTTACGGCTGTAGTGAGAAAACGTAAGTTGATACCGAAAAAGATTAATATTGGAAAAAGGTGGTAGCTGTGGTATAAGGAATTTTTTAGCATATCATAAAGCAGGCGTAGGATCGTAGAACTATGTTAGAGAAAATTGCAAGGGAATCGGATCTTTTTAAAGAAGCTGCACCAAGGACCCCAAGAAGACAAGTAATATTCGAAATTGATGGTAGCTAAAAATCTAAAATTCCCGGGATTTTTTTTTTTTTTTGTCATTCCTGTACTAGCTGGAGGACCTAAGAAATTTGTTAGAAAATAAAAGCTACTGAATAGGACCATTTTTAAGGGAGGTATAATAGGGGGCCCCAAAAAAGGACAACTGATAGCTGAGAGCAGCGCTCTAAGATGAAAACATCTTAAGTCCTAGTCCTGAGTGCTTTAGATCTTCAGTCAGTCGAAATTAATCATAGAGTATGAATTAATCATTAGTATATAATTTTAAAGAAATGCGTAGAAAATGGATGGAAATGCTTAAAAAAGGGCAATAGGACCCCAGTAAAAATATGACGGTGCATACCACTCTGCTACAAGACTCAATTTTAAAGTTATGCATTGAGAGGATGACACAATTAGGGAGTGAAAAATGCATGGAGCACAAAATGTTCAAGGGACTCGGACCCTTAGAGGGGCAGGTTCTTAACTGGAATGTAGAAACGGGGGAATAACTAAATGGGAAAAGGACACCAAAATTGTATTTTTTTTTCAAACATACTAATGTTTATTATATTGCTTTCCAGTTTAAGACAGCTGTTCATGAAGCGGAGGTAGTGACTCTTGATGAAGAAGAAGAGGAATCTGACGACGACGAGGAAGAAGAAGCCGATGTAGTTGAAGTAGATTCCTCAGAAGTAGTTGTCAAAGAACCCAATCTGTGTGAGGTCTTGCCGGATATTTCTTATATAATGAGTAGATTTAATGAAGCAGGAATAGGATTGAGTCCAATGGAATTATTTGAGCTAACTGTCGCTTTGAAAGACTTAGCTATTCAGTTCAAGCTCAAGAAAGTTAGGTTTTGGGGTAAAATGTTAGGAATGAAAAACGACTATTATATAGCTGAATCACCATACCAGGAGGGCATTTTTCAAGAGAACTTTGGATGGGAAGATCCTGCTAAGAAGAAGAAATCAGAAGAAGCGGTAGCGGAAAAAGTAAGTAATGCATGCATATCTAGGTACTATCTTACAAAGCTCACATACCTGTTTGTCAGCTGCTGACACTATAACGATACAGTGATTTAGTAATTAAAACAAGTCGGAAATTGTACATCAAAAGTGGCAAATGAGGTGCGTTCGTACTATAACTAGTTTTATAAATATTCAGATCTTAGTGCAATACCTGTTGCACTCTGATGCAAAAATGCATGAATACGAAATTTATTACGATTATATATACTAGGGGATCGAACCCGAGCTCCTCGGGTTACAGAGTGTAGGTGAAAACCATCCTTTTTTTTTTTGTAATTATTTTTTTACATGTAATATATATTTTAGATTGCCCACTAACATCAAAAAGAATTTTTATCTGAAAAATACCAATTATGCAATCAAATAAAGTTTTAAAATTTATTAAAAGCGATACTTTCACATGTCACCGCATGCCAAGAGTTATTAATCCAAGATTTTGCGATTTACTCAGTCTTTCCGATCACTTCAGTGCTTTAAGCGCTTGGTTCAATCACATGTCTATTAAATTTGTTTCTTATTTACATGATTTTATTTATTTTTCTATACAGGAAGTTTTGATTTTGTTATGGAACATTAGACGAAAACAAATGCTTAACTTTTTACATTGTTTTAGGAGCAAACGGATTAATCTTTCGTAATTGAGCTACACGTGATAGATAAATTTAAAAATAATTCATGCTTGAAAATCTATATATATTATGCTTTCGTACGTGGCACAGAAATCGCAATTATTTGTTAATTATTTAATGGCAACACCTGAATGAAACGCATCTCATTGAAAATTGTGTAATATTTTAAAAAAGGGAATAATAATAAATAAAAAAAAGTTTAATTGATAAATATAGAACAAAACAATTTATATAATTTTAAAAAATAAAATAAAAGTAAATAAACAATTTATTAATAAATAAACAACAACATCCGGGTTACCATATCAAGCAAAATAACGGCAGTTTGGCGCCAGTTAAGTGCCCCGGTGCGTATATGACATTGGTGCCAGAAAAAAATCGCGCCAACGTGGTATATGACATCTGTGCCGTCTTTTATTCATCTCATTTAAAATACAATAAATAAATAAAGGTATTTTTCCAGTTTAGGTACTTGGCGAAATACAGAAAAGGTCCTTGGCGAGAAAAGAAATTTGGCAACGTATTTTCTGACAACCTATTTCATCAAAATATTTTTTTCGAATAAAACTACATAAAAGTTGCTATGATCGCAAAAAGTTCGTACTTTTATGTTAGCTGGGCGCAATTCACGCCAATAGCATTTTTTTATTTTTCGAGGGGTAAGTTAAAACAATTAATTTGATGTTGAAATCAAATGGTTTATGGTATTTATTATTTTCTTTTTCCTTTTTTAAAGAATTTTTTTAAAGTGACATTCATGAATTTCAAATGTTTCAGTTATAAATTAAAATCCATTTTAAAATGAGTGAATGGATTATATTTTAATCTAAATTAATGAAATATGAAAAAATGCGACGGGTACAATGTTTGGCGATTTATCACCGTGCCCGACTAACATAAAAATACAGAGTTCCTGATTTCTCTATCAGAATCCTCCGATTTGGCGAATGATTGAGCAATTAAATTAAATTATGAATAAAAGTAACATGATACAATGCGTAGCATACATTTAAGGGAGACCAAACTGGTCGCCACGGGCGGCTATTTATTTTAAAAACCGTAATAACTCAGTCAATTAAGATACAATTTTCAAACAAATTGCATTTGAAAGTAGATTTTTTTCTCTTTGACGGTGTAAAAATTGAAAATGTACGATATTTGGAAACTTACAAAATCGCTGACATAGCACGCATTATAATTTCAATTTTTTTTTTCAGTTTTTATGAGAAAATGGCAATAAAAGGTACAGTAATATATTATTTTCTTTTCTCCGTGATTATTTTCCCTCTACTTTCAAGGGTAGCGGTCGTTGCAGCAACTGGGAACCTGAAAATTTGAGCATGCGTATCAGCTCTGGATTTTTGCCTGAGTGAAGAACCAGATGGAAAATAAACACAGTTTTAAAAAAGATATACCTATTTTTTAATTATTGATTTAAGTTAGGTATTTTTTTATTAGTAATAATAATAACGACTAAACAAAGTCATTTGATAAATTTAAAAGTATTCTTATAATTAATAAATAAGCAAAAAATCTTATCAGGTTTGTTTTCATGGTTGTTTACATCAGTTGGCAGAAAATCTCTCTTTCTGAAGCCTAAAAAAAGTGACAAGGCTCATATTCTCGAAAAATACCGAATTTTGCTTCGTGTTTTCACTTAATTCTTATGTAAAATAATCATATATCTTTTTGCTGTTGTTTTTAAGAAAAAATAACGGCGCAGATGTCATATACGCACCTCGTTGGCGAGATTTTTTTCTGACGCCAATGTCATATACGCACTGGGGTACTTAACTGGCGCCAAAGTGCCGTTATTTTGCTTGATATGGTAACCGGTTGTTGTTTATTTATTGATAAATTGTTTATTTACTTTTATTTTCCTTTTAAAATTATATAAATTGTTTTGTTCTATAGTTATTAATTAAACATTTTTTTATTTATTGTTATTCCCTTTTTAAAAATATATATGTAACTGGTATTCGAAAACGAGGTTTTCGCCAAATTGGATTTAGAAAAAAATCGCGCCATCGTAGTTCGTATATGGCATCTGTGCCACAATAATATCTACAAATGAGCCTTACGTTTTATTGTTTTTATTTAACAAAAATATAAAATTACATAAGTTAACATAATGGTAAAAGAAGTTATTTTAAGCACTTCATTTTTGTAGTTTATATTTTTGTAATTTTTAATATTTCTTGAATTTTCTTTTTTAAAACGCTGATAAAATCACTTTAGTTTTGAAAGTAACCGCCACACTGGTTTGTTTATCTCGTAGTTTCAGATTGGCAATCATTTACAAAAATGGCATTTTGGAGCGTTTTGAAAAAAATTGCCAATTCAATCTGCAGACGTATAACGATTTGGCGAGACGATAAATAGTTTTTTTTTATTACCAGTTTGTTGTTACCAGATCGTGGCTTTGACGAGGTTTGTCCCTTTTAGAGATTGCTTCATAGCGAGTTTCGTGTGTCCAGTGATGTTTTTTTCGGTTTCAAGGGCGCGGAGCGCTTATACACGCGTTACTGACCGCGGCATTGACGAGTTTCGAGCATTTTAGAGATTGCTGTACAGCGAGTTCTGTGTGTCCAGTGATTTTTTTTTTTCGGTTTTATGGGCGCGGAGCGCTCATACGCGCGTTACGGACCGCGGCATTGACGACTTTCGTGCATTTTAGAGATTGCTGCACAGCGAGTTTCGTGTGTCCAATGATGTTTTTTTCGGTTTCACCGGCACGGAGCGCTCATACGCGCGTTACTGACCGCGGCATTGACGAGTTTCATGCATTTTAGAGATTGCTGTACAGCGAGTTTCGTGTGTCCAATGATGTTTTTTTTTTTCGGTTTATGGGCGCGGAGCGCTGATACGCGCGTTACTGACCGTGGCATCGACGAGTTTCGTGCATTTTAGAGATTGCTGTACAGCGAGTTTCGTGTGTCCAATGATGTTTTTTTTTCGGTTTATGGGCGCGGAGCGCTCATACGCGCGTTACTGACCGCGGCATTGACGAGTTTCGTGCATTTTAGTGATTGCTGCACAGAGAGTTTCCAGTGTCCAGTGATGTTTTTTTCGGTTTCATATGCGCGTTACTGACCGTGGCATTGACAATTTTTGAGATGGTTGCACAGCGAATTTCGTGTATCCAGTAATGTTTTTTTGTAAAATAATCATATCTCTTTCTGTTGTTGTTTTTATGAAGAAAAAAATCTATGAATGAGTCTAATTTTTTATTGTTTTTATTTAATATAAATATAAAACTGCATAAGTTGTCACAACTTTAGAATTTAGAAAATGTTTCATTTTCATAGTCTTTAATCTGTTGTTATCCTTCTTCAATGGAGTCAACTACTAAAACATTCATTATTGTACAGCTAGATTTCCCTTTTTTTAAAACGGTGTTTATTTTCGATCTGGTTCTTCACTCAGGCAAAAATCCAGAGCTGATGCGCATGCTCAAATTTTCAGGTTCCCAGTTGCTGCATCGACCGCTACCCTACTTTCAACCCTCAATGACTTTCAACAGAAATGGAGTACTTTAGCTGCCACAATTGCAAAAAAAGTATTAAAAACTACAAAAAAATTAATATCTCTAAATTAAACTGAGATACAGCTTTCAAACAGATTGTATTAAAAAGTATATTTTTTTCCTTATACGACGGTGTAAAAATTTAAAATGTGCGATGTTTAGAAGTTTAACATTTTCCAGTAAAGAAAATTGCAAAACCAAAATTTCATTTGAAATTTCAAAGTGTTGCCATTCGCAAAGTGACGTATGCGTTACGCACATTATAATATAGATACGTGAGTTTCAAAACTCGCCTTATCCAGAAAATCAAATTTTGTAAAATCGCGAAAGAACCTTTGACTGCGTCCATTGATTTTAATTGTAAACCAACATTTTACAACGCCAGAAATACAGAATAAATCTAGTTTTTTTTGCAGATTGTAGTGTTTTTTCGGTGCAGATCCACAAATAGAATAGATTGATAGACAAAACTTTGAAATTTTGGATAAAGTGAGTTTTGAAACTCACATCCTCATGTATTAAATTCAGTAATACGGAAATAATATGACTCTATCTTAAATATGACGTAATCACCATGACAACCTAGAATCATTACCTATCTTGGGATATCAGTGAATTAATTACGTATGATAGGATTTAATAGAATAATCATCATGACAACCTAGAATCATAACCTATCATGAGATATCATTAAATTTATTACGTATGATAAGATTTAATAGAATGAAGAAAACTTTCATTATATTTTTTAAGTTTTGATTCGATTTTCATAAAATTTGAAATGATTTGGCAAATTTCTGCAACGATTATACGTATTAAATTTCAAACCATTCGGTTGGGTAGTTTTTACGCTGTTATATGCGGACAGACGGACTAAACGGACGACCATAGATGCTGCGTTTTTATATAATTACGAACACACCTAAAAAGAAGGGAAGGGACTTAAGTAGATATTTTCAAATAATTTGAATAATTAGGATTATATTTATAAATTGTAAAACATTAATCAGAATAATTAACCATTCAAACTTTATCAATGCCTTTATGAAAAAATCAACATTTTATTTAGTTTAACTATAGAATTTAAACATATTGAAAATTGTAGAGAATTACGATTTAGGTGCAGTAGGACAACAGAGACACAGAGACACATACACATTAACACTCAATTTTATTAATGTATATAAAAAATACTTATCTTGTAATGCTTCACCAAACTGTTGTCTGTGGGCTTGTTTTGTAATTGCATCCACATCTGAAGTGATTACAACTAATAGTTATTGCGTAAATATCTTCAAAGTTCATTTATTCCGTATATGGCAGTTAGTCAATTATGCGTACTGGTGCTATTTTTCAGTTATCGACGGGTACATTTTTTGGTGACATTTTACTACACTTTCAGAAATATTTTCTTCAACTCACGGAAATTTTCTTGGCAGCAGTGCTACCAGAACTTTTCCATTAATAGACGAATATCCATTTCTTTTTTTCTCCGTTACAGGAGGTAAAATATACGTCAATTGAAGAAAATGGGGATAAAATAAAAGTTGCTGACCTTGGAGTCGAACCAGTTGCTTTAGTGTTATGAGACCAGTACGCTAACCACATAGCTACAATTGTACAGTAGAGAAAATTCTTTAAAAAGTTTCAAATTTTGAAATTAATTTAGGGAGGATTTCTTCTTTAATGAGATTGTGGCTGCTGTTTTAATACTTTAGTACAGTGGTTCCCAACGTGAGGCGCACGCCCCACCGGGGGGACATTTCATTCTTTAGGGCGGCAATTTTAAATTTGTAACTCACCCATTCGTTCTCCCTTTTTTTTTTTTTTATAGAAAAGTAAGGTTTTAGACTAAAAATAAAAGTAAAACATGCAAAATTAAAAAATAAATAAGTTTTTTTGTTGAATTTAAAAAAAGCTTAAAATCAAAATGTTAAAATAAAATCAATGCCAGAATAATTATATGAACAATTTGTTTTAGGTATTTTAGCATCACCCCCCCCCCCTTTTTTTGTTATATTTAAACATTTCTATAACTTTTCTGGTTTTTAATGTATTTTACAATTTTTCTCAATTATTTATCGAATGATCTATTTTTATCTATTCATTCTGCTGTATGTAACATAAAGAAACTTCAACACTTGAAATTACTTAAGAGTATACCTAAATCTTATTGTCTTTAACATATTTAACCTAAAAAATATTTGATATAACTAAATGCGGTACTAACAACTTTATAAAATTTTTATTTTCAATAGCATTAAATAAGGAAATGGATAAATTTTAAATAACTGTGTCTGTAGTGCAGGCCTCATACACGGTAAATAAATGTATAACATGTAAAACTTAAATTTGAAAATGTGAAAGTACATGGCAGTTAATTAACGATAATTGGGGAGGGAAAAATATAAATGTGTTTTGATGGGGAATAACGGCTACTTAAACTTGATAAAGGTCCTAATCTTGAAATGCTTCTTGTGTACTTTGTTATCCATAGAAAGGAAATTTGGTGTCCAAAGATTTTTCAACAACTCTCAAAAAGTTACAAAAATTCAATGTAAAATGTGTCATCGTTTTCAATTTAATACTAAATATGAGAGTCTCTTTAAGCATTTTGGGACAGTAAAAATACAGGCATATAAAACTTTTGTTAAACATTCAGGTAAGTTGGGAAGGCACAACAAATCTATTTTGGCATAAAAGTGAAGATTTATAACCTTCATTCCATTTATAAAATTATAGCTCTATGATAAGTTAAGAAATGTGAAATGAATAGTTATCGTTAAAACTCTGTTAAGGCTTCCTTCAGGTGAATACAATTCGATTTTCGAATAATAAGAGATATAGGTTACAGAATATGTGTGTGAGCAAGGGGGGGGGGGGGGGCATCATGATTTTTTTGATGCTTCGGTGGGACGTGGGCAATAAAAGTATGGGAAACACTGCTTTAGTAATAAAATAGGATAAAAATATTAATTATAAATATTTTTATATAGATTGCTGGATGTAAAATATGAATGTTATATTTTTATGCGAGATTTTTTTTTTTTTTTTTTTTTTTTTTTTTTTTGAGTAAAATCGATTTTTTACCATTTAATATTTTAATTAGGATGAGAAAAGCGAATCCTCTACTAGGCTACACAAATTACATTTTGTCGTACACTTTACGAAAAAACTATTCAGTATTTTGACTTGAAGTTAAACAGAAAAATAAATTATGACCTGTAGATTTGCACAATATTATTATTTTTTTTACAGAAAAATAAATTAAAAAATTAATTATTTTAATTAATTTATTTTGCATGTTTTTCCATTATGGTTGCATTTTTGCAAATAAAAAATGAAACACGTATATTTTCAGAAGAAAAAATAAATCATGGAGTTACGATTTCTTTTATGAAACTTTTAAAATACTTTTTTTTATGAAAATTATAGTGAAAATTCAATTATTTACATTCAATTATAAAAGTATTTTTCAGTGTTAAGAATTCAAATACACAATTTATTCTTATTAAGAGAAATCATTTACGCAGACGATACTTACGCATTTTAAAAGAATTATATTATGATTTTTTTTTTTTTTTTTTTTTTGGTAAAGTGGCAACAAAAGAATTTTAAATCAATAAAATTAATCGTTAAATTCGTTCTATAAATATTTTGTAAAATTTTGCTTCGAAAATATTTTTATTTATACCAGTCTTATATCATAAATATAAAATTCCGAGGAAATTCTTAGTTATTTGGCTGAATTTACATTTCTAAAATTAAAATGCGCCAAAACATAAAATAACGTTTTTGCTTAATAAAGATGCAAGAATGATATAAAAAAATATTGTTACTTTCAAATATTTATCTTATTAAATAATGCTTCGAGAATCTAAACAAAGCATGGCTTTTGCTAGTTAAAATATGAATTTTAAATGTGTCCTTTTAAAACATATATTTAATCCGAATATTTTTTTTATAGGTTTAAAAAATAAATTGTGAATACTTTTAAATGAATGAGAAAATTAATTGTTATTTATTTTTAATTCGAAAACGTTTCTTTTCTTTGTTGTTGGTTTAGTTTTATTTATTTATTTATTTTTAATTAAATTAGAAATCTTAATTTATAGAATTTTCGGTTTTTCGTTTTTAAAATGATTTCAGATTTTAGTATTAATAGAGCCAATACGCATGCGTACTAGGAATGAACTGAATTTACCCCCCCTTTTTCAGACTTTCGGGCAGAATTCACGGATAAAACATGTTTTATAGTGTACGGAAATTATTTGTTAAATAATAAACGGTCAAGTGCGAGTATTACTCTCGTACAATAATATATGACTTAAGTGTATTATTAAAAAAACCGTTGCTAAAAGAGTACTAAGACTTTGTAAAAATTATGTAACGCAGGGTTGGATACAGCTGTATATACTAGAAAAGTATGAATGGATATACCATGAAAGTTCAAAGAGATATGGAACCTAAATAATATCAAATATAGCTATTCTGTATAACTCTTTTTTTAATCTCACCTTAATCTATTTAAAATGAACTTAATTCGGTGCTGACAATAAAAGTAATGCATATTTAAACTTCATTTGGCATTTAATAAAGCTAAATTCAGCGTAGTAAAAATCTTTTCTTTTTACAGTGTACCTAAGGGTAAACTTAGCATTGTGTTAAGCGCGCTTCGAAAGGACGTCGCAAAGTTGCACCGCTGCTTTGGACCGTGCCGCGTTTTTCCATGTAGGTTTTTAGTTAATCTTTAAAGACACGGTAGGTGTATCGAGAGAGCCACTCAATGCAAACTAATCGCAAATCCCATAGTGTTTATGTGATTAATCCTCATTAAATTAGTCTGTTTTTAACAATTTGACGTTTATTGCTTTTATACTGCTACTGGGCATTGCATTACACAAATATAGCCTTAAAATTTGTTACCTAGGCTTTAAAAGCCGATGGAGCATAGAGTACGCCGTCTCTGTCATTATGTAGTGTTCAAACCTTCCGTGTCTTTAAGGGTTAGGCAGCCTAAGAGAGACTGCTCAGGACCGGCTAGGCCTGCCCCTTAGAGCTTAACGTCTCTCCCGGTATATTCCCCGACACGTTGGGGCTCGTTAGTGAGCAGGGGCGAAGCTACTGGGGGGGCGTAGGGGGGCGTCTCGCCCCCCAATGTCGGCAACTTTGATCACAGTCGGCAAATTCTAGGTAGTCAGTATCGATTGATACAACTCTGAAACAATCGATTTTTTTCCCAACTTTCTACGTTTTTTCTTAAAACTTACACTAAAAAACACCAATCCTTAGCATTTGTCTTAATGACTTTCAAAAATCCGAAGTTTGCCTCTCCTTTCTTCGACTTCGCGTGACTGCTGAAAATAAATTGAGAAAGAACCAGGAGAGACTAGTTTCTCAATATTTAAAGGAGTCTTTCTGAGAATCCGCAGCGGATTAGTAGGGTTCTGAACATCTAGATGATCGACTAGCACTGAAGATGATCACGACTTTGGTGAAGGCATTCATGTTTCTCGTGGTGTATTGAAATGTGCTCGACAATTGAATCATATAGTCGATTGTTTAAATGATTGCAAGCCAATTATTGAAAAATTGACCCCATCTGATGAGTTAAGTGTTTTTTTGTTCCTTACGGAGACCATAGATATAACTGACATGGAAAAATAAAATTGTTCGTCTGTGTCAAATATTTATAGTAAGATCGTGAGAGAAATCAAGAAGAACCGTGAAGAGGTTAGCATTACGGAAAGTGGGAACAATTCCATCATTGAACATGACCCAGGAAAAAGGTCTAAAATGAAGTCAGACAATCAGAGACATATTTGATCAGTTTAGGTCCGTATCAGCCAAAACAGAGTATATCCGATAAATGGTTCCATCCCGCAAGATACACAGCGACATTTCAACAGCGCTTGGTACAAAAGAGCATCCGTTCTTGGAATATAGCACAGAACTCAATGCTAATTTTTTTTACGTGTTTCATGAAGGACCTGGGAGAGAAAAAATGCAAAATGCTTCAGTTGAGAGTGGTGTAAACAATGGACACAAAATGAAGAGCTTAAGGAAAAGAAAAGAACGGAAAGTTAGCCAGCATTTCTCTTCCAACTCTCACCAAATTTGCTGTTTATTATTTTGACAGTTCATAATGACGCACAATCACTTACTTGACCAGAGCAAGTGCAAACAGATTATTCTGGAAGAGCAACAGCAACATCTTGCATTCAGCGCAGAAATTGTAGCAATCTCAATGGACATTACTCGAATGCTTAGTAGACAAGGTTTCGTTTGTGGAAGTGACAAAGACGAAACTAGAAACTTTTGAAAAATTCTGAAATTAATTTCCAGACATAACCCACAACTGAGGAAATGTTTGAGGACACACGTTTCAGCCCATACCATATAACTTACCTTTCCGCTTCATCCCAAAACGAGATGATTGAAATTTTTGCGACAGCAGTGCGCAAAACGATAGCCAGGGATATTCAAGAAGCATAATTTTATGGAATTATGGCAGATATGACACCAGATGCTTCGCACCATGATCGATCAGCTGTTGGGTTGAAATATATCGACAAAGATGAAAAAACTCCGACCGTCTTTTGGAGGTTTTAAAAGAAGTCGTCAAACCGAATGTCGACCTTGGATGCTAGATATCGCAATTCCTTACAAAAAATGAGTTCGAAACAGAACAAATAGTTTTCAGTCATACAATTTTACAAGCAGCATGTCTGGAGAATTCAGCGTCACATAGAAGACGTTTTCAGAAATCGTGGATCGAATTGTGCCCTATATTCCTTGTCGATGTCACAGACTCAACACTTTCGTTTCGCATATCTGCAATGCCAGCAATGTTATAGGTGATGTGTTTGACGTGCTGGAAGATGTTTCTGTTTTTCACAGCAAGTACTAAACGAAAAAAGCCATTAGTAGACAAGCTCAAAGAAATAGAAAATGCTCTTCTGGTGCGTAATCTTTCTAAGGCAAGATAGACTGTTCGAGCGGAATCATTGAAAGCGGTTTGGATCTCATATGAATGTATCCTACAAATTTTGAAAAAGTTGATTACTATACTTCTGTTAGCAAAACAATGATCAAGCCACGAGGTATAAGAAAGAAAATGTTATCTTTCGATTTCATTGCTTCACTATGTTTCTCAAGAACGTTCAGTACAAGTTCATGTTAGTTACTGAAAAAATGAAATCGAAGACTCTTAAAACAGACGCTACGAAAATACTGAAGACTTGTATCAAATCATTGGAAACAATCAACAATGAAAATGTCAATAGGGAAATATAGAGTGCAGTTCTCTTTTAAACTAAGTAAGGTGTTGATCCATTAAATGAATTTGCTATGCAGTATTGACGAAGATTGGCACCAAAGAAGTTAGAGTTAGACGGTAATTGAAACAATCTCTTTGCTCCCGAACCAGAGCCGGCCCAAGGCGTGTGCGAAGTGTGCCACCGCACGGGGCGCCAAACAGACGAAAGGTCGCCTATAAGAGCACCGATAAAAATTATTTTATATTCTGCGTTTTTTTTCTTTTACATTTTCTAAAGCTAGGCTGGGGCCAGCTAGAGAAAGGATTATTCGTTCTGTTTAAAAAGGAATTCAAGGGCGCCGAATTTTCACATGCAGACATCGGCTTCTGTTCTTTATCTGAATGGAATTACCTTTAAGCTACTGGGAAAAGAAACAGAATCAGGAACCACCTGTTTCAAATATGCTTCCCTTGCGGGATGCTAATTAATTTCGACTTTGACAGATTCATGGTGAATTCAATACTTCCGGCTATTTAAGCTCATTATTCTAGAGTCCTCTTATCCCACAGGGAATCTGAGCCTGCGCCCCCCACCCCCCAGATGACCGGAAAAGAGAAACCGTTAGGAGCTTAAGGGGCAGAAATTTAAAAATGAAAAACAGACGGCTTTGAAAAAGTTTTTTTCTAGCAGTGTCTTCTGTATAGCTGCCAACTTTTATGCTTTCTTCGTACCACTAAAATTTTACCGAAAATATTTTCTTATTTAATCGTCGAAATCTCACGATTGAAAAAGGCGAAAATGTCTATTAAATTTTAGTGGTAGCAAAAAAGCGTAAAAGTTGGCATCTATGCTTCTGGATGTGAGCTCATCTTTTTCTGCCTATAGTCATAAATAATTCTTATTAAAATGACCGCAGTAACGAGACAATGAAATTCGGTCGTTCACTAATTATTTTATTAAACTGCTGTAAATTGAATATTTAATAGGTAAAAATGAATCAAACCAAACATTTTTCAAGTAGCTTGATTCATTTATTTATTTCGCTTAAATGAGTAATTTTCATGCGTATGTGAAACATAGTAGAATATTTAAAGTTACAAAGCATGCTCGCAGTATTTCAAAGTTGTCAGTTTTTGAAATTACGAAGGACGTTGCGCCCTAAACTCAGAGCGGCGGAACAAGGGTCTATATGGCGCCCTGGTGCGTGAGGCAAAGATTCAGATGGGACCCCCTCCCATAACATGCTTTTAGCCACAATTTCTACTTATTAAAAAACGATTTTGGCGTTTGGTGGGGGTGGGTATTTTAGAGTTGAGAGCCTGGGCAGCTTCCTCTTTTGCCCTTGCGATAATCAGGCTCTGATCGCAACCAGTGTTTCTTTCAGGCACATATCGTAGAAGGTAGAGCGTCTCCGGCGTAAGCCCATCCCCCTACTTAAAAAAATTTCGAGCAACAGTACAATTCTTTTACTGTTTAATTATTCCAATATTTATCATCTTAAACGGAGAGGAGGAGGGCGGTCGGAGCTCAATTGACGGAAAGAAATTAAACTATTTCTATTTTTACTACAGGCACACATTTGTTCCAAAATCTTCCCACTTCAGGGATTTCGATCAACCGGCGCCCATGCCATATTGTTTGAATTTATGTATTGCCCCAGTTTTCCGAAACGTGGTCTGAAAGGAACACTGAGCGGAAAGCCAGTAAAAATTAACGTTATAAAAATATATAATTGCGTTATAATGATGCACTGTTTCATTTATTATTAGGTATTATTTATTAGTGGAATATAGTCTTTGGCCCATTGCACAATAAATATTTCGCGATACTGAAATTAAAATAACCGACATTTTAAGCAAATATTGTTAATTTAAAAATAAAAATTGCCGGAAATTTAACTAAAATGAAAAAAAAAAAAAAAAAAGGACTTTTTTGGAATCAGATTATATATTTGATATTGAGTCAAAGTTTGTCTAAACCGGAAGGAAATTCTATTCAATATTACAGAGATTCTTCATTATTTTGTGAAATAATTTGCACCTTAAGTACTGGAAGAACGAAATCTGCTTAGAGGTAAGGTTTCTTTGGAATAATACTGTTCTAAGCCTTTTTATTATATATACAGACCCAATGTATGTTTGCCCAAGCGCAAATTTTCTCTTAGTGATTTATTATTTAAATTAAGCGAAAAAAGTAAATTTCACCACCCCCCTTTTTTTTCTAAGTCATCTACGATGACGAATTTTTTTTAAAAGGGTGGAGCAAAGGCCTTTCCTTCACCCCCCCCCTCCCCTCCTCCCACCAGCGCCCATGACATGCACTTTATTATTTGTAAATCTACTAAACAGAAGTTGATAGTAAGATTACTTTACCTTGATTTTTCATTAACAGGAGCAAAGAGCTCGATGAATAAATCAACATAAGCTTGACAATGCAGAATTGTGAAACTGGAGCCTTTTTCTTTTTTTTAATAATTTATCTGCATATAAATTATATTTTGTAATCGTCTTGAAAAACTCTTTCATTTAATACATTTATCGTTAAATAACTTTTTTCCTTTAGTGCCCGATATGTTGATTTTTTATGATGTACTACACCTTATGATTTTATAATGATACTTTCTTTATCCAATTTCAGTGCTGCGCTAAAACGTAAATTCAGAAAACTCTAAGATTTTCTTTGGGATGGTTTGTTTAATTCTAGCGTGGGCACCAGTAGAACGAAATACAGGAAACTTTTTTTTTTTTTGGTGGGGAGGGGGGGGGGGGGAGGCATTTTTTGTTGAGATTGAGAGCCATTCAAAAAATGAAAAGAAAGAATAAGAATATTTATGTTTCCGGAATTAGCTGAAGAGAAAACTGGGTTTTCCATTCTTTCGGAAGTTTTCACCATGAAAAGTGAGCCCTTTATGAAAATCTATGTTTAAATAGGAAATTGTTTCGTACTTTTTATGTACTAAATAATGAGACAAGATTACAGTTTTCATCTTTCATAGTTACTATTTACTAGTAGTTCTGGTTCTTTATTTTGTAGTATTCCAAACAGTATTCTTCTAAAAAAGTTTTTATTATTATTATTATTATTAATTATTATTATTATTATTATTTTCGTCCAATACCATATGTTGCGATCTTGCGTTTTACTTTTGTATCGTAATGTTACACATTAAGACTGATAATTACTGTAAAATTGAAATTTCCCTGATTTTACAATTTACCAAATACAAACTCAAAGATGGGATTAAATTTAGAATCTCTTACCTGTTTTTGAAACACTTTAAATTAATATCTTAAATAATTAGTAGTAGTATGTATAAAAGGTACGAATATTTAAAAAAATTAAGACCATAAGTCAAGCAATTTTTCTTGTGTGTGGGGGAGAGGGCACCTCGATGGGTGCTCGCACGGGCGCCAAAATGTCCTTGGGCCGGCCCTGCACTTCTAATGTTCTAATGCATGGAGATTCAGAAGGTACTGATACTCACTCTTACAGTGGTAATAGCTGAAAGTCTTAGTTCTTGCATCAGCATAATCTCAACACTGGATAAAATAATGTATCCTCTCATTACAAACTAGTATATTGTGGCCATCACAAAACTTTCTTCTATATCAATCACGTCAATTAAATTATTTAAAAAGTACAAGAAATTACATCAATTTAGCACCAATTCATATCAAAGTATATCTAAATTTGATGAAAATTCGTGCATTAATTCTTGAGATAGAGCTATATGGGAAATTCTGAAAAATGCAGCATAGCAGCGCCACCTGTTGAGCGATTTGCACCAAAATATAAACAGCGCTAATTCATATCAAGGTATACCGGAATCTGAAGTTTGTTGAAAATCCAAGCATTAGTTCTAGAGATAGAGCTATTGCGGAAATCATAAAAATGCAGCATAGCAGCGCCACCTGCTGGGCGATTCACACGAAAAAATAATCAGCAGCAATTTACATTAGGGACTACTTGAATATAAATTTTTATTAAATTTCGTGCATTAGTTCTTGAGATAGAGCGCCCACAAAATTTGTGTCACATACAGACAGATAGACTGACTCACATACAGACATTTTGTAAAAACATGTTTTTCGGAATCTCTGACCTCTAAAGCGTGTAAATCCGTCGAAAACTGGAAGTCGAAAATTTTTACGAATCCAATAGTTTCTTCTTGTATAAGTAAAAAAAAGAAATAAACATTAAATCTTGTTAAGAAAGCGGTAAATGTCTTTCGTGAAATATTGGAAATTCCTGATATGGAAGCATTACACACAGAGCTGAAAGTTTTGTCAGACTTCTGCGCAGAGGCTGAAAGAATGGATGATATTTATATGAAAACAGAACCTTTGATATACATTCTACCACTTGCGAACCATGTCAGTCGTCTGGCTCTACCTTCTCCAGTCACAGTTGCCTCGAATGAAAGAACATTGTAAATTAAAAATTGTGAAAAAAATATTCAAGAACAACAATGACCGATCTACGTTTGAATATACCCATGATGCTTACATTTGAGAAGGATATTTTGAAATACCGTCAACTTTGGTCCTTACGGGGTTACTTTGGTCCGTCCCATAAAAAAAGTTTTTATTCTTTCTATTGAACAAACAATACAAGGTAATTTGGAGTTTTTGCCCTTGAAAAATATTTTATACCCTACTATAGGGTATTTGAATAGTTTGGGGGTAATTTAAAATTTTTTAGTGGCAACACTGGATGTGTTTGTAAACAACTGTTTTCCTGTGTAGATTTTAACTCTCCAAACTTTCTATAGTGGTACAATCTGGATAAAAGCTACAAATAAGGTAAGTGTCAAAATATTATCTTTAGTAACCTGTAACCCACGTGTGATCATTGTTTTTCCTTTAACTTTTCATTTTGAGAAAAAATGTTCACGTTTTCATAAAGCTAACATGAAAACTAGTGTTTCGGGGCTACTTTGTGCCAGGCCTTTTTTTGGTCCGAAAATTGCCCCAATTACTTAGAATAGCTTTTTATACAACCAAATCTGTTAAAACATATTTTAAGTAACTTTTTTTTTCAAGTGTTACTGTAGCAAAATGTTACATTAATTGTTTTTGTTCCAGTTGCTGAGGATAACATGACGAAAACTGTTTCTCGTTTCTTTAATATTAACAATTGTTTTATTGTGTTTAAATGTAAAAAAAAAAAAAAAAAAAAAACATTGTTTATCGAGTTTGCAGTGTTAATTTATTAGCAAATGCTATTGCAAGGGAGTTTCAATAAAAATGTATTCATTTTATATAAAACTAAATGAATGGACCAAAGAAAAGAGCAGGGGATACTTTGTTCCAAAACTTTAAAAATAGTTAAAAAATAAAAAAATAAAAAATTTCCTCTTTAAAACCGTACAGGTTGCTTCATTGTTTCATGTTAATTATTTACAACTCCATTTCGACGTTGAAAATCACACATAATATTTTTTAATAATGGAAATGTGAGTGGAACCAGGAAAAGTGACCCAAAGTAGCCTCGGTTGACGGTACCTAGATTTGGGCGCTGTTGTGAATACATGGGCTCGTCTAAAATAATGGTGGGTTAAAATGCATGTCATGTAAGGAATGAACAAAGATGTAATTAAAATAGGTTTTGATTTAATCCTTTTTAATGTAAATATAAATAAGCTGATTCTGTATAAGTTCCAAGCAGCATCCTACTAAAAACTTCAACTTGTTTAATTAATCCGAATTGCAGATTTCCATCTGCACATTTAGCAAAAAATGTCAAAATACTTTACTGGAACATTTAAAACAATGTAACGTAAGTGAAGAGGTGGTGTATCCATCTTTAAATCTACCTTATATTGTCCTCAATATTCTAAAGTGTAAAGTATTCGACGTTCTAAAGTGAAAAAATTGATCTCGATGGGTTAATAATGTTGAATTTTATATAGAACATACCGGGTGTCCTAAAATGGACTGCCTGATTTTAAAATTCAATAACTTGCAAATGGTGGCAGCTGTACTTGCAGGAGGGTTATGTAAGATGTCAGGAGTTTTTTTTACAGTTATTCTCGATTTTAGTTTAAAATAGAAGCGATACATGGCACTGCTAGCAGTAGGTGCTATATCCTGGCCTGATTTTTTGTTTCTCTTCTCTCTCAGTATTGATGCGAAAGAAGGGGATTAAATATATGGAATGGTTCTCAGTCGCCAATGAAATTTTGTTCTTAGGGGCCTACTGCATATATTTAATCCACTTCTTTCGCATCAATATTGAGAAAAGAGAGAGGCCAATAAGTAGGCCCCAATTTAGCGCCAATTGCAAACAGCGCCATCTACCACCACAACTTTAAACTAAAATCGAGAATAGCAGTAAAAAAATTTCCTGACATCTTACATAACACTCCTGCAATAATTTAATTTTATAGCTGTCACCATTTGCAAGTTATTGAACTTTAAAATCAGTCAGTCCATTGTAGGACTCCGGGTAGATGCATATATACAGACACAGAATCGTACTTTTAAAGATATATATATAGGCATATTTTTTTAAGTTAGTCGGCAAAATCGTCATATACACCCCCCTAATGAATTCTGCTTAAATACGCCCCTGGTGAGTCCAGCGCTGTCTGGCCGTATGCAGACGGACAAACACAAAAGGCGCAAGGGGCGACGCTCACCCGCCAAGGGCGTCTATGCACCACCGACCACAGAACCCAGAATTTATTTGAAAAAGAACAAAGTGGGTTTGCAAAAATTAGGCGAATGCCTTCCCTTCAGGAAAACGCCTTCTCGTGACAGAGGGCGGGAGTATAAGAACATTTAAAGTAAAAAAAAAAAAAAAATACATCACTGATACTGGCTGCCGGGAGATGAACCCCTCTCGCGACAAGGGGCGGCAGGAAGGGAAAAGAATGAATTGCGTGGCACAAGTAAGATGGCACGAGCAAATACTCAAGCGTCCATTGGAGATGTAATGATTTGCGTGGCACAATTAAGATGGCACGAGCAAATACTCAGCGTCCATTGGAGATGTAATGCTTTGTGTAGCACAAGTAAGATGGCACGAGCAGATACTCAAGCGTCCATTGGAGATGTCTTTAAGGGTTAATATCTCGGCTAATTACCGACGATTTTTTCCGAAATTCATGATCAACAATGCTTTTATACTTCTGCTACGATAGGTACCTTCAGCGCTGCTCAACACTTTTGCTGAATGTCCGTAAATCGAAATTTGTGTGTAACGGAAAAATGCGATTTTCTCAAAAACTATGTGACGTAGGGTAATCGCTATAATTTTCCTGCAAGGTTTAAATTAACGTCTACTACCTCTAATTTTTCCATAACTTTAGTTTCAGTAGATTCGGAATTAGATGGGGGGGGAACATATTTTTGCACTACATTTTCGATCAAAACTTTCAAAATATAATACCTAAAATTAAATGAAATATATTTTTGAGTTCAGCGTTACGAAGGCTTTCACACAGTACCCCACACGATACACAAAAAGATTTTTTCCTGGTAACTTAATTAGCCCCTCTACATTTTTCCTGAATACATTTATGAATATTTATTAATCTGCAAATATGTGGGTCAACAGTCTTTATTACTTCCCCCAATTTGAACTTTCCACGTTCCCTAGTTTACGAGTAAAAGGGCTGTGACAGACGGACAGATAGACACAGGAGTGATCTTATAATGGTTCGGCTTTTACTTTTTAAGTACGGAACCCTAAAAATGAGGAATAATTTAGTGTAATAAATGAGATTTTCTGACAGTGTATAAAGCTGAAATTCGACGCATTATTTGTACTTACTGCATAATACTTCGGATTTTGTATACAATAAATAGTACTATTTATTTGTCACAGTTTTATTGAAATGATTGCGTTTATTGTTGAACATTTCTGGTGTGGGGACAGTTAAAGTATCAATATTAGATCTTTAAGAGGACACCCGCTACACTGCACTTTGCGAAAAATGACAAAAATATCAATTTTCCAATTTTTGGCTTAAAATGTATTTAAGCATCCCTAATATATTCTGTTTAAGTTACGTAAAGATTTTATTATTATAAATATGTGGGAAAAAAATTTTACTGCATTCATTTCAACCCTTTCAGGGGCAAGTAAATATGTTTTCTGTAATGTTGAATTCACACCTGAATTTTGGAAAACTTTTTGTTGAAAATAAGGCACAGTTTTATATCTTTTTTCACCAAAGTTATAAAAGTAAAATTTAATTAAAAGATTCTTATGCAAATCTTGATTTAAAATAATTGGAATATAATATATCCCTCCGCCCTCAAGAAATTAAATGATTTAGAATTGCAATCTTTAAATTAATTTTCTCTGTTTGTGTTTTTAGGTAGATTTCGTATCAAATACTACCTATTGGCGTCGTTCCTATGTTGGAATTTCTGAAACATTTTTGCAGATCTACACTGATCATGACCCCTAGAACCCAAAACCACCCTCAGTAAAAAACTTTACATGTATATCTATCTATCTATCTATCTATCTATCTATCTCTCTCTATATATATTACTTTCTTCTGGACACGATAACTTCCACAATTCTGCACAAATCTCTTCCAAACTGCTACATAAAATCAAGGAGCATAAAATCTCGGTCAAGTTCGTTAATGGGCAAAATCGGGCCATGGGGATGGAAAAAAGGAGGGGTTTTGTGAAAACCGAAAAAACCCCCATAACTTCTTAATTTTTGTACATATCAAATCAGTTTAAAGTTTTTATTACTTCTAAAAATAGGACCAAAAATTTATGTATCACAGATTTTTGATAAAGTTAAAAATGGGCTCAAGGGGCGCAAAAAATAGGGTTTTTGGGTGAAAAAAATTCATAACTTCGTCAGTTCTCAAGATATCAAATCCAATTAATTTTATTATACATCTTCTTAATATTATTTACAACTTTTATATTCACAAGTTTTTGATAGGACCAATTCGTACTGCAAAAAAAAAAAAAAAAAAAAATTAAAAACGAAAACTAAAAAGGTGGTGAAGAAGAAAAAATTCCATAACTCCGTCAATTCACAAGATATAAATTCCCCATGAATTTATCACATATCTTCTTAATATTCAACAGTATTCAACATTTATATAGACAAGTTTTTGATAGGACCAATTCTTACAGCAAAAACAAATTAAAAATACACAGCGGTTGAAGAAAAAAAATCATCTTATTAAGAATGTATTCAAACCCAAACTGCTTATTTTCTTACTCATTTTTAAATTAATTTTTGCTCTTAAACGCGTCCAATTGATAGATTCTCTTCTTCAGAAACTATATAATGTACCGTAATGAATGATTTTTTGATAGAGGCAGAATATATTTCAAAAAATGATGTCAAAGTGGACATTTTGAACAGAATTTCCCGAAGCGATTGTAAAAATATTGCCCTACTGAGAAAATAATTGTTTATTAATCAAATTTCAATTAATTGAAAGAAAAATAAAAAACACATGTCGCTTATAAATCTTTTCAAAAATCACGTCAGCAAGTTTCGTATTTTTTCTATTAAAAATTAATTTGAAAATGTGCCAGAAAATTTCGAATTGTTGAGCATGGAAAAGTATTTTTTTCAATACCGCCTTAGCATGATTCTGATAAAACCACCTATTATATAAAAATTAAATAAAAACTCGTCAAAAGCGGTCAGATAAAACTGTTAAAGTGGATTTATCATGATTTAGTTTTTGTTGGTGCAATTAATATACTTAACTTCGAAATCTACCTCCGCCTGTAGGCCGGGCCGGCAGGGATTTTTCAATATTACAAGTATATCAGTATCATACAAATGCTAAAACTTCAACATGTACTTTTTACTTTCTTCTATCTCTACATGAAGAAAGTATTGGATTTGTGAAAATTTTCGATTTCCGGTATTCGACGCATTTACACGTTTTAGGGGTCAGAGATCCCGAAAAACATGTTTTTACAAAATGCCTGTCTGTGACCCTGTCTGTCTGTATGTGACACAAATTTTGTGGGCGCTCTATCTCAAGAACTAACGCATGGAATTTAATAAACATAACAAGACTGCAGCAAGATAATGCGAACGCCGAAGTCACCACACTTTGAACTTACAGCTAACTTGTCGTGCAAGTTAAATTCATGCTGTATCAAATTTATTGCAAATTAACGGCAAACAAGTAATCAGAAATACTGCAAACTTTCTGGAAAATAGTAATCTTTCCATGCCACATTAACAGTTTACAACTGTTACACTATAAGTTTAACTCCTTCGAAGGGGTCCATAGACCTATTGAGGCATACGCACCGTTAAGGTGCCTGCATCTTTTTTACCACCATAAACAAGTTAGGGTAATATTTGTACGTTTCAATTCGAGCCTTTTTTAGTATTTGATAAGTATAGCGTTAAAAAAAAGCGGTGCCATCCGAATAAAATTTCTGAAATTTCTGCGCATCTACTGATTGTCTATTCCCTCAACAGAGAGATTTTTTGCTTTCGTCAGTTTCGTGAATTAAAGACAGTCTTGCCATCAGTTTCACAACAAACTACTCATGCAAGTGGGTGATGGTACACCTTGTGGGAGATTTGCTGCGCATTTCTCAATTCAAATTTGTCGTGGCAAGATAATATCAGAAAAAATCAAACTTGCTGCTAATGTTCATGCTATCTGGGAATGACCCATGCCTGCCGGAAGTGAAGAGGTGCCTAAGGTAAATATGCAGACGTATTTTCACGCATTTCACATCATCCATAAAATTAAGAAAGTGACGCAAAACATTTCCAAATGACGTAGATTTATTTGATGAAATCTATTCAAAATGATATGAACGCACACTTTATAAATTGGTCTGCCGAAGGTCTAACTACAGCTGAACGGTGACAGACTTCGATTTTCGTTAATAACACTATTGAAACTTAATTTTAAAATATAAATTATGCTTGTATTCGATAACAAAGGTAAATATTAAAAATAATTACGATAAAAATACGTCTGCCACGTATATGGCATCGGTTGCGACAAGGCAGACCAAGGTATTATTAGATTATTACAGGAACTCAACATTTTCCATATTTTATTTTTCTTGTATTATATAACTTAGTCTAAACCTCTAAAAATACACCGAAGTGGTATTAATATATGGCTTAAGCATCACTTCACTTCCGTTTGACATGGGTCATTAGATTCCCGTATTTCTATTCAGATATAAATTAGTTTTTTTCTTGTATCTGATAACATAGTGTTTTATGTCGTCACCTCCTGGACTATCATGTAGTAGTCAGCAAATACACCAGAGCCCGTCCTTAAGAGGCTCTGCTCCTGGTCGCCTTCCATACTTAAGTGGCCGTGTCAGAAACGAAGAGAAGAACAGGGAATTACCCTCACTGACCACATAGCGAGTGTTTGGGATTGTCGTAATCCCTTTTGCTAAACTTTGTCCAGAATCCCTGTCCAAGTACGAAAGCACCTGCCCCTGACACGCCGGCTCCCCGCCGTCTTCCCTAAGAGAAAGCGTCCGAGGGATGGTCGCCGGGAGAAACATCGTTCCCGGTTTCCTTTCACCCAGCAGAGCAGATGGAACGTGACGTCCAGATCAAGCGTCTCGTGTTGCTTCCTCCTGAAGTGGGCCGAGTGGGGACCACTTAGAAAGACACCCAATCTCAAGCATCTACCACCAGTAGGCCGGTTCGAGATTACGGCGCTCCCCGAACGAGCCCTCAATCTCGATCCTCACGGAGGGACTGATTGGAGACCACTATGGCACAAAGAGGTGGAAGTGTAAAATCTCACCACCAGGTTACTCGGTTCGGCCTGCGGAGCCCAATATGAATTCCATTAACCGTAGGGACTTCGTGGAAGACAGGTTTCGTCAGTGCCTGCCCCCGTCGGGGACCCTGCTCCCGATTACTTCCACACTAAAGTGGTCGATTCGAGATCATAACGTCTTCTGCCTAACTCCTTGTCATCTTTCGCACGATCGATGAGTAAGATGTGGCTGAAAATAATGGATATGGAATGAATGCATATGCAATGATATGCAATACATATATAATGAATGGATATACTATCTATCTGTACTTTGTTTTCACCTTTATGTATTATTTTTAGGATAAAGATGAAGAGGGCGAAGAAGAAGATAAAGTTGAAGAAGAATCTGAAGAAGAAGAAGAGGTAGATGAAGTAGACGATAAAGTTGAAGAAGAAGAAGAAGATTCGAAAAATGAAAAAATTGAAGATGAAAATGAAAAAGAAGAAGAGGAAGGAGGTAAAGACCGTAAACAAGTATTTAGGATTTATGTTTGTTTGAATGTAAAAATAATATTCCACATCATTACTTTTTTACATAAAACTAGGAGCTGTGAAGATACCTCCTGTTCTCGAACCCGCAGGAAAAATAAAGAAAAGAATTCCCGCAGAGAAAAAGGGCACAGGTGTCAATGAATATCTCTATTTTGTCTGCACAAAACGTGAGTTTATCCTTTTTACTCCCAAACATTCACAATTTTAAGACTTTCTTTGAGTTAAAGGTAGAATATTACTAAAAATTTGCTTTTCTTCCTTCTTACAACTTTTTAAATATAATAGAAATAGCAGAACCTCGCTAATCTGGACTCCACTGCACTGCAAAAATAAAAAGATGTACATCTACAGATGTAATTACATGAATTTTTTTGTTGTTGTTGCAGTTAAACAAAACGTTCTAGGCATCCCAGTTTACTCGAAAATTCTTAGTAACTTTACAGATTTTTGGTTTATAGTGTAAATATGAATCTGTTACATGATTTTTTTTTTCAGTTACATAAGAAGTTCTTGGCATCCCAGTTGCCTAGAAAATTCTTAGTAACCTTATAGATTTTCCTTTGCAGTGTAATCCAAAAAGTCCGGATAGTTTGAACACAAATGTGTTTGATTTTAAAAAACAAACAAATGAAATGTGTCTTGGGAAAGGTTAAAACATGGAACTTAAAGCTAAAAATGTTTTTAGAATATTTTATATTATTGTATGTCTTTCAAAAAAGAGATAGGAAGAAACAATGTTTTAACATATTGAAACATTTTAATGAACTGTTTAACACATACGTTTAATGATTCCCTATAGGAAATTTTTTAGATTTGCCTGATGAAGAGTTGCGAATTTCGATAGTGAAACTGTTTATTATACCAACGAATATGATGTCAATTGGCGACGAGTGTGAATGCTGCTATACAGCTATTTACAGATCTAGAAAGTTTGTACCAACAGAGGATGATGTCAGAACTAGGGTGACCGAGCCAGTAGTTGATCAAATAAAGTTGGTGCTACAGGATTTTTAGCCCCCGGGACGGTATGCTATTTCTTTCTCCCAGCTTATTTTGTATCCAAAAAATAACGTTAGCTTACAGAAGGCAGCAATAAACAAAACAGATGTATCATTGTACGATTAAATGCTCTATAGCAATTTTTTTAATTTCTAAGCATCGTACATTTTAAATTTTTATACCGTCGTATTGGAAAAAAAAAAGTACTTTTAAATGCAATTTGTTTGAAAACTGTATATCCATTTATTTTTGAAATATTAATTTTTTTGTAGTTTTTAGCACCATTTGTTTAATTTTGGCAACTCAAGTACTCCATTTATATAGAAAGTAAAAGGAAAATAGTTAAAAAATAGCAATTATATCTTTTTGTTGCCATTTTCTCATAACAACCGAAAGAAAATGTAATTAAAATACATGCTATTTTGGAAAAATATAAACGAATAGTTTCGTTAAAACATGGAGCTATTATAAGTTATATTTAATTTTAAGTATCTGTAGACGCCTTCAATGCGACCTCAATCATGATGTTTTGGTTGAAAACTGACTTCAAGCAAACGGTTGCTATGCGTCATTTCTTTTTAAATATAAATTGTGGAAAATGTTACCACTACATATCAAGTATTAAAACACTTAGATGTGAGGTATATATATAAGATATAGCTGCAACACACAAACAAAATAGAAAATACAACATAGCAACCGTTTGTTTGCAGTCAGTTTCCAACCAAAACGTCATGGCTGACGTCACGACTGAAATCGTCTATATTAATGTTACAAACAAATTAATGCCTATGAATCATTAGATAGCCGTTTATTTGCCGGGTTTCTTTAATGACGGCATCTTTTTGCTGCATTTGTGTATTATTTTGCGATAGTGACATCCTTATGCATTCTTTACTGTAGATGTTTAAGCAAATGTGGAATTCTTAAGCGGATGCGAATGACGTCATTTTAGATAAAATAAAAGTGTGTGCTTTAAGTCTTAAAATTTAAATAGGTTTTGTACTATTTATATATACATATATTTTTTTTCGTCGGGGGCGACACTAAATTCTGAAAAAGCACAATTCCTGTTTTCTAGTTATTATATTTCCTTCCTTTTAAGTTTTAGAAGTAAACTAACATGATTGCTACAACCCTTAATGAATGTCCTATAAATAGGCAAAAATGAAATCCGAAATTAAATAGCAACGAAATTATAAGTAAATAGTTTGTCATTTTCCCCAGTAGCTGATCAATTGGAGAAATCCGTTGAAAATTCAAAAATTAATCTTTAAAATATCATGCTTAAGCTGTGATTAAAAACAATTAATCTAAAATTATTATTTAAAAAAGAGCAAGATGGAAGTGGATTATTTTAACTTACCGTAATTGTCTCCAACTCATCCAAAACAAAATTTTTACATTTTCTAATAAAAAAAAATCATAAAATGGCTTCTCATACAGCAGGCAGCGGACATGCTGACAACAATGTGACAACAGGTGGTCCAACATTCAAACAAAAATATTATGTCTATTGCCATGTGTAAAACTCATTTCCGCTTAAAATGGCGCAATATTTCAAAAAAATGATCAACTACTGGAGGGGTATCAACTACTGGCGCAGTCACCCTATATCTGTCTCATTAATTTGTTCAAGATCGGAGTCATTTTAAATTTTAGAATGGGAAAGTTACTCTCTTTCTTGTTTAATCAATGGCTCGCCAGTTTTCTACCTATAATTTTTAATCTTTTTGTCTTTTCTTTTTTATTCTAATTACAATAAAACTTCATCAATCCGCATCCCATTAAACCTTTGTATCCTCAATTTTGAATAAAAAATTGCTTCGCCTGAATAATTATTTACGTTAAAAGTATTCTGAAATCCAAAAAGGCAACTTTCTGACTAAGTTTTAATTTATTTTTGTTCGAAAATGCATGACACTAGCTGGTGTTGTTGTTCAGAAACTATGTAATTGAGCTGTTTTTTCTATTTTTTTTTTTGCAAACGCAATAGATCTTTCAGAAAATAGTGTCAAAATGGGCGTTTGGAACCGAATTTCCGCGCAAAGGAAGAAAGAGCACTCAAGAGCGGGCGGAAAACGTGTTTGTCACGTGATCAAATTCGCTTATAACTCAATAGGTAATTGATGGATCAAAAAATGGAAAAAGCAGTTCAATTCCAAATCGCTTCCATGGCCAGGCTTTCCAATTTTATACCTTTCCGTTAAAAAATGAATTTGTAAATGTGTCAAAACGTTGCGTTTGTTGAGCAGAGCAGTTAAGAACAGCCTTAATGTCTAAGATATCCAGAACAATACATATAATAATAAATAATTAGATTTTTAGATAATTTTTTTAATTAAAACTGATTTAATAAATCGGTAGTTAGAGCTATTTTTACAAAATATTTACAAAAATAATTAGATTTATTAACAAAAATACTGCTATCTAAATCTCACAATTCTTAACCGAACAGTGTAAATAAATGTATTGTGATCCTATCTGTAACAGAGAAGTGTTTTGTCGTTGCAAATTTTTCGTAGAATATTTTTTAATAGGATAAAGGCTACACCTAGGTAAATGGTTGAGAAAATAACCACATTAAAAAAATATTTAGCTTCGAATGTTTCACTGTGCTTTCTAAATATGAGTGAGCAAATTATTTTGTATGAAAAGTGCAATCTACTTTTATTAGTAGAAGAATTAAATAAATTTTACATTGAATTTTCTCTAATGGTACTCAAAAGTACCGTCAAGATATAAAGGGTTAAGGCGTTCTTTGCTTAATTAGGAGAATCTTTTAAAATGAATAAATAAATAGAAAATACTGTGCTAAGGAATATGAATAAAAAATTAAAACATAGCTGGATTCTAGTAATTTGAACCATTTACATAAACTACTTTTTAAGAATTTAACTGTAATATTATTATACCACTGACAAGGCCCCTATCTGCTCGGCATTCTTCCTAGCTTAACGGGTTGTGTACCTGGCCGGGGGGTGGAATTCGCATGATCATCTCATGGCGGTGATCTTATTGACTATAGCATCTTGGTCGTCATGGCTGCAGCCAGGGCCCGACAAATGCAGCGGCTTTTCATTAAAAGGTGCCAAATGGTTTAAATTGACCAAAAGTTATCAAATTTCATATACATTTTCAAATATTTAGGAAGAGAGTGCAGTCCCACTTCCCCTCTCTGCTTCCCGTACCCCAACCCACGCAATAAAAAGAAACTATATCATTAGAAAATTATACAGATGTGGACAGGATGTGAATTGTACCTGGTACGAAGTTTTTAATTATTTTAATTTCAATTTATGCTCACATATAATAGTATATGTGAAGTTTAGTACTAGCCACTTCCGCATTATTTGCGAACAATAATTTCTATGGATAGATAGAAGACGGCTCCCAGAATGATGCTTGCCTCAGGACCCCAGATAGCCTAAGTTGAGCTCTGACTGTAGAGTTATTTATTTAATCACATTTTTCTGTGTTGGCATGTTCTAGTTTTCTATTAACTGTTTTTCTTTCTAACCGCTGACCAGGCCTCTACCTACCGAGCTAAAACCCAGTCTTACGAGTTGACTGTCTAAAAACAGAACGAAATCGCCTGATTGCCGCATGGCGGTGGTCTGCTGGAGAAGAGAAGCACTCATGCAATCTTAATGGCAGCTCTGTTTTACTTTCTTTTGGTTATATGTTGGCCGGTTGCTTAAAGTGGATTTACTTGTTTAATTTCACGCTGCATAGCACACTTATACATAATGCCGAGCACTTACTCGTGTTGGTCTCGTAATTTAGAACCTTAATCAACTGACGAGACCGCATAGGCGTAGCCAGGGGGGGGGTGGTGCCCTGGGTGCCCGGGCACCCCCCCTTCCCCCCCGCTTGCGCAAACTCAAGCACAATTATTAAAAAAAAAACGAAATAAACAAAAGAAAAAAGAAGAAGTGAAAGCAGAGTTTAGTTAGTTTAGCAAATTAGCTTCGTTCAGAAAACTAACAGCCTAGGTTTTGAAATGTGATAAAAAAAGAAACCCAGGTTCTTTTTAGGGTTTCGTTCATCTGACGAAACCCTATTCGTCTCGCTCCTCTGTCTGTCTGTCCGTCACAGAGCCCGTTCTCAGAAACTATACATGTTGGAGACTTGAAATTTTGCATACTTATAGATGAACACCACCATCATACGACAAATCATAAAATTTTGAAAAGTCGTACATTTAACCCTTTGGGCTCCCACATGTGTATTTTAAACAATTCTTTCTAAGTGAGTCCCTAATTAAGTTGCAGACGTGAAATTTTGCGTACTTATAGATGAACACCTCAGATCAAACGACAAATCATAAATTTTTGAAAAAGTCGTAGATTTAACCCTTTGGGTTCCCACATGTGTATTTTAAACAATTCTTTCTAAGTGAACTCTAATTAGGTTGGAGGAGTGAAATTTTGCATACTTATAGCTGAATACCTCACATAAACGACAAATCATTAAATTTTGAAAATGTCGTACATTTAACCCTTTGGGCTCCCACATGTGTATTTTAAACAATTCCTTCTAAGTGACACCCTATTTAGGTTGGAGGTATGAAATCTTGCATACTTATAGCTGAACACCTCAGATCAAACGAGAAATAATAAAATTTTGAAAAAGTCGTACATTTAGCCCTTTGAGTTCCCACATGTGTATTTTAAACAATTCTTTCTATGTGAGCCTCTAATTAGGTTGGAGGCGTGAAATTTCGCAAGCTTTTAGCTGAATACCTCACATCAAACGATAAATCATAAAATTTTCAAACAGTCGTACATTAAACCCTTTGGGCTCCCACATGTATATTTTTAACAATTCTTTCTATGTGAGCCTCTAATTAGGTTGGAGGCGTGAAATTTTGCATGCTTTTAGCTGAATACCTCACATCAAACGAAAAATCATAAAATTTTCAAAAAGTCGTATATTTAACCTTTTGGGCTTCCACGTGTGTATTTTAAACAATTCTTTCTAAATGAGTCCCTAATTAGTTTGCAGGCGTGAAATTTTGCATACTTATAGATAGACACCTCAGATCAAACAAAAAATCATAAAATTTTGATAAAGTCGTACATTTAACCCTTTGAGCTCCCAGATGTGTATTTTAAACAATTCTTTCTATGTGAGCCTCTAATTAGGTTGGAGGCGTGAAATTTTGCATGCTTATAGTTGAATACCTCACATCAAACGACAAACTATAAAATTTTGAAAAAGTCATACATTTAATCCTTTGGGCTCCCACATGTGTATTTTAAACAATTCTTTCTAAGTGAGCCCCTAATTAGGTTGGAGGAGTGAAATTTTGCATACTTATAGCTGAATACATCTTATCAAACGACAAATCATAAAATTTCGAAAAAGTACATTTATCCCTTTGGGCTCCCACATGTGTATTTTAAACGATTCTTTCTAAGTGAACCCTAATTGGGTTGGAGGCGTGAAATTTTGCATACTTATAGCTGAACACCTCACACCAAATGACAAACCATAAAATTTTGAAAAAGCCGTACATTTAACACTTTGGGCTCCCACATGTGTATTTTAAACAATTCTTTCTAAGTGAGCCCCTAATTAGGTTGGAGGAGTGAAATTTTGCATACTTATAGCTGAGCACCTCACATAAAACGGCAAATCATAAAATTTTGAAAAATCGTACATTTAACCTTTTGGGCTCCTACATGTGTATTTTAAACAATTCTTTCTAAGTGACCCCCTATTTAGGTTGGAGGCGTGAAATTTTGCATACTTATAGCTGAACACCATCATGCGACAAATCATAAAAATTTGAAAAAGTCATACATTTAAACCTTTGGTCTCCCACATGCGTATTTTAAGCAATTCTTTCTAACTGTGCCCCTTATTAAATTGGAGATTTGAAATTTTGCATACTTACAGCAGAACACCTGAGGCCAGGAGACAAATCATAAAATCTTGAAAAAGTCTTACGTTTAACCCTTTGAGTTACGACATATATCTTTTAAGCAATTCTTTCTAAGAGAGCCCCTAATTAAGTTGGAGACATGAACTTTTGCATACGTATAGCCGAATACCTCTGACCACACGACAAATCATAAAATTTTCAAAAACTCTTATATTATTTACTCCTCCGTGCTCTAACTTGTATATTTTAAGCAATTTTTCTAACCTTCACTCTTTTCACCCGGGGAGCACTTTTCCAACTTTTGCCGACACCCCTTTGACCATTCTTTCATATTATGCACCATAGCCTTACATATTTTTGTTCCACTTTTTACCGCCTGGGGCGCCTACTTGTCTCGGGTGCTATGGGTCCAATCCCCTCGACTAATATATCTATGGATAGTATGTAAAATGGAGTTTTGTTCGGATAGAGGTTTGTCTAGAATAGAGTGCGCCCCTTGTTGCGAAATGTGGAACTAACAGATTTTTCAAAAGGATAAAGTGTTTGGAAGGAATATTAAACGAAACCCTCTGTGCGATCTGTGATCACACTTACCCACTTGTTTTTTTCTTTCTTTTTTTAAGAAAATTATGTTGTTTATCTTTTTTAAAACTAGAATATTTACAAGAATCTGTATTAGTCATAGTAAGTCAAAAAGGTGATTTTATAATCCCACTTTGACGTCTTTTGTTTGGGGGAGATTTTTTGTAACACCGTTCTTTCTATTTCATATTTCTGCAATTTCATGAGAAATTAAGGTTGTTCTCAAACTGCTCAGCTCAATAAGCGCAAAACGTTCTGACACATTTACAAATTCATTTTTAAACAGAAAGATATAAAATTGGAAAGCATGACCAGGGAAGATTTTTTTGGAATCGAGCTGCGTTTTCCATTTTTTGATCAATCAATTATGTATTGAGTTAGAAGCGATTTGAATCACGTGACAAGCACGTTTTTTGCCCTTTCTTGATTGCTCTTTCTCCTTTCGCGCGGAAATTCGATTCAAAACGCCCACTTTGACACTATTTTCTGAAAGATCTATTGCGTTTGCAAAAAAACGAAAAAACAGCTCGATGACATAGTTTCTGAACAATAACATCAGCTAGATTCATGCATTTCCGAAAAAAAATAAATTAAAACTTATGTCACAAAGTTGCCCTTTTGGATTTGAGAACAGCCTTAGCGCAAGTTCTTGACGAGGATAGAAACTATTTGTTTCTTTGCTTTCGTAGTTTAAAATCTAGAAAGAAGCAAAAATATTTGAAAGGAAATACAGATGTTAAACGATATTCTAAAATGCGATTAGCCGGGTGAAATAGGAGGGTGTGTACAGACCCTGCCTCCTTTGAAAATGAAAAATAATAGCACAGAACATTCAAATTAATCTGGAGGTTGGTTGGTTGTTTTCAATTTCGTGTTTCGCGGACATTTTTTGATATTCGTAAAAGGAATATGGTTGCAGTCTTTCAAGTAAATATAGTAATTTTTTTTTCCTCTGAATTTTTTTATATGATTTTTAAAGTTTCTTCTCGTTTCGCGGCGTTCTTTCGAAAGTAAGAAAAGGGAACCCGGTTTCAATTTTTTAGCCCAGTGCAATAAATTTTGCCAAATTCGCGATTTTATTCTGCGATCATTACATGATATTTACAATTTTTTCCCAAAATCGTTTGACGAAATTCACGTCTTTCTACGCGATTTTTTGTCGAAATCCGCACTTTTCACCACTAACCTTTGATAAAATTCGCATTTTTCACCGCGATATTTTGACGAAATTGGCATTTCTTTAGCACGATCTTTTAATGAAATTCGCGTTCTCTTTCTACGATCTTTTGACGAAATTCGTGTTTTCTTTCTGCGATCCTTTGACGAAATTCTCGCTTTTACCGCGATCGTTTGATGAAATTTATTTTCTGTTGCGGACGATTGACGAAACTGATTTTTTTACAGGGGTCATTTGTCGAAATTCGTGATAGTTTTGCGCGGCCGGTCGGGAAAATTCTCGCTATCTTTCCGTTACCAATTAACAAAATTCTCTACTCTTTTCCGCTACATTTTGACAAAATTTTCCAAAAATTTTCGTCAATCGTTTATCGAAATTCGTAATTTTTTGCGCAATCTTTTGACGAAATTCGCGATTATTTTCTGCACTCTTTTATCGAAATTCCCGATATTTTTCCACGATCGTTTGAAGAAATTCTCAAAATTTTCAGGGGCCGATTCACGAATTGACTTTGAAAAACTCCATAAAAGAAATAAAAATCGCGGATTTCAAAAAATTTTTAAAATACTCACTGAAGAATCACTGGTCTGTGAAAGAATTTGGAGGGGGGAAATACTGCACAGCATTTTTTATTATGCGGGAATTTCCTTTTCTGTGCGCAAATCGCGCGATCCTGCTCGTTATTCAAACCCTACCCGTCAAAGAAAAGTTCATGACTAGTGGAGTTTCGTTGGTTGGGTTTATTTATTTATTTTTAACGAACGTAGAATTAAACAATTCTAGGATTGAGGTGGGGACTTTCTTCGGCAACGTACTCCCGAGCAAGCTACGACCTCTTCTGTCTAGAAAGAAGCGAATCTTGAATTATTGCGTTTTGTATTTCGAACCAAATTAAAATTTCAGCTTCCTTATAAGAACTTATTTGACATTCTCCTAATTCGAATTTAATCACGGCAATTGCAAAAATTGCCGGAGAGTTTTTTCTGTTTCAAAAAAGTAAAAAAAAAAAAAGCTCCAAAGCACGAAAACCACCGGTAAAAATCGCATTAAAAATTCGGAAAAGATTAAAAAAAAACTACAGGGAACGAAATTAACTGATTGGGTGAAAGATTTAAACCGGATCGATTCCGTTTAGGAATAATAATAAAAAAAAAAAATCCTCTAAAAATAAACATTAAAAAATTGTTATAAATTGAAAAATCGCTGTAAGAATCTCGAAAACACTTTATTGAAAAGAAGATAAAGTTTATAGTGGATAAAATATTGAAATCTGATTCTTTTTTACTAGTTTGAAAAAAAAATGCCGCAAAATGCGAAAAAATTCGCATAAAACATTAATTGAACAATTCCAGAAATTCTCTTCGATAAGTATGACTTCAGGCATACAGGTCCTGTCAAATCTTATGGTTGTGCGGGGGCTGCATTGTTTTTACAGAGTTCAGCGCTCGCGCATACACAGATACATAGACAGACAAGTACCTATCTTTATTATTACAGTCGCATCATGATAGTATAATTTTTATCTTTATAAAATTTAGTATCATGACCTACTTAATATATTCGACACATTTTGTGGCAAAAACATGAAATACCGCAATTCCCGGTCTACAATCCGCGGACCAAACAATTACGTTCGAACCCAGAAATCTTGTTCCATAAAACGTAACTTGTTAAATCGTAATAAATATTTAACTTCAATAATGAAATAAAATTTCTGGATCGAAACATGATTGTTTGATCTACGGATTATAAGGCAGGAAATTACGATATTAATGAATATTATAATTATTTATAATAATAAAATAATTATTTGTATAGACTTTCCTCCAAAATTTCTTGGGTCCCTCCGGTGATCCCTAAGAAGTCATGGAGTCACATTCTGAAAAACTTTCGTGCGTATGTACTGGTTGCATGTATTATCTGAGATTTATCATCCCGCAAAATTTGACTGAATACAAGACTTTGACTGAGATAATTTTAGATCTCATGCAGTGTTCCCCTGTGCCTATAGAAGTTTCCAGTATGATTAAAGCTCTTTTTTAATCTTTATAAGAAGTTAGGGTACCAAAATATTTTACACTTGTGACCACTCTTGGTCACTGTCTTATGTCACTGCTGCAAGGAGATTTACATTTTTTTTTTTTTTTAACCATTAGATCTAGTTTTGATGCTTTGAATCCCTTCTCATCCCTCCTCATCCAAACAAAAATCGCGTTCAAACCCTTTTTAAAAGAAATACCACACAACTATACCTTCTAAGATAAAAACCTGTCTAAAACGGAAACTCGACCGGTTTTATGAGATACCGTTTCAGCTTCCGCAAGTATATATATATAGGTATACCATATAAGATATTGTTTTTATCCAACATGTTCAGGTTAAGAAGTCTGGGCGAAATGAAGAAATACGCTTGACTGAGAATTCTTTTTCTTTTTCAAAATCTCCAAGAAAACAATTTTTAAAGACATTAATGTAAGAAGCAATACAGAAATTTAATAATTAAAAATACAATAATGAGCATGCTTTTTTTCGAAATGAAGAACTGAAAGTTCCCCCCCTTTTTTTTTATCATAGGAAGGATATAGATCCCACCACCTGAAACACTCCTTTAAGATCATTTTTAAACACATGGATGTAAAAGGCAAATGGAAATAAATATTATCTTTCAGGGAAATCCAGGAAAAGAAGGGGGAAGAACACCCCTGATGGAAAGTCCTTAGTTGTTTTTCTTTAATCAATTATGTCTTATAAATTAGGTAATTAAAGTTCCAAATCCAGGGAGAAACAATGTCCCCCAAAGGAGAGGGTGAATGGCCCTCAATTGTCCCATCGTTGCCTGTGCCCATGGAGAACCCATTATCTTTTCCAACTGATCCATTTTTATCCTGAATGCCTTATATGTTCTCCTTTTCACGCCTTATTTAAAAATTTTATAGTTTACTTTTTTTCATCGAAATGTATGATCTAAAAGATATTGTTTTTGCTTATCAGTTGCTCTATAGGCGATTGAGAAATTGGGGAAATGGTCGTTGGTAGTCCGTAAGTCTGCTCTGGCCATCTGTGATTTTCGTATACATCGAACTAATCTAAGGTTTACTTTCAAAAATATTAACTTTGCAACTGTAATGGCATAAAATTAGAATTAAGTTTTATAGAAAATGTATCTACTTAATGTCATTTCATAAATTAAATTGTGTCTAATCAATCATATAATTACTGAGTTTTTGTTTCTGGAATTTTAGGGTTATTTACCTGAAGAGTAAAAAAGGGAAACCTTATGGCCTTGCTTTGAAATCCCTATAGGTTTTGAGAGTAAAACCTATAGGGTATTTCCGGTTGACCTAGGACATTTTCAGTTGTTGTAGGTGTTTTTAAATTTAACTTTTTATTAATGTTTTAAAAATTTTCAAAACATTTCTTGGTTGAGCATAAATTCTCTACATCATTTACAGAGCTGCACAAAAGTTCTCAAGTACAATTCCGTTTATTGAAGGAAATTGCTGAATGAAAATTTTAAAGTGTACTATGTGTTTAACAGAGCTTATTTTTAGCATACTATGTAGCAGAAATGTAAATCTATAGATTATATACAGAGATGCCCAAAATAATTCGGATATTTTCCCTATTATTGATGGTAATAGCAGAAATTGAGTTTTTAAATGCGTTATGCGTTTTCCAAATTGTTTATTTAGACAACATATTTCTCCTTAATGAACTGTAAAGTTTTGTTACAGTATTCTGAATGTGTTGGAAAGTGTTTCATAATCTATGATTTTTTTGTTCTTGTTTTAATTTACAGTTGGAGAACCGTGGAGAGTTTTACCATTCATGCTACCCATACACATTTCCGAGGCTCGACATATAAAGCTGTTTTTCACGGGAGATTTAGAATTTCCGGTATGTATTATAGACATCATAAAACCTTTTTATAGTTTGATTAATATTATTATATACTGCTTAATTTTAACGAGTTTTATAAACATGCGTAGTTTTATTAACACAGTGAGGTAAACTTAATATTTCGATGATTCTTTCCGTTTTACTCGCACTTTGATGAGGTATAGCAATAGCTCCGCTATTTAAGGTCTTATAAATAATGTAACGTGTGAAACTTGTTAAAAATTTCATCACTAAACATTTTGGCAACAATTTTTCTGAAGAGAAATGCACTGGATTGTAATATTTCATCTGTTAATGTTATTTACAATGATTTAAAATTTTGGTAAATCAAATTAAATTCCTTCTCTTCACTCTCAAGATAAAATCCAAGGGAAAACGTACATGATGTGTTTATAAAAACTAAGTGCGAAATCATAAAAGTCAAGAAATATGTAGATGCAGTAAACAAAACTATTATATTTTAAATTATCTTCCTTTATAGATGAGTGGTATGCAATGGTTCCATCGCTTACTCCATTTTTCAAATCAAGTGACAAAGAAATTTTGTGGAAGCTACTTTGCTGAACCCTTTGCAACTAAAATAACGCTGGCATTTCTATTGAATTTTCTACCATGGAGCTTTTCTTTCAACTTAATTCTCCTTTACCACATAGACCGGAAGGTGGTTGCACAAACCATACCCTCATCGAGTTGACGGCTGAAATTCCAGAATTAGTTAAAACTTGATTCGCATATTAAAATGCAACTGGTCTGCCAAGTCATATCTTGGTGGAAAACACATGCAAACCTGATTTTAGTGGTTGACTGGTAGGCTTACCATTATGTTTTCCTGCTCCCAGTCCTCCATGTTTTCATACCTTTGGTTCAGGAACACACAATGATAAACCTACCCATCAATCACTAAAATCGGGTCTGTGGGTGATTTCCACCAATATATGCATGTCAGACCAGTTACATTTTAATATACTAATCGAGTTCGGCCTAATACTGGAATTTCAACCGTTAACTCGGTGAGGTGACGATCTGAGCAGCTGCCTTCCGGTTTAACGGTGCCATCTCAAAATTTGTCGAATCACCCAAGCATTTGTCTTTTAAAGTTTATTTGATCAAATGAATTGTTTTTATAGCTGTTCTGCACAAATGATAGCTCCCTGCGCAAAAAAATTATACGGAAGCTCACGTTATTTCAGCTGTTCATGAATCAATAAAGTTTCCATAAAATGCCTTCGTCGTTCACTTTTAAAAAGATTTATTTCCCTTATGGGGGTAGGATACCTTTAAACCTTTAAAATTTTCGAATTTTTTTTAAGTACATATTTTAATTCCGTAATCATTTCTAAACAATATGCGAAAAACCGCATTAAAAAATTCCCATTAGTTTACTAATTATGGCAGTTTTATTCATACTAGATAGGATAATTAAAGTTTGCGTTGTGTTTATTCAAAATGATCAATTTTGATACTGCGCGCAGTGTTACTAAAAAACTATGCATGGCAATCAAAAGAAATTTTCCAACATATTCATTTCTGTATTATCTATAACTTAAAACCAGAAAAATGTAAGATTTTATTTTATTTTCTGTTTTTCTACTTTGAAAATATTTTTTAAAAAGTGAACATTTTAAATTTTCTGTTAATTTTTTAAATTTAGTCAATATTTTTTTTCAAATATTCTGGTTTTAGTTTAAAGGCAACACTATTATGTATTTATTTTCACCAAAATTTCCTCTTTATATGCATATTTTCAGATTTTATCATGCGCGCAAGATTTTTTTTCTCTTATTATCATATATTTTTATACTTATCATTTCAATATTTATTTATGAATTTACAAGTATATATATATATTTAAATATAAATTAATATGAGCTTTATATTTATATGAAGTTTGATTTTTATTTTTGACTTATTACAGAAGTTTTGAAGCTTGGAACATAGTGATATTTTTTACTTTTTCGACTCGTTCAAAGTCATCCTACCCCCTTATTGCGAAAAAATTCGAAAATTGTTATACGAATTCCGAATAAAATATATATTGGGTAATGGTTTTAAGAATGGTCAAAATCACTGGAAAACATGAAAAACCGGAAAAATACACGAATTGCGAATTTTCCTTCTATATCTCGTATAAAAAAAAATAACGATTTGGAAATGGACCAATGAAAATCTGCGTAGATACCGCGAAACGCATCTGATTGGTCAGAGCTTCTGACGCTATAAGGGGGAAGGGGTGCCAATGGAGGGGGGGGGGGGTCTGTCGCCAAGTTTGTCTGGCGACCAAAATTAGTTATCAAAAGTGACACCAACTTGGCGCTATTTCCAGTATTTCGCCAAATTTCCATAGACTCCCATTGAAATCCAATAGGGTTTACTTGCTTGCAGAAAATCAACAAATTGAGACATTTCAATGCAACAAAAACTAATATTAGCTTATGAATAGAGTTACTTGAACTATTTGCATTATTTTTAAGCACAAACACTAACTATTTAGAATATTCATAACACTATATACATAATTTTATATTTAGTAATTCTTATTATTATGAAACTCTGTAAGCTCTAATGATTGTGAGCTTAAGGAGCGTGAGATAAGGAAATAAAATTGTCAGGAGTTGGGGAGGAGCGCGTTTTTACCAAGTGGAATCTAAAAATTGAATCCATAGGAAATAAGGGATCGCGAAAGGATCCAGAATGGAAACGCGAAACACTTCGGCGCATTCGATGTGTTAAACTGTCAATCCAAAGCAAGTTTAAGAAATGCTATATAGTGGGTAGAGAAATGCAAATTTCCAAAGGTGCTATAAGAAAGGTTTCATCTTGGCAATCTCATCCTTCAAAAAACAAGAACTTTATTGCGTAAACGAAGGATGTTTTTTTTAAGACATTTTAAATACCTTTTCAATTAATCAAGTAAAACGAAGACCATTTCATGATAGACATTCAAAAAACTTTCCTTATCTTATGAGGTGCTTGTAACCTAAGATCCTAGGGACTGAACAGCTGAAATGCCTGTTGCATTTTGAATATTTCACACCAAAAGTACAATCACTTTTCTTCGTTACAGCAGTGTGCAGTGTGCTCTCATTAGTTTAGTTATTTATCTCAACTTTTGCGTATCGAACAGCAGATAATCGTCGATCTACGTCGTTGGTGTGGTTTATGAACAGCCGATTATCTACACAAGGGATATAGGCCCGAAGGGGGAGGCTTTCTAAAACATAACCCATATTTACGCAAGGATATCCCAGGTTCGAAGAAAAACACGTAAAGCTCCGAACGATTAAGCCCCTAGGCACGAGCCCAGTAAGTCCTGTTCACCACTTTTGAGTGCAGAACCTCTCGCCACTGGTGAGGCCGTCGATCTACTGTATTCTCATAAAAGTTTAGTAGTTCTAAGCTATTTGGTTATAGTTTCAATAAATTGTATCTACATTGTTTTAAAATATGGGACAAACATAAAGATAAAATACAAACACCGAAAAAAAAGTTTTCTCCAAATTAAGTAATAAGTACTCAATTTTATATACGTCACATACTCAAAATAGCTCCGATTCAAATGTACTCAAAATTGAGAAATGCATGTACTCATTTTTGATTCCACGGATGCGTTCAAATATGAACCGTTATATAACGGTCCCCTGAACTCCCCTGTTTACTACAGATTAAAGTAAAAATGTACTCAAAATTGAGAAATTCATGTACTCATTTTTGATTCCACGGATGCGTTCAAATATGAACCGTTATATAACGGTCCTCTGAACTCCCTTGTTTACTACAGATTAAAGTAAAAATGTACTCAAAATTGAGAAATTCATGTACTCATTTTTGATTCCACGGATGCGTTCAAATATGAACCGTTATATAACGGTCCTCTGAACTCCCCTGTTTACTACAGATTAAAGTAAAAATGTACTCAAAATTGAGAAATGCATGTACTCATTTTTGATTCCACAGATGCATTCAAACATGAACCGTTATATAACGGTCCTCTGAACTCCCCTGTTTACTACAGATTAAAGTAAAAATGTACTCAAAATTGAGAAATGCATGTACTCATTTTTGATTCCACAGATGCATTCAAACATGAACCGTTATATAACGGTCCTCTGAACTCCCCTGTTTACTACAGATTAAAGTAAAAATGTACTCAAAATTGAGAAATTCATGTACTCATTTTTGATTCCACGGATGCTTTCAAATATGAACCGTTATATAACGGCCCTCTGAACCCCCCGTTTACTACAGATTAAAGTAAAAATGTACTCAAAATTGAGAAATGCATGTACTCATTTTTGATTCCACGGATGCGTTCAAATATGAACCGTTATATAACGGCCTTTTGAACCCCCGTTTACTACAGATTAAAGTAAAAATGTTCTCAAAATTGAGAAATGCATGTACTCTTTTTTGATTCCACGGATGAGTTCAAATATGAACCGTTATATAACGGCCCTCTGAACCCCCGTTTACTACAAATTAAAGTAAAAATGTACTCAAAATTGAGAAATGCATGTACTCATTTTTGATTCCACGGATGCGTTCAAATATGAACCGTTATATAATGGCCCTCTGAACCCCCGTTTACTACAGATTAAAGTAGAAATGTACTCAAAATTGAGAAATGCATGTACTCATTTTTGGTTCCACGGATGCGTTCAAATATGAACCGTTATATAACGGCTCTCTGACCCCCCCCCCCCCCCGTTTACTACAGATTAAAGTAAAAATGTACCGAAATTTATTTCTCACTCAATATTATTAAGAAGCATTTAATTGATTATTTGTTAAGGAAAAATAGTAAAACTATTATCAAGATAGTGAAACCAAATATTTTTATGACTAGAGCATTGTTTTCAAGCACTTTTAAATTATTTTAAAATGTTGTTCATAATTTAATATTTGCATTAATGACCATCTTTTATGCCGCCATAAATTAAATAAACCATTACAAAGTACAAAATTACGTTTACGGGTTTGATAACATGCATTAGGTTCATTTTTTATCCAAGCATACTCAATTCGATATGAGTACATCGATTTACTCATTTCTGAATGCTTCATTTTTTTTTTCATAAAGCTTCAAATTTCAATTTTAATTGATGTATTTTTAAGATTACCTCGTACACACTTACTACTTTATTACTGTTTAGTCAGTAGAGTGAATAATTTTTTGTTTTATTAACTTCATTTGTTTTTCTACGTTGTTCATCTTATGTATATTTAAAATATAATAAAGTGATTATTATTTTTTTTTTCAGATTAAACGCCTACCGTACCCAGGAAAGGAAGCCCATTATTTACGTGCCCAAATCGCAAGAATAACCGCAACAACATATATTGCTCCAGTTGGTTTTTTCAAAAGTGCAGGTATGTGAGAAAAAAAAAAAAAATGCACGTTTAAAACTTTTTCAGCGCCGTGGACTGATATATCAGTTTATTAAGCTACAGGTTTCACGGCAATAGAAGCATTATTTAAATTAATATAATTCTACAGATAAAATGCAGTTTTAAAACATTGAGTAGTGCTTAATGCTCTGAAGGATTATATTCGTTACGTATATAAGTGTTTTATATCATGTTGGAAAAATCCTCTTTTTAGGGTTCCGTACTTAAAAAGTAAAAACAGAACCATTATAAGATCATTCCTGTGTCTGTCTGTCACAGCCACTTTACTCGTAAACTATGGAACGTGGAAAGTTCAAATTGGGGGAAGTCATAAAGACTATTATCCCACATATTTACAGATTATTAAACATTCACAAATATATTTAGGAAAAATGTAGAGGGGCTAATAAAGTTACTTGAAAAAAAAATATTTTTTCCTTGTATATCGTGTGGGGTATAATGAGAAAGCTTTCGTAAGGCTGAACTCAAAAATACATTTCTTTTAATTTTAGGTATTGTACTTTCAGAGATATTGTCGAAAATGTAGTGCAAAAATATGTCCTCCCCCCCCCCCCTCCTATTTCCAAGTCTACTAAAACTAAAATTATGAAAAAATTAGAGATAGTAGACGTTACGTAAACCTTGTAGGAAAATTATAGCGATTACCCTAGGTCACATAGTTTTGAGAAAAGCGCATTTTTCCGTTACACACAAATTTCGATTTGCAGGTGTTCAGCAAAGGTGTTGAGGATCGCTGGAGGTATTTATTGCAGCAGAAGTATAAAAGCATTGATGATGATTTTCGAAAAAAAATCGTCGGTAATTAGCCGATATTAACCCTTAAAGATACGGACGGTTTGGACATACATAATGACAGGGGCGGCGTTCTCTATCTGCCATCAACTTTTAAAGCCCATATAACAACTTTTAATGATAGTTTTGTGCAATGCAATGCCCAGTAGCAGTATAAAAGCAATAAACGTCAAGTTGTTAAAAACAGACTAAGGGGTATTGTACCTTTTAAACGCGTCAAAAATTAACGAAAAACTTCAAAGTTTGAATTAGTTTATCTACAAAACCTTTTTATGAATAAACATGAAATTTTGGATATTGATTAAACAGATTGTGCTTTGTAATATGCTACCATTAGAAATTTATCAGCCTTCTACAGATTTTATGGATTGTTGAAACTCAAAATAGCTCTTTTTTTACTCCATGAGTCATTGCGCGCATATCTTGAGAAAGGATGTATGGATTGTCAAGAAATTTGATAAAGGTACTAAACAAATATGTGCGCTTAGAATGATCTACTGTTAAATATTTACAATGGTAATATTTTTAGTTATAACTATTTTTATTCTTTAAAAATGTAAAATTTCGATTTAATTTTTTTTGTTATATATAGTTAATGAAATAATTTTAGCCTAAGAGTAGATCATTTTAAATACACATACAGTAAACTCTGTCTAAGGCGGAAGCGATCGGGACCAAGAAAGTTTTCCGCAGTAGACAATATTCCGCCTTAGACAAATTTTACTCTATGTCTATGGATTTGCTTGGACTTGAAAATCTTTCCGAGTTAGACAGATTTCCGTCTTACACAGAGTCCGCCTTACAGAGAATTTACTGTATTTGTTTAGTATCTTTATCAAATTTCATGACAATCCATACATACTTTCTTAAGATATCATGTGTGCAATGACTTATGGAGTAAAAAAAAAGAGCTACTTTGATTTTAACAATATACAAATTCAATAAAAGTCTAATAAATTTCTAATGGTAGTATATTACAAAGCACAATGTTTAATCAATAGTCAAAATGACCTGTTTATACATAAAAAGGTTTTGGAGATAGACTAATTAAAACTTTGAATTTTTTCGTTGATTTTCGTCGCGTTTTAAAGGTACAAGACCCCTTAACTAGAATTAATCACATAAATACTATTGGATTCGCGACTAGTTTGCATTGAGTGGATCTCTCAATACGCCTCCCGTGTCTTTAACCCCTTAACCTACAATGACGGGCATAGCCCGCGTACGATGATCGAGCCAAATGTAAATTCTTCTTCTCACTAAAATTTCACAGTAAATACAGTTCAATTTAATCGTCGAAATTTCATGATTAAACAAGGCGAAAATTTCTATTAAATTTTAGTGGTAGCTATGGATTTGCCAAACCGTGGAGCTGTTGAGACGTAAATCGTAGGTTAAGGGGTTAAAAGTTAAGTAAAAACCTATCTATGAAGTACGCGGCATGGACCAAGAGGACCTTGCAACTTTGAGACCTTCTTTCGGAGCGCGCTTTGCACAACGCCAAGTTTAAACTTTGAACAATGGTTTTGTTTTAGCTATACTGTAAAAATAAAAGATTATTACTACGTTGAATTTAGTTTTATGAAATGCCAAATGAAGCACTACTGATATGCACTACTTTTATTGTCAGTACAGAATTAAGTTCATCATAAACAGATTCGGATAAGATAAATAAAAAAGGCAATATTTGGTATTACGTAGTCTTCATATCTCTTAGAACTTTTATGGTATATACCCATTCGCACTTTTCTATTATATACAGCTATACCCAACCCTACGTTGTATAGTTTTTTACAAAGGCTTATTATTCTTTTAGCAACGATTCTTTTAATAATACAGTTAATAATTCATACATTTATTGTACGGAACCCTCTGACCGCGAGTAATACTCGTACTTGACCGTTTATTTTTAGAAACCTCAGAAAGCAATATAATTTCGAGATTTAAAAAAAAAAAATCATTGAATTCATCGTAAAATCACCATATAAAAACAAAGTTTTTTCTTGCTGCCACTGATTTTTGGAACCGTTTCCGAGTAGTTTTTATTGTGCATTAATCAGTTTTCTCAACCCAGAATATATATATATTTTTTTGCGGATCCTATACATTCTCAAATAGACATTTTTGTGTTCAACAAACATGTTTTATAGAAAAACATCCTAAATTAATAGTATTAACATTCATATTAAAATTCCTATTAATTTGTAATTCTTGCATGTACGAGGATGGTTCAATAATTATTGTCCCGAGTGTGTATGAAATATTTGTACCGCGATGGTTGATTGGAATATTGAAGCTCAATGTCTTAGATGCTATACGCTCAATTTCAGAACCGTAGCTGCTATATTACCATATTTGTTTTCGTTTTAGGAGTGAGAGGTGGCACCTAACTTGAAAGGGGGTAGGGTATGGGGGGGGAGGCTGGTTTGGGGTTATGGGGCCAGATCTGAAGCAGTTCTGTGATAGATTTGTGACAACGTCTCATCTACTGTCACAAATCTATCACAGAACTGCTTCAGGTCTGACTCCATAAGTTCCAAACCAGCCTCCCCCCTCTCCAACCTCACCTTTCAAGCTAGGTGCCACTTCTCACACCTAAAACGAAAACAAATATGGTAATATAGCAGCTACGGTTCTGAAATTGAGCATATAGCATCTAAAGCATTAGGCTTCAATATTCCACATCAAGCGTCGCAGAACAAATATTTTATACACACTCGGGATAATAATTATTGAACCACCCTCGTATAAATTCAATTATACAGCTGAAAATGTTTCATTGAGAATAACTAGCATCAGAAAAACCGATATTCTTGGTTGAGAAAACTGATTAATACACAATAAAAACTACTAGGAAACGATTCCGAAAATCAATGGCAGCAAAATAACTTTGTTTTTACAGATGCTTCGTTAAATTTCGGAAATATATTGGTTTCTGTGGTTTCTAAAGAACACTTTACGGAATCACGTGTACTCGAAAGAGGTTATTGTACATTTTCAGTCATAGTCACTATGTCATATTTTCGTAGATTAAGAACTTTTTTTTTTTTTTTTTACAATGTATCAATACATCCTCTGTATTTTTGGTAACATCATTCTGACATTTTTCTGTTGCGCAAATAATAATAATAAAAAAATAGATACTTAAAATTTTATTAAATTTATATTTTAGATGGAAGATCACAGACACACTATATGTGTTTTTAATTTATCATGGTTTCAGTTGACGCTCTACATAATAGAACATTTATTAGATAATTTATTTCATTTATTTCAGAGGTAATTTAATATATTCTGTAACAAAATTACTTATTAAATTCATGATTATCTTTTACACTTAATATAGAAAATACAGCTAATTCCTACAGCAACAATAATGAATAAGTCGTTTATTTACCCTGACGTTATGCACATATACTCCAGTACGCAACTATTCACTATTCACGCATACACTCCAATGTATAATTAAAACTTTTTGTACTCGCTTAATACAGGATGATAAGTCTTTTAAAAGTTTATAAGCCTTAGGTAAAATTTAACCTGAAATTTAAAGTAAAATATCTTAGATTTAACCCAGTTTTTAAAAATAATGCATATAGACCGGGAGCCGGCAGCACAGACACATGTTTCGTACGGATACCGTGATACCGTTATTTCTCCTGGAAAACTACCAGTATATTTTTATAGAAAAAAAGTCTAGATTAAACGCGCAAAATTTCGCCTTGTTTTAAGAAGAGATTTTCTATAAGATAATACTGGTGCCGAAAAATTTTTGGTCTGCAAAATTCAAGGAGGCGTACGAACCATGAGACAACCATAGATTAAGGACCAAGATGGGACATTTACGGCAAAATCTGTAATGGCAACAGTACTAGCGTCACTACCGACAAGGGGGAAGAATTATCAAACCTCCGAAATTTATCTATGTTGAAGAAATATATTTACGCTCTATGTTTTAAATATCTGTTCTTTCGTAAAACGACGCAGATGTCAGACGATATTCTATTCATGCTTGCTTTATTTATTTAGCTGCTTTTTTTTTTACCGTTTTGGCCACTTTTAACTTACAAGAATGATAATTGGAGTAATAATATAAAAGAAAAACCCTTAGAAAATTCTGTTAATAACGTAAATATGCAAGTTTATGAAATTAAATTGTAAAAAATCAAATTCAGGTATTATGTTAATTTATTCGTATCGAATAAAACTTTATTGGGTATAATGTCAGTACCTCTATTTATTTTTAACTGTTAGATTTATATAATTCTAATAATTTGTCGAAATGAATTTTTCCCCATCTGTAATTTATATTCTTATATGTTAATATTATAAATATTATTGAATTGATTGTACGTTATTTACATTAAAAACAATATTTTTATTTTATCTGTAAGAAAGTGAAAATGCGTAAATTTTAAAAGATTATTGTGACGATTGTTTAAACCGCTAAGCTTCTTAAATTAATAAAACATCGGCTATAAAAATTTTCCCACCGAATGGGAATATTTTTGAAATTTTCTGGGATTTGTAGAGTACAATACTTCGTATATTTTTATATTACACCATAACTTTATGTAGCTCTAAATCCAATTATATCATATTTACTTCATATACAGCATTCAAGACGAAATTTTTACCCCGTTTTTCTTGCACTTATATCGTTCACTCATCATGTAAAAAGAAAAAAAAAGAAAAAAAAAGCATATATCCGTGCATGAACATAGAATAGATATTAGATGTATAAAATAGAATATCTATTCTATGTTCATGTATCGGTGTAAGATTCTATTGAAAACGTAAACATGAAACATTAAAAAAAGAAAGATCACAATAAAGTAGATGCTCAATGATAAAAATTTTACAAGGATGGGGAGTTTCTTCCCCATTGTGACTAAAGGCGCTACGATCGCAACCGCATTACCATTACGCTCTATGGAAATGTCCCATCTTGAATGTTAATCTATGGAGACAACCACCTCATCGAGTTGGAGACTGAAATTCCAGAATTAGCTAAAACTCGATTCCCATATTAAAACGCAATCGGTCGGCCAAGTCATATCTTGGTGGAAAACACCTAAAAATCCGATTTTACCGCTTGACTCATGGGTTTACCATTGTGTTGTCCTGTTCTCAGTCCGCCATGTTCTCATACCTTTGGGTGCAGGAAAACGCAATGATAAACTTTCGAGTCGACCGCTAAAGTCGGGTTTTTAGGTGTTTTTCACCAAGATATGACTTGGCAGACCGATTGTGTTTAATATGGGAATCGAGTTTTAGGTAATTCTGGAATTTCAGCCTCCAATTCGATGAGGTAGTTGTCTGTGTTGCCGGCTCCCGGTCTAATATAAAGTTGGATTAAATAATTATCTTCTTTTAAAAAAAAACATGTTAACTTTAAATCAAACTCTGTAGATTATTTTTAATTAAATATTAAAATTCCTACTAAAATATTCTGTTTTTGAATTATTTAATGAATAATTATAAGGTTGGAATTAAATAAAAATTGAATAATTTCTTTCTGAAAAAGAAGAGTATGAAGAAGACAATGATGATGAAGAGACAGATGCTTATAAAATTATTTTCAATCCAGAATTCGAGCCGGAAACAGTAAAATCCTCGCTTTCAGAAGATGTTGGATTAAAGGATTATTATTATTTTTTAAAACTTGTTAACTTCAAATCAAACTCTGTTGATTATTTTTACTTCCTTGAATAAATATTAAAAGTATCCAGTTCTGTTTTCGAATTATTTAATGAATAATTGTAAGGTTGGAATTAAATAAAAATTAAAAAATTTCGTTCTGAAAAAAGATGAGGATGAAGAAGACAATGATGATGAAGAGACAGATGCTTATAAAATTACTCACAATCCAGAATTCGAGCCGAAAACAGTAAAATCTTTGCTTTCAGAAGATGTTGAAGGATGGTGTCATACAAGAAAAGCTATTTTATATCAGGTATTATTGAATAATTAATTCTTTAACTTCTTTTTCGTACTATTTTATAAAACAGTAATTTCGGACAGTTTTGTAATTTTGTACGCAGTTTTATAATGCAGTAGCATTCAATGACTTGCTTAAACGTTTAGCTTTTATGTATAAGGATTCAGCGAACTCGCTGTCCTAAATTTTGCGACAAACACGATTTTTAATACACTTTGACTCATAAATAGGCATCAAAATTAAAATTCAATTTTTTTCTACTTATGCGTTTTATTGCTCTTATAATATGTCTCTTATTACTGTTATGAAATATCTTGCAATTGTAATAACGTAACTCCATTAAAAAAAAAATATGTCACCCGCTTGCCTGTTCGAAAAAATTAAGAGCGCGTACTGAAAAAATAAATGTCGATCATTATTATAAAAGTTTTGCCTTTACTCTTTTTAATACTTTCCAATGTAGTTGAAAACTGTTTATGAATTCGATTTGTCTGTCCGTCTGTCTGCCTCTGAGCGTCCTCTTTCTCGCTTCTAAATGTTGTCGGTTTGCCGTGAAATTGATATATGTTATTGAAGTTTCCTCTAGTATGTTCGGCATTGAAAATGAAGCGTATGGCTTTTACGGTTTGTTTACAGGACACTGAAAAGGATTTGGATACATTACGGTCTATGGGAAAAAAAGAATTTGCGGTGTATTTTAATTACACTATCTTAAACATATTGAAATTTATGTCTATCACTGAGGTGTACTACTAGGCGCTAATTTTAGAATATGGTGTACATAGAATTCATCGATCATTTATAGAGACACACAAAATAATTTGGAAATGAATAATAATTGTGGGAAGTAGTAGGCTTTCAGTTGTGGTACGCATTTTTAAATTTAACTTTTTATTTATTTATTTATTTGCCTATTTCTTGATGTTTATAAATTCTCTAGATTTTTTACAGGGTTGCGCAAAAGATCCCAGGTACATTTCCGTTTGCTGACGAAAATTTCTCAAGGGGAATTTTCAACTGTTCTATGAGTTTAACCGAATAAACTTTTAACATACTATGTAATATACATACAAATCTATCGATTATATATAGGGATAAAAGAAAACAGATATTTTCTCAATTACTGATTTTAATTGCAACATTTGGGTTTTCAAATATGTTATGCGTTTTCCAAATTATAATTTAGACATCATATTTCACCTAATAAACTGTGAAGTTTTATTACAGAATTCTTAACCCCTTGAGGGGCGGTGGGACATATTACATCCCACCTAATTTTAACTAAGATTTGCATCAGAAACATTTAATAAAATCTTACTTTTATAACATTGGTGAAAGAAAAGCTGAAAAATTGCTTTTCCTTATTTTGAAATTTTTTTTTTCAAATTTCCGGTGGGAATTCAACATTACAAAAACACAATTGCTTGCCTCTCAAAGGGTTATTGTGTTCAAAAGAGATTTATAATCTATGCTGGACGCATGATTTTTTCTTCTTGTTTTTTATGTGATTTTACTTTGAGTTTTTATGGAACGCATCTTGTATAAATTAAGAATTTTCACTTACCTTTCTTATTCACGAGATAAACATCAAAATCTACATCTTAAAGTAAACACATGTTGGAGAGTAACGCTGAATTCGACAGTGGCCATGGTCTAAGCAATTATTTCCACCTTTTCATAAATTTAATTACTTCTAAATATCGCATAATTTAAATTTTTACTCCGTCGCATTGGGGGAGGGGGAGGGGTGCGTAATTTCAAATACAATTTGTTTGAAAACTGTACTTCAATTTACTGTTTTTTATGGCTTATTAAATAAATTTCAAGCATGAATTGTTTAAAAATCTATCTCTATCACATGCAGCTTGATTACAGAAAATTAATCTGTTTTAAAAAATAAATAAATAGTTCAGCGTTTCTTTCCAGCTGATATTCCAAACGAAATTAACACTTCATCAATAAATACACAAATTAATAATATCCTGTAAAATAAATAAAACACAAACTTAACAGTTATGTAATCGAGCTACTTGCTTAAATACAGAAACAAATAGATAAAAACTGTTGTAAGTAACAAAATATTTACGATTTCATCGGCTATTAATCTCTGGCATGAAGCTAATACCAAAGTAAATTTCAAAACTTTTTAACACCTTCCAACAAAGTTGAAAAGTGTTTATGCATTCGGTTTGTCTGTCCGTCTGTGCACGCTCTAACTCCCGTAAATATACATGGATTTTCATGCAATTGATAAAGGTTATTTAGGGGTGACCAAAGCATGTTTGGTATTGTATATGAAGTATGTAGGATTAATAGTTCGTTTACAGGGGCACTCAAAAGTATTCCATTACATTATGGTATATGGGGGAAAATCGTTTGCAGAGTATTTTAAAGACATTACGCTATTTCAAATGTATTGAAACTGATATAAATCACTGAATTTCACTACGATCATGTTAGAACAGGGAATTCACAGCATTTTTTATTCGTTTACAGGGACACACAAAAGAAATCGGTTACAGTACTGTCTTTGAGTAATAAATGATGGAGTGTGCGGTTTAAAATTCGGTATGCGCTTTTAAATTTAATTAATTTTTTGCATGTTACTCGCTATACATAAATTTTATACCGCATATACAGGGCTGCTCAAAAGTATTCACGCACCATTCTCCGTATTAGAGGAAATTGCTGAAGGGGAATTTTCAACAGAAGTATATGAATTTCTTAAGTGAACTAAATTTTGGCATGCATGTAGTTAATAGATTCAAATCTATATATCATATACAGGGCCGCTGAAAAAATTCGCATAATTTTCAGATTGTGGATGGGAACAGCTGAAATTGGGTTTTGAAATGTATTATGCGTTTCCATATGGTTGAATTAGATGTAATATTTTAATTTTTTAAACGGTGCAGTTTTGTTACATTATTCTGAATGTGTTGGAAAGTGTTTCATAATCTATGCTTGATGCATGATTTTTTCGTTCTAGGTTCGAATATGTAATTTGTATTTTTCATATTAAAAGCTTTTTGGCGTTGTTAGCGGGCAATCTAAAAAAATATATTAAATGTAAAAAAAAAAAAAAAAAAAAAAAAAAAAAACATTACAGTTTTCAACAAATAATTTTCATCTATGTTTTGTGCACCAGACAGTATGTTCTGTAATTTGGAAAGCCCAAGTCGGATCCACTGATTTCAATCATTTAAATCTTTGCACCCGCACATTGAATTACTACACTGTAAAAAAAGACAGATGTTTTTTAATCTACGAAAATTTGCTATAATCACGAACGAAAATATTCGATAACCACTTCCAAGTCACCCAATATTCTGAAAAATGTTCCTTTATCTTTAGAAACCTCAGAAAATAATTTATTTTTTAAATTTAAAGAACTTATAAAAAAATATTTTTATTAGCTGCCCGTAATTTTCGGAAACGTTTTCGAGTAGCTTTTATAATGCATTAATTAGTTCTCTCTACCCGTAAAATCAATTTTTCCTTATGTTATCAGTTCTCAACTAAATATTTTCAGCTGCATAACTGAAAATGTGCATGCAATTGTAACAGAATAATGTTAATTTTAATGTTAATGTTAATAATTCTGTATGCTTGTCAGTTAGTTTGCTGAACATGAAAATATTCACTTGAGATCTAATAGAAACCCAAAAACCGATTTTCTGGGTAGAGAGAATGGATTAATGCGCTGTAAAGCTACTCGAAAACGTTTACGAAAATTACGGGCAGCTAAATTTTTCTTTAAATTTCAAAAAAAAAAAAAAAAATCTTTTGTGAGGTTTCTAAAGATAAACGAATGCTTTTTGGAATCTTGGGTGACTCGGAACAGGTTATTGTGTATTTTCGTTCATGATTATAGTACATTTTCGTAAATTAAGAAACATCTATCTTTTTTTTACAGTGTAGTTTTTTTCAGTTATTGTGTCTATTTTGGAAAGAAGAGAATATATTTCATTCTAGGGGCGTTGTATACCTATGAAGGTGGGGGAGAAAGATGAGGAAGAGGATGAGGGAAAGCCTGAGGACGAAGATGAAAATGGAAAAGAGGATGATAAGCCTAAGGACGAAGATGAGGATCATGAAGAGACTAAAGAGGAGGAAGATCCTGAAATACTGGAAGCAATTGCCGAGACGCAAGTGCCTGTACTCAGAAGTTTGTCCGAAGATAAAGGTAATGATGGAAAATTTATTTTGCTTGTACATGCTTAAAGTTCTAGTATTAGTTTTGTGTGATAAAAATATCGTTTTTGAAGTTATACAGAACAGAAGTGCACTGTTAATTTTTGTTTACTGATTTGAACCAAGTTTTGGTGTTACAGTATATGTAACCATAAGATGATGAAATCTCTTATGCTTGTAGCTATACTGCAGTACTAAAAAATCCCTGCCGGCTCGGGCCTACAGGCGGAGGTAGATTTCGATGTTAAGTACTAAATTCTCCAACAAAACTTGAATCAAGATTAGAGATAAAACCCAGTTTCTTCAGAAAGAGTGAGCTGTAGGGAGCTAAACTTTTTGTGAAAATTATAATATATACGAATACACACACACATGCATATGGGATAGGTTTAAAAAATGGCTACAAAAAATTCAGAGAACCTTAAATTGTTAAAATATGTTAATATTTCCGTAGTCGGGTTTTTATCATGTTTTAATACGTTTCTTCAAACTCACGTGACGTTACATATTCACCTGCTGAGGTCCATTATATTTCCAATATGACGCAATATACATATTTTTTTAATTCGTCAAACTATTTATTTTGAGTTTTCATGCTAAAATCTTGCTCTAGAAAACTTATGACGTAATATTCAATTTGTTTTCAATTTGTCAAAATATTTAATTTTACACGTGAAAATTTTGCAAAAGAAAAGTAATTGTTGTGGTGAAAATTTTATTGTTTTTTTTTTTAATTGTTGGCAACTGGTATAACGAAAAACTTTCATTTTTTTCCTGCCATTGTTGTGTAAGAGCTGGTTTTATCAGATTCATGTTAAGACAGTATGCAAAATTTTGAACCCTCCCCTTTTCCATCCTCTTGGGCCGATTTCGCCCATTTTCAATCCCCGCCGAGATATTAGCCATATCAAAGTTGTTGGCGAGTTTGAGGACAATCCGTGCATAATTGCGACTTTTATCGTGCGGACAAAATTTAGTACATACATACATACATACATATATATATAAATATATATATATATATAAACTTTTTAGGTGGGGGTGGTTTTGGGTTCCTGGGGTCCTATAATGAAAAGTTATGAAGGAATTTTTCAAAAGTCGCACCATGGTAACGACTGCAATAGGTAGTATTTCTTACGAAATCTACCTAAAATTGCTTCAAACTAGCACAAAAATTTTAACAGTGTGCAGTAGACGTCCTATTACACTAGTTGCCAAAAAAAAAAAAAAAGCAATTTAACAAATTACAACGACCATTTGGAAAATGATTTTTTCAAAGACTAAAATTTAAGACATAAAAAATCGCACGGAGTTGATCATACATTACGTACGCCATGAATTAAATATTAATAGTGTTATTACATGTAAAAATTCCAAGTGACAAAAATCGCCTGCGACTCGTACGTATTATCCACCTGAAACTTATGTATTATCCAAGCATTTCAATGGCTGTTCGGGAAAAGGCTTTTCCATCGTCAGATTTCCAAGAAATCTGAAGGCCCATTTTAAATGAAATTTCATTCTTAAACTTCTAAACAAATATTACTTTTTACACCGTCGTATAGAGAAAAAAAAATGTACTTTTAAATGCAATTTGTTTGAGAGCTGTATCTCAATTTGTTTCTGAGTTATTAATTTTTTTTGTAGTTTTTATTACTTTTTTGTCATAGTGGCGACAGAAGGTATTTATCTCTGTTGAAAGTAAAGGGAAATACATATTACTGTATAGACCAATCAGAAAAGGAATAAAATGATGATTAAACCAATAAAAACCTTCAGATATGCTTTTGATTTCCTAACCTGACGAGGACAATAACCATTTTTCCAAATGGTTAAAAATATATCATGAAAATATATTTTGTTAATATTTGTCTTCTGCATTGTTCTTTTGATGTCTCCTCTTCTTTCATATCCACCAATATTCACTAACATATTTTAATTCCATTTGTCACTGAATCTTCGCTAATGTTTATAATATCGTCGCCTCAGAGCAACAGTAGGACATCTAGTAATAATAAAAAATTAGATGTCTGACTTACTGCTGTGAGACACTGTGTTTGCATCAACAACTTCTGGAACACAAAGTTATGTTTAATACTATATCTCAGATGTGTTTTATGAAAATTCCCTACTCTTCCACAAAGATGCAGACACAATTCTTCATAGCAGTAAGTCGGACATCTCATTTTCGATTATTACTAGATGCCCTACTGTTGCTCTGACGCGACGATTAACATATACATATTTTTGTTTATATAATTTCCACTCGGGTTTTATTAATTACCTTAATTTTAAAAACAAGTCGCCTTATCTAAAAATTGGTACGTGATACGCAATTTCATTACCACATTTTGATATAATGAGCTGAAATATATAAGGATCAACAATTACTTTTACAGGAAGGATTTTGGTGCCGACCAGTGTTATCTGACACTCATATGGGACCAGACATATGTCGGAAATCTGAAGGTCTCGAATAATCGGGAGGGTAATACCAGTGAATTTTATAACTGTAGAAGCTTTAAAGTGGTATGCAACTAACAAATCTTCAAAAATTTTGATTTTTCTGAAAAAAAAAAATACGTGAAAGAGCAATGTTTTCTGAACATTTTAAAACAAGCCGCATAAAAAAATCCCTGACGCTAGTTTTAGTAAAAATGGGTCAGTGTTCTCAACGTAAGTAATGGCTAAATGGATACTTTAAAGTGAGTTATTTCAAGATGTTAAAAAATGTGCTTTTTAATACTTTCCAACATAGTTGAAAAGTGTTTATGAATTCGGTTTGTCTGGCCGTCTGACCACGTTCTAACTCGCGTAAATATATTCTGATTGCTATGTAATTGATATAGATTATTGAGATTTAGCATGGCATATTCGGTATTGAAAATGAAGTACGTATATAAAATTTATTGTTGTATCGAATTTAAAAATAGCCAGTTTTTAAAATTTTGAGATAAAGCACTTTTAAATATCCACTTACGGTTGTTCTCAAATCCAAAAGGGCAACTTTATGACATATGTTTAAATTTATTTTTGGTCGGAAATGCATGAAACTAGAAGGAATTGTTGTTCAGAAACTATGTAATAGAACTGTCTTCTCCGTCTTTCTCTTTTTTTTTTTTTTTTTTTTTTTTTTTGCAAACGCAATAGATCTTTCAGAAAAAAGTGCCAAAGTTCCCGAAGGAAGCAAAAAAAAAAAAAAAAAAAAAAAAACACTTACGGTTGTTCTCAAATCCAAAAGGGCAACTTTATGACATATGTTTAAATTTATTTTTGGTCGGAAATGCATGAAACTAGAAGGAATTGTTGTTCAGAAACTATGTAATAAAACTGTTTTCTCCGTTTTTTTTTTTTTTTTTTGCAAGCGCAATAGATCTTTCAGGAAAAAGTGCCAAAGTTACCAAAGAAAGCAAAAGCAAAAAAAAAAAAAAAAAAACAGTCTGCGAAGGGAGAAAAACATCTTTGTCACGTGATCAAAATCGCTTATACCTCAATAGGTAATTGATTTATCAAAAAATAGAAACACAGTTCGATTCCAAATCGCTTCCCTAGTCAGGGCTTCCAATTTTATATCTTTCTGTTAAAAAATGAATTTGTAAATGTGTCAAAACCTTTTGCGCTTGTTGAGCAGAGCAGTTGAGAACAACCTTAAGCATTGCTTAAGCAGGGGTCACATGTTTGTTTTTACTCATGACTAAGCTTAGTTATGAGTTTTCTTTTTGCTACGGTTTTGTTTAAAATGTTAATTCAATAGTACTCTTTTACGTGTATATATTTCTTTCCGAAAAATTGCCATTTTTGGAGATTTAACAGTTTTATTACGCTCCTTCCAGCTCTAAGTAAAATTGTATAAATAAAGTAAATAGTAGCTACTATCATAAAGTAAAATAAATAAGCTTAGTTCTGCCCTATATAAATAATTAAATAATTTGTAAAAGATAACGCTTATACACTTAGTGCTGTCATCTGTTATCTATTATCGAAAAAAATATTGTAAATTAAAGTCACATTATTAATTTTTGCAATCTAATATATATGCTTATAATCTTTTATTTATAAGGCATTGGAAGTATAAAACCGTGGACGGTGAAACTCAGTTCGAAGTTAGTGGAAGAAAAGTCAATTTTGGTTGTTCATTCCAATATATGGCCGGGAGCTTACACATTTTATGATGGAAAGTAAGTAGTTTTTCTTCTCGTCTAAATCAGTGCTGTAGTTTGGTGGGAGCGCATGGGAATGTCGTTCCCAGAAATATTTGATTTGTTACCGTAAAAAAAAAAAAAAAAAAAAAAAAAAAAAAAAAAAAAGAAAAAAAAATCACGAACAAGCATAATTTTTCTTTTTTTAAAAAACCGAAACAGTATATGCTAGTTTTAAGAAGATCCGTTTCACATATATTCATAAGCCGCTTCAACCGAGTTATTTTCTTCTGATCGACTGATGGCTTCTATTATTATGAAACAGCCATTAAAAATGAAGTGTTAGGCGAAGATGAAAGAGCAGCCATAAAAAGTTAGAACTCTGATTTTCTAGTCAGAATGGAAAAAAAAATGGCAAAAAATCCCTGCCAAAAATCCATCCAGGAGTCGTTCGGTAGCTTCATCGCCCCGAGCCCTACCTTCCCGGTTTTCGGTGTCTTTAATTTGTGTAATTTCCCTTTTAAATTTGTCCGGTTTCAATCTTTGATTTTTTTTTTTCATTCTGGCTTCCGCTATAATCTGTTATACTCGGGACATGGCTGGGACCTACGTATCTAGCTTCCGCAAAAGAGTCGGAATAAGTGGAAGAATAAAGGGCTGCGGACGAAGAGAGGCCGCTCGCCGCGGCGGTTTAAATCAATAAAAGCAGATTCAAATCATTATTAGATATAAATCCACTTTAACAGTTTTATCTGTTTGCTTTTGAATGCACCCTTAATAAGATGATTTTTTTCTTCAACCGCTATGTATTTTTAATTTGTTTTTGCTGTAAGAATTGGCTCTATCAAAAACTTATCTATATAAATGTTGAAGACAATATTAAGAAGATATATGATAAATTCATGGGGATTTTATATCTTTTGTCTTACAGGCTGAGGTAGATTTCGAAGTTAAGTATACTAATTTCACCAACAAAAACTAAATCATTATTAGATATAAATCCACTTTAACAGTTTTATCTGTCTGCTTTTGACGAGTTTTTATTTCATTTTTATAAAATAGCTGGTTTTATCAGAATCATGTTAAGGCGATATTAAAAAAAAAATATTTTTCCATGCTCAACAACTCGAAATTTTCTGGCACATTTTCAGATTCATTTTTAATAATAATAATAAAAAAAAAAATATGAAACATGCTGACGTGATTTTTGAAAAGATTTATAAGCGATCTGTGTTTTTATTTTTCTTTCAATTAATTAAAACTTGATTAATAAACAATTATTTGCTCAGTAGGGCAATAATTTTCGTTTCTAACACAATCGCTTCGAGAAATTCTGTTCAAAATGCCCACTTTGACATCATTTTTTGAAATATATTCTGCCTCTATCAAAAAATCGATCATTACTGTACATTATATAGTTTCTGAATAAGAGAATCTAACAATTGGATGCGTTTGAGAGCAAAAATGAATTTAAAAATGAGTAAGAAAATAAGCAGTTTGGATTTGAATGTACCCTTAATAAGATGATTTTTTTCTTCAACCGCTATGTATTTTTAATTTGTTTTTTCTGTAAGAATTAGCCCTATCAAAAACTTGTCTATATAAATGTTGAAGACAATATTAAGAAGATATATGATAAATTCATGGGGATTTTATATCTTTTGAATTGACGGAGTTATGGATTTTTTACTTCTTCAAACCCCTTTTTTGTTTTCGTTTTTAATTTTTTCTTTTGCGGTACGAATTGGTCCTATCAAAAACTTGTGAATATAAAAGTTGTAGATAATATTAAGGAGATTTATAATAAAATTAATTGGATTTGATATCTTGAGAATTGACGAAGTAAGGAATTTTTTCTCCCAAAATCCCTATTTTTTGCGCCCCTTGAGCCTATTTTTAATTTTATCAAAAATCTGTGATGCATGAATTTTTGGCGCTATTTTTAGAAGTAATAAAAATTTTAAACTGATTTGATATGTACAAAAATTAAGAAGTTATGGGGATTTTTCAGTTTTCACAAAACCCCTCCCTATTTCCATCCCCTTTGTCCGCTTTTGCCCATTAACGAACTTGACCGAGATTTTATGTCCCTTGATTTTATGTATCAGTTTGGAAGAGATTTGTGCAGAATTGCGGAAGTTATCGTGTCCAGAAGAAAGTGATAACACAATTGCTTCGGGAAATCCCGTTCAAAATGCCCACTTTGACATCCTTTTTTGAAATATATTCTGCCTCTATCAAAAAATCGATCATTGCGGTACATTATATAGTTTTTGAATAAGCGAATCTACCAATTAAATGCGTTTGAGAGCAAAAATGAATTTAAAAATGAGTCAGAAAATAAGCAGTTTGGATTTGAGTGCATCCTTAATGCAATGATTTTTCCAACACAATCCGCTTCGGGAAATTCGGTTCAAAATGCCCACTTTAACAGCATTTTTAAAAATATATTCTGCCTGTATCTAAAAATCGACCGTTACAGTACATTATATAGTTTCTGAGTAAGAAAACGTACTAATTGGAAGCCTTTGAGAGCAAAAATGAATTGCAAAATGAGTCAGAAAATAAGTAGTTTGGATTTGAATACGAATGCTTACTTGGATGATTTTTTTCTTCAACCGCTATGTATTTTTAATTTGTTTTTGCTGTAAGAATTGGTCCTATCCAAAACTTGTCTATATAGATGTTGTAGACAATATTAAGAAGATATATAATAAATTCATGGGGATTTTATATCTTTTGAATAGACGGAGTTATGGATTTTTTACTTCTTCAAACCCCCTTTTTGTTTTCGTTTTTAATTTTTTTTTGCGGTACGAATTGGTCCTATCAAAAATTTGTGAATATAAAAATTGTAGATAATATTAAGGAGATTTTTAATAAAATTAATTGGAATTGATATCTTGAGAATTGACGAAGTTATGAATTTTTTCTCCCAAAAAACCTATTTTTGAGCCCCTTGAGCCCATTTTTAACTTTATCAAAAATCTGTGATACATAAAATTTTGGCCCTATTTTTAGAGGTAATAAAAACTTTAAACTGATTTGATATGTACAAAAATTAAGAAGTTATGGGCGGTTTTCGGTTTTCACAAAACCCCTCCCTATTTCCATCCCCTTGGTCTGATTTTGCCCATTAACGAACTTGACCGAGATTTTATGCCCATTGATTTTATGTATAAGTTTGGAAGAGATTGGTACAGAATTACGAAAGTTATCGTGTCCAGCAGAAAGTGATATATATATATATATATATATATATCAGTGGCGTGGCGTGAAAATTTTCGGTGGTCATCGCAATTATTTAAGTTTGTGGTGAAAAATTATTAACTCTAAAATTCAATGGTTGAATGTTCAAAAAAGAAACTTTAAATCTTACCTTCACTTATACATGAACTCCAAATGTTCTGCTAAAACTGGATCGTAGAGTTTTAAAAGCTTATTAAGAGTTTTAAAATATTGCTTGGTCATCGCCGCATCCAGCGATGACCGGACGCCACGCCACTGATATATATATATATATATAGATAGATAGATAGATAGATATAAAGTTTTTTACTGAGGGTGGTTTCGGGTTCTAGGGGTCATAATCGGTGTAGATCTGCAAAATTTTTTCAGAAATTCCAACATAGGAACGATCTTAATAGGTAGTATTTCATACGAAATCTACCTAAAAAAAATTACGGCCATTTTTTTTTTTTTTTTTTTTTTTTTTTTTTTTTTAATATCTGATTTATAATTAACGAGATTCCACTTTATCCCAATTTGAAGGATGTGAATGTAGATTCATTGTACACATAAAACTTGAATTTCTTTACAACATAGTACTTAAGGCTCATCAGTCATGCTGGAAATTCCCCTCTCTAAAATTCTAAACCTATGGGCTTTGAAGACATCCATATTTTTCAAATTTCTTTTCGGAAACATAATTTTTTTTCTTCTGTTCTCTGTATTATATTTTTGAAGAGCATGTTTTTCTTTTTTATTGGACAAAATATTTTAAAAATATAGTTTTATTTAAATAATTATTTAATTTATTTATTATAATTAATTATTAAAATAGTTTTATTTAAAGTGTTAAAATCTTACTTACAATTTGCCTGCTTCACTTAGATTTTAACACTTAAAATATAAAATTAAATATATATTTTAGAAACATTTTGTCAAATGAAAAAATAAAGAAACATTCTTCAAGAAGAGCATACAGAAAGCAGAAGGTAAAAATTTTAATTTTCCGAGGAGAGATTTGAAAAATACGGATGCTCTCCAAACCCGTAAGGCTTAGTTATAGTTCCATCCCTGACATTGTAGGTCCAGAAACCAAAAACTAAGCTAAAACCGGTTAGCGTTAGCCAATGAGAGACAGCGACAGACCGCCATACCTAGGTCTAGCGGGCATTTTCGCCGATCCCAACCGTTATAGCAAAAATGAGTAACAGCGCATGCGTGGGGACTTAGATTGAAATTCACTTACTAGAAAACGAATATGTACAAGGTTACCAGCTTGGCGCTTTTATCATATCAGGCGTGACATTTTCATCCCATCAACATTTTTTTCAGTTGATTAGCAAAACTTTCTGTAAATGTTGTAGCAAGCCAATGGCTTATATAATAAATAAAAATACCTCTACTATCAATTATATATTTTTGCTCTTATTGTTTAGTTATTTTAAATTACCTGCAAAATATTTTTTTAAATAATTAAAGGTAATTTGGTGAAAGTCCATGTAAAGTTTTATTAATTTTAACAGAAGGAACCGCATATTATTTAATATAATTTATTTATTAAATAGACAACTTTATCAAGCAGGACGGTCGTTCTGCCAAGCCAAGCTGAAAAAAAAAATGCTAACCTCGCCAAACAAACAAACGCCAAGAATAAAACGCAAGACACCGTAACTGCTTATTATACTGATGACAACTTCTCCATGTAAAATCAACCAAACATGCCAGCGTAAAATTTCCCATATCAAAAGAACCAATCATCGCAGAAAAATAAAACCAAAACCAGAAGGACCTAATGGAAAATATCTTCAATTTGAGACCAAATGCATCCTCATAAATTAATTATAAACAGAGATATAGATTTTTTAAAATAACGTCGAGATACTGAAAATGATCGATTTATTTTCTTCGTCACAATTTATGGTTCAATCAAGGTAGAGACTTAAATAATGGACATAAAAAAGTAAGGATTGCATTTTTGGACAGATATTTACTCAATCTACGTGCTTTTGTAAAATTCAGCTTTTAAAACACAAATTTTCTTTTCTTAATTAGCGAGAAACTGTTAATTAATTTTAAAGTTTATAAATTATGCCAAATAGCGATAAACCCGCCAAATCATTTTAGAAGTCTTTTAAAATTTTTTATATTATCCTTTTGCATTGATTTCATCGAAGAAAACTATGGCCGAGATCCAGATAGATTTTTCGCTGTTAGCGAAATGAGTTTGACCAATCAGAAGCCAGAATGTTTGAGAATTTTTGCTGCTTCTGGATCCCGGCCTATGTCATAAAAGTTTTGAGTCATTTTCTTAGTGCCATGGATGAAGTGCAATGTTTACAGAAATTTAGGCTGGGATCCAGATGGATTTTTCGCTGTTAGCGAAACGAGATTCACCAATCAATAGCCTGCATTGCTGCAAACAGCGAAAAGTTCGCAAAAGTGCAAGCTTCTGATTAATGAATCTCGTTTCGCTAACAGCGAAAAATCTATCTAGATTGCGGCCAATTATGTTGAACACAATTTGCATTTCCACATCCAGGAAGGGTATTGATGTCATAACAACAGTGCGTATTCGAAACTATTTAAGGCATTGATTCTGAACTCCTTTGCTATACATTTCAATATTAAAGAAGTTGTTGTTTCAATAGTTTTAGTACTTTTCTCTATTGCTCACTCTAAAACTCGAATATCGAAATTTAACCAACAGCGCTCAGAAACTATAGCGCCTAGAATATATAGTGTTGAAATCGGCTAACCCTGTAATACTTAAAAAAGCGCTAAAATATTGTATCACTTAAATGTGCAATGATACTGCTGTAATATGCAGATCGCAGCGGCATCTGCAGGATATTTTCTACAACTGCAAGAAATTGCTAGTCTATACAATGTAATAATAGTAATACGAATATCCCACAGATGTCGCTGCGAACGACACTTGAAATTTTAGCAGTATCGTCGCACATTTAAGGGATACAAATTTTTAGAACTGTTTGGATAGCATATTTCCACACTAGCTATTCTAGGCGCTGTATCAGAAACAACACCATAACAGAGAGCCTTTATACATAAGAGTGATATATGCACAGGAGACATGCTCATTTCAAGATTTTGTCGAAAGTACGGCAATTCGCTTTCTTGAATAGAGGATATTCAATCTACGTTATGATCACATGGTCAAGGCATGAACGTCTAGCGTAAAGAAGGGAAGGCTCCGTCTACGTAATGTAAATCCCCGCTAGCCAATGAAACAGTTCATGGGAGAAAGCAGTAGTACACTGTTAAAAATATCGTGAAAAATTACCTCTGTTTTTAAAGGCTATCTGTATTCTGCCCAATTAGAACGCTTCACAGGCGTTTATGTAGCGTTCTCATTGGTCAGAAAATAGAGAACCTGTAAGAACCGAGGTAATTTTTCACGATATTTTTAACAGTGTAGTTTCCTGTTTCCCTTCTATCAGTAAGAAATTCTTTGGGTAAATTACCGGTACCACGTGACTTTTTCAGCCTCGAACCCATATTTGGAATATCCTCCATTAGAAGATACGCGCATGGACGATCTCTATTAGACTAGGGAAATAATTCAGCATGCATTAACCTGGCGATAATGGCATGCTCGCAAAGAACTTTAACGATTTGTTTTTATCATTTTTACCAATAAACATTTATTGGCCGTATGTCGCTACTTCGTTATAGAGACACACTTGTTCCTAATTAGATCCCGGCCTTAATGTATCAAAATACAGAGTTTGCTTTCTGTACTATTCCTGAGCTCAGTTATAGCGTCTAGAAATATAGGCCGGTATCCAGGTACAATTTTGCAAACAGTGAAAAGTTAGCAAAAATTCTGGCTTCTGATTGGTCAATCTCGTTACGATAACACAGAAAAATCTACCTAGATCACGGTCACAGTGTGGAAACCGGCTATTCCAGTAATTCTTTAAAAAGTGCTAAAAATTGAATCCCATAAATATTGAAAAATACTGAATGACAAATGTCGATAGGAGCAACATTTTCTAGATCTTCTCTGAGCGAAAAGTTTTCTTTTGAAATAGTTATGTTGGAATTACCATATGTCGCTATAATCGACATTCGTCGTTCAGCCTCGTTCAACATTTATGGGATACAGTTTTTAGCACTTTTTTAATAAGCCGATTTTTAAACTATATCTTCTAGAAACTATAGCTCCGTTATAGCGTCTAGATTATATGTTGTAGAAATCGACTATACCAGCAATACTTAAAAAAGCGCGAAAGTATTGAATCCCTTAAATGTACAACGATGTCGAATTCCAAACAGTCATTTGCATCGACATCTGCAGGATATTTTTTAAAGAAGAAAGAGACATGTGTAATGCACCGCTACAGCGTCTAGAATACATAATGTGGAAATTTGCTATCCAAGAACCGCTAAAAAGTGTATCCCTTAAATGTGCACAGACGCTGAAATCCAGGGAGATTATCGCAGCGACATCTGCTATATATTTTCAAATTTCAAAGTAAACATCGTATTATTACAGCAGGTTTGACGCCAAGCACACAGGTCAAATGTAAGTTAATAAAACGTTTAAAAAAAATGTTACAGCGTCTAGACCAAATTGTCTTGGAGTTTTGGGAAATATCCTGCAGATATCGCTGTGATCGACTGATTGGATTTCCACACTATAAATTCTAGACGCTGTAGCGCCGCGGTAGCCTGTCCTTTTTCATTTGCCTCGAAGTAAATGACGTCATTTGAAGCTGTTCCTAAGTGTGGCCAGCTCATCACGTCACACGGAGTTGATTATCTGTACATGGCAATGGACACAAAAAAAAATCGGCGCACCGCTTTGTACTAATCATCGTGTAAAGATGATCCAACTCCGTGTGACTTTTAAACGTCATAAATTGGCCTAGTATGTCATTGGTCACGCTAACACCCTCCCCCTTGCGTCCGCCATATATAGCTGTATCTTGCTATGGAGACTGCTAAATGGGCTGCTATCGGTCAAAATCAAGAGAGAAAAGGGCAGAAGAGGGGGAAAGAACTCGTTTTCTTTATGTAGTTTTTCACACGGGAAGATTGACATGTCTGCTCCTCTCCTTTCATAGCTTCATGGTGGTGAAATAAACAAACGCCCCTTAAATATTTGAGAAAGTCTTGACACGCGTCACAAAAACATCACACAAAGCAGGCAAAGCAAAGGAACAAAATCATTCATTGGCTCGTGGATATGAACGAGCCAATGAATGATTTTCTTCTTTGTTTTGGCTGCTTTGTGTGATATTTTCCTGACTTGTCAAGGCTTTCTCGAATATTTAAAGGACGTTGAATAGACCGGGATCAAGATAGATTTTACGCTATTAGCGCGATGAGATTGATCAATCAGAAGCCTGCATTTTTGAAAACTTTTTTTGATGTTTGCAGTAAACACTCTGGATCCTGGACATTAACTTTGGTTGGTTAAGACGATTTTGAATAAAATCAAATCAGAAAGCCAATGTTTTTAAACTTTTTTGGTTAGTTTAATCGAAATCTTCCACGTCTATTAATGAAAACTGAGTTACTGTACTTTGGACAAAAACTTGAATATGAGTACACGACTTGTGCATATGTGTCACCACTCTTACATATAAATGTACTCTGTTATGAGCATGATTCTAAGCGCAGCTGGTTAAATTTGAGTATCTGGGTATTAGATAAAGTAATAGTGGCCCACCGTGGCTGAGTGGATAAGACACCACGCCGCTAATCGCTTGAGAACGTAGGTGGGGGCGGGTTCAAATCCCGCCGTGATCCTCACGTGATTTGATATATATGTGTTCAATAAAACAAACAAACAAACAAGCAATAGTGAAAGGTACAGTTGCCATGGAAACAACGACTTCTTTAATTCGTATAGAAAATTAATGAATAGTTGTAAATAATTTAAGTTTAAAATGTAGGCAAATGCTCTGAAAATATCAATGGCTCCCATCTAGTATTTTACAAAAGTAATTTAATATATTCACATGATGTATAAGTTGATGCAACTCTTACCTAATGAAAATTCTGCAACAAGACTTATGTAGGTAGATCTTTTCAATGATTAATTCAGAATTCTAAGAACAAAACGAAGCTCTTAAGCGCCCTTCCTCACCCCTCCCCCCACTCAAAAAAAGAAATACGATAGAAAGGTATAAGTATTTGGATAATTTCAGTATTTCTGTGATCTTTTGTCAGAGTTTAGAAAAGGTGTCTGGGTATTAAAAAAAACATATAACAAATTTGACGAACGATAAGACTATAGATTTCAGGCAATTTTTAACTGCAAAAAAATTTTATTCTAATGTTTATGCGGCTTTAAATATAATCAATTTACGGGAATTTTTATACGAAATTATATTCTCACATTTATGCAAATAGGTATGGATAAACAGACTTGAGTAAAATACATATTTATTCTTTCTTCTCTATAACACGATCTAAATAAAGATGAAGTTATATGTACAGTTTATATTTTTAAATTTTTAGATTTTTTTTATCAAAAATGTTTCATCATCATGTCTAGAATTGCTAGATTTACTTCTTTAGACAGATCTTCGATTCTTTAGATGCCTGCGGGGCTTCATTCTCGGATTTTCCGTAGGTATTTGTAAAGATAAATTTATTTTGCAAAACCGTCAGCAAAAAAATGTTAGAACAAACAATTAACTGACAGACTAACTGTAAATATATATTTTATTTTGACTCTATTTGATTTTTACTAAATTTTCATCCTTCATAGAAAATTTTAAGGCGATATAAATTGAGAAAGACTGATACTTTGAAAGAAGAAATTGACTTTCCTTACTTTTAAATTATTAATTACTCTAAAAAATGAATGATAGGTAAACAAAGTGTATACTATTGTGTTTGTTCCCTGCTTATAAAGGCTATACAAGGACTAATTTTAGCGAGTAGAATTATTTCAATTATATATAATCTGTTTTAAAAAAAGAACTGATATCTACTAAAAAACAACTTTTCAAAAGTAAAAAAAAAAGCCAAGCAAAAAAAAAAAGCAAAGAAAAAAGGGGAAAGTTGTGGCTAAAAAATAGTGTGATATCAAATTTCCAAGCTAATATTATGGTACTTATTTAACATTTTTTATTAAAAATTTACCATATGTAAGTCGAGTACCTAAGTATGCGTTGATAGAAAGCCTTTTCTCCTTTACTAAATACATCATAACGTGTTTCTGAAAATTAATTTTTTTTAATTATGCATGATGGGCTTGGCGGCCATCTTTCCATATTTTACACAAATTTCTAAGCAGACAAGCTCGTAATATGTTTGCATTATTAAGAATTTTGAACTTCTAGTTTTGGCTACAGACAGATAAATTAAGAAAGTCTTTTATTTTGAAGAAAAAAAAACAAATTGATTTTTACTGCTTTAACTAATTAATTAACCCCTCCGAAAAAAGAGAATCATAAGATAAAACCTGAAGTTACTTCAACTTTATTTTAAGACACAAATTTCTAGGCACTCATTTCCATAAATTAAAAGCATAAAATGTTTGCTTTAGCAACAATTTCGAATTTCCGATCTTAACAATGTACTTGTGTGCTTAGAAAATTGTGTAAAATATGGAAAGATGGCCGCCAAGCCCATCATGCATAATTTAAAAAAATTAATTTTCAGAAACACGTTATGATGTATTTAGTAAAGGAGAAAAGGCTTTCTATCAACGCATACTTAGGTACTCGACTTACATATGGTAAATTTTTAATAAAAAATGTTAAATAAGTACCATAATATTAGCTTGGAAATTTGATATCACACTATTTTTTAGCCACAACTTTCCCCTTTTTTCTTTGCTTTTTTTTTTGCTTGGCTTTTTTTTTTACTTTTGAAAAGTTGTTTTTTAGTAGATTTAATATTCTATTTTCATTTGTTTTGTAATTTCCTATGTCAGTTACATTATTATTTTATTTTTATTGACAAACAACACTGCTTTAGAAATAGCTTCATGTGATTTTCTTAAAATATTTAATACTAACGCAATTAGGAAATTATTTATTACTCAACAAATAAAGAGTAAAATTTTGCAAATGAGCTTATCAATGAGTAATTTAAACGGATTACTAATAAAAATGTCTGCAAATATGTATTATTCTTTCCACACTTAATAATAAAAAAAATGATTATCTTTTTTTTTTTTTTTTTTTTTTTTTTTTTTACTTTATATATTTGTTTTTTTAACATAAAGTTAAAAATATATTCTATTAAATCTTGTATGTTCTGTTGCCAAAATAGTATATTTTTAAAGAAACATTATTAATTTATTTTAAGCAGTACATATAAATTTAAATGTAATATGTTTATGATTTTTACAAATTTAATAATGCATTATTTTTTTACAATTCTATTCTACTTTATGTAATTTTACTAAATATTAAATACATTTTTTATTGAATATTATTACTATGGTCTTCCTTTTTAAATAGAACTTCTTGTAACTGTTTATTATTATTATTATTATTATTATTATTATTATTATTATTATTATTATTATTATTATTATTCAGTTATAAGCAATTAAAAGCTATCTATTCAGATAATTATAAAATTCTTTTAATAAACAATTTCGTTTAAATCACTAGACACAGATGGCAGCACAATAATTTTTTTTCACTTTTTGAGTGGAGGGGGTGGGTGTGATAATATTTGATCCAACATCAATATCATTTATACTTCTTTAGATTTTTTTTCAGTTAATGATTAACATGATATGATGTTTTTGTCACATTATAATTATGGTGTATAAAAATTAATAAAGAATTTATATGAAACTGTTTTTAGTGATACATTCAAATAAATAGTCTTATCTTATATTGGTTATCTTTCTCTTTTATACAAATACATATACAAATTGTACCTTAATATTATGTAACATCATACATTTATCAAAAAATAAAAATTACTTTGCAAAGATATAAATTATTATTAAGAGTTTTTTAATTTAAAATAGAATTCATTTTAGTTATACTATTATCAAATTAAGTTATAATACACATTAGTTAGATAATTAACTATTTATAATTAATAAATAAAAACAATGTTTAGATATTCCAAATAGCTAATTAGATTTAATATTTTGTTTTCAAATTATTTATTGATAGTATATTATTATGTAATTTTCATGCAATTTATAAATAATTATAGCATATTTGAATGTGAAATAATAGAATATTGAATATAGAACAATTGATAAAGATAAATTATTATATTTTATAATTTATAATTATCAAATTATTGTTGTTATTACATTATAAAATTAAATATGTCATTGTAATTTATAGATATTGGTTTGATAATAACAAATTATTAAAAATATAATGATACAATAACATTAATACTTAGATTATTATCAAAATATTATTATTATTATTATTATTATTATTATTATTATTATTATTATATTAGTAATGTAATACTATCCATATATTTCAATAAATGAAATTTTACATATAAATATTTCATTGAAAATTAATGATAATTTATGATATTTATTTATAAAATATCTTCTTTAGACAATAAAGAAGATAATATTTATTATTGATTACGCCTGTTTTACTTATAATGTAAATATTTAATGTTGATAATAAGTAAATACTATAACATTATAAAAATATCAATAATGATCAAATATTTCAGTAAACCATTTAATGATTAAAATAAATATATATATAGATTTAAATACTACGTGACAGCATTTTTTTTTCTTTTTTTTTTTTACAAAATATTTTAAAATTAAGTTTATAAAAATAATAATAGTTAATAAAAAAAATATATAATTATATAATTAAGATAGTATTTTAATATTTTATAGCATGTATTATAAAATATCTCTCTATAACATATCTTGTAATATTATAAATTTATTTATCTAATATAGATAACATTTATTATAAATAGTATCTCTTTTTTTATTTGTATTGATACAACTATAATATTAATATCTGGTAATATTTAATTACAATACATTAATAATGATAAAAAATAAATATTATAAAATCTAACATACTATCAGTAATGCTAAAATATTTCAATAAACTATCTAACTATCTTTATGTGAATAAACCAGGAAACAGATTTAAAATATACTATAAATTAATATTGGAGATTTAAGTAGTTAGATTCACAAAAAAGTAAAATATCATAAGAAAATCTCAAGTTCTAAAACTTAAAACACCACTGTCAATCTAATAATAATAATATTGTTGTTGTTGCGGTTGTTAATTACCAATTTAGATTATCTGTAAATTATATCTAGAAGTAGTTGCGATATTGAAAAAAATGTTAAATTATCAAACACAACAATTTATTATCTAATATACGTAATATTGTTATTTATTTATAAATCACATTAAAGTTAGAAGAAAAAGAGTCAAAACTGTTTAAGAAAATATTTTTATCATTTTTGACAGGAATATACGTATATTGTTCAGGTAAATTCATTATAAATTTCAAATCAAATAAGTTTACGTAAGCTCTACACTGTATCGCCGTTTCACAATAACAGGATATTGAAATATTTTCGAACGCCAAAAAATAATCGCCAATTGACATAGCAACCTCGATAACCCTGTGTACACGTTTTCTAGCAAGAGAATTTCAATTAAGTCCCCACGCATGCGCAGTTTCTCATTTTTGCTATAACGGTTGGGATCGGCGAAAATGCGTCTAGCGGTAGATTAATGCTAAGCTGTGCGCTGTGCCCCAATATGTCGGTTATTTTGGACAACACGATAGATATGTGTTAGCGAATCTTAGGTTTAGCATTAAAGAGGGAAATTTTCTTCCTGACTAATAACAAGCCTTTAAGATATGTTGTAAGTCAGTATGTATCTCATAATTTTTTTCTTTTCTCGTTTCATGTTAACAGAAATTTTGAGCATATTTATATTGGTTACGGCTTCAAGTACTCTCTCACTCCCTATACGCCTCCTTTACAAGTTGAAGATGAGGCTGAACCTGAAGTTTCAGTTGATGAGGAAGTTTTGCTGAAAGAATATACAAAGGAAGATGCCGAAGGTGAATTTTAGTTCGTGACATGATAGATTTGGATGTTTATTTTTCTCTAGAGTGGATTTGTTAAATTGCATTAATTTTTCCCCATAAGTTATTGTGTAATTTCGATTTTTTTTTTATTGTTTAGGTTGTAGCATGAAATGTAGTCACGATTTAAAGGCTGATAATACATTTCCAGACAAACGACTTTTTTATGGAAAACCGAATCCAGGGTCCCAGTCCACTTATTCAAAAATATAGAGTTTTACACTTGAAGCCATAAACCTGGATATTTTATTCCATAAATTTAACAATGAAAACATTGTAAAGATATTTTTATGGATTTAAAACTCTTTCTCACAAGTAGATGGGACCTACAGAGTGTACAAACCAGGGGTTAATCCGGGCAAAATTCGGCACGTATTTAGGACCCCTTCACAAAATCCCTCTTAATAAACTAGGCCTCTTCACAAAATTTCATTCCATAAAAAATGCTCGTCATCAATTATTTTTATTTTGTTAGTTTTTTTTAAATGTGTAATTTGAAATCGAAACAAGTTCACCAGAAAGGTAAACTTCAGACAAAATAGTTAAAGTAGTTATTATTAATGAACGTTTGATTCAAATTTGAGTAAGGAGCTGTACATATACAAAGTACATATACTTTAGGAAGGAGGGGGGTGTCTGGCACTTGATATCGTCAGATATCTCTAGGGGGAGGGGAGGTTGTCTTTTGATATCGTTATCATTTATTATCAAACCAAACTTTTCTTTTTTTTTCTTTACATCAATATAGTCTGTTATCTTTTTTTTGTTAATTTGTTATCTATTTTCAGGAAAATACAAAGTTATTATTAAAACCATTAAATGATTATAAAATCATTTCATTCGAAAATATGGAATATCCCGACGTTCGCCATTCCTATTTCTTCTGACATAGTATGTGCATATAATTCGTTGTTAGAGAAACCAGGTTCGAAATGATATTTGCTACATTTACTAATAAAAAAACGGAGAAAGGTGTTGTGTATAAGAAGTTCTACTTACTCCCGTGCAGGGAGCAAATTCTAGAAGACAATATTATGCATTATATAACAAAAAGCTGTTATAAAATATTTTTAAATAGTAAATATTTCTTTAAAGCAGTGGTCGGCAAGTAATTTTAAGTGGGGTCCGAATACTTTTGAGAAATTTTATCGAGGTCCAAGGAAAAAAAAACAACACATAAGTAGTAATATAAATACTTTTTTTTTTTTTTAATTGTTTTTTTTTTTTTTTTTTTTTTTTTTTTACATACACGTACAAATAATAGAAAATAGAAAAGTCGGGTATCCGTTTTGAAAAATTATTAAAAACACAGGTATATTCTGAAAATTTTTACATACACGTACAAATAATAGAAAATAGAAAAGTCGGGTATCAGTTTTGAAAAATTATTAAAAACACAGGTATACATTCTGAAAATTTTTACCTACACATAATAAAATAGAAAAGGCAGTTATTCGTTTAAAAAATTAATGCAAAAACTTAAACTTGAGGTCTTGAGAATTGTAAAAATAGAAAGAATTTTTAGACACTGATAACGATATCATTAGGGGAGAGGGTTCAAAATTGCTAAACAGTTGATAACATTATATACGTACAGCTCATAAGTGGATTTCATCTTTCGTTATAAAATGTTATTTTTCACAAAAATATAATTACAACCCCTGCAAAAGACCGTTTCCTCAGTACATATACCGTATATCTCGGCGGGTAATACGCACTTTTAACTCTAAAAAATCCCTTCATTTTCCCGTGTGCGTGTTATACACCGAATATAAAATGGTTGATGTAAAATCACAAGAAGTAAACCTTCCAAATTTTGAGAGGTGTATTTAAATGCATTTATATATCAATATAAACAAAGAAAATTACAATATATATTTTCTAAAAAACTTAATCTTCCTTATCAGATAACATGAAAAGTTTGTTGCGATCGTCCTCATTTATATTTTCGGGAATGTATCTTCTTCCCCACTGTCGCTTTCATGTATTTTATTCCCAATGTCGCTGTTATCCAGCCGTCCTCGGTACCATCAAGTTAATTTGACATTCCACATTTTAAAAATAACTGAACAGTTATTTTCGGTTTGATTTCATTGCATGATGTTATAATCCATTCACACATTTGCGTTCATGACGCATGCCGCATATTTCCTCCTTTTGTAAATGTTTTTTTCTCCTTCTGGCATCCGTATGTTCTACTGCCACCTTAACCTTTTTTTTTAAAAAGATTTGTTTATGGAAACATCTAATGGTTAACTAACGAAGTCAGTCCAGCTGGAATTACTGCCAAATTTCCATTAGATTCGTTTATTCTCTTTTTAATTCCATCTGCTCTATGGGATCTAAACATAAGAAAATAAAAGACTTTCCGGTTTTCTTAAAGCTCCTGGACGTTTTCCTCAAACATTTTTTATCCATAATGTTAACCCATGTCCATCCAACCCTTCTCATGGACATTGTGAGAATTCGACGATATCTCACATTGAAACTCTCAATTTACAAGGCAAAAGCCAGCATAGGGAAGCTAATGTATTTTCACCTAGCCTCCAAATTTCTTCGGAGTCCCAGAAAATGTCGCTAAAGATGAAACAAATATATCAATTTCAATCAATCTTTGCAGAGGACATTAGGGTGAAAGGAACTCTTTTATCTAGCGAGAGAAATATTCTTTTGATGTTCACGAGGGTCTCGTTCCCGTGAAAAAGTAGAAAGTGAAACCTGATAAAAACTGATAAAATAGGATGCAAGAGCATTCTCGAGAGTTTAATTTTTCCTTCTGTTGAAGTTGAGACTTCAAGGTGTTTCTGGCCGTGCAGAGTGGAAATCTCCCACGGGTCGACGGCTTCAGGACATATTCCGAAGCACAGAAAAGCGAAAGCCAGGTGTGGCTGTTAAGATATCTCCATCACGGAGTTGAAGATCGAAGGTTCCTAAACTTCGGTACAAAAAGTGCGACATTCCGGGCGAGCATCTCGAACTCTATCTTCGAAAATAGTGGACATTGAATAAATAAGAGACTGACTACACTGAAAGCGATCTATTATTCGAGGACTGGACTTGATTCTATAAATATATTATTGACAGCTGAACTCGAACCCTTATATGAAAAATGTTGTAATTATGAATTATTTAATCAAGAAATTCTTATTTAATTGTTTGTGATACAATAAAATATTTTTTTGATATTGATAAGACCAGGCCGTTGAAGTTGCCCGCTACCACACCACCTTACGACATCGGCTCCGTTACAACATGAACAAAAACGCCATTTGGAAAATTACCATTGGTTATAAGTTGGTATGTTAGCTAAGCAAGAAAGAGGCACTGTGAAGTGGGATTTTTTGTGTCTTTGTAGTTTTAAATGAAACAGTTTTTACTCCTTTTATTTCTACACCTTTGTTTCCTATTATATCGAACATTACTGGCGTTTCGTCCATATTTCCAATTTGAGACAAATCATAGTTCTTCTCCTTTAGTTTATCAATGACAAACTTCTGGAAACATCACAATTTTTGTTCTAAGTCTTTTGGAAGCTTTTGGGTAACTTCTGTCTTTTGGCGAAGAACGAAATTTTTGCGATTCATAAATCGATCGCACCAACTCATTGTTGCCTTAAATTTTCACTTTCACTGAGATTCTTTTTTGCCCATTGTAAACCGAATAAACAAACACTGTTTCTCGTTATTGTTAGTCTATTTTAGAGATTTTCTAATACCCACTGGACAACATTTTCCTCTAAAATACGCCAGTTTGTAATACCTGTGCGCAGTGGACATTTTTGTTTTGGCATATTTTGAATCGAAAGCATCCAACTTCTTCCACTCACGAAACCAAACACACATTAACTACAAACATTTTAGCTACAGCGCGATTGCCATTTTCTTCTGAAAATGCTATTACTTCGCATTTAAATCCAGAAATATATTTATTTTCTTTAGTGGAGGCAAACTTTATGTCGAAGAACTGATTTTCATAGGGTTCAGGTTCAACACAACTGAAAGTTAACGGCTTCGACCGAATGAAGAATGACGTGTAAAACGGGAAACTTGCCTTGGTCAGATTAGCATATTCGCGCAGATGGGGAGTAGAGCTTAGCCTTAATGGTACAGGACCTGTCTCAAACTAGATTTTTGAGGCACGAGTTATTTAGATTCTAAAGGATAGGAATTGGGCAGATCGGAAACGATCGCGTTAGCATGTCGCAATGGAAAGATATTTCTATAAAAAATAATTAATTTCTATTTAGTTTGTTTTCGTGAGGAAAACTTGATGCGCGTTATACGGCAGTATATTCTTGAAATGAAAATATATGCTCTCAAATTAGTGGTGCGTGTTATACGCCGGGATATACGGTATATAATTTGTTGTTGTTCTAGATTTGTTTTTAAATGTTTCTTCCTGAAAAAAACGTCTATTGACTTTATTCTTACAGAAAAAGTTGATATTGTTGGGGGTTGTATAGATTTTGATGATCCTGGAAGTAAGGAGTAAACTGAAAAAAATTGTGAAGCTAATCTCAGAGGGTTTCATCGAGTGAAAATGACGTCAGGGAAAAAATGAAATTCATTCGTAGTAAAATATTTAATTTTATCAAAGAAAATACTCATTTAATTTTCAAGCGAGCATTTTTTTTTGATAAAACTAAATGTTTTACTACAAATGCGCCTAAAAGTAAATTTTTGAATATCTCCGCAACTCAGATTAGTACATCAAGAGTGCCAATGTTTACATGTAAAATTGTAACTTTCAAACGAACATCAAGCATGGGAATATATTTATTAATAATCTATTGCACGTTAAAATATTTTTAAAATAGTGAATATAAATATGAAAACTATGCATGTAAATTTTGCGACGGTGAAAACGGCGTTATTTTTAGATTTCGTTGAAAAAAAATTATAATTGTGTCATAGTGACGCAATTTTCGTTGATTTTTCATCACGTAACACCAAGGATCAAAACCTCAATTAATAACTTCATAATTTCTTATCTTATTGCATGTTACTGAATGCGCATATAGGAATAAAATTTAATTTTTCAATAATTTAAAAAGTTCAAAGTAAATTTCAGTTAAAAATAATATTTCTTTTAAGGGTTTTTAGACATATAAAATTGGTTAACTATTGTTTTTATTTTTGTGATTTTTTTTTAAAATTCAGCCATATTTTCATTCATCGAATTCGACGGGTTTCTACTCGTAATTTGATTAGATCTCATTGATTGTACAATTCATTATAACTCAAAGGTGTAATCTCAGAGTAAAGACAGGAGAAGTCTGTGGGTGTAATGTATTTATAGAATAATTAGGAACACAATTCGAGCCTGAGATCCTCTCATAGCACGCCACACCGGTGCAAAATCCCTGATTTAGACTCTTATAATTATTATGCTTAAGAGCAGAAAACTGTCATGAGAAAGTGAATAACAGTGTAAAATAACATCTCACTATCTGCTTTAATTGAAGTAAACCATTGTGTTTTTGCTTTCAGGCGATGGAAAAGGTGGTGGAAAAAGGGAAAATGATGAGGAGGAAGAGTTGGAAGAAGATTAAATTTACCTTATTTTTAAAATAAGCGTATAAAATAATAAGAGCAAAAAATTAAGAGTAATAAGAACGTCAGTAGAATTTTCTGTTTTATTTTCTCCTTTTAAATATTATTTGTCAGTAAAGCTTTATATGTGAAACATATGTGATCTTTTGTAATATTTTCATGTTGAAGTATACAATTAAATTCTGTGATGAAAGGTAAATTCTGTTTAATTTTTCCCCTATTTTCTTGCAGCGTATAGAATTTTGATATCTAGGTAGTTAAACTTCTTAAATTGTATAACTGGAAATATTCTAGGGCTAGCCTTGCTACTCATAAGGTAAGGTGGTGCGCACTTTAGCTATTTCATTAAATAACAATAAATGAAAGGTTTCGTAATGTTAAACTTAGTTTATAAGTCTTAGATTATTAAGCTAACAACAACAACAAAAAATGCCTTCATCAACTTATAAGAAAAACTTTCGGTATTATTTGCAAAAAGATTATCCTCCTAAATGCGCACTCTTGTATAACCATTGAGGCAGTTGTAGTAGGAAAAAATATTTGTGGGAACCTTTTCATAGAGTAGATGTTGATGCTACCGGATTTTTGCTAAGCCAAAATCCAATTTAAAACATTTAGCCAAAAGCCAACTTTTTTCAATTAACATTTATAATACTTACAATAGACTCCCGATTATCCGAGTTAATATGGACCAAGCTCACCTCGGATAAGCAAAAAACTCGGATAAGCCGGATTTACACAAATTAAGGAGATGAAATATAAATTTTCACTTTATTCATTAATTTTTATTGTACTAGTAACATTTCTTTGATGTATATTTCCGTTACTTTTAAGAAAATCGGGGAATGAAATTATTTATTTGAAAAAGCGTTTGATAGTTTATTGTTTGTTGAATGTCAATTTTGCCGCTGTTTTTGTTCTGTTGCCGAAATCTAACATTGACAACTATTAAATATGGCAAACATTTGTATTCAATTTTATAGGTAACAAAACCGTACACATTGGCAGCTATGTGATTCTATTAGCGTCATGAAAATTGCAGGTGTAGCCTCTTCTTTCTGCTCAAAGTATTAAATAGTTTTTTTCAATCCAACTTATACCTTTGGAATGGATCATTTTCTTCTGATGGGCTGATGGCTTCTATTATTATGAAACAGCCATTATAAATGAAGTGTTAGGTGAAGATGAAAGAGCAGCCATAAAAAGTTAGAACTCCGATTTTCTGGTCAGAATGGGGGGGGGGGGGGAAGGCCACAATGTTTTTGGAAAAAAAAATATGGCCATTTTTTTCCTCATTCTGACCAGAAAATCAGACTTTTAACTTTTACGACTGCTCTTTCATCTTCACCTAACACTTCCTTTATAATGGCTGTTTCATAATAATAGAAGCCATCAGTCCATCAGAAGAAAATAACTCGATTAAAGCGGCTTATGAATATAAGTGGAACGGATCTTCTTAAAACTAGCATAAATTACCGTTTCGCTTAAAAAATATATATATATATATATATATATATATATACATATGCTCGTTTGCGATATTTTTTTTTACGGTAACAAACGAAATATTTCTGAGAACAGCATTCCCATGCGTTCCCACCCAACTACAGCATTTGCATTGAGGACAAGAGTGCGCAGTCAAGTGTGCAAGAGTGCGCAATATAAAAAAGGTAGCTTTTCACTTACAAACGTCACATTTCTAGTGGCCACGATCTGGTTAGTCTGTGCACTCTTTGTGGCACTAGTCTAGTCTCTACAAGAAATGCACTCGATTCAATCCCCTACAATTGTTTCTCTGTATATTTCTGAGTAGCCTGGTCATATTCACAGTTTTTTCTTACGTGCAGTTTTTTGCTTCATGAGTTTACTTTTATTCCTTTTTTTTTTCTTCTGTATTTGGCTATTTTCCACAGCGCCATCTTCAAGCTGCCTTTGGTGAGGCGAACTGCTTAAAAATTCAGACTTTCTGCTTCTGTAATTTTAGTATCGCAGCACAGATGATTCTGGATACGCTGACAACTATATTAATTTGACGTAAGATGAAGTTGTTGAAATCGAAACTCTATCTTGCGAAATCGAAGTTGGGTTTATTTCACATTGAGCATGCGTCTTTTCTTTACATAACTTTTCTCCCTTTTCTTAAATATTATTTTCTATTGAAAGCAATTCTCTTTCCTCCCCATTTTCAACATTCTGAGGTTCAACTGACATAGTGGTTCAACAGGTTTAGATTCTAATGATCTTCCTGTGATACTTCTTGCTGAAAAGTCTGTATATAAAAAACGGTAATTTTTGAAAAGCAATAAAACCGCTTTTTTTAATCCTGCTTTAGTAACGGTAGCGTTTTTTCTAAAAGCAGGTGCGCACTCTTGCACACTTTGGTACTGTGCACTCTTGAACAGTCGTCACTAAATGTCTTTGAAACATCAGTAATGGCATCTATTGATAAACAAATCCAAATCACTTATGTGATAGGTAGTCCAATAATAATCTAATCCATAAAAACCAAAAAAAAGTAGCTATATTTGGACCGTCGCTTTAAATGGACCGCTGCAATTCTGCCGTTAATTACAGAAAAAGACAACATCTACCGTACCGCCGAAATCCTACTCATCAGAATGACGTCATTTATGATTAGAAGAAGCACCCGCCTTCAACGTGCTGTTTTCTGACAATTAAAAAAAAAACTAAAATTAGCTGTTTTGATCTAATTTTTTCCTACTAAACGTAAGATAATACAGTAGCCTCCCTCTTCACCCGCCTAAACGGGACCGAGGGTTAGCCGGTTAAGAGAAAAACCGGTTAAACTGGAGAAGCAAAAATAAAAATAAAAATAAATAAATAAAAATAAATAAATAAGTAACTGCATATTACACTAGATTAATTTTAACACAATTATTCTAATTGGTAAACAAATCATGTTAGATCATCAAGGTTAGCTGGGTGAAAAAGTTCGACCAGAATCGTCCGGGATAGCTCAGATGGCAGAGCACTGGCGGCTTCAGCCAGGAGGTCCCGGGTTCGAATCCTGGTCCGGACATTTTTCGCCCAGTTGGAAATTTACATCTAACATGATTTGTTTACCAATTAGAATAATTGTGTTAAAATTAATCTAGTGTAATTTCGTATCCAGCGATTTCTGGAGTTCCATTACCTGAGATTTATTCTGTTGAGCTGAACCAGGTTTCAGACCAGATGCTGTAATCATCAAGGTTAGCTGGGTGAAAAAGTTCGACCAGAATCGTCCGGGATAGCTCAGATGGTAGAGCACTGGCGGCTTCAGCCAGGAGGTCCCGGGTTCGAATCCTGGTCCGGACATTTTTCGCCCAATTGGAAATTTACATCTAACTGCATATTAAATTAATTAAATGCGTAGAATGCATTTAGTTTTTTAATTTGTGTAGTTTTAAAAAAGTACATATTTTCTATATTTTATGAAATGAATTCTAGTTGTAATTAACTGAATTGAAATAAGAATTATCACTAATAACAAATAATGAACAATATTTAATGCAAATTAAATTGTTGAAAATCTTGTCACTTACCTTTATAAGAAGTTGAAATTATTCTACATTATGTAAATTTGAGTTAATTAACCATAAAGAAATGAGAACAAAAATTTTCCTTTCTGAATTTCGCCTGATGTTGGGGGAAGAAAGTCGGCCGGTTAAAGCGCAGTTCCGGTTAAGAGGAGGGCAGTTAAGAGGAGGCCAGTTAAGAGGAAGGTTACTGTACATTAAAACTAAGGTAAGTTGCTGTTATGTTTTCATATACACATCTAAATTCATGGGTTTATTGGATTGCGCATATTTTTCATGCGGATTTGTTTGTTTTCGTTTTTGTTCTTAGTCTTGAAATTATCTGTTTTGAAAAATTGCACAGTTACTTTAATTGGACCAATTTGAGTTGCTTAAATTGGACCAGTATACGATGATAAATTTGAGAAGAAAGTAATGAATTTCAAGGGCTGTATGCTTTGGACACTATTTTTTATTTTTTAATATTTTATAATGGATTACTATCTCCATGCAAGTTTTTGAATATTTTAATTTAATGTTTTTTGTATATCTGGATCAATTTCATTATACATTTTAGGCCTATAGGTCCCCTATGGTGTTTCGGGAAAAAATCTTCGCGGAAATATAAAACCTATATACTGTTTACACACTTGCAGTTTCAGGTTAATTCCTCATGTATTTTTCTAGATATTTAACAAAACGTCTAAAATCTCAAGTGACCGGTCACCTTTTGTCATATAGTGTAGCAATACGAATTTCTTATAAATAAAACATTCTTCCTTCCCACGTGAGTGCTGCTAAATCTAACAGAAAAACACAAATGGATTTAGTAATAAAAAACGTTTATTATAACAAATTACAAAACTATCTAGACATCCTTAAAGACTATTTGACATAACATATCTTAATCTAACTCACAGAAAGTTTTATAAAAACATTGTTACATTTCAAATAAATGTATTTTACACATCAATGGAATAACATACAAACAAAGTTAACATAAAATATAATTTAATTAGTAAAAATACATGATATATACTTACAATGCATCAAATTAGGAGGAACATATGTATTTATTAATGAAGCTTTATTTGGGATAGAGTTTGATGCGAATAGTCAATACATTTATCACAACTAATTATAAAGTTATCTAAACAGTAAATATTTTTGAAAAAGGTAAATTTAGCACGTTTTATTTTATTTAAAAAAACCTACCGAATTTTTTTTTTTATAACGATATTCCTTTTATGTAATCTCGAAATGTCTGTCATTAAATAGCAAAAAGATTACTAATCGAAAACTCTGGTAGATGTTTTGACTTAAGAAAAACGCACTGAATTGACGAGAGTGAAAATAGAAGTATGAAATTGTAATCTAACTCATAGAAATTTTTATATAAACATTTGGTACTTTTACGTTAGTCGTGCACAGGTGATAAATACTCAAATATTGTTCTCATCGCTATCATTCATAATGCATTAGTTTAATTTAAACCCTTCGGGACGAGCGTCTTTTACAGAATTTTTAATCTTTTATCACCCGTTTTTCAAAGCAGAAATTTTTACCTAATTGAATCGGGAAAATGCTCGGATTAAATAAGGCAAAATTTACAATAAAAATTTACTGGTGCTAATAACCACGGATTCTGATCACCTTGCGCGGCACGTATACCAGTCGCTCCTCCCCAAGGGGTTAAAATACAAATTTTTCACTCATTTCATTAAATAAATAAAGGAAGAACTCTCATTTAAAATACATGCCCTTCATTCATTTTATTTAAAATACAATAATAATAAGAAGATTTGCATCTGGCCCGGCTAACATAAAAGTACCAAACATTGTTGCATTTGAAATAAATGTAGGGTGACTGCACCAGAAGTTGATCAATTAGGAATATTTCCGGTTTCCAGATCACCTCTCGCATGCCCTGCTTACCGTAAATATATGTTAAAATAATGATTTTCATGTTGTTGTTGTTTTTTGTTCTTTATGCTGAATAAAAATGCGTATAACACATTCGTCTACGTTGTGTTGATAATAGGCGAATCTGTTCAGAGTCTAAATAAAGTAATCAGTAAAAAATGTTTTAAAGACAAACCTTTTTTATGATGTACTAAAAATTAAATAAAATAGGTTTACAATTGAAAACCCTGCTTCCTGGAGGGGAAAAAAAAATCAAAGACCTCCTAAGGAATGAACCCACATCCATTTAGCCCCTATGTGGCACTGAAAGATTACGCATTCACCAACCATGCAACGGTTCACTCGAATAACATCATCTTATTTCTGAAGAAATCAATGACATTTACGTGATCACATACGAGAAGACATGTACATACTTTTAGGAGACAAATGTTTTGCCACGGAGTGACCCATTTCATAATTTCAAGAGACCCACTTAAGTTCCGAAAAAAAAAAATGCATAATATGTAAAAAGAAATTGCAAAACATACATATGAAACTAACGCTTGAAGAATCAATGAAAAATTAAATTAATAATAAGAGTAAGATTTTTGTTTGATTACAAAATTGCAGTAACGAACATGTATAACGAATGCAGCGATTGGATAAATGAAGACGCGGGTGAAGCTATCTTCGACACATTCGCCGCGTCTTCATCTTTTGTCCAATCAAACGTCGGTTTGAGCTACTGCTACAATTTGGCGGTTAGCCTCCTCTGTGGCGGTTAGGAGCATTAGTTCTCTCCGTTGTAGCACTTGTTCAATAGCGGAAGAATTGTGACGCAATTATAGTTAGGCAGTAAAATAATTATCGTTATTAAACAAATTATTAAAATCGAGGAAAGTAAAGTTTATTCAGTTATGGTTATTTTTATAATAATTATAATTATAATTTTTATGTTTAAAGTTTTAAAAAAGCGTATTGTTATTACTTTCTCAAAATCATTTTGCTTATAATTAATCAAAAAGACTGTTTTAAAATGAAAATACCACTCACCCGAAAGGTTTTCTTAACCCTAGATCTACCGGGAATTTTATTCAAGTTTTAATAAAACGTTCTACACCAGAATTTTTATTTAAAACTATTTAACTTATTTATTTACCTTATTTTTGTCTGGTTTATATACTTAGTTTATTTTAAAGAAATTTCTGGTTTGAATGAATATTTTGTATGTACCTGTCGGGTCCAATGGACCCGTCTGGTAGACGGAGGGTTAATACACACATTTTGTGACACCCTAAGCCAAAAAAGGTTGCCGACTCCTGATATAGAGTTTTGTAATATGTTTCAAGTTCAGGTAGTGTATAATTACTACGAAGCAAGAAGTAAAAATATACGTACAAGACTTCATAGGATGTGATATAGTAATATTAACTGATAAAATGTGTAGTATTGATCGACGACTAGTGCAATTACCCTATTATGCACATCTACGGAATAAAATTCTTAAAAAATGGATTATCCCAGAATTATTATTAAAACTAATTGGATTATTCCAAAATATAATAAAGGATATTTTGTGCTAATAAAAGTTTAAATATATACATAAAAGAATGTCTCAGTTTTAAATAGCATATTATAACAATTTAATTTAGACAATGTACAACAAATCATACATCAAATTGACGGTAAAGTACCCTAGTTTTCCTTACAAATATTCAATGTGTGAACCTTTAATTATAGGTCAATTCCATCGTAACTGACGTAACTTTTGATCACCAAATTTTGTTTTCAAAACTTTTTAGAAAATTTACTAATAAAGCTAGAACATTTTTTTACAATTTAAAGTATTTATTACTAAGGACTTAATACCCAAATACCAGTAGATTATTTCAATCTCTCTTTTAGTCTCCAAAATTGCAATTCAAAATTCTGTAACTGATGTAACATAAAATATACAAATATTTTTTCTGCCTTCACCGAAGTGTAAAAATTATCAAAACTATAGCGTTAAAAAAGTGATTTAATGTTCTCAATAACACTACGTAATGACAAATTATAACAGTAACTTGTTTAATTAATTTTTGAACGATAAAAAAGAAAAAATGGCATTTACACATGTATCTGACGTAACTTTTATTGTGTAACTGACGTAACATTATGACTTTACAAAGACAATAATGGTACTTAACTTAGTTTGTAAACAGTAATTTACAATGCCTTTTTATTAGGATTTTATTATCGAACATAAAAATATCAAGCTTTCCAATCATACCCTTAAATTAAACATATCATTAATTTTATTTCCCCCAAAATGAGAATTTTCTGTGGAATCGCCCTATACGGCACACATCCAAACTAAAGTCCAATTCTTTCCACACGTCGGTTAACAAGTCCGGAGTAATGGAAGCAATAGCCTCTTCAATTCTGTGTCTCTACTCTGGCAAATCATTAGGTAGCGGCGGAACGTAGACACGATCTTTTAAAAGGCGGGAAAAAATCGCATGACTTTAACAGCTTTTAAATCTTCAACCCAGCAATAATGTTTTACGCTCAGGAGACGCCATTTTGAGTATGTGGCACTGCAATCGAGTGAATAACAAAACAGTACTTGCGCGTGAGCTCATCCAAAACTGTTTGAGTTACTTTTTATTTGTGATCTTGAACCAACACTCTACGACAGTTACAGTTGATATTATTAAAATTTGTAACTGGGACATTCTTTTATGTATATTCTTCCCTGTATATAAACATGTGGAAATAGCTGTGGCATTTATTATAATAAATTATAAAATTAATCTTTATAAAAACCATTTGAAATAACAGTATTTGGTTCTATTTATTTCATTCTAACTCATAGAAACTTTCAGTAAAAACATTGTTACCTGTCAAATAAATGTATTTTGAAGATGAATGGAATAACATACAAGCAATGATTAATATAACATGGAGGTTAATAGCTAAAGATATGGATCATTTTTATAATGGAATAATACAAATTAGAAGGAATCCCTTTATACTGAAGAAATATATTTATATGAAAAGTTTTATTTTCAGTAAAAAAGAATTATTTCTAATAAGTAAGAATAACCTATGCATTTGTTATCATAAATTATGAAATTACCTAAACATCATTGAAGAACATTTGCAATAATCATATGAATTTGATACAGACACTTAGCTTACAGAACTTTAATTAAAAAAGTGTTACATATCATATATGTATATATGTAATGGAGTTATGAATAAAATGGAAGAGACATATCGTGTAGATTCTATACCAGTTGCGAGTGAAGTAATGGAAGAGGTTGTCACACAATGGCGGCTGATTTTTAAAATCGGATCATGTTTCTGATTACCGCCAAAGGTAACTTTTGCGAAGGCGCCTACCTTCACATATTAATATTAAGACCTTTTCTCTTTCCCCCCTTTAAAATTACATTTTTTAAAATTCTTAAATTTAATTATCTGTCTGCATTCGGATTCAATTTGTTTTTAGTGCTCTTTTCCCTTCATAAATTAAGTATTCAATTCTCAGTCTCTTTAATATTTTAACCGCAGCGCACTGCATTTTAAAGAAAAGAAATAATTTCCTCTTCTCGCCTAGCAACTGGATTCTAATTTTCATCCTCCTGCCTTAGTTTTGATGATATGCAGAAATTAGTCAGACATATTACTTCTACATTTTTAGCCGTTGGTCCAGATGTAAGATATTAGTCATTTCAGTTATTAACCCTGTCTTTATTTTGTTTTGTTTATTAACGGGCGCTTCGGCCGCTTCAGTCCCATGAGAACTTTGGCAAACCCTATCGAATGTTCTTTTGCCGTTTATGAGCTATAATTCCTATGTAATCCTTGGCGTTAAATATTTCTTATTACTCTTTTACTCCCCTCACTCAATTTCAATTATTGTACTTTGACCACATGTCTCTCTCTCTCTTTAATCTCGCCATATAGTATATGTATTTGGCGAAATTGTGTATGTACGCTTGCCAACACTCGAGCATTTTCGAGAAAATGTAATTGCACCACTTGCTTCTAAGATCTGATTCTGTGAACGTAAAAAATGTAACTTTCTGCTCCCTTCTCCAACATCGGCCTTAGCCGTGTAATTTCGGCTATGTTCGAAACGATCCCGGTGGACAATAAAGACCTTTAGATAATTTCTACCTTAGCAGTTTCTTGCCTTCCTTTTAAAATAAGTAACAGTTAATTTTTCAGCCTTGTATTCAGTATGGAACCTAAGCAAAAATGAACCACCTGTGCAAGACATCTTCATCACAACTTCCACCAGTAAATTTTGAATAAAAAAATTCGCCTTTATCTAACTGCTTATTCATGCGAATTTTCTCTCCCAAATACGATAAAATTTTCTATTAGTTTTTACTGGTGGAAGTTGGGTCGGATATTATAATGTATTTCACTGGCCCTGACAGGCGGTTGTACAGGTTGTCATAATATCGCGGAAACGCAGGGCCTGACTACCGCCGGAATAAAGTCAAAATGTAAAAATAAATATTTGTTTTTGGCCATAGTTGAAATTGAAATTATACTCTAATAAGGCGTGTCAATAAGGAGAAAATTCATTTTCAAATTTACTGGTGGAAGTTTGCCCCGCGATATTAAGCCGCTGCGAAACCGGTTACAGTTGAAACTTCACCATTTTGAGGCTATGCAAATTCCTCTTTATTCATAGTTCCATGGTATATACATTACACATGAATGAATAACTTACTACAATCACGATTAACATAAAATATAGTTTAATCAGTAAAAAATATAAAATTTTCTGAATGGATTATATCAAATTAAAAGGAATAGATTGCTTTCAATTTGAGTAAAAAATTGTATTCTGAATAAGTGAGAACAGGAGATATGTTTATAATGACAAATAAAATCATTTTAACATTAGTAAAGTCCATTAAGATCATTATATCAGTAAGTCCAATATTATGAACTTTTTAAAATGTAATTCACAGACATATTTATTAAAAACAGCATTACACTTTAAGTAAGTACAATTTGCGCAAAAAGGAAATAATGTGCAAATCTATATTATAAAGCAAAAGCATGTCCGTGACTAACACTGACGTCGTCTCAAGGGCCTCGCTAAGGGGGGGGGGGGGCAGGGGGAGCCTCCCCCCCCAAACGTTTCTATTTTTGACAGACTTGGCAAAAGTTTCAAATTTAATTGGGAATATTATTAAACTTTTTACCAATAAGAAGTATATTACATTTTTACTTTCTTCTACCTTTACAAGAAGAAAGTATTGGATTCGTGAAAAATTTCGACTTCCGGTTTTCGACGGATTTATACGTTTTAGAATGCCCTGAACACGATTTGATGGTTTTTAGAAAATGTCTGTCTGTGAGTCTGTCTGTCACTCTGTCACTCTGTCTGTGAGTCTGTATGTGACAAAAATTTTGTGGGCACTCTATCTCAAGAACTAATGCACGGAATTTCACAAAACTTTATATTTAGTTAGACCTTGATATAAACTGGACCTGATTAGTTTATGGTGAAAATCGCCCAACAGGCGGCGCTGCTATGCGGCATTTTTCACGATTTCTGCAATAGCTATATCTCAAGAACTACTGCACGGATATTCATAAAAACTTCAGATTTAGTTAGTACAGGATATAGTTTGGTGCTGATTACTTTTTTGTGAAAATCGCCCAACAGGTGGCGCTGCTATGCTGCATTAACATGATTATCGCAATAGCTGTAACTCAAGAAAAAATGCACGAAATTTCATCAACCTTCAGATTCAGTTAGTCCCTGATATAAATTAGTGCCGTTTAAATTTTGGTGTAAATCGCCCAACAGGTGGCGCTTCTGTGCTGCATTTTTCACGATTTCCGCAAGAGCTGTATCTCAAGAACTATTGCACGGATTTTCATAAAACTTCAGATTTAGTTAGTCCTTGACATGAATTGACGTATAAATTAGTGCTGTTTAATTTTTGGTGTAAATCGCTCAACAGGTGGCGCTGCTATGTTGTATTTTTTGCGATTTCCGCAATGGCTCTATCTCAAGAACTAATGCTTGGATTTTCAACAAACTTCAGATTCAGGTATACCTTGATATCATTTGTGCTGTTTATTTTTGGTGGAAATCGCTCAACAGGTGGCGCTGTTACACTACATTTTTCAGAATTTCCGCTATAGCTCTATCTCAAGAACTAATGCACGAATTTACATCCAACTTCAAATTCAGACATACTTTGATATGAATTGGTGCTAAATCGTTGTTATTTCTTGTGCTATTTAAATGATTTAATTGACGTGATTTATATAGAAGAAAGTTTTGTGATGGCCACAACATACTAGTTTAATTGTGGTAAGTTGGCAAAATTATAAAACTAGTTGGCAAATATTGGAATTTGACTTGGCAGTTTAAGGTCCTCCCCCCCCCCCCCCGAAGAAAATGTCTTAGCGATGCCCCTGCGTCGTCTTGACGATGGCAACGACCTGAGTGATAAATTTAGATATTTTGTAAATGTATTAACTTCCAAATATTGCACAGCTTCAATTTTCACGCCATCCAATAGAAAAAAAAGTACCTTCAAATGGAGTTTGTTTGAAAACTGTACGTTTACAGATGTTTTTAAATGGTTGATAAAATAATTTTTTAATGAATGATTTTTTTAGTTGTGTGCAGCCTGATTATGGAAGATTATTAACATTTAAAACAATACAAATAGCTCAACATTTGCTATTTCATAATGAATATAAAAAAAAAAACACATTTAACATATATGAAATCGAACTAATACTAAAATAAACAGAATCAAAAAGGTTGCAGTAATTAGTGAAATCTGGAGATTTTTCTAGTGATTAACCCCTTGCATGCGGCTAATACGAAAGAACCGTTTTTTAATAAATTTTAAAACTTTATTTGAATACATAATTGATAATTTTCATATAAAATTGCTTTTGAGCGTGTTGTTAGTGGGCAATCTAAATACCGTATATACTCGTGTATTAGTCGACCACCCTAATTCTTAAGCAAAAATTGAAAAAAAATTGAATTTTCCTGTATAAGGTCGAACCACATTTCTGGTAGTATGTTGAAAAATGATTTGTAATCGAGGCTAAAAGAAATTAATAAATTTTCATTACATTAGTAACATTTTTTACGTTTCCAATAAGACTTTTTTTTTTCGACGTTTCAAAAGTGTATAATTAAGTAAAACCGAAGAAGCTTAAACTATTTTGAAACCTATTCACATCAATTCAATGATACTTAAAAAGAAAAAATTCTTTCAAAAATCTATTTAAGCCTTATTTACAAGGGTAAACAACTTCTTAGACTGCTGAAATAGAGTATTTCTTTGTATTGTAGGACTTTTAGGAGAGTATCCAGAAGCATTTCTCAAGTTTAACTCCTTTTAAAAAGGGGATTAAAATGTTGAAGGGAATGCATTTGTATTGAAGGGAATTCTGTCGCAAGAGAAAATGAGTGCAAAACAATTGCAGGGACATTATTGTTGAGCTTTTTTTTTTGTCAGTCACGGGGAAATGACCCTTGTCCGCTTTTATCTCTTATGTAATTACTTAAAAGATTTGCCCATTCACCGATTATCTGGGTTTTTTTTTCTATTTCGTGTATAAGTCGACCCCCCATTTTCAACACCCAAATTTTGTCTAAAATTCTTCGACTTATACACGAGTACATACGGTATATATATATATATATATATATATATATATCTTAAATAAATAAATAAATAATCTATTAGCGTTTTCAATTAAATTTAAGTTCAATTAAATTTTCACTTAAAGTTTTTCAATTAAATTTTCATTAATGTTCTGAACACTAATGTTCTGTAGTATGTTTTATAACCAAGAAGCCTGGTTTTTGATCCCTTGGTATTAATACAAAGTTTTTTAATCAGCTAAAACGTATGCCATATCCACAATGTGTTATGCAAAATTATGCCGGCCTTGCTCGGCCCGAACGAGAAATAATTAGGCCCGGTGGTAAAACTAAAAGTTCGGCCTGTGCAAAAAAAAAAAAAAAAATCAGACCCAACTCATTTTCCACAAAAAAAAAAAAAAAAAAAAAAAAAAAAAAAAATTCGATTTTTCTTAATATACAATTAAGATTTTTTTTTTTTCAGAATACTGCATGAATATTTATGTAAAACTTTAACAATATATTTTAGATTACTATATATTTGCAAGCCAATACAGAATAGCAAAACTAATATTCACTTAGACGCTTAAATTGAAATAGAGATTCATTAAAAAGATTAAGCTGTTCAGAATGAAAGAAAAAAGATCGTTAAAAACATCATAGCTTTTGACACTGTACAATAAAAAAAGGGAAATTTTTGAAAATATTTCTCTGTAATTTATTAGGGTATATTTCCAAATTTCTCGTTACCAAAAATTCATTAATACTACTATTATTTTGATAAAAAAAATTGCTTGCCCGACAGCTCAGGGAACAATTAAGAGGCTACTTCAGTCACGCGAAAATACCCGCTCGCTAATGTTAATCCTATAGGAGAAATTTTTAAAGATATCTTGGTTTGAAATTATTTTTTTTTCATTGCCTAACTGAGGTTGATCTCTGCGAAGATCGTTTTGTACTTTTTCAATTTTGTTTGCAGATATTTTTTGTTTTATGAGGATGCTTTCACTTTCGGAACCAGTTTCGAAAGTGAAAATGTCCTAATTAAGATAACTGCAAACAAAATCGAAAAAGTACAAAACAGCCTTTGTACAGATCGAACTCAGCTATTCGATGCAAAAGAAATCATCTAACAAGTAAAAATTAAATTTAAAAAATCAAGAAACCCGACTGCGTAAAACGCTAACTAATTAATTATTTCCCATCAATGTGAAACTATTTTTTATATTACTTACCTATTATTTTTATTTACTTGTATTGATGACTTTTAAGTTGTGTTTAATTTTTAGTTCCTATCTATAAACACTGTTTTGATAAGATATATAATATGTCTATGAAGGTTAGAGTTGCAATAAAGCTAGAGATCCTACCTACACAACTTCTAGGTTGTGTAATATTTAAACGGAGCTTCTGACTGTAAAATAGCCAATAAAACACCGTCTTCATTTTGAAAGACCTATCCGATGATATGCCACTCAATAGGGTGAGTAAAAATTTTTTTTCGTCTCTACCGCCATTTTGAATTTATAAAAACAAAACCTAGCCTATAACCATTGGACGGTTAAGACGAATCGATTAGAGATCTCATTCATTAAAATCTATCCAGCCGTTGGGATGTTTCGAGGGTATAAAGAAATCCATATACCCAGATACGCGTGAAACACATAACCCTTCTTGGCAGTTGCGTAAAAATATCGAAATGCAAACGAGATATTTTAAAATATTTCTCCCATTGGATTAACATTAATGAACGGATGTTTTCGCGTGAGTGAAGTAGCCTCTTTAGTCTACTATCGGCCCGCCACGTAGACCTAGTATGTTAAAAAAATGTACGCACGATCCCGGCACGACAAAAGCTTTACTGAAAAGTTTAAACCCTAATTTCAGACACGAAGTAACTGCCGAACCCGATCTCTACGCTGGACATGCTTTCAGTATTGATGTTGTCAATCTAGCATCAGATCATGCAGCACATTTATATTTATCCTCGCCCCTGTTACGTCCATTGAAAATTGTTCGTATTTTATCAGCTTCATTTGATATTTTTAAATTTCTATATGACCCATTTAATCTTATCGGCCCGGACCGGAGCAGAAAAAAATAAACGGGCCGGACATGTAACTTTTCATTCGGCCTGGCCCGTTAAAAAATTTTCTTTAATCTGCCGTCCCGGCGCGTTTTCAAGAGATTTGAACTTAAAAGAATTTTTTTTAATGATCTAGTACTCAAATCTTGCTGTAGTACAACATAAATATAAGTATACCATCAAACTATATTGCAATTTTCAAAAACTTTCTAAATTTAGCGGCTTTGTTCTGTACCCCATCTGAACATACCTTAATATGTTCCTATTTGCGAATATATCCAAATATTTAATTGTAAATACTAAATCACCTTGAAATAATTTAATATTCTACAGTTTAATTAAATACAGTTTATTTAATATTCTGTTATCCTTAAAAAATGAATAAAAAAATTTAGACAATTTATGGCTAGAGGAGGTTTTTTGGCAGAACGCCTAATAGCATTTCCCTATGAAGTACGAAATAAGGAAAAAAAAATTGGGTAATTTTTTATGTGAGCTAGAATGGACTCTAATTTTGTTCTTCATGCAAAATATGTTCTTCATGCAAAATAAACTTCTTAATCATGCATATCAAAGTCTGTAATCTGTTTTTAGGTGCGTTCGTAATTATATAAATACGTAGCACCTATAGTCGTCATTCAGTCCGTCCGTCCGTCTGTATGTCCGTCCGCATATAACAGAGCTAAAACTACCCAACCGAATGGTCTGAAATTTTAAATATATAATTGTTGCAAAATTTTGTCGAGTCATTTCAAATTTTATGAAAATCGGATGTATAGTTTAACTACAGGGACAGTCAAAAGTTTTCCGTTACATTACGGCCAATGGGAAAAAATTATTTCAAGTGTATTTTAATGATATTAAAGCTTTTCAAATAGAATAAAATTGATATGCACTTATGAAGTGCATTAAAATATACATTCATTACAATGTGTAATGCAAAAAATATTTATAAAACTAGTTATAGTACGAACGCACCTCATTTGCACGTTTGACGAGCAATTTCCAACTTGTTTTAATTTGGATTCTATTTTGTTTCAGATGATTCGCGTTTTCATTTAATTAATTAAATCTTCAACAGAAAATGAAGCTAACTATATTTTTGTCACAGTTAATGCAAAAGTATTTTAAATACACAGATAATACAACAGTCTGAGAGGTAATTTTTATAAAACTTTACGTTAATGAGCATCCAAAAAACAACGTTTTTATTATATTTTATCAAATGCTTTTCCAATTGAGCATTTCTTTATTTATAAGGTTATTTGATTACATGCTAATTCGTGAGCAGAATTACATTTTTAATCGAATCTTGAAAAAAATTAATCGAATTAATCGAACCTATTAACTTGATTGAAAAAAATTAATCGCGAGTAAGCATTGATCTTGATCGAGTAATTGATTACTCGCCACAGCCCTAATATAGTATATAAAATAAATCAATAAAATAATTGCGGGGAAACAAATCCAGTTCTTTTTCCCGCACCTGAAGGAAACCTTTCTTGTGCGAAAGCAGATTGGTACAGCTTTCTTCATCCGTAGATTGTCTTTTTCCAGAGACTGATTTTCTACAGGACAAACGGCGCAAAAGCCCAGAATTTCAGACAAAAGGGTCCCCCGAAACCAACTGAACTAAATAAAATTTATAATACATGTGTTTAAAATTTAACTTTGGCTATAAAAAAAAACGGCCATAATTTTCTTTTCCCATTCTGATCAGAAAATCAGAGTTCTAACTTTTTACGACTGCTATTTGATCTTCACCTAACACTTCATTTATAATGGCTGTTTCATAATAATGGAAGCAATCAGTCCATCAGAAGAAAATGATCCATTTCAAAGGATAATCCTTCATTTGGTGCCCCTTTGTTCTGTCACCCGGGGCGCATGCCCCCTCTGTCCCCCCCCCCTTAGTTTCGCCCCTGCATGGAATAAGAAAGCTATAAAAGAGATTTCTTATTCCATAGGTTGCTAGGTACAGCTTCTACATGGTTTGTAAAAAAAGAAAAAAAAATCACTGGTACACTACTAGTGTGGGCGCGGTGCGCTAACTGGAAAATTTTATCGCGCCGTGCTGATTCAATTTCTAGATGTCTGATTTTAGAAGTTCTAAACTGACTTAAAACTTTTTGACATGTAAACAGGCGGTTTTGATTCCGGGTATACCAATACGAAAATTTGAATTAAGGTTGCTTAAAAATTTTATTTGAACAGGGTATAAGAAAAGAAAAAAAGAAAATTTCACTCTGAAATGTATTATTAACTTATAAAATACACACGGCACTTAATTTCATATAATAAAAAAAAACACACAATAACCCTTCTCACATTGTTCACCATAAAATAGAAAAATAGTGTTACTATAAAACATATTTCATGTCCATTTCTGTGTGTCTTAGGCCCAAATAATCTCTCAAATCCTTGTTTACCGGTAATTTATCGATATCTTTCGGTGTTCTCAGGCATGATCTTAATTGATTTCTGATTGCACAACGTGTGAGGTGTTTCAATGTCCTTGGTTGATGTTCTAGTTTCAGCACTTCAGGCAGAATTTCTTTGTACCGTTCTTGGTACCTATGTTGTACACCTATTGCGCATAAATCGTCGATTGTAGGTATAGGGAAGGGCACAGCTTCAAGGCAAGCCATCAGAACTTTTCTGGCGTCGTTGTCACTTCGCAGGATTAGAACGCAGTAAACGACCATGATACCGTTGACTGTGGGCGATGTCACACTGAAAGAAAAGAAAAATAGAGTCAAAAGAAAAAGAAAAATCTTACAGATTTAGCTATGCCAGGGCTCATAGGAAAAATTTTCCGCCTATTTAGGTCCCATGAACAAAATTCATCTTAATACAACAGGCTCCTTCACAAAATTCCTCTTTATAAAACAGGCTCCTTTCACAAAATTCTTTACCTTAAAACAGTTTCGGTTTAAAAAATCCCTTTTCATAAAACAGGCCATTTTACAAAATCCCAATCCATAGAAAATGCTCTTCATTAATTATTTTATTTTTTTTAGATATTAAAATGTAGAATTTGCAAACAAAACATGTTCACCAGAAAAGAAAACTTTAACAGAAGGACTTAAAGAAGTTATTATTAACAAATGCTTGGTTCGAATTTCAATAACAGAATTCGATCTTTCGTTACAAAATATTATTTTTCACAAAAATATAATTAATTTCAGAAAAAAGACTTTTACATTTCACAAAATGGGCTCCCAGAAAAAAAAAGCAATTTAACAAATTACAACGACCATTTGGAAAATGATTTTTTCAAAGACTAAAATTTAAGACATAAAAAATCGCACGGAGTTGATCATACATTACGTACGCCATGAATTAAACATTAATAGTGTTATTACGTTAAAATTACGTTACTGTTACGTAAAAATTGCAAGATTTCCTTAAACTTACGTATTATCCACCTGAAACTTACGTATTATCCAAGCATTTCATTGGCTGTTCGGGAAAAGGCTTTTCCATCGTCAGATTTCCAAGAAATCTGACGACCAATTTTAAATGAAATTTAATTCATAAACTCCTAAACATCCCACAATATTACTTTTTACACCGTCGTATAGAGAAAAAAATGTACTTTTAAATGCAATTTGTTTGAAAGCTGTATCTCAATTTGTTTCTGAGTTATTAATTTTTTTTGTGGTTTTTATTACTTTTTTGTCATAGTGGTAACAGAAGTATCCATCTCTGTTGAAAGTAAAGGGAAATACAGATTACTGCATAGACCAATCAAAAAACGAATAAAATGCGGAATAAACCAATAAAAACCTTCAGATATGCTTTTGATTTCCTACCCTGACGAGGACAGTAACCATTTTTCCAAATGGTTTAAAAAAAAAGGACACTGTATCGACTCCTGGCTATGCACAAGTGCGCGCCTTATACCACAGATAAATATAAAAGTACAGCGGGTGGGGGGGGGGGGGAGGGAAGGGGCAAGTAAAAGCCCCCTACTAACTCTGCAACAAATTATCGTAGAAGAAAGTTACTGGTACCAAACGATTGGAAATAAAGTCTATTTTAAATAATGTGTATAAAATTTGCTTAGGGGGACATCTACTTCTACATATCAAAACGAACCAAAGCTTTGTTTTTTTTACCGATAGCAATACTCAAGTTTGACGCCATAAATAAATTCTACACCCTTCAATTAGCCGAAATCCAAATTTTCATGAAATTCGTACGATTAGTTTCTGAGACATTAATTATTTCAAAATTATCATATTTTAGGGCTGTATCCAAAATTGAAGCTCGGTTCTCGAAAGCCGAATTGCTACTGAATGACTATGTCACTTCGATTAATGTATTATTTCTTGCCAATATGGCCAAATCACTCGTTTAATATGTTTCGACTCTTGCCAGCCCAAACGTTTCATTAAAATGAGTAAAATATATATATTTTTTCAAATTATGCTTTTCTGCACATCATAGACGGCTGCTTAAACCATCATTTTGACGGTTTTTAATCATAATTCGAAAGCTACTTGAAAGAAAAATTTGAAATTGAGAATTCGCATAAAACAGGACATGATAAATATAAATCGGTCAAAAAAATTATAGGTTGCAACTCACATTTTTTTCGAATATTAATTTCATAATTCATATTATAAAATTTTTAACATTATAAATTCAATGTATTTATGTTTGGGTTTTTAGGTGCGTTCGTAATTATATAAATACGTAGCACCTATAGTCGTCGTTCAGTCCGTCCGTCTGTCCGTCCGTCTGTCCGTCTGTCCGCATGTAACAGAGCAAAAACTACCCAACCGAATAGTCTGAAATTTCAAATATGTGATTGTTGCAAAATTTTGTCGAGCCATTTCAAATTTTATGAAAATCGGATGCATAGTTTAATTACAGGGACAGTCAAAAGTTTTTCTTTACATTACGGCCAATGGGAAAAATTATTGCAAGTGGATTTTAATGATATTAGAGCCTTCCGAATGATCTGAAATTTTAAAGATATAATTGTTGCAAAATTTTGTCGAGCCATTTCAAATTTTAGGAAAATCGGACGTATAGTTTAATTACAGGGACAGTCAAAAGTTTTTCTTTACATTACGGCCAATGGGAAAAATTATTGCAAGTGGATTTTAATGATATTAGAGCCTTCCGAATGATCTGAAATTTTAAAGATATAATTGTTGCAAAAGTTTGTCGAGCCATTTCAAATTTTAGGAAAATCGGACGTATAGTTTAATTACAGGGACAGTCAAAAGTTTTTCTTTACATTACGGCCAATGGGAAAAATTATTGCAAGTGGATTTTAATGGTATTAGAGCCTTCCGAATGATCTGAAATTTTAAAGATATAATTGTTGCAAAATTTTGTCGAGCCATTTCAAATTTTAGGAAAATCGGATGTATAGTTTAATTACAGGGACAGCCAAAAGTTTTTCTTTACATTACGGCCAATGGGAAAAATTATTGCAAGTGCATTTTAATGATATTACAGCCTTCCGAATGGTCTGAAATTTTAAAGATATAATTGTTGCAAAATTTTGTTGAGCTATTTCAAATTTTAGGAAAATCGGATGTATAGTTTAATTACAGGGACAGTCAAAAGTGTTCCGAAAAAATTATTGGAAGTGCATTTTAATGATGTATCAGACTATGAACGTTATGAAGTGCAAAAAATTATACATTCAGTACAATATGGGGTGCAAAAAATAATTTTAAAACTAGTTATAGTACGAACGCACCTCATTTGCCACGTTTGACGAGCAATTTCCAACTTGTTTAGTATTATAACCAAACACAAAATTATCACATTAGGATTTCAGAAGATATTAATAAAAATATGAAAATGTAATTTAACATTAGAAATTCCAAATTTTGAATGTTTATAATTCAAAACCTTATCATTCAAATAACTTGAAATTTCGTTTCTAGGCATAGTTTGAACCGAAGATTTAAAATATATTGTCAAAATTGGGTATTGCCATTGTTTTGATTTATAGATGCTCCCTCAGCAAATTTTATATACATCATTTAAAAGTAGACTTTATTTCCAATCGTTTGGTACCAGTAGCTTTCTTCTACGATAATTTGTTCCAGAATTAGTACTAGTGTTTACTTTTTTTTCCCCACGACTATAGGGGAGACCGGGGGAATGGCGACACCTTAAGGGGATTTAAATTTTTTCACCTCAAAAAATGTTTATTTTTTAATAGTAAAAATTCTAAAGCTGAATCACGATCTTTAGTATCTGTATAAATTTAACCGTAATCATAACTGTAAAGTAAGTATATATATAAAAAAAATTCTTTCAACCTCTGTACAGTGGCGGGATTACCCATGATACTGGGGTAATTCCGCCACTACATCGGTGTAATGACGCCACTCTTTAATGACCTAGTAAATACATAAAATGGATACTAGGAAACACATAACCTACTGAAAATATTTAGAAAGTAATAATTTATCAAAATAATGAATAATTACATTGTTCCTTAACCCCTTCGCGACGGGAGCCTTTTACGAAATGTTTATTACTTTACTACCGGTTTAAAAAAACAGAAGTTTGTGCCTATTCAAATCGGGAAAATGCTCGGATTAGATAAGGCAAATTCTACAGTAAAATTTTACTGGTGAGGATAAACGAGGATCCTTAGGCCTATTTCCGGCACGTATACGTGTCGCTCGTCCCCAAGGGGTTAAGATAGTTTTTTAATGTACTAAGCTTACAATTTAACTCAAATTGGAAAGTCACCCTTTGCCATGGTGGCGGCATTACCCCGAGAGGACAATATAGCGGAAATCCCTCAGTAAAGCGAAAGAAGAACCGAACTTGTTCAACAAATTACATCAAAATGTCGGCGAATGCATTTAGATTAAGGGTAATAATATCTTGAGTACCTAATGTTACAATAAAAGGTGTTTACCTCTACTCATTTGAAGCTCCAAAATAAGAAGCAACTAGATGAAAATTAAATGTTTCACTAGAATAAGCGAACGACGTACAACAAAATAATTCTCACCCTACACACTGTTTCTATTGTTGGCCACTATAGTGCAGGCGCATTCACTATCTCAAACTGCCATTAGTTTTTAAACTAGGCGGGTTGGCGGCATAACCCCGAGTGGCGACATTTCCCCGGTCTCCCCTACATAAATGCATATATACAGAATGGTTCCACAACCCATAAAGGATTTTGAGCTACTTTAATATGTACCTCGCTAGACCTTCCAATGTCTGGCCTTTAATTTATAATTTGTAATATGGTTTTGTACGAGATCTTTCTCTGCCTCTTCTAACCATCTCTTCCTATGTGAGTCTACCAACACTCCTTTCTCGCATTAATTTTCTATTATATATCTTCTTTGTGCTTCTCTCATCCTTCATTTTGATTAAGTGGCCTAACCATTGCATTTTTCTTATTTAAATGTTATTTATGATGTCCTTTTCGTTATACAGCTGTTCAAACTGCATATTTGATCTGATTCGCCATATATTGTCTTCTTTAACTGATCCAAAATCTTACGATATTTGCGACAGTTTTAAAAATAATTTTAACAGACTATATGCATATTTTCATAAGAATAATTACAATAAATAAATCTAACTCTATTGGAAGAATGTATAACAAATCACAGTAAAAATATGTTACCGAATGCGAATTAAAGGAATAAATGTATCTATAATTACCAAGTTAATACTTAAAAAATCACAAACATCTCTAAAAAATGTTTTAAAAAGTCTTACGCGAATTTAAATAGATAACAATGCATTTGATTCAAACACATGCTTATTTATTTAATGAGATTTATAACAAATTCAAAAGAGAGCAAACAAATCCTATTTACCCAGCAAAAACAAGTCTTCAAAGTGCGCCATTTTCTATCCAACAAATAGTATTATAGGGATGTTATTGGATTCAGATGACATAAAGATTATATAAAGGAAATCGTATAAAGGCAAGATAATGTTGAGAAAATTTGTGCATCATTCGAAATAAATCAATAGACGATACAATAACGCATATGGTGCATTCTCACAATCTTTTGACTTTCGGGAATAAAAATCTTGTGAAATTAAACTTGCTAAAATAACATTTTAATCTGATAGACGAATGACTTAATGATTCAAAATAAGGGAAAAATGGTCAGCAGCGAAAAATTATTTAACTGAGGTTTAAATTAAACTTGCGAATTTAATTTTCCTTGCAATTTTACCACTATAACTTTCTATTTTCTTCCAAATTTTTACTTATAATGAATTTGCATAGTACCCACAGGACATTCAAATAAGAAATAACAACAATGTAGTATTTTTTGTACAAAATTTTGGTATAACACTGTCTTAAAGAGGTGTTAAAGAAGGGACGGAAGGGGAAAAAATGGGGATGGTATAGGAAAAAAGGGACGGTAATGAAAAAAAAAAAAAAAGTTGGAAATTGCTCGTCAAACGTGGCAAATGAGGTGCGTTCGTACTATAACTAGTTTTATAATTATTTTTTGCACCCCATATTGTACTGAATGTATATTGTTTTGCGCTTCATAAGTGCATAGTCTGTAACATCATTAAAATGCACTTACAATAATTTTTTCCCCATTCCCCGTAATGTAACGGAAAACTTTTGACTGTCCCTGTAATTAAACTATACATTCGATTTTCATAAAATTTGAAATGGCTCGACAAAATTTTGCAGCAATTATATATTTAAAATTTCAGACCATTCGGAAGGCTGTAAAATCATTAAAATGCATTTGCAATAATTTTTTCCCATTGGCCATAATGTAACGGAAAACTTTTGGGTGTCCCTGTTATTAAACTATACATCCGATTTTCATAAAATTGGAAATGGCTCGACAAAATTTTGCAGCAATTATATATTAAAAATTTCAGACCATTCGGAAGCCTGTAACATCATTAAAATTCACTTGCAATAATTTTTCCCATTGGCCGAATGTAAAGAAAAACTTTTGACTGTCCCTGTAATTAAACTATACATCCGATTTTCATAAAATTGGAAATGGCTCGACAAAATTTTGCAGCAATTATATATTAAAAATTTCAGATCATTCGGTCGGGTAGTTTTTGCTCTGTTATATGCGGACGGACAGACAGACGGACTGAACGACGACTATAGGTGCTACGTATTTATATAATTACGAACGCACCTAAAAAGGATGACAAGAATGGGACGGTAAGGAAAATGACCACTATTTTTAGACAAATCATATTAAGACTAAGTGATAGTTAGAATGTTCATTGATTTTTAGAAAGAGTTATTTACATTGAATTAAATTAAAAAAAATTAATTTACTTCGAGAAGTGCAGGAATAAACCTTGGGGACGGTAAGACTACTAATAAAGTCACGATCCTTGAAATTGATATTTAAATGCTGATTTAAATTCTGCAGTAAATTTCCTGTCAAGGAATTTTAGACATTCTTTCTCTAGCGTACTTCTGCATGAGAAAAAACTTGAAAAAATTTTGTGGCTGTACCTGAAGTGATTTTCTGTATAAGTTCAGGAGGAGGGACGGTTAAGATGAAAAACCCAGGGACTGAGCTCAAAAAATAATATCAACCCTAAAAATGTGTGCAGGTTAATATTTTGCTACATATTTATATAAAACAATTGTTCCAGTTTCGAAAAAAAAATTACATCGAATTACTTTTATTGAAACAATTTTATACAGACAGCTCCAAACTTAAAAATCAGCATCAGGGACACGGGACTGTGTAGGAGTTTTCCTGATATTTGAACCCCCAACATCGTCCAAAACTTATTTATCTCGTTAATATTGTTATGAAATCATACAATGAGATGTTTCCCAGTATATGAAATTAAAAAACCACAAGAATATGCACTAAAATAAAAATTATTATTCAGGAATTTAAAAGTCAAAAGATTGTGAGAATATCCCATATACAAATATAAAGGAAAAATATATATTTTAAGAACGCTTTTTGCGTTAAGTGTACTATACTATTTATTCTGTACTGTTTTTAGAGTTAAATGATGCATTTATACCGAGTGAATCCAAACTCATGGGCAAAACTCAACGCGGTTCTCAAATCATCTGTTCAACAACGCGAGACATCCTGACTCATTTCTTGATTCATTTTTAAGTGCGTTCGTAATTATATAAGTACGTAGTAACCTATAGTCGTCGTCTGGTACAGCAGTCTGTCTGTCCGTTTGTCCGCATGTAACAGCGCAAAAACTACCCAATCGAATAGTTTGAAATTTAGTATATATAATCGTTGCAACATTTTGTAGAGTCATTTCAAATTTTATGAAAATCGAATCAAAACTTAAAAGATAGTAATAAAAGTTTTCTTCATTCTATTAAATCCTATCATACGTAATTATTTCACTGATATCCCATGATAGCTAATGATTCTAGGTTGCCATTATGATGACGTCCTATTTCCGTATTACTGAATTTAATATATATCATCGTAATAAATTTTACATTCATGCATTTTTGCATAAGAGTGCAATAGCTATTGCACCAAGATCTCAATATTTATAAAACTAGTTATAGTAGGAACTATCTCATTTTCCAAGTTTGAAGTACAATTTCCGACTTGTTAAATGTAAAGGTATGAAACGGGCAGGTCTGACTGTTGAAGTGATTTGGAATTGAAATGAGTTTTCCATTTTTGATAAATAAATTTATAAAATTATAAGCAAATGTGGTCAAGTGACGACCGGTTTTTCTCCTTTCTCGCGGTATCGATCCGGAAATTCGGTTCAAAACGTCCACTTTGATAGCATTTTCTGAAAAATCGTCTGCTTTTACCAAAAAAAAGAAAAAAAAAATGGAAAACGTCTTTTGATTACATAGTTTCTGAATAACATCTTCTGCCAATTTCTAGCTTTTACGAACAAAAATAAATTAAACAATGTGTCTGAAAGTATCACCTCTGTATTTGAGAACAGCCTTAAAAGGGAAGATGGAACACCTAGACAAGCTCAAAACACATACAATGCATGGTCTTGACTCAAGCAGTGATGCGCTACAGAACGCCTTTTAATCCTTTCAGGGGCAAAGCACTTCCATTGCTATAATGTTGAAATGAAAGAATGACACCGGAATTTAAGAACAGATTTCTTTGGAAATAAGAAAGAGCTACAATTCATATACATAATAAATGAAAAATTTTATATCCAAAATTCTGGTACCACTGTGGCATTTGAAAATTAAATTAAGTGGTTTCATAAGCATACCTCCGCCTTTGAAAGGATTAAGGATTTATCGTGGATTGAACCCTGTTTACTACACAATTTGGGCTTTCGGAGCATTCCCATTTGCAGCATTATACATGAAATGTGTGTCTGACTTTTCCTGATTAGTAAAACTCGCCACCCCTTTGAAATCCATGGTATGAAATAAGGATGCGCGTGAAAAAACAGCGCTTTGGCTGCTTAAGGTATCCGCACACTTTGAAACGCCATTTTAAATTAAAATATTGATTTTTCATTTTTGCAAAACTATTAAAATCGAATCTTTTAACTGTCGAATTATGCTTAAATTCTGTCTGTATCATAATTAGAACCAGAGTTTAACGCATTACTTAAGAACTTAACCCATTTAAAGTTACAGCTATTACGGCAGCTTTTGAATTGTGTTTAAAAGTTATTTTTATAGCTTTTTCTCAAAATGAAGTTTTTCAAATTCTTACTATACGCTACATCCTACAGCAAAAAATTATCCATGAAATGCCTTGAAATTTTGTGTACTTCTTTTACAAATTTTTATTGAGGGAATAGACTATACTCATGATAATATATTAATTAGTTTTATATTTACAGTGGTATAAGAGACAAAGTTGCAACGGATTTCTCAAATTATTCATTGCATCAGTACTTCAACTGCCACAACATCTGAGATATAGATACTATTATAATACGAATAATCTATGTCCCAGAGAAAGTTATTCTTTTTTTTATGCAATTTACAAAATGCCAATACATTGGTTTGTTTTTGAGTTATTATGTTTTGCGGAAATGTCAATTTTTCACATAATTTTGACTATTTTTCCCCTTTAAAAAATTATTTCTGTGTAATTTCTAAAATCTTTACATATTTTTCGAAGCTTTAACTTAAATGTCATCATAAAAAATTGATATAAAGAGAAAATTTCGAAAAATTAAAAAAAAGTCACCTCCGAAGGTGTGTGGATACCCTAATACATTCTGTCTTGAGCTCACTTGTTTTCAATTACAGATAGTTAGCAATTTTCGATTTTTTTTCTTCTAATTTCCATGTATATTATAGCATTCTAGTTAGTAATATGTTTTGCAAAAATATTATCAGCAATCATTTATTAGATATTGTGTAGTAACCAGGGTCTTCTTTCTTATCGGATAGCACCCTATAGCGCTTTACTGCTTGACTTACGTCCATGTATTGGAATTGGATGGTGTTTTCATCTTCTTTAGCCGTCCTATCCCTTCTTAAAGTTTTGCTCATGAGTTAAGAATAAGTAATTTGTATAATAAAAGTAATTTTTCAATTACAACTAGCAGAAGCCATGCTTTGTTTGGATTCCGCGAAACATTATTTAATAAGATAAATATTTGAAAGTAACAATATTTTTTTATATTATTTTAGCATCTTTATTAAGCAAAAACGTTATTATATGTTTTGGCGCATTTTAATTTTAGAAATGTAAATTCAGCCAAATAACTAAGAATTTCATCGGAATTTTTTATATAGGAATTTTTTATTTTATATAAGACTGGTATAAATAAAAATATTTTCAAAGCAAAATTTTACAAAATATTTTTTAATGTCCAACTAAAAGCTCTTTTAAAGATGTTTTTACATTTTCCAATAGCCGCCGGTGTTTTCTCAAATAGTTTGAAATAGGTATGTTTCCAATCTTTGTAATTCAAATCAAATAATCTTTGATATCAATCTCAGAATAATATATTCGAAGAGAGCTTGAAGAAAGTTACTCCTTCAGTAGCCTATTTTCTGGAAAAACGTTTGAAATCTGCTTTCGTTGATACTAAGAATTATTAACTTAATATATTTTTGTTATTATTCAATTTTCGAATTCGAATAACACTTTATATAACGAATTTAACAATTATTTTTATTTGTTTACAATTCGTTTGTTGCCACTTTGCAAAAAAAAAAAAAAAAAAAACTCATAATATAATTCTTTTAAAATGCGTAAGTATCGTCTGCGTGAATGATTTCATATGCGAGAAATACGCAGGTTTCATTATCGCTTACAAAAATAAAACCGTATAATGGGAAAATATATTCAACAAAATAATAAAAAAAATTTTTGTTAAATCATTCGATAAGAAAATAATATTGTCAGAATCTACAGATCATATTTTATTTCTATCAAGTCCAAAAATATTTATTTCCTTAATTAAATTTAAAAAACAGTTTTTGAGATATTTTATATGGAATAATGAAAATATATTTTATTTATTTATTAATCGTGATTCTACTCATAATTACTAACTCCGTGATTTATTTTTTCTTCTGAAAATATACGTGTTTCATTTTTTATTTGCAAAAATGAGTCCGTAATGGAAAAACATGTAAAATAAATTAATTAAAATAATAAACATTTTAGGGTTATTCTGTAAAAAAAAAAAAATAATAATAATATTGTGCAAACCTACAGATCATGATTTATTTTTATGCTTAATTTCAAGGGAAAATATGGAATAGTTTTTTTGTAAAGTGTACGACAAAATGTAATTTGTGTAGCCTAATAGAGGATTCGCTTCGCTCATCCTAACAAAATTAAAATCTGATTATTTAAAAGAATATTAAGCAACTGAAATATAAAATCACACAAACTCTTATGATGATCTCTGCCTTCTTCGGATACTGTTTTGTAAACCAGTTTCTCTATTTGTAAATGGTTAAAAGTCTTAGATGCCACTTTTAACTTTGTAACCTTTGATATCAGAATAATGATATAAAAGTGAGGGGGAAATTTTGTGAACGCAACTATTTGTCCAAATATTTTCTTCACAAACTACTAAATTGCACACACATACGCACACGAATAAGCTTATTTTCTAAACATGAATTAGTTTATTTTGTCAGCTTTTATTACAACATTACAAGCGGCCCGTGAATAAGATTATTTTATAAAATTATTCGGAAACCGTTTATAACGGATTAAATAAGTCGGAAGTTGTACGTCAAACGTGACAAATGTTCGTAGTTTTATAAAAATTCAGATTTTGGTACAATAGACGTTGCACTCTATAATAAGCAAGTCAATACAACAGTTGATGGGGGAAAAAGTTGTGCAATAAAACTGACATTTCGTTTGCAACACTGAAGTTATTCAGTCCCATACAGTTTGAAGGCATATTAGGTATGGAGTAGACATAGAGTATACATTAAGTTGACCATTACTAGTTTAGTGTTAATATTTCAAAATTTATGACAAACGACAATGTGCATATTCACGTCTAACAACTGAAATTAACAAGTCGAAAATTTTACGTCAAACGTGGTAAATGAGGGGCGTCCGTACTACAATTAGTTTGATAAATATTCAAATCTTGGTGATTTCTGTTGTACTCTTATGCGAAAATGCATGAATACAAAATTTATTACGATTATATATATTAAATTCAGTAATACGGAAATAATAGACCTCCATTTTAAATAGGACGTGATCGCCAAGGCAACCTATAATCATTACCTAACATGGGATATCATTGAATTAACTACGTATGATCTACAATCATGTAATTTTTAAAATTTCACAATGTGAATTATATAATTAATATTCGAAAAAAAAAATATGAATTGCAACCTACAATTTTTTTTTATAGATATCTATATTTATTATGTCCTGCTTTTTTGCGAATTCTCAATTTGAATTTTTTCTTCCTGGAGGTTTTCGAATGATCATTAAAAAGCATCAAAATGATGGTTTAAGGCGCCGTCTATGATGTGCAAAAAAGCAAAATTTGAAATATATATATTTTACTCATTTTATTGAAACATTTGGGCTGGCAATAGTCAAAACATATTAAGGGGACCGGGAAAGCAAAATTCAACTAAAAAATCGATTTTTACTTTTTATATCATTAAATAGTTTAAACTTTTATCTTTCCAACGATGTGTCACACATGTTTATATATAAAAAAAATAAGTGTTGAAATTAATCATTCTTTCTAAGAGTACTTCACAGCTTAATGGCCATTTAAATCTTTAATTGACTTTTTCTAAAAACTTGGATTTTTTATGTTTTTGTTCCTTTTTTTTTCAATATCTATTAAACTTAAGAACTCAGATTTTTATTTAATACTTATATTATAATATATTGTATACTTTAACACAGGGATTTAATGATTTGTTGAGAATTATGTATTTTACGCAGTGAAATCTTACCAAAAATGCTAATTTAAAAACGACTTTCAATAAATAATTAATAATTAATTTTGAGTTTTACTTAGAAAGAAATGGTCTATTAAAATACGTAAATCATATTATTTTAACTACTCTAAAAAATCTAGACCTCTATCTTTCACCATTTCTAAGAAAAAGGGACATAAAGTTGGTGAATTCAACATGGCGGAAATATGGCTTTCTTGGTCCCCTTAAACGAGTGAAATGGCCATTTTGGCACGAAATGACACATGAATAGAAGTGACATAGTCATTCTGTAGCATTTTAACAATCAGGTACCAAACTTCAATTTGGATACAGACCCTAAAATAGGCTCATTTTAAAATAATTAATTTCTCTGAAACTAATCTTACCAATTTCAAAAAAATTTGTTTTTAGGCTAATTGAAGGGTGTAGAATTTATTTATGATGTCAAATTTGGTCATCTCTATTGAAAAACACAAAGTTTGGGTTCGTTTTGATTTGTAAATGGCCCCCTAATCAAATTTTATATACACCATTTAAAACTAGATTTTATTCCCAATCGTTTGGTACCAGTAACTTTCGTCTACAATAGTTTGTTACAGATTTAGTAGGGGTATTTACTTTTTTTTTTCCTCGACTGTACAAGTATACATTCGTTCATTAAAATAAATAAATAAAATAAATAAATAAAAATAAAACAAATAAAATAATTTAAAATCTTCATCGAATTTAAAGTTTTTATCTAAAATCTCTAAAACATTAAAAAATATAAGTAAAATTTTTTATAGAAGGCCCAGAAAAAAAAATCATCATACTCTGATTTTAAAAGATTAGTTGAAAAGGTGACAAATTTGGTTAAATAAATGTAAGATATTTTAAAAAATAACTAGCTATTTTCTATTGTACAAAAAATTCATGAGAATTATGTTGTACATGCTAATGTAAGCAATTTATTATAGTATTGAATTATTTATTGTTTAGGAATTCTTGATATATAGGTATTGAATTTGGAATTTGGAAAAAATATGTCATTATTAGTTGCGTTCGGAATTATATAAATACGTAGCACCTATAGTCGTCGTCGGGTCCGTCCGTCTGTTTTTCCGTCTGTCTGTCCGTCTGCCCGTTTATAACAGCGCCAAAACTACCCAACCGATTGGTTTGAAATTTAATATATGTAATCGTTGCAGAATTTTGTCGAGTCATTTAAAATTTTATGAAAATCGAAGCAAAACTTAAAAAGATATTAATAAAAGTTTTCTTCATTCTATTAGATCACATCATGCGTAATTAATTCAATGATATCCCATGATAGGTAAAGATTCTAGGTTGCCATGGTGATTATTCTATTAAATCCTATCATACGTAATTAATTCAGTGATATCCCGTGATAGGAAAGGATTCTCGGTTGCCATGGTGATTATGTCCTATTTAAGATGGGGTCATATTATTTTCGTATTAGTGAATTTAATATGTATAATCGTAATAAATTTTGTATTTATGCATTTTTGCAACAGCTATTGCACCAAGACCTGAATATTTATGAAACTAGTTATAATACGTATGCTCCTCATTTGACACTTTTGACGTACAATTTCCAACTTGTTATTGTTTTTAATTGTTTTAAAATAAATATTCCCCTCTCCCAACACGCACACACATATAAGCTCTATACGGCGAAATGCAGTCCTGATCCTGGAAAAAGAAGAGGCAGCCTGATTATTTAAAGGCGGTAGCAAGGGGTGGAGGATGTTGAAAGTAGAAAATAATGATCATATTTTAGGAATTTTTTGCGATTTGCAATAACAATGCGATTATAATAACAACTATTGGAGTTTTTTACTAAATATAAAATTTTCTATACAGAGTGTTTCGAATGTTTTCTTTTCTTTTAAAGTATGCTTCTTCATTGGCATTGATGTAAATGAATATCCTGAAAATGCAGTAACAACTAGGCGCTTGCATCGCTTGCATTCATAAAACTTAAAAGCTTAATGCAACTCTCTAGCGTATTGGCTACGGCGAAGCATAGCGTGAGAGATTTTTTAAGATTTAAATATTTATACAAATTGTGGCATTTTTACGCAAGGAAAAATTCAAATCAGCCCTATAAAAAAGCCTTAAAATGCGACGTGTGTGAAAAATCGGAAAAAGAAAAAAAAATCGTTCGTAGCGCCGCCGGTCGTAAATAATTTAATTCTGAACGTTTGTATTAAGCTTTAAATGAAATCGATGATCTGTTCTCGAGCAATCTGAGCGCCTGGGTAAAGATAATGTCGTTTCCAGAAAAATACGTTTATTTCTCAAGAAATTGCTTCACCTCAGTAATTATTTTCTTTAACATTTGAAGACATATTGGAAGTTTTAAATAACAATAATGTGAGATTTAGAAAACATTTTTCATTAGATTACAGAAATCGATAGTTATAACTATTTTTTTTTTTGTAAAATATTTACAAGAATAATTAGATTAATTAATCAAAAATACTCTTATGAAAATATCACAATTTTTATAAGAACAATGTATTTAAATGTATTAAGATCCTCTCTGTAAATGCAAAGGCTTTTATAGTTGAAATTTTTTTTTTATATAACTTTCAAAAAGAAAAGTTATATACCTATGTAAATGATTAAGGAAATTACCCCTTTTTGAAAATATTTAGCTTCGACTGTTTCTCTAGGCTTTCTAAATTTGATCGATCATTGTATTTTGTGTGGAAAGAAGAATATACTTTTATTAATAAATAGAGTAAATAAATTTTATATTACATTTTCTTCAATGGTACTTAAAAGTACAGTAGTGAAAAAATAAAGTAAACACCTCTTACTAACTCTGCAAAAAATTATCGTAGAAGAAAGTTACTGGTACTACACGATTTGTAATAAAGTCTACTTTTAAATGATGTATATAAAATTTGCTTAGGGGACCATCTACATATTAAAACGAACCAGAACTTTGTTTTCTTTCTATAGCAGTACAGCATAAATGACAGCATTATGAATTCTGACAGCATAAATGAACTCTACACCCTTCAATTAGCCTAAAAACAAATTTTTATGCAATTCGTATGATAAGTTTCCGAGAAATTAATTATTTTAAACCGAGGGTATTTTAGGGGCTGTATCCAAATTGTTAGGTATTCGATTGTTGACCGAGAGAGCCCCCTTCTTGATCAAGGCAATTTAAGCACCACTCAAGCAGTCATCGAAGACTGCTAGATTACAGGATAGCATAAGAAATTTCCAAAATATCTAGTCACTTCTATCATAGACCAGCATTTTGCCGTTTTTTAAGCATAATTTGAAAACTACTTGGAAGAAAAATGTGAAATTTTGGATTTCCATAAAGCAGGACTTAATAAATGTAAACCCACCAATAAAATTGTAGGTTGCAATTCATACTTTTTTCGAATATTAATTTCATAATTCATAATTCATATCATAAAATTATAAAAAATGCAAATTCAACGTATTTATGTTTGGGTATTTTAGTATTATTGCTACGCCAAAAATTAGCACTTTAGGAGTATAATTTCAGGAGATATTAATAAAAATATGAAAATGTAATTTATCATTAGAAGCACTAAATTTTGAATGTTTATAATTCAAAAACTTATCATTCAAATGACTTGAAATTTGGTATCTAGGCATTGTTTAAACCGAAGATTTGAAATATCTTGTTAAAATTGGGTATTACCATTGAAAAAAATGAAGCTAGGGTTCGTTTTAATGTGAAAATGGTCCACTAAGCAAATTTTATATACAAATTTAAAAGTAGACTTTATTTCCAATCGTTCGGTACCAGAAACTTTCTTCTACGATAATTTGTTGAGGAGTTAGTAGGAGGTGTTTACTTTTTTCTCCCCACGACTGTACCTTCAGTGCATAAGGGGTTGAGTTTTAAGTCTGGTTTAGCGGCAATTAACTTTTGTAATAATTCAAATTTTAAAAACTCGTTTTTGTACTATATTCTAGTCAGGGACGGAACCTATGGCATGCGATAGAATATTTTTTGCGTGGCGTTCATTAAGGTACAGTAGAGCGCCGATTATCCGAACAAGTGGGGACCGACCCTAGTTCGGATAAGCAAAAGTTCGGATAAGCAAAAGTTCGGATAAATGGACAGACAATTTAAGGGATGTTCCTGACTATACTAAAACCTTCACACTTTATCCAGGCTTAGGACTGGCAGCACCAGTTAGTGCTAGCGTCTTTAAAAACTGGTTTTTTTTTTTGTTTTTTTTTTTTTTTACCTTTTTATCATTTAAAATTTTGTTTTTCTCTTTTTATCATTTTCTGAACTCCAGAGATTATAATTTAAGTAAGAAAGCTTTCGATTGTTGCTTGCTTCAAAGAAGACGTTCTTTCCAATGCTGCCATATCTCGAATTCTTCTTAATAAGTTAGTTGAATAGGATCAGCGTTCTTCTGCCGTTCGAGCCATTTCATAGCTGTTTCCAAACATTCAAAGGCTTCGTTATGTGATGGACCTGGGTCCTTTTCAGAGCATTCGTTTTCATTTCTTCAATTTCCTTTTCATCTTAAATCTCATCCACAATCTCATCATCATTAAAAAAAAAAAAAAAAAAAAATGAGAGAAATAGGCTGTTTGGATAAATGAAAATTCAGTTAAAAAATTTTTTTGAGAGAAAAATGCTGTTCGGGTAATTGGAAGTTCGGTTAACTGGAGTTCCGATAATCGGCGCTCTATTGTATTTAAAACAAAGTAGGATGACATTAAACAAAATACACAAATTTATTTATTTTTTAATAAATTGAAATATAATTTATTGAGTTCCAATCTATATCAGTATGGTCTCTTTTATTTATTAAATTTATATCTATACAGTTTCCGTTTTTATTAATATTAAGTAAAGCAAGAAATTATATTTAATAAGAGCAATCATTAAATAACTATATAGAATAAGAAATATTTCATTAAATAAAATAACATTTCAGGTCCAAATTATATTTTTCGGACTTGAAAAAAATCCGGAAATCCGGAAGGTACGCAAATTAAAAGAATATTTTCAGAATACCAAAAAAAAAAAAGAATCATCGGGCATTTTAAGCAAAAATGCCAGTCCAATGAAATTATAGCGATTTGGTATCAAATTTGTCATGATTGCGAGCCATTATTTTTGGAAATGAATGATATGAAAAACTCATATAGAAAACAGTTGTAAGATGATTCAATTCGGCTTACATTCTGTTAAAAATAACTAGGTATGAACCCGATATAAGTTATTTGGCATCCAGGATGCTATAAGAGAAATCGCATTTACTTTTTTATTACTTTATGAAATATAATTGTTACTATAATTATTGCAGTGTAGTACCTACATGTATGTTACCTACATGGATTTTAAACTTAAGAACAAAATAATTTGGATTTATTATTTTTATTTTTTTTTCTTTTTAACCCGATATCAGTTATTTTACATCCAAGATGTAATAAGAAAAATCGCATCTACTTTTTTATTACTTTCTGAAATGTAATTGTTACTATAATTATTGCAGTGTAATACCTACATGTATGTTACCCATACGGTTTTTTAGGTAGATTTCGTATGAAATACTACCTATTGGGATCGTTCCTATGTTGGAATTTCTGAAAAAATTTTGCAGATCTACACCGATCATGACTCCTAGAACCCAAAACCACCATCAGTAAAAAACTTTATATATCTATCTATCTATCTATATATATATATATATATATATATATATATATATATCACTTTCTTCTGGACACGATAACTTTCGTAATTCTGCACCAATCTCTTCCAAACTGATACATAAAATCAAAGGGCATAAAATCTCGGTCAAGTTCGTTAATGGGCAAAATCGGACCAAGGGGATGGAAATAGGGAGGGGTTTTGTGAAAACAGAAAACCCCCCATAACTCTTAATTTTTGTACATATCAAATCAATTTAAAGTTTTTATTACTTCTAAAAATAGGGCCAAAATTTTATGTATCACAGATTTTTGATAAAGTTAAAAATGGGCTCAAGGGGCGCAAAAAATAGGGTTTTTGGGAGAAAAAAATTCATAACTTCGTCAATTCTCAAGATATCAATTCCAATTAATTTTATTATAAATCTCCATAATATTATCTACAACTTTTATATTCACATGTTTTTGATAGGACCAATTCGTACCGCAAAAAAATTAAAAACGAAAACAAAAAGGGGGTTTGAAGAAGTAAAAAATCCATAACTCCGTCAATTCAAAAGATATAAAATCCCCATGAATTTATCATATATCTTCTTAATATTGTCTACAACATCTATATAGACAAGTTTTGGATAGGACCAATTCTTACAGCAAAAACAAATTAAAAATACATAGCGGTTGAAGAAAAAAATCATCTAAGTAAGGGTGTATTCAAATCCAAACTGCGTATTTTCTGACTCATTTTACAATTCATTTTTGCTCTCAAAGGCTTCCAATTGGTACGTTTTCTTACTCAGAAACTATATAATGTACCGTAAGGGTCGATGTTTTGATAGAGGCAGAATATATTTTTAAAAATGCTGTTAAAGTGGGCATTTTGAACCGAATTTCCCGAAGCGGATTGTGTTGGAAAAATCATTGCATTAAGGATGCACTCAAATCCAAACTGCTTATTTTCTGACTCATTTTTAAATTCATTTTTGCTCTCAAGCGCATTTAATTGGTAGATTCGTTTATTCAGAAACTATATAATGTACTGCAATGATAGATTTTTTGATAGAGGCAGAATATATTTCAAAAAATTATGTCAAAGTGGGCATTTTGAACGGAATTTCCCGAAGCAATTGTGTTATCACTTTCTTCTGGACACGATAACTTCCACAATTCTGCACAAATCTCTTCCAAACTGATACATAAAATCAAGGGACATAAAATCTCGGTCAAGTTCGTTAATGGGCAATATCGGACAAAGGGGATGGAAATAGGGAGGGGTTTTGTGAAAACCGAAAAAAACCCCATAACTTCTTAATTTTTGTACATATCAAACCAGTTTAAAGTTTTTATTACTCCTAAAAATAGAGCCAAAAATTCATGCATCACAGATTTTTGATAAAATTTAAAATAGGATCAAGGGGCGCAAAAAATAGGGTTTTTGGGAGAAAAAAATGCCTTACTTCGTCAATTCTCAAGATATCAATTCCAATTAATTTTATTATAAATCTCCTTAATATTATCTACAACTTTTATGTTCACAAGTTTTTGATGGGACGAATTCGTACCGCAAAAAAAAATTAAAAACGAAAACAAAAAGAGGGATTGAAGAAGTAAAAAATTCATAACTCCGTCAATTCAAAAGATATAAAATCAACATAAATTTATCATATATCTTCTTAATATTATCTACAACATCTAGATAGACAAGTTTTGGATAGGACCAATTCTTACAGAAAAAACAAATTAAAAATACATAGCGGTTGAAAAAAGAAATCATCTAAGTAAGGGTGTATTCAGATCCAAACTGTCTATTTTCTTACTCATTTTTAAATCCATTTTTGCTCTCAAACGCATCCAATTGCTAGATTCTCTTATTCAGAAACTATATAATGTACAGTAATGATCGATTTTTTGATAGAGGTAGAATATATTTCCAAAAATTATGTCAAAGTGGGCATTTTGAACAGAATTTTCCGAACCGATTGTGTTAGAAACGAAAAATATTGCCCTACTGAGAAAATAATTGTTTATTAATCAAGTTTTAATTAATTGAAAGAAAAATAAAAACACAGGTCGCTTATAAATCTTTTCAAAAATCACGTCAGCATGTTTCATATATATATTTTTTTTTATTAAAAATTAATCTGAAAATGTGCCAGAAAATTTCGTGTTGTTGAGTATGGAAAAATATTTTTTTAATATCGCCTTAACACGATTCTGATAAAACCATCTATTTTATAAAAAGGAAATAAAAACTCGTCAAAAGCAGACGGATAAAACTGTTAAAGTGGATTTATATCTAATAATGATTTAGTTTTTGTTGGTGAAATTAATATACTTAACTTCGAAATCTACCTCTGCCTGTAGGCCGGGCCGGCAGGGATTTTTTTAAACCTAAATATTTGGATATACTATTTTTATTTACATTGGACTCCAAAAGTTAAGGTACAGGGACTGGATGCTTTCGAAATTATACGGTTTGTCGAATATCTACCAACATTATTCGCGGATTGTTCTTGAACTTCTGGGATGTAAAGAACATGTTTGATTTCATATTTCTCGGTGAAGATTTATCGAAGGTACAATTAGGGGGCTAATAATAAATTTAATAATAAAATAATATTTGCATCACCTATGTATTTGGGTCCTGATCAACGTTTGTATGCATTTGTGTAAGCATAGCACTCATATTCGTGAAGATGTTAACGTTTTTGTGAAAAATTCAAAAGTTTTTTGTTTTTAGCATACAGAGTTTTCAACCAAATTTAACACAACTTTTCAAAAACCTGACAAAGAACAGTAGCAACAGTATACTGCAATTAAAACATGAATATATTGAATATTTGATGAGATATGGGCACTTGTATGAAATAATTTTTAACTGAGCATGCGTGTAAGATTTCAAAATTTTTATTTCATAATGTGGTAGCCAGCTATTTTGGGTACCTTCTGTAAAAAGTCCAGTCAAATATTGTGAAAACTCAGAAAGATATAGTGAGTTGATTGAAAAGTTGTGGAAAAACCCTTATAATAAAGCTATTTTTAGAGAGCAACTCACTATATCGCCCCTATCTTTGAGAAATTTCTCGATATTTGACTGGACATTTTAGATAAGTTGCCCTTAATTATGACTACCAAATTATGAAATAAAAATTTTGAAATCTTTATATACTATAAACTATCAAAAAATGATTAAAAACCCCCAAATTTCTTGAAAGTTTCAAAACAGTATCCCCCCTACCACTTCAATTGAAAAACACATAAAAGTCTACCTTATCTGAATATTTTATTGATGAATCTTCACCAAGAAAATGCATTGAAAAAACGAAATTAAGATTTGCTTATTAATCTTAGTACCTCTGGCGCCTAAATAATATCTGCAAATAAAACAGATTGTATTTAGTTTTCTTATGCATTATTATTTTTAATTTTACCTTTCAATTCACAGAATTGAATTTAAAAGAAATCGGAGTAGAGTACAATGCGTAATACATTCAATCCGCCACAACGGCGATAAATAAAATTATTGTTAACTTTTAAAAGGCAAAGGGAGTGAGGGCGGAGGTTAATTAAAAAACATAATAAGAAGAAATAAGTGTATTGTGGACTTATATTAATTTGAATTAGTGAGTTGTATAAATTAACTTACTTTAAGCCTATAATGTTTAGGATAACTCTAGGATAGATGGCCATAGAGGAGAGATGGCCAGTCTAAATATTTCCAAAACTTGAACATAGATTGCATCATAAACTTTGTTCGTAGGATATAGTTCAACGAGTTCACTTATTGCGAAGTGAATCTGTGTTTTTCGATTGTAAAAGTAAGTGAAATTTTAATGTTTATTTTATTTAGTGGTTGAATATTTTTGTCAAGTTGGAAATCTGAATGTTTTGTAGTACGTACGATATATTTTGTTTTACTATATGGTCTTTTAAGGCACACATACAATCCAATCTTTGCTTCTAAGCCTAAATCAAAGATGTACAATGACGGTGTGACGCTTTAAATTGGATAACTATCTGTCTTTCAATGGAGGATATTCCCTCTCCTTTTTGATCACGTGGTCAAGGTAAAAACTTCTAGCGTAAAGAAGGGAAGGCTCCGTAGACGTGTAATATAAATCTCCGTTAGCCAATGAAACAGTTCATGAGGCAAAGCAGTAGTATCTTCCCTTCTTATCAGTTAGAAGTTCTTTGGGTAAATTACCGGTATCACGTGACTTTTTTCAGCCTCGAACCCATATTTGGAATATCCTCCATTTCAGGATAGATGGCCACGTCAATCGAGGAGAGATGGCCACCTGTAATCATTAATTCAAAATTATACGGAGTGAGGATTTTAACCAATATAATTATATAACTTTTATGTTTATAATTATATTAATTGATGTAAGTGTTTAAATTTTAACTAATATAAATATTGCGATATTAATAATATAACAGGACCTAACGATGTAATTTTTTTTTTTTCAGAAAATATTGAAAAATCTTGGAAACTTTCATCTCAAGAACAGATAAAGTTGATAAATAAACTTAAAACCGTGAAAAAGTCAAAAATAAACTCGAGAAAAAAACAACAACAACAAAAAAAACAAGACTTCCAGCAACGAAGGAGATGAAATGCATTTGAAATCAGTGTTGATTTCAGGGAGTGGCCCGGGGGGGGGGACACTCCCCCCGGAGCAATGAGATGTCCCCACCGGAAGATTTGAGATTTTGTGTTTTCAAGGGTCAAAAAGTGCAATTTCCCCCCGGAGCCACAGTAATCCATCCCGGAGAAAAGTGTCTGAATTCAACACTGATTTGAAATTACCAGATTCTATAGACTCCGCGGGAATAGAATTGGATGAGGATCACTGTGTTGGTTGTGGAGAAGAATACAATACCAAAAAAAAAAAAAAAAAATGGTTGGATATAATGCATAAGGTGCTTGAAGTGATTCCATGAAACGCGTACAAACTATCAAACAATTAAAAACGTAGTAAATTTTTACGAAAAGTGAAAGATTGAAATTATACTTCAAATTTTGTTTATTCCAATTTTATTTACTCATTTCCCGTTATATAATTAGGGTTAGTTGGGGTAACTGGGCCATAGGCTATTTTATAAAAAACTGTTGATGTTTTTTAAGTTTTAGCTTTTGTGAACAATGCACCTTAATCTCTACTTCCTAAAACAACGTGTGTCAACTCAATCATAACTCTCACTTTGCTGTGATAGGTTGTCAAAAATGTACGTTTCTTTTTTTAAAAACAATATGGTTGAACTTCCTCGGCTTTTTATTAAAATACTGTAAGTACTTTTATTAAACAATCTTTTTTTTTTAAAGATTAGGCAAACTACATTAATATTATTAGGTATCTATACATATTTACTTCATGTTTCAAATGTAAGCCGGGTGTCCCAGTTACCCCATAATTTTTTCAAGAATGGGGTAACTGGGACATGTATCAGAGGTAACTGGACCATGCCGGATCCAGTTACCCCAATAGTTATAAATATTTTTTTTTTTTAGTTTCTCTTACTACGGGAAATAAATTTCTCCATTGTTTTTTGATCACAATAAAGAAAATTACAGAATACCTTATTAAAATTACGTAATAAAATTTTAAAAAATCATATTGGGTGGTATCAAACCAAATTTGACCCCTTGAGAGGCGGTGATGCCGTTATGGCATCACATAATTTTAATCACTAATTGCCACATTGCCACCGGAATTTTATAATGAAAATTTCACCTTTATTAAGTACGCGAAAATATACTTTTACTTATTTACAAATAGATTCTCTTGTAAATACTGGTGTCATTAAATTATTTCAACATTTTACGAATGCAAGTACCTTGCCCTTGAAAGCGAGATAGCCAAACCTTGAAATTTTACGATACACAAAAGTCGCATTCTATAGGGAAACTTTTATTGTTCCTACCACTATTTTAAAAATAATATCTTCATCGCACCTCTCTTTAGAATATGTTAAATAAAATGATCATGAAGGTAACTCATTAAGGGTTCTGGTAGGAACAATAAAATTTCCCCTCTATAATACGACCCCTGGATACAGGTAAAGTACTTAAGTACCTACGTAGTCGTTTGTTCATAGATTTACCTTGCTATTTTTTCCTTTAAAATACTCATGTGACTTTTATACTTATTACCTATATTAAAGTACATAAGTACTTGCTTGATTTTTATGTTTTAGGTATAAATAAATCTAATATTTTCACTTTTAGCGCTTTTTTTAGACACATTGACAGCAAAGGGTTCCTCTTTGGTTGATGTATAATTTACATGATCTGCCTGATTTAAATTTTTTCAAGTTGCTTACACTTTTTTCAAACAGGACCTGATATCCCATATGAAAAAAAAAAATAAATAAACGCACGCGTGTGGAACATACACCCTCCTGGTCCACTTACCCCATTTTTATGGGGCAACTGGACCCATGAGGAAAGAAAGATGAAATATTCATATTTTTATATTTTTAAATATTAAAATGTAATTTTGAGCATTTCTGTCTGATAGAGGAAATATAACTGAACACATTTACAGAAGTTCAGGCTTTAATTCAAATGAACATTAGCTTTTTGAAGCTGAATTGTCAGGAGCTCCAGATTCACATTGTAAAATCATGGCCCAGTTGCCCCAACTAACCTTACATCTTTACAAATTGCTATATGTTTTTCATGATTAACTATATGAAATGTGTTATTTTTTGCTATTTTAACTTCAGTTTTCCTTTCTTATATCCGATGGCCTGAAGGAGAGATGGCAATCAGACATTTTAATTTCAATTTTGTGTCCCACTTTTTGTTCTCAATATTTAATTATGTTTTTCCCAAAATATGATGAGTATACGTATAAAAATTTTAAATATGCATAAATATTTCTTGTATTCGCATTTTAAGAATTTTTATTTCAATCTTTAAAAACTATGGCCATCTATTCTAGAGTTAATCTAAATTTTTCGCCTACAAAATGTTTGACACCACTGTTTCCGAATACATTTTTTTTCTAGTTAAATTGCAAAATTTCTGGTGTTAAATAAGACGATAACTTCTATTAAAAAATAGCTGTAACTCTGCTGTCCACGGGCCCGCATTCCTACTTTAAGCAATTAAAAAACATATATACCGAGTTTTTTTTAAAAAAGCTTTTTTTAGACTAAGTCAAACAGCTTGAATTTTAATGCACTGTGCATTTACCGTAATAATAAAATAAATAAGTAAGTCCAAATTTTATCAGGCAGATATCAATGTATAGAAAACTTTTCAATTTTCCATTATAGGAAGCCGTACATAGAACAAATCTTTAGTTGTTTTTATTTGGCCGTCTAACTGTTGACAAATGATGAGTAAGTAAAATTGAGAGTGTTAATGGCCATACAAAACAAACAAGTCGGGAATTGTTCGTCAAACATGGCAAATGTGGAGTGTTCGTACTATAACTAGTTTTATAAATATTCAGATCTTGGTGCAATAGTTGTTGCACTCTTATGCAAAAATGCATGAATACAAAATTTATTACGATTATTTATAATAAATTCAGTAATACGGAAATAATAGGACGCCATCTTAAATCGGACGCAATCACCATGCAAACGAAGAATCGTTACCTGTTATGGGATGTCTTTGAATTAATTACGCATGATAGGATTTAATAGAATGAAGAAAACCTTTATTAATATATTTTCTAGTTTTGATCCGATTTTCATAAAATTTGAAATGACTCGATAAAATTCTGCAACTATTATATACATTAAATTTCAAGCCATTCGGTTGGGTAGTTTTTGCATTTTTATATGCGGGCAGACGGACAGACAGACGGGCAGACCAGACGACCTTGTATAGGCGCTACGTATTCATATAATAACGAACGCACCTAAAATGAAAGCATGTATTAGTTTTAATAATACTGTTTCATTTATTTAGTTAGTCCTATATAAAATACTAGGGGGCTCTGCCCCCTACGAGCTACGCTCGCCAACCCCCGTTCAGGCACACCAAAATCCAAAAAGCACGCTAATTTGATCGGCTTTAAAAATATTGAATTAAAATAAATAATAAAAAAAAAACAGTAGCGATCTCTCTGTAAACGGGTTTCCATTCGTTTTCCTTGGATTGAGGATTTTTAAGACCAAATCTGCTGCTGTTAAGAGATACAATGGCTGCTTTCGTATTTAATTAAAAAATTAGTTAGACATTAGAAAATATGCTAATGTAAAGTGAAATAAGTAAACAGTGTCATTGTCTCCCGGTATTTTTTAACAGCGCTTTAAGATAGTTTTTTTTAAATAATTCATTTTAAATGTATCGTTTTAAATCTGACGTAATTTACACCAAAGTTTTATTTTTCTTATTAATATTCAGGTGCAAATACTTTTGTTGTTAGTAGGAGTTAGTACGGGGGTTTACTTTTTTTTTCCCCCACGACTGTACTTTTCATGCAAAATACTTTGCTGGATTACATTCAGTAAGTACAGCGAAATAGTCGAAGCTGAATGTTTTGTAATGTGGTTATTTTCTCAACCATTTACCGTGTGTCCCCAAAATGACTGATGGATTTTAAAATTCAATAACTTGCAAACGGTGACAGATATTAAAAAAATTCTTGCAGGAGGGTTTTGTATGATTTCAGGAGTTTTTTTTACTGTGATTCTTGATTTTAGTTCAAATTTCAGACAATAGAGGGCTCTGAGAGCTTTAGGTGCTCAGTCCAAACCCAATTTTTGGTACTTCGGGATCCATTCAATGCATTTTAATCTCCTTTTTTCCGCTTGGAAGAAGAAAAGTTCCGAAAAATTGAGCCTGGATTTAGCGGTTATTGCTTGCAGTGTCATCTATCGATGCTATTTGTAACTAAAACTGAGAATAGCAGCATAAAAACTCCTGAGATCTTACATAACACTCCTGCAAGAATTTTTTTAATATATGTCACCGTTTGAAAGTTATTGAATTTTAAAATCCATCAGTCATTTTTGAGACACCCGGTATATGGATTTAGCTTTTCTCTTATTAAGTATTTAGCTTTTCTCTTATTTAGGATCTAGCTTTTCTCTTATTAAAAAATGTTATACTTAAAATTTACAACTACAAAAGACTTCCCGGTTACAGATAGGATCACAATACATGTATTTACACTGTTCTCGTAAGAATTGTGAGATTTCCATAACAGCTTTTTTTTGTTCATTAAATTATTGTTGTAAATATTTTACAAACGAAAAAGAAAAAAACTCTAATTACCAATTTATTAAGTTTTATTTAAAAATCTATCTAAAAATCAAAATGCTATTATATAAGTTGTTTTGGATACCTTCAGACATTAACGAAGATAATTATTGAAGAAGAGCAAATTTCTGATTTATAATTCGGGACATAAAGGGTTAAATTTTATTAAATCGTACGGGTTATGTTAGTTAAAAAAAAGTCTAAAAAACACGTCAGTATTAAAAACAAAATTCTACTGCTAAATAAGTACATACATAGGAAAAAATAGACTGTTATTTAAAATGTCGTCTGTTAAGTAGGGTGTAAAAAAATCATGAATTTTTTTTTAATAAAAAAAAATCGGATTTTTTTTAATTTAAATCGGATTTTTATGATTCTTTTCCCAGCGTTCAAATATTGAATAGCTACCAAGAGTTTTACGTTTCCAAAATAATTAAACCACTAATTGCTAATATAATCTATGTTTTTACACTTTAATTAATAAAATTATAATTATTAGTTAGCAGTTACAGAAATTATAAAAATTTCAAATTACTAGTTTCATTAATTAGTATGATACAATAATATTATATACATTAATATTGTAATAATTATGTAAAACTTTATTAACTACTAGTGATATTTAACATTTATTAAATTTATTAATAACTGCATTTAATATTGAATAGTTATCACTACTTCAAATTAATAATTATTAAACAATAAACTCTCTGATTAGGAACATATTATACATTTTTAATTTTTAATTATTAAAATGATAATTAACCCTTTGCACTCCGTTGTCGCCTCTCCGACGACATTGTAAGGTAAGTGAAAAACTCCGTTGTCGACGCTGCGGCGATACAGTAAGGTAAGTGCAAAACTCCGTTGTCGCCGCTGCGGCGATACAGTAAGGTAAGTGAAAAACTCCGTTGTCGCCGCTGCGGCGACATCATCTTACCTTGAAAATTTTATTTTTGGCACCAGTAATAAAATAAAATAAGCCTTATTTAATTAGAGCATTTTTTTAAATTGTGTACTTGAAGGAAACTTCTTTTAAATAAGTGGTGCCGATTGAATAAAATATTTGTGTAACGACGCGGAGTTGCTGGTAGTCCACAGTGAAAATGACGCGGAGTTGCTGGTAGCCCATACTCAAAATAACGCGGAGTGCAAAGGGTTAATAATGTAGTTCATTTTAGAAAGAAAAAGGGGCAGGATGCTAGTTCCAAAAAAAAAGGGCACTATTTCATGAGAAAATATATTAGTAATATGTTTAGTAATGATACAAGAAAAAAAGAGAATAATTTGTAGTATGATAAATAGAGCGTTCTTAATTTTTAATAATTTTATGAATCACAAATTGAAAAATACAATTAAATAACATGTTTTAATAATATCCTGATTTTTCTAAAGAAATAAAGTTCTATTATTTTTGCAAGATCTTGGACACATGAATTTAGGAATACTGTTGAATGAGGAAATTTTTTACAAGAAATCTCTGGCACAACTACATGTGAATTTAACGATTTTTTTTTTTTAAGCCAGGGTGCATTTTGCCGATTTCAAAAGGGGCAGGGTGCGGCACCCAAAATTAATAAAAAATGCAAATAAGTCATTAAGTTCATAACTCATTAGTTAGTAGCACAAATAACAAAACTAACATATTATTTGCAACTCGTTTTGCATTTGTGCTTAAAAAAAATACTGTTAATCACCAAAATCTAAACTTACACACATGTATGTGTATGCTAAACAAAAAATTTATGAGAATGAGTTATAATTTATAATTCATACACACATTCAGAAACCGATTCATACACATATACAGAATAAATATAAAGATAGCCAGTTATATCTGAAATCCTCAAAGTATTTAAATAACAGCATTATTACATCTCAGTGGGGATTATTAGCTTTCAATGGTTCTTTTTTTTTTTTTAAAGAAAAGTTTTGCTGCCTTTTCAATACTTAATTAATTTTTTTATTTAGTATATATGACTTACAAAGTTAATAAATAAATAAATAAATAAATAAATAAATAAATAAATAATTCAACCTATACCGAAAAAGCTCTTGTTGTGCTTAACATTTTTATACCAATTAGCTCTTTTTCTCTTATGCATTCATTTACAATTTAGCTGTGAGCAGACGTCACTCTTTTATTCTTCTTGAACTCGCGATTGCTAGTAATTTATTATTACAAAAGTAGAACGAGAAACTAAGACACTGACTATTTATTCTTTTACTTGCAGAAATTTATCACACTTGCTATGTTTATTTTATATAAAATAATGCATAAATTGATTAGATAAAGGAAATTATGACATTACAAATTACATTAGATTTAAATATCATTTTAAAATGAAACTGTTTTATTTTGGATAAAACAATGCGTTTTACAAACTTAATTGTTTTTAATTTTTTACAATACTCAGTAATTAAGCTTAGAAACAATAATTTGAGCTCTTTTTTTTTTTGTTTGTTTATTCATAAGTCAAAATACCTGTAGAAACTTTCCAATTATGTTCATCTGAGATTTTAATACTTTTTTTGACATTTTAAATATTTATAAAAATTTGTGACTTTTAATCAATGATTTTTTTTTTAAAATCGGTTGATTAAAATCATGATTTAATCACTGATTTAAATCAACTGATTAAAATCGTTGACACCCTACTGTTAAGGAAGGCTGCGTACAATTCAAACAAAATTTGTGAATGGAAATTTCGTCTTATTTAATCGCAGATAAATATTACAAATTCTGGGATTAAATAAAAAGGTTACAAATTATGTAATTTATGTATTATATTATATTAAATATAGGGTAGGTAGGGGTAATTAGGATCACATTTCAACAATTAATTGCCAGAGAATGAAGTGGACTACATACTAATGTTATGCATAATTTTACTTAGTATGAAGTTGATGTCTCTTTAAATGTGTAAAGAATTATTTTTCAATGTACCATGTTACTTGGTAAAAATGTTTTTTTTTTCAAAAACTACCTCTTTGATCCCAATTACCCTTATGGGGGTAATTGGGGTCAGTGGTATTTTCTCTCATGCGTTATAAGATACACAGTCATAGGTAAACGGGATTAAAAGATCTCGGTGTGGGCTTTACAGCAAGATAATTTTGGTTTTACAACTACTATTCTCAGAGATACAGTATTCGAAAAATTAGTACGCCGGAAAAAACGTTTTTTAAGGGAGTTTCAATATTCATATATTTTACACTCTGTCTACAAAAACAAAATCAAATGCAAAATTTTCTGTTGGAAATTCATAGCCTTGTTGTATTACTAAAGAATTATTTTTTAATGTTTAAAAAAATCAATTATTTTAAAAACAACATGAAATGCAAGCAACGGGAGGGGGGGGGGGAGGGGGAATCAGGCAAAGCTCTTTGTTGTGAAGGAGGAAAATTTCATTTACATTGAAAGTGTTGAAGCCTAATTAGGCCTAAAACATGCAGTCAAGGCTAAAATTTGGAATAAATGCTAAGCTAAATAAAATTGTAAAATAAATGTTTTGCTAACACAAAATGTGGAGTAAAATAAATCAAACTGTATCAGATAGACAAGAAATTTGGTCACAGTGTTCTAAAGATGTTAAGGTTCGAATTAGGAATAATAATAATAAAAAAAAATTCTAAAATTCGGCATTTTTGTCATTTTTAGGTGCGTTTGTGACTATACAAATACGTAAAACCTATAGTCGTCCTGTAGTCCGTCCGTCTGTCCATATATAACAGCACAAAAACTACCCAACCGAATGGTTTGAAATTTAATATATACAGTCGTTGCAGAATTTTGTCGAGTCATTTCAAATTTTATGAAAATCGAATCAAAACTTAAAAAGATATTAATAAAAGTTTTCTTCATTCTGTTAAATGATATCATACGTAATGAATTCAATGATATACCATAATAGGTAATGATTCTAGAATGCCATAGTGATTATTCTATTAAATCCTATCATACGTAATTAATTCAGTGATATCCTATGATAGATAATGATTCTAGATTGCCATTGAAATTCCGTCCTATTTAAGACGGAGTTTTATTTAGAGGTCTGCACGGGCCGAAATTTCCAGGCCTGGGCCCGGCCCAACTCATAGAAAAAAAATTCGGACCGGCCCGGTAAAAAACTTAAAAGTTCAGCCCGAGTGCATTTCTACAAAACATTGATTTTTACGTCGATTTGGTTAAAAATGTGTTTCGTACGAGGAGTTCAAACCAAAAATATTTATCTTAACTTTTTTTTCATGTTTATAATCTTCATTTTTATAGAAATGCCACAGGCTGCGATATTTATTTTTTTAATGAATCTTTATTTCTTGTATGTAAATGTTTCAGTTATCATTAATATTATTAATCCATACTCCATGTATTGAAGTGTTAAAAATCTGAAAAATTCTATACAGTAAAATCTTCGAAGACGCAATTGCATAGAAAAGAAAAAAAAAATGCGTTATAACAAAGTTCCTTTCTTAGCAAGTGTAAATGTATTATATATTCTTTTCTTACGTATTAGTACATTAATTTTGCCTGGATCAACATGTTTTTCAGCTTAAAACAGGGATCCGTGGTTCCGTCATAGGCAGGTTCCTTTTCACGCGTTTTACTATATTTTAATAAGCGTAGAAATCTACTATTCTTTAAAAAGAATAAATTTTAATGTTTAAGTCTAGAACAATGACAATTTAAAAATTTATACATTTTTTGCAAAAATTTTTGGGCCAGGCTAATTTAACTGACCTTTGAGTGGGCAGGCCACGCTGAGACAGTTATTTTCATACGGGCTGTGCCAAAACTAGGACTGAAAATTTTTGGCCGTGAAGACTAGGAATGAAACCAGTCCCGGGTCTTCACAGAAAAAATTAGCTGGCCCGGCCCGAGCCTTCAGAAAAAAGTATGGCCCGGGACAGGTCTGGCCCGAAAGGAGTAGAGACCAGGCCCGGCCCGAGTGTCGTGAATGAAAATCGGCCCGAGCCCGGCCCGTGCAGTTTTTTTTTTTTTTTTTTTGTCAAAATAAGAGGTACTGAATCGCCTTTAATTAGATTAAGATGCATAAATATTATTGTACTCGTGATGCTAATCCAGTGACATCTTTAATTTTTTTCCCGGTCCGGTCAAGCGTCGGAAATGGTATAGGGTAGGGCGCGCGCCGCTTCTCTGCGAATTCGCGGCGGTCCATCAGATAATACGGACAATTTTTTCGCAATTAACCGAGCAGAATCTAAACGCACTCGTTTTGCACATTACTTTTTTAAAAAGTAATTTATCCCGCATTTTTTTATTGGGAGATAAAGAAATTTTTTGTAGCACTAATGAAGAGAAAAATAATGTCCCACAATCGACAATGTGACAGGTTTTAACAGTGCCGCCGGTTGTTTGCCGATATTATCAATCAAAATCTGGTGTAACAGACCAAATTTTGGAGTGTTTCACAAAATTATAAAACAATGCGGTAAAAGATCTCTTGTTCAATGCCAAGAAAAATGACTTTAAATATATTTACATTATGTAATATTATGTATGCAATTTATGTAAGTAATTATGTATGTAATTTATGTAAGTAATTATGTATGTAATTTATGTAAGTAATTATGTATGTAATTAATGTAATTAATTCTTCTTTTGTATTAATAATATTGTTATTGAACCAATGAACCAATGCAGTGTTTTGAAGTGCCTACAAAAGTCGTAATGCTTCGGTTTATTTTCCATCGACGGTGATCTGTCGAGTAGTCTTGATGCGTAGATTTTAGGTAGATTTCGTAAAAAATACTACCTATTGCAATCTCCCCTATGTTGGAATTTCTGAAATTTTTTTGCAGATCTACGCCGATGACCCCTAAGAACCCAAAACCACATCCAGTTCAAAACTTTATTATCTATCTATCTATATCACTTTTTTATGGACATGATAACTTCCGCAATTCTGCACAAATCTCTTCTTAACTGATACATAAAATCAAGGGGTAGAAAATCTCGGTCAGGTTCGTTAATGGGAAAAATCGGACTAAGGGGTGGAAATAAGGAGGGGTTTTGTGAAAACCGAAGAAAACCATAACTTCTTAATTTTTATACATACCAAATCAGTTTAAAGTTATTATTACTTCTAGGAAAAGGGCCAAAAATTTATGTATCGCAGATTTTGGATAAAATTAAAAATGGGCTCAAGGGGCGCAAAAAATAGTGTTTTAGTTAGAGAAAAATAATAACTTCGTCAATTCTTAAGATATCAAATTCACTTAAACTTATTATAAATCTTATCAATATTATTTACAACTGTTATATTGACAAGTTTTTGATAGGACCTTACTGGAAAAAAAAAAAAAAAAAAAATTAAAAACGAAAAAAAAAAAATTGAGGGGGTGGGAGTGAAGAAAAAATAATTCATAACTTCGTCAATTCACAAGATATCCAATCCGCTTATTTACTATACATCTTATCAATATTATCTACAACGTTCATACTGACAAGTTTTTGATAGGATCAACTCTTACAGCAAAAAAAAATATAAATAAAATAAAATAAAATAAAAATAAACAAATAAAAATAAACAAAATTATCGTATTAAGGTTGTAGTCAAATCCAAACGGCTTATTTTCTGGCTCATTTTTAAATTCATTTCAGTTCTAAAGCGCATCCAATTGAAAGGTTCTCTTATTCAGAAACTATATAATGTGCTACATTGGTCGCTTTTTTGATAAAGGCAGAATATATTTCAAAAAATGCTGTCAAAGAGGGCATTTTGAATCGAATTTCAAGAAGCGATAGTGCTGGAAACGAAAAAATGGTCGTATTGAGAAAATAATTATTGTAAATCATGTTCTAATTAATTGAACGAAAAATAAAAACACAGGTCGCTTATAAATCTCTTCAAAAAATCACGTCATCAAGTTTTATGTTTTTACTTTTAAAAAGGACTCTGAAAATGCGTCAGAAAATTTCGAGTTGTTGTGCGGGGAATTTTTTTTTTTTTTTTTTTTTTTTTTTAATACCGACTTAATATGATTTTGATAAAACGAGCTCCTGCAGAAAAATGAAATTAAAAATTCGTTAAAAGCGACCAGGTAAAATTGTTAAACTGGGTTTATCTCTAATCTTCATTCATTTTTTGTTGGTGAAATTAGTATTTAACTTCGAAATCCACCACCGCCTGTAAGCCGAACCGGCAGGTATTTTTTGCATTGTAGTGGGATTTGCATGCAAACTCCGGAACATTGGACTGGTTCCATGCCAAGCAACCTGAGGGTAGAGTGGTAGGAAATAGATAAAGTGGCTCGGATCCTAAAATTTTTTTGAAATATAAATTAAATAACATTGTTATTAGTTAGCATTTTTTTTCTTTTTGTTTTACTAAAAATACGAAATTAAAAGAACGTTGTTTCTTTTAGCATAAAATTCTAATCTATTTAAATTCTTTAAAAACTGAATACAATTAATTCAGTTCAAGGTATTGTTTGTATACCAAACAAATGTTTATAGCGTTTAATCTGGAATTTTCTTAGTTAGGACGAAAACTGCCCTCCCTTGGAAGTCCGCACTAATGTCTGCTTACTGTAGTACATTTAAAATTGCGGCTACCTTATTGCGGGATAGCTTATTTTGATATCTCATAATGGGTGAAATGGATCAAATTGTGAAAATAAAATCGAGAGATTTTTTTTTTCTAAGAAATGACAGAAAAAAATGTTACGGGAACATTATAAATTCAAATAATAACAACAACAACAATAATAATTAAACTAGTTCAGAATGCTAAAATTCCTCCTAATAATCTAAAATTAAATTAAATAAATAATACAATGCTTAAAAGATAATTAAACAATTAAAAATATGTTAAAAATCGAGTACTTTCGGCTAATAATTAGCCATCATCAGGATTTAAAATTCAAACAGCTGTTGTTCAAAAGTTTTATGAGTAAGACATGGACAAGTAGCGTTCATAACAACTGTTTAAATTTTAAATCCTGATGATGGCTAAGTATTAGCCGAAAGTGCTCGATTTTTAACATCCTTTTGATTGTTTAAGTATTGTATCATTTATGTAGTTTCATATAATAATAATTAATGGCGTTGTAGGCAGGAAAAGCTCAAGTTAAATTAATTTGTTTCAACCACTAACTGTATTTTTTATGTCATATTTTATTAATAACATACAAAATAAAAGGAATTCACTATACAATATTTAGCAAGTGATGATATAACTGAACATTTAAAGATTCCGCTGATGATGGAAAATTTTTGAAGATATAAACTGATTATTCACTGTGAATTTTTTTTTCATATGTTTTAAGATTTCTTTTTTTTTTTTTTTTTCTTATCGTTAGGGATTTTTAGAAAATTAAATATTAACATATTTCAATTTCGTTAGTTTTGTAAACTAAAGAATAATAAAACATTACTGCAACAGTAACTCCCAAATATATTACGTTTATATTCTTACTCATTCTAAATTCAGCCTTGCTAATCCATACATATACTATATCCTCGTAATGGCTAGGTTTGTGGGACCCATACAGGACCCAGGATCACAACTTAGTTAGTAGTTTTCAATTAGCAAAGTTTATTTTATAAAAGCTTTCATAAAAGCTTTTATAAAAACTTTTTTTAATGATGCCAACTAGAAATTTTGTATTTAGTGATACTTTTTTTCTGCATAAATCCTTATTATATCTAGATTTTCAGCAATAATAAATTCGATTTTATACACTTTAAGACTGTTTATCTTTCTGTAATTGAATATATTTAAAATAAAATAAGCAAGTTTAGGTTTATGTGTAAGCCTTTCTTATATAGAACCCTGGCCGACCCTGATAATATATCTCACAAACCCGTAACATTTACAGAAATGTAACTATACCATAGATTTTGCTTCCATTTATTATATACAAAATTACAAAAATTTAACTGTAAATATCACACACAAAACTAAATTAAAGAAACAAAGATAATTCTCACCAATTTCCTATCCTTTGGTAGTTTTCAATCAGCAAAGTTTATTTTATAAAAGCTTTCTCCTTTTTAATGATGCCAACTAAAAATTTTGTATTTAGCGATACTTTTTTTCTGCATAAATCATTATTATATCTCAGATTTTCAGCAATAATAAATTTGATTTTACATTTTAAGACTGTTTATCTTTCAGTAATTGAATATATTTAAAATAAAATAAACAAGTTTAGGTTTATGTGTAAGCCTTCCTTATATAAAATCCTGGCCGACCCTAATAATATATCTCACAAACCGTAGCATTTACAGAAATGTAACTATACCATAGATTTTGCTTCCATTTATCACATACAGAATTACAAACATTTAATTGTAAATATCACACACAAAACTAAATTAAAGAAACAAAGATAATTCTCACCAATTTCCCATCCTATGATAGATCTCTATCATAATTGGATAATCGTGTTGTAAGAGCACCATAATTTCTCCCAAAGAACCATGTCCCAAAGCATTCCAAAATATTCGAGTATTCATCAATGATTCTATCGAAGTTTCATCGTACGTACATTCTATAGCACACTTCTCGCCCAAATCAAACCTGCATTCGGCGAGCATTTCCAAAATGTACCGTAAAAATCCCACTTTATCACCCAGTCTCAATTCTTCAATGTAAACATCGGATATTATGCGGACAACAGATGGCTTAAATGATTTCAACATAGCTCTAAACCCGGCACAATCCCTGTAATTAGTCTCATAACAAACTTCTAAAATTCTTGCTATGGCTCTCACATAGTGCCTTTCTCTCCAGGCGTACGGGAATTTTGTAAATTTAATGAGCAACAGGATTGCTGTGTTGACATCTGCGTGGAAATAGAACAGCTTGTTTTTTCGCTTCTTCTTCTGAAAAAAACCTAGATTATATTTGCAATCTTGCATGAAAGTGATTATCTCACGAAATCCTTCGGATGGGAACCGATCCATGATCAGTGTGCGCTGAAGAGAGAGTAAAATCTCATAACAAGATGAGGGAATTCTCTCTCTCTCTCTCTTTTTTTTCTCTTTTTCGGCTTCGGTGATTTCAGCTGCAGTGCTGCTGCTGTCAAGCTCGCGTCTTTTATCGCTATGGCAACCTGCGCTGATGCCTTCAGAAGTAGGTCACCAATGTTGGCTTGTTTATCGCTTTGCACATGCTAGCGATAAATCGATTTGTTTATTAGTAGTGCCCTCTCATATTAGATGAAATAAGTTTTGATTTTCGAGAGGAACGAACGTGATCGAATTCAAGCAGATATCACATTGATGCAAAAGTCAATACTGAACGTGTACGTTTTAAAAGAAAATGTAACATCAAAATAAAAAACTCCTTTTAAGATACTTAAGTAATCATAAATATATTTTAGCAATTAATATATTTATAAAATATTAGATAGATTTATAACAGATTAAAATATGATTTTGTGACAAAATATATTTTAAACGTAAATATAAATCTAAATTTTAATAAACGACGTAGATATAAATCCATACAACGTATATATTTGTGAAAGAAGAAAAACCTTTTTAACATTTTTCAACATACAGTAGAGCGCCGATTATCGGAACTCCAATTAACCAAACTTCCAATTATCCGAACAGCTAATTTCTCTCAAAAAAAAAAGAAAAAAATAAATAAAATAATAACCGAACTTCTAGTTATCCGAACAGCCTATTTCTCCCAAAAAGAATTTTAACCGAACTCCCAATTATCGATTGGCTTGGAATAAAATTTTAAATAAAGAAAAAAATGATAGTGAATCATAAAATGAGGAATGTAAAAACAATAAAGGAAATGGGAAGAAGCTATGAATAAAATGAAATTAAGAAGTGGTTAAATAGTGAAGTACATGACCCTGGATAACAGATTTTTAATGATGATGAGATTGTGGATGAGATTCATGATGAAAAAGAAATTGAAGAAAATGAAAACGAATGCTCTGAAAATAACCCAGGTCCGTCACTTAAAGAAGCCTTTGAATGTTTGGAAACAGCTATGAAATGGATCAAACGCCAGAAGAACGCTGATCCTATTCAACAAACGTATTTAAGAAGAATTAGAGATATGGCAAAAGCAGGTCTTCGTTGTAGCAAGCAACAATCAAAAGCTTTTTTGCTTAAATTATAATCTCTCGAGTTCAGAAAATGATAAAAAGAGAAAAAAAAAAATAATGATAAAAATGTTAAAAAAAAAAAAAAAAAAAAAAAAAAAAAAAAAAACAATTTTTAAATATGCCAGCACTAACTGGTGCTGTCAGTCCTAAGCTTAGATAACGTGCGAAGGTTTTGATATAGCCAGAAACATCCCTTAAATTGTCTGTCCATTTATCCGAACTTTTGCTTATCCGAACTAGGGTCGGTCCCGACTTGTTCGGATAATCGGCGCTCTACTTTAGTTGAAAAGTGTTTATGAATTCGGTTTGTCTGCTTGTCTGTCCGTGCTCTAACTCGCGTAAATGTAGTCAGATTGCCATGATATTGATATATGTTGTTGGTGTTTAGGATGGCGTGTTCGGTATTTAAAATGAACTGAGTGGCATTAACGACTCATTTACAAGGATACTCAAAAGAATTACGACCTATGGAGAGAAAGCGTTTGCGATGCATTTTAATGATATTATACTATTTTAAATAGATTGAAATTTTTTATATCCAGGGATCTGTTACAAAAAAAATTGAGTCTTTTAAAGGACCCTTTACTAAATTTTTCCTTTCAAAACAGGACCCTTCACGCAAACTAGTTGCGAATCCCGTAGTAAATATGTGATTAATTTTAATTAAATTAGTCTGTTTTTAACAATTTGAACCTTATTGCTTTTATACTGCAACTGGGCATTGCACTACACAAACATATCATAAGTAGGTTAATCCTAGGTTTTAAAAGCCGATGGCGCAGCCGCCCGTGTCTTTATGTATGTCCAAACCGCCCGTGTCTTTAAGGGCTAATTACAGACGATATTTTACAAAAATCATTATCAACAGTGCTTTTATACTTCTGCTGCGATATGTATCTCCAGCGCTCCTGAACACCATTTCTGAATGCCTGCAAATCGAAATTTGTGTGTAACGGAAAAATGCGATTTTCTCAAAAACTATGTGACCTAGGGTAATCACTATAGTTTTCCTGCAAGGTTTAAATTAACTTCTACTACCTCGAATTTTTTCATAATTTTAGTTTCAGTAGATTCGGAAATAGATGGGGGCGGAAGGGGGGAGGACATATTTTTTCGATACATTTTCAACGATATCTCTAAAAATATAGTACCTAAAATTAAAAGAAATGTATTAAAAATGTAATGCAGAAATGTATTAAAAGAAATGTTTGAGTTCGACGTTACGAAGGCTTTCACAGGATACTCCACACGATGTACAAAGAAAAGATTTTTTTTTTCTTCAAATAACTTAATTAGTTACCCTCCTACTTTTTTCCCTAAATATGTTTGTGAATGTTTAATAATCTGCAAATATATGGATCAATAGCCTTTATTAATTCCCCCAATTTGAATTTTCCACGTTCCATAGTTTACAAGTAAAAGGAATGTGACAGACGGACACAGGAGTGATCTTATAATGGTTCCGTTTTTAGGTGCGTTCGTAATTATATAAATACGTAGCACCTCTAGTCGTTGTTCAGTCCGTCCGCATATAACAGAGCAAAAACTACCCAACCGAATGGTCTGAAATTTTAAGTATATTGTTGCAAAATTTTGTCGAGTCAATTCAAATGTCATGAAAATCGGATGTATAGTTTTATTACAGGGACAGTCAAAATTTTTCAGTTACATGACGGCCAATGGGAAAAAATTATTGCAAGTGCATTTTAATGATGTTACAGCCTTCCGAATGGTCTGAAATTTTAAATATATAATTTTTGCAACATTTTGTCGACTCATTTCAAATTTTATGAAAATCGGATGTATAGTTTAATTACAGGGACAGTCAAAATTTTTCCTTTACATTACGTCCAATGGGAAAAAATTATTTCAAGTGCATTTTAATGATGTTACAGCCTTTCGAAGAGAATGAAATGGATATGCACTTATGAAGTGAACTAAAATATACATTCAGTACAATATGCGGTTCAAAAAATTATTATAAAACTAGTTATAGTACGAACGTACCTCCTTTGCCACGTTTGACGAGCAATTTCAAACTTGTTACTTTTTATGTACGGAACTCTAAAAATTACCATAGAACATGGGATCGCAAACCACGTATTTAATCACAAATTCAGGGTGTTTCATCCTAACTAAACTTGCGTTGACTGTAATAATTTAGAGAAAAATCAAAGCATTGCAATGAAAATGCAACGATATCTACCTTATTTTGTTTGAGATTTTATAGCATCACGAAAAGTTCGGGAAAAACAGGGTGCGCAAACAGTCGATGATATCGTAATGAACTGGCAATCGCAGTCCAAAATGTGGAGCGTCCTGTGCATACTGCTGGCGCACATAATGGAAACTTCTACCACTATTTCGATATTATCACATTTACAACCATGGTGAGAATGTGTATTAAAAGTTTTATTATAATATACTTCAGTTTTCTGAAAGTTATTGCCATCAACACAAATTGAATTAGGGCAGAACACCCGGTGTTTTTGATTAAATACTCGTGGTTTGCTACCCAATGTTCTATGATAATTTTTCCTCCTCTTGATGTCTTCTATCACCCCTCTTAATTTGTCGGTCGAATTTTGGAACAACCTGTATAGTAGCATGTTATATTGTTTAAATACCCATTTTACTCAATTCCTACTATTAGTTCACACTCTCCCTATATTTATATACCTTGTTCAAATTTTCAATCGTTTATACAATACTTATTATTCATCCATTCAAGTTCAAATACATTTTTTTAACTTGTAGTGGATGACACTTGATGTTAATACAGTTTTTTTTAAATATTAATTCATTAATTTAATTTAATTTAATTAATTAATTTTAGTTTTATATGGGAGAAAAAAGTTCTCTTATTGATCTAAGTAGGAATTGACTTATTATTATTTCTTAAATATATTACTTATTTTAAAGTATTATCTATATATTTAAAAGACCAGGCTGCTTTTTAATCATTTGGCCTGAGCGTTCTACTGAACCGATTTTGATATATATATATATATATATATATATTATAAAGGACAAACATATCTGTGCGTCTGTGCGTAACGCATACGTCATTTTGCGAATGACAATTCTTTGAAATTTGAAATGAAATTTTGATTTTGCAATTTTTTTACTTAAATTTTAAACTTCTAAACATAGCACATTTTAAATTTTTACACCGTCGTATAAGGAAAAAATGTACTTTTTAATGCAATTTGTTTGAAAGCTGTGTCTCAATTCAATTTTGAAATATTAATTTTTTTGTAGTTTTTAATACATTTTTTGTAATTGTGGCAACTGAAGTACTCCATTTCTGTTGAAAGTCATGGAGGGTTGAAAGTAGAGGGAAAATAATTACGGAGGAAAGAAAATAATATATTACTGTACATTTTGTTGCCATTTTTTCATAAAAATTGAAAAAAAAATGAAATAAAAATTGAAAAAAAAAATTGAAATTATAATGCGTGCTATGTCAGCGATTTTTTAAGTTTCGAATTATCGCACATTTTCACTTTTTACGCCATCAAATAGAGAAAAAAATCTACTTTTCAAATGCAATTTGTTTGAAAATTGTATCTTAATTGACTGAGTTATTACGGTTTTTAAAATAACTAGCCTCCCGTGGCGACCAGTTTGGCCTCCCTTAAATGTATGCTAAGCATTGTATCATGTTACTTTTTTCATCATTTAATTTACTTGCTCAGTCCTTCGCCAAATCGGAAGATTCTGATAGAGAAATCAAGAACTCAGTATTTTTATGTTAGTCGGGCACCGGTGATAAATCGCCAAACATTGTACCCGTCGCATTTTTTCATATTTCATTAATTTAGATTACAATATAATACTTTCACTCATTTTAAAATGGATAACTTTAATTTAAAACTGAACCATTTCAAATTCATGAATTTCACTTTAAAAAAATTCTTTAAAAAAAGAAAAAGAAAAGAAAAGAATAAATATCATAAACCATTTAATTTCAACATCAACGTATTGTTTTAATTTACCCCTCGAAAAATAAAAAATGCTGCTGGCGAGTTAAAAAATGCTATTGGCGAGAATTGCGCTCAGCTAACATAAAAGTACGAACTTTTTGCGATCATAGCAATTTTTATGTAGTTTTATTCGAAAAAAATATTTTATGAAACAGGTTGCCAGAAAATATGTTGCCAAATTTCTTTTCTCGCCATGGACCTTTTCTCTATTTCGCCAATTACCTATACTGGAAAAATACTTTTATTTATTTATTTATTTATTTATTGTATTTTAAAGGAGATGAATAAAAGACGGCACAAATGTCATATACGCACTACGTTGGCGCGATTATTTTCTGACGCCAATGTCATATACGCACCGGGGTACTTAACTGGCGCCAAAGTGTCGTTATTTTGCTTGATATGGTAACCCGGATGTTGTTGTTTATTTATTAATAAATTGTTTATTTACTTTCATTTTATTTTTTTAATTATATAAATTGTTTTGTTCTATAGTTATTAATTAAACTTTTTTTTTATTTATTGTTATTCCTTTTTAAAAATATTACACAATAACCAATGAGATGCGTTTCATTCAGGTGTTGCCATTAAACAATTAACAAATAATCGCGATTTCTGTGCCCCATACAATAGCATAATTATCTATCACGTGTAGCTCGATTAAGAAAAATTAATTCGCTTTCCCTTAAAACAATGTAAAAAGTTCAGCATTTGTTTCCGTCTAATGTTCTATAACAAAATTAAAACTTCCTCTAGAAAAATAAATAAAATAATGTAAATAAGAAACAAATTTAAGAGACATGTGATTGAACTACGCGCTTAAAGCACTGAAATGACCGGAAAGACTGCCGCAAGTTTCAAAATCTTGGGCTAATAACTTCTGGCATGCGGTGACATGTGAAAGTATCGCTTTTAATAAATTTTAAAACTTTATTTGATTGTATAGTTGATATTTTTCAGATAAAAATTCTTTTTGATGTTAGTGGGCAATCTAAAATATACATTACATGTAAAAAAATAATTACAATAAAAAAAAAGAATGGTTTTCACTTATAATCTGTAGCCCGAGTGCTCGAGTTCGATCCAATAGTATATATTATGGAAAGCAATTTATTTGTAGATGTTCCCTCACTCGTTATTTGTTTTAAATAAATCCATTTTTATACTGTAATTTTAATTTAAAAAATCGTTTATGATATTTCTTCACATTGGTGGCAATCGGGTTACTTCCATTGTTGAAGAGAGAAAGGAAAACAATGGGAATTACCATATCATTACGGATGCCATTTTCGTATTACGATTAAAAATAATTTTTTTTTAATGTTTGAGCAGAAAATGACGTCACGATTTAAAACAACGGATTTTTACCCGTAAAGCTGTTGCATTTCGATATTTTTTTTCATTCCGCTGATACTGAGATGGAGACGTTAACTTAAGAGGGCTTCAGTGGGTGAAAATGATGTCATAGTAAAAAGGAAATGAGTATTTTCTTTGATAAAACTAAATATTTTTCTACGAATGCGTCTAAAAGTAAATTTCTGGATATCGCAGGCACTCATATCAGAACCTCAAGTAAAGACTGCGAATGTTTACATGCAAAAATGTAAAACTGGAAAACGTGACATCAAGTTTGGGAATATATTTATTAATAATCTGTTGCGCGTTAAAATATTTTTTTAAATAGTCAATATGAATATGAAAAGTATGTATGTAAATTTTGCGACGGTGAAAAAGATGTTATTTTTTTCATTTCGTTGAAAACAAAAATTATAATTGTGTCATAGTGGTGCAATTTTCGTTGATTTTTTAATACGTAATATCAAAGATCAAACCTCAATTAATAACTTCATAATTTCGTTATAATTTCATTATCTCAATTGCAGGTTACTCATTACGTATAGGAATAAAGTTTAATTTTTCAATAATTTCAAAAGTTGAAATTAAACTTTAGTTAAAAATATTTGTTTTTAGAGTTAGGCTACCAATATAATCTACTCTATTAAAATTTGTGCGCGTATTTATGTAACGTAAAAACTCAGAAACCACAGGACGCAGGGCTACGAAATTTGGCACGCTGGTTGCTGGTAGAAGGCCCATGAACGATTGGGGCAAAAAATTCAAAACTTTTAAATAGATTTTTTTTTTTTAAATTTTCACTAACTTTTGCTTTTTTTTTGTTCAACCCATAATTGCTCCAGTTCTAACCTGCTCTAAATGTTTACTGCAATGTGAGATATACATATTATGCACGCCACGCTGCAATACTAAGAAGCTGTTGCGGGTATTACGATAATTCTTTTACTTCACATTCAAATAATTAGACATTATTTAATTGTATTTAGTTATTACCTTAAAAAAAAAAAAAAAAAAAAACATTTTATCGCAAACATCAACAAAATTTTTATTCTATTTATTCCCTTATTCCAAAGATATAGTTTTATCGTCTGCTGCTATAGCAACATGATAAATTAAATTTCATTTTAAAAAAATGCACAGTAGCAGAAAAATATTTTTCTAAAATAGAATACTGATTTTTATTTTTAATTTTGATTTCAGAATTAAATTCATGAACTCCCGTGCGTAGAACGGGTTAAACAGCTAGTATTGATTAATCATTGAAATTATTTTTGTTAATTTTTATAAGTTCACTCAATCAGTCCTTTTAAACATCTTCATTCGTGTAATTTGACGGGTTTCGACTCGTATTCCATTAATCATACATATACATGTTAAAATCGATACATAAAATTATATTTATGATATGTATTTTTAAGTATGCCTTCAGATGTAGGTCACCAATATTCTTATGCTAGCGATAAATCGATTTGTTTAGTAGTAATGCTTTCTCCTGTTAGAAGAAATATGCTTTTGATTTTTGAGGAACGCATTTGATGGCACTCAAGCAGCGATAAGATAAGATTGATATAGAAGTCAACTATGCGCGTGTACTTTCTAGCAGAAGTGTGGTGCCAAATTGAAAACTTATTTGAATGATTTTCAAAGTATTTCCTTAACTAAAATATAAATAGATTAGATTCAATACATCAGGTTTGTAAAAGGTTAAATATATTTATAATATATGTTTTGTACGCGAAAGATATTTTAAATTATATAAAAATTTTAATTTTCATAATAATATTTCATTAATTATAAATAGATAAACAATAGATTAAACTATTTATAATAATTTATTTATTTATTTATTTATTTATTTATTTACGCAAAATATATTTTTAAAGTTTCACATAAGTTTCAATTTCCTTGATAAATAAATAAATCATATTTAAATTTAAATAAAGTTCTTGTATTTTTTTAATTAAATAATTAAACATAAATTTATTTTATTTTTTACCCGTGCAAAAAATATTCTGACAAATTTTATTTTAGATATCATAAATACAATCATTATTTATAAGTGTTTCGATATAAATAAACTGAGAGATAAAGAAACTGAAACACGTTACTCTGTCCTTTCTTTCTTTCTTTCTTTTTTTTTTTTTTTTTTTTGTAAAACAGTGTGATCGAATCCATTATTTATTAAATTATATATATATATATATATATATTTATTAGAATGCTTCATATTATGTTATATTTAAAAAATAATAATACTTTTTGTGTACATGGGGCATTCTCACAATCTTTTGACTTTTGGGGGGAAAAAATCTGGCGAAATTAAACTTGCTAAAATAACATTTTAATCTGATAGACGAATGCCTTAATGATTCAAAATAAAGAAAAAATGGTCAGCAGCGAATTTTTTTCTTTTTATTTAACTGAGGTTTAAGTTGAACTTGCGAGTTTAATTTTCCTTACCATTTTACCCCTATAACGTTTTATTTTCTTCTAAATTTTTACTTATAATGAATTTGCATAGTATCCACAGGACATTCAAATAGGACATAATAACAATATAGTACTTTTAATACAGAATTTTTGTATAACATTGTCTTAAAGGGGTGTTAAAGAAGGGATGGTAACGTAAAAAAATCCCTGCCGGCTCGGGCCTATAGGCGGAGGTAGATTTCGAAGTTAAGTACTAAATTAACCAACAAAATTTAAATCAAGATTAGAGATAAACCCAGTTCCTCCACTAAGAATGAGCTCTAGGGAGCTAAACATTTTGTGAAAATTCTAATATACACGAATACACACACGCATGTATATGGAATAGGTTTAAAAAATAGCTAAAGCAAATTCAGAGAACCTCAAAGTGTTAAAATAAGTTAATATTTCCATAGTCGTGTTTTTATCATGTTTTAATACTTTTTCTCAAACTCGCATGACGTTACATATTCACCAACTGAGGTCCATTTTATTTCCAATATGACGCAATAATTTTTTTTTTTTTTTTTAATTCATCAAACCATTTATTTCATTTTGAGTTTCATGCAGAAATCTTGCTCTAGAAAACTTATGACGCAATATTCAATTTGTTTTCAATTCGTCAAACTGTTTATTTAATTTAATTTTTCACGTGAACTTGCAATAGAAAAGCAATTGTTGTGGTGAGAATTTTATTGCTTTTTTTTTTAATTGTTGGCAACTGTTATAACGAAAAATATTTATTTTTTCCTGTCATTGTTGTGTAAGAGCTGGTTTTATCAGAATCTTGTTAAGACGGTATTCAAAATTTTGAACCCTCCCCATTTCCATTCGCTTGGACCGATTTTGCCCATTTTCAATCCCCGCCGAGATATTAGCCATCTCAAAGTTGTTGGCGAGTTTGAAGACGATCCGTGCATAATTGCGACTTTTATCGTGCGGACAAAATTTAGTACATACATACATATATATATATATATATATATATATATATATATATATATATAAACTTTTTAGGTGGGGGTGGTTTTGGGTTCCTGGGGTCCTGGGGTCCTATAATGAAAAGTTATGAAGGAATTTTTCAAAAGTCGCACCATGGTAACGACTGCAATAGGTAGTATTTCTTACGAAATCTACCTAAAAAGGGGGATGGTATTGGAAAAAAGGGACGAAATGGTAAAAAAAATGGGACGGTAAGGATGGAGCGGTAAGGAAAATTACCACCTATTTAAAGGAAAATCATGTTAAGACTATGTGATAGCCACAATGTTCATTGATTTTTAGAGACAATTGTTAACATTGGATTAAATTATTATTATTTTTTTAATTTATCTCGAAAAGTGCAGGAATAAACTTTGGAGACGGTGAGACTACCAATAAAGCCACGATGCTTGAAATTAATATTTAAATGCTGATTTAAATTCGACAGTAAATTTCCTGCTAAAGAATTTTCGACATTATTTCTCTAGCATACTTATGCATGAGAAAAAACTTGAAAAAAAAAGTCCTTCCGGCTAGTGCCGGGAGGAAGAGGTAGTTTTCAAATTCCTTATTTTAAAAAAGCCAATGTATATTATTCAAACACACGAAGCTTAATTTAGTGGAAACCGAATATAGGAGATTCAATACTAATTTTTATCAATACTAAATCATTATGAATGAGAATTTTGCGAAATTAGTCAGCTTTATCCAAGCTTCTTTTATTTAAAGAAACTTATATTTGGCGGAGATGGTGATGTATACTATCCACATGCCTTCTTACATGGAAATAGGCGAATACGTGTGTTATCGCGTGACAAATACAAGATCGTTTCAAAATGTTAGCCATACTAGAAATTCAAAGTGCTATAATTCAGCCATTTTTTAAGATATAAACAAAAGAACAAATTTTCAGAAACAAAATCTGCTCCGGAATCTTTGTATCAAGGCCAAACACATAAAAAAACTTTTTCATTTTCCAATTTTTTAATACCTCATTTTAAATTTTAAATTTAATTTTTTTTAAATGGCAACCCTTTTGAAACAAGATGGCGAATGAAGCTGGCCAACGAACTCGGTTGAGACATTGGTATGTACTATGTACAGACCAAGTAACATCCAAATCGGTTCATAAATACGCTTGTTATCGCGTGACAAAAATCAGGTCGTTTTAAAATGTCAGCCACAATAGAAATTCAAAATGCTATAACTCAGCCATTTTTTTAGATATAGACGAAACAAAAACTGTTCCGGAATCTTTGTATTAAGGTCAAACACATACAAAAAAAATCTTTTTCATTTTCCAATTTTTTGGTATCTCATTTTAAATTTTTTAATTTTTTTTTAAATGGCCGCCCTTTTGAAACAAGATGGCGGATGAAGCTGGCCAACGAACTCGGTCGAGATATTTGTATGTACAATATACGCACGAAAGTACATCCAAATCGGTTCATAAATACGCCTGTTATCAGGTGACAAATATCAGGACGTTTCAAAATGTCAGCCACGCTGGAAATTCAAAATACTATAACTCAGCCATTTTTTAAGATATAGACGAAACAAAAACTGCTCCCGAATCTTTGTATCAAGGTCAAATACATAAGAGAAAAATATTTTTTCAATTTTCAATTTTTTGGTACCACATTTCAAATTTAAACTTTTCTTAAAAATTTAAATGGCTGCCATTTTTAAACAAGATGGCGGATGAAGCTGGCCAACGAACTCGGTAGAGACATTGGTATGTACTATGTACAAACGAAGTTACATCCAAATCGGTTCATAAATACGCCTTTTATCGCGTGACAAAATTCAGGACGTTTCAAAATCTCAGCCACGCTAGAAATTCAAAATGCTATAACTCAGCCATTTTTTAAGATATAGACGAAACAAAAACTGCTCCGGAATCTTTGTATAAAGATCAAATACATAAGAAAAAAATATTTTTCCATTTTCAATTCTTTGGTACCACATTTCAAATTTAAAATTTTTAAAAACATTTTAAATGGCCGCCATTTTGAAACAAAATGGCGGATGAAGCTGGCCAACAAACTCGGTCGAGACATTGGTATGTACTATGTACATACCGAATTACATCCAAATCGGTTCATAAATTCGAGAGTTACAGTATGAGAAAATATATATATATCAACTTTTGAACGGAGGGTGGTTTCGGGGTCTGGGGGTCATGATCGATGAAAATATACCAAAAATTTTTTGAAATCGCTTTCCTCCGAACGGCTGCAATAGGTAGCTTTTTGTAATGAAAGCTACCTAAAATCTGTGGATGCATCTGAAATGGTTTTCTGTATAATTTTAGAAAAGAGATGGTAAAGAATCTAAAACCCAGGGACAGAGTTTAAAAAATAATAACAACCCTAAAAATGTGTGCAGGTTAATTTTTAGCTATATATTTATGTAAAACAATAGTTCTAGTTTAAAAAAAATTACATCGAATTATTTTTATTGAAACAATTTTATCCAGACAGCTCCAAACTTAAAAATCAGCATCAGGGACACGGGACGGTATAGGAGTTTTCCAGGTGTTTGGATCTCCAACATCGTCCAAAACTTATTTATCTCGTTAATATTGTTGTGCAATCATGCAATGGGATGTTCCCCAGTATATGAAATTAAAAAAAAAAAAAACACAAAAAAGACTATTAAATAAAAAATTATTATTCAGGGACATTAAAGTCAAAAGATTGTGAGAATGCCTCATATATGGTATTTATAATTGTGTATTATAACTGTATTTAAAATTTAAACGAATTTCCATTTAAATAAAATTTAATTAGTAATGTGTGGTATGCTGATTATATAAAAACATCGCATCCATTATTCACTTTTGAAAAAGGAGGAACCCACATTATTATTTTAAGAAATTATAAATATATTTTATATAAGTACAATAAAGTTATATTTTTATTCTTATATTTACCATTTTTGATATTTATATTTATTTTATATAAATACATTATAAATTTGAAAGATTGAATCTGAATCACAATAATAATATACGTATATCTGAATGAGCATAAATGTTTTTAATATATTTGAATTTACATATTCCTTCAATAAATAATAAATATATTTGTTAAATAAATCTATACTGTTTTATCATTTATATTTGAGAAAGTGGATTTAGCACGCAATATTTAAAGAAATCGCAGTGCATTTTATTTATCTTAGATACATTTAAACATAAAGATATAAAATTAAGTTATGATATAATAAATATATGTTATATACTTTTTCAAGCAATTATATTAAAAACATGAAAGATTTTAATTCTAATATAATAAACATAAATATAAGTATAGAAGCAGTGGCGTAGCCAGGATTTCGTTTCGGGGGGGGGGAGGGGGTCCAGAATTTTCCCTTCAGGTTATATATATAGTAAAACCTGTCAAGATAAAATCGTAAATATTGCTGAAAAATGCCGTTTTAAACAGGTTTTCGTGTTATTTCCGCAGAATTCCGTTATAGGCAGGTTCCATTTTTACAAGTTTTGTGTATTTATATAAATATTATGCCGTATGAATAGAATAAAACGTGTCAAAATAGTAATTCTCTATAACAGAATCCTGTCTTTAACTGAAGCGTTACTTGGTCTTAATATGAATTGCGATACAATTAAATTTGCTGAAAACCTGTCTGAAAGGGGATGTTCATCGTTCTTTAGTGAAACATAGTGAAACCTGTGAAAGCGGAATCTTTCTATAACGGAATCCTGTCTCAAACGGAAGAGTTTCAGAATCCCTGCGAAATGAACAATAGATCTTATTGAGGTAGTGTTTTTTAGAAGCATAATTAATTACACTTCTTTCTATGGAAGCCTGTCTAAAATGGAGCTTTTTACCAGTCCCTTGCAATCTTGTCTTGACTGTGTGTGTATAATAGAAGTATTTCGAGTAACTTTAAGAATTTAGGTATATCCTTATTTAATTTCTTAATTTAAAAAAAAGCATGGATAAAAAATGTAAGGCTATATAACTGCAACTAATAATACATTAAAGTTACATTAATATTTACCAATGAAAAAGATTCACTATGATGTAAAAAGCTGAGCGCATACTGAAGAGTTAAATTTAATTAACCCATTCGCTGTCATCCACGAGTATACTCGTGGCTTTAATTTATTAATTACTTTGTCATCACTATTTTAGAATTAAAAAAATTTCCTCATTTATTGGCAGAAATTTCGCTGTATTAGTAAAGCGAAATTTACCTTTCGGAATTTATGGTAGCAAACAACTTTTAACAAAAAATTAGAAAATTCTTACTTTATAGTTTTGGCAGCGAATGGGTTAAATCAAATTTCATATTACATAACATTTGCCTACAGTAAAGTTAGGATTAAGTGGTTAAGTTTAAAACAGCAATTTCCATGTTTAATTTCTTGCTATTGAATTAAGAACTTGTACTGTAATAGATATTGGATAATGATTTCACATAAGTGTCAATCGCATGAGGCGTTCATGCGATCCGCCGCGCTCCCCATGGTATTTTTTGAGATAACCCAGATAGCATGAACATTAGCAGCAAGTTTGATTTTTTCTGATATTATCTTGCCGTGACAAATTTGAATTGAGAAATTCGCAGCAAATTTTCAGCAAGGTATACCATCACCCACTTGCATGAGTAGTTTGTTGTGAAACTGATGCAAGACTGTCTTTAATTCACAAAAGTGACGAAAGCAAAAATTCCCTCTGTTGAGAGAATAGACAATCAGCACATACGCAGAAATTGCAGAAATTTTATTCGGTAGGCACCTCTTTTTCTAAACGCTATACTTATTAAATACCAAAAAATGCTCGAAATGAAAAGTACAAATATTACCTAAACTTGTTTATGGTGATAAAACCGATGCATGCACCTTCTGACGGCGCTTTCGCATCAATAGACTTGATCAGGTCTATGGACCCCTTCGAAGGGGTTAAACTTATAGTGTGACATGGAAAGATTACTACTTTGCAGTAAGTTTGCAGTATTTTTGATTACTTGTTTGCCGTTAGTTTGCAATAAATTTGACATAATATAAATTTAACTTGCACGACAAGTTAGCTGCAAGTTCAAAGTGTGGTGACTTCGGCGTTTGTGTTATCTTGCTGCAGTCTTGTTATGAACTTTCAGTCTTTTCATGCTGAGCTTACTGAAACTTTGCAGCTTTTCAGAGCAAGACTGTTGCAAATTTTCTGCAAACTAAAAATGCTGTGTGGGAAGGTTTTAACTTTAAGAAAAAGGTCTTGCATTTTCAGCTACAGAAACTAGTAATGTAAGAAGCACACACATCAAATATAGTCCATGCTGGAAATAGCAGTTTTGTTATAAGTGTCTTATTCAGCTATAATTCATTTGGGTTTCCATGTTTCATGTCTCGCCACTTTTGATACCATATTCGATCTAATAGTTGCTTCCGATATCTGGTCGTCTTTAAGGGAGTTAAATTTTTGTAATAAGTTTATTTGTGATGGATTAGCACTGTTTTGGAAGTATTAGAATGTGTAAAAAATGGTTCATGGTGGTTTCTGGTTTTGTACTTCTCAACCAACTTATTTTAGAGGGTTCGAAACAGTTTTAGAATATTCTCCAAGTTCAGCAGTAAGCTTCGGATGGTTCGGATTTATGCAGCTCTGGAAGGGACACTTAGAAGTTCCGTGGAAGGGGGTAGCGCCCTTCTAGACCAGTAATAATCATAAAATTCCGAATCTTCCGATTGCACCCTTAAACAACTTGACAGGAGGATCAAGAACCTCATCTCTCTATATTTCAGCATTCACAGTTGCACTGGTAAAAATGTGTCAGTCACTGCGGCCATTCAAAATGATGTCCGTCCATACGATGATTCCACGACCTTTGTATCGATGCCTTTCACGGATGTTTGCAGCCTTGCGTGTGATTTTCTCCCTCCATATGGTAACATGTCTGTAGTAACTCTCTCAACAAAACCGGGATTCATCGGTAAAGAGAACTCGGCTCCAGTCCGTGGTACTCCAATGACGATGATCACTGCACCAATTTAACCGGGCGCATTTCGCTACCGGAGTTAGTGGAACACAAATCATGTGTTTCCTTGCATGCAGACTGTCACTCACAGTAAACCAGGATAGTCGAGTTCTTGTTGCTGCAGCAAACTTCCTGCAATCTGAATTGACGTCTATTGCCTATTTCTTTTAGCAATCGTTGGCAAATTACAGTCCTGAAACCCTATAAGGAAAGGGCAGCTGACGTCACTGTTGGTCGAATTACTGTTGGTTTGCAAGAAAAACCTGTTCATTCATTATGACTCCTACTATACACATGAACTCCGGGAATTTGATTGGTCTTTAACAGATTGATTTAACAAATCTCTTATATGATTGGCCTACGTCGCCTAGTTGATTTCCTGCAATGATCGCTATGATAAAAATGTAGGGGTAGATTGGTTCATGGAAGTGTTTGTTTGTAAACATGCCCTTTCCTTATTGTGGTGCGTTTTCTACCTTGACCTGTTCGTCTGTGGACATTATACCAGTGTCTTTAAACCGTTTCCTGAATCTTGACGCGACGCTTTTGGCTATTTTTAAGTCTTTACACCCCTAAGAGTGTCTGTCTTGCTTCCATTCTCCCTATCGCACCCAATTTCTTAAAATCGGTCAAATGTTTTCTGGACGACATATTCCACCTACTAGAAGCGAAAGTTTTACCTAATTACATGTACAATCCTTAAAATTATACTTCAAATTACCCAAGTGTGCTCCTTTTCACATGTGAACCGAAAGAACGGGCTGAGGCTGAAAAATGTACATATATTTCTGTAGCGAATGTTAATCCCATTGGACTACGTGATAACGTTGACATTGAGTTACCTTTCTGGAAGTTCCCTTAATAGAATTAACATAAAGCACCTTTTTATGGTTGTTCCTTTAATTTTCCTCGCCAGTGTATTTTGAAAGTGGTAACAAATAACCAGTCCAAATATAAAGTTACTTTTATTAATTGAAGGCAGCAGATTTAAAGTAATTGTTAATATTGTCCGTTATAAAGTGAACAAAGATAAGGGTCACGAAACTCAACCAATGTACCGTTATTGCGTTCGTATAAACTCGTTCTTTCCCATAAGTGTCGACAACAGAACCCCATCGAAGTCCAAGATAAAGAAGTTTTATGTTTAATCTAGTTACAGTAAATTTGTGTAAACGGAATAGCAGGTATACTTGCATAGTTATCCTTCCGTCTCGGGACATTAAAATGTTTTTGTTTATGAGAGGATTCCGTGTTTTCAGAAAACCTGCAAAGAAGGATTCACAATTGGAACAAGTTTCATTTCAGATAGGTTTCGAACGTTAGCAAGCACAAATATATAGTGTTGTTTTCGTCGAATCTTGAACTATTTTCCTTTGAGATAGGTCATCTTCACAGATTTTCCTGTAATAGATTTATGCTCTTCAGAGGTGGTATTATAGCAGCGGTTTCCAACCTGGGGTGGCGGGTCTGCTAGGAGTATATGAAAATACTATCGGTAATGGCGGAAGTCACAAAAATGTTAGGAATATCAATGTAATTTGCATCGATTTATTATATGGTTGTGATAAGAATATTACTAATGAAAAAAAAAGCATGTTTACGTTATCTCCTTGAGTGGAGAGAGGGGGGAAAGGGGCGAGAAATGGGGGTACTCCGAAAAGAAAAACCTAAGAAAGGGGTACGTGAAAGAAAAAAGTTTGTGAAGTGAGTACGTTTTAGCAATTTTAAGGGATACTGTGAAAATGGAAAGTGTTTATAACGGAAACCTGCGTAAAACGGAAAAGTTCATAGTCCCGAAGAAAAACATACCTTTGATAAATTACCTGATAAATGATAAATGAAAATGATAAATGATACCTTACCATAAATATACCTTCTAAGACTAATACCTCTCTAAAGCGGAATTTTATATAGATCCTTTGTGATTCTGTCTTAGCAGTTTTTACTGTCGTATTTGTATCCATGATTCAGTAAACCAAGTCTACTTTCGAGGGGGGGGGGAGCTCCGGACCCCCTGGACAGCCCCCTTGGCTACGCCACTGTATAGAAGTATTACAATGTAAATATGCATTTATTTAGTAAAAAGAAATATTGTTATTAAATATCTGAAACATTTTTTATTATTTTCTTTTGAAAAAAATATTTTAGAACAATTTATTTAATAAACAGTAGATATATTTAAAGCATGTTTAAATAGTTGTCGAAATTATTCATATTTCTTCATTTGCATCAAAGTTAAAACAAGACAAGTGACCTTTTTATTTAATTTTAAATATTATTATTATTATTATTATTTATTAATTAAAATTATGATTTGATTATACGTTTTAAAATTTTTTATGAAAATTAAATGCCAACTGCATTACAGTTGGCAAGAATACCACGTATTCATAAAAATGCATTAACTTTTACACATATAAACTTAAAAAAATATTTTGTAAACGATATTGGTGTATTCTAAGACATTATGCATTCTAATTTAATTTACATTAAAATTTTTAAAACATATAATCAAATCATAATTTTAATTAATAAATAACAATAATAATAATAAAAGGATTGAAAATTAAATAAAAAGATGATTTGTCTTGTTTTAACTTTAATTCAAATGAAGCAATATGAATAATTTCGACAACTATTTAAATATGTTTTAAATATATCTACTGTTTATTAAATTGTACTAAAATATTTTTTTATATGCAAATAATAAAAAATGTTGCAGTTATTTAATAACAATATTTGTTTTTACTAAATAAATGAATATTTACATTGGAATACTTCTATATACTTATATTTATGTTTATTATATCATTCATGTTTTTAATATAATTGTTTGAAAAATAATATAGCATATATTTATTATACGTAGTATTCTTGCCAACTGCATACTATGTATTGCTATGTTTGTCATCTTTATTTCCCTACTTTATATTTTTCTACTATATTTTGTTCCATTTATGATTATTTCCTTTTTGTTTCGATTTCATTTGGTATCATTAATATATTAAAATGCTTAGGTTTGACAATATTTTGAGATTTCCTACTTGGTTCTATATGCCAATTATCTTTTACTTCATTCAATAAGTTTTAGTATAATAATTAATGTATAATATTATATATATATATATATGTATGTATTAAAAATACTATTGAATAAAAAGACAGTATTTTAATTAATCGCAGTATTAAATCAAATCTTCTGGATTTTCCTAATCTTATTTATTTATTTATGGATGCTTCCGCAGACGATCGCTAGGCATGTATTCCTGTAAAACAGGTTTTACAACAGCAAATGTAACAACGCAGTGTAACAAGTTAGGAGCTACTTTAAGCACGCGAAAACACCCGCTCTCTTATGGTATCATATAGATATCATATCGCCCGCTATCATATAAAACTCAAAAATATCTCGTTCGCATTTCAAAAATTTTAAACGATTTTTTATTACTTTTATTTATTTATTTATTTATTTATTTTGCATTGGATACTGAGGTCGTCGCCTTTTTTTACATTTTCGATTTTCTTTGAGGGTTTTTTTTTTTTTTTTTTATGAGAATATTTTCACTTTCGAAAACAGTTTCGAAAGTGATCGATATAATCCTGTTATCACTTTCGTCGTAATCAAACGCATATTTATTTTTAATTTCTTTATTGTTAAAGAAATTAGTCGTAGATTCAAATTAGCTAACTAATGTTATCAGGGGTCGATGAAGGGTTTTTTCTTTGGGCCAATTTTATGAAGAAAAAAAAAAAAAAGTCATTTTTGTGATTTTTGTGAAAATTAACATTTGTTTACTAAACATAAAATACAGTCATTCAAATTCGAACCAAGCATTTAAAATTAAAGTCATTTTTGTGATTTTTGTTAAAATTAACATTTGTTTACGAAAAATAGAATATAGTCATTCAAATTCGAACCAAGCATTTATTAATAGTAATTTTTTTAGTAGTTCTGCAATTTTTTTTTGTTTTCGTGAATTCACTTTGTTTGCAAATTACACATTTTAAAATCTTGCGAAATAAAACTTTATTAATAAAAAGTACGTTTTTATGGAATGAAATTTTGTGAAGGGGCCTATTTTAACAAGACGAATTTTGTGAAGGGACCTATTTTAATAAGAGGAATTTTGTGAAGGAGTCTTGTTTCATTAAAAAATATTTTGTAAAGGGGGATATTTTATTGAATGGACTTTTGTGAAGGTACACTGAAAGAAAAAATATGCCGCCTTCATCTAGAACGAATAGGTAATCATTATCTAAATCTCTAAACTAGAAATATAGGTTTTCGAGTTATGCAAATAAGGTAAACAAATAAACTGAATAGAAGAAATGATTGAGAACGTCTAGTCTATAAGTTTTCTCGGTAATGAAACGATAAACGGTATTATGAACGATTTTCAAACGATATTATGGACGATTTTCAAACGATATTATGGACGATTTTCAAACGATATTATGAATCGTTTGAATTACGAGAAGTTATCATTTGATTACTGGAATTTATCCATAAACTAGAATTATAGTTTCTAAAACTTACTTCTTGTGTTCGCAATTATTTGCAGAGATTTTGACCTCGATAATATAGGAAAATGCCCTTGAATTTTAATAGGCACTCTATAAAAGGGAACTAGAATTTATAAGGATGACATGGAACTACTTTTTCTAGAGCCACAACACATATTTTTTAGATGCCAGTGGTAGAGATTTTTATCAATGTAGACTCCAAATTTTGCCTGGATTGCCCCCTGTATGTATTTTTTCTTTCTGATATTATATATGTATTGATTTTCAATACATCAATTTAAAATATTAAAAATCCACCTTATCTTTTGTTTTTACTTGTGCACCAGAGTGCAAAATATATCTTAGAAAATAAAAATTATCAGATATTTTTTACCTAACCTAATATCCATGCCTGCCAGAAACGAAAACTTTTTTTCGTCATTTTTATTTTATTTAATTTTTTGACCTTTTACACGCAATAGTAAATTCAGAAATATCAAATAAAGTTGAAAAATTGTTGAAAATGTCGAAAACATTTAGGGATCCCTTTCTTAGAGTCTTTAAGTTATCGTTTTTCCTTTGTTCTTGTCTGTGTTATCAAAGAATATGAAAACTATCAGAACATTGAAAAGGTTATTCTATGTGTGTGTGTGTGTGTGCGTAAATGCAGATTATATTCTGTTTTAATAATATTATTTTCAAAATGTTTTATTATATATTATATGATAAAATACGTATGTACGTATAATTTTTACTTTCTTCTATCTTTACAAGAAGAAATTATTGGATTCGTGAAAAATTTCGACTTCCAGTTTTCGACGGATTTATACGTTTTAGAATGCCCAGAACACGATTTGATAGTTTTTAGAAAATGTCTGTCTGTGAGTCTGTCTGTCACTCTGTCACTCTGTCACTTTGTCACCCTGTCACTCAGTCACTCTGTGAGTCTGTATGTGACAAAAATTTTGTGGGCGCTCTATCTCAAGAACTAATGCACGTAATTTCACAAAACGTTATATTTAGTTAGACTTTGATATAAACTGGACCTGATTAGTTTTTTGGCAAAAATCGCCCAACAGGTGGCGCAGCTATGCGGCATTTTTCACGATTTCTGCAATAGCTATATCTCAAGAACTACTGCACGGATTTTCATAAAACTTCAGATTTAGTTAGTCCAGGACATAGTTTAGTGCTAATTACTTTTTTGTGAAAATCGCCTAAGAGGTGGCGCTGCTATGCTGCATTATTCATGATTATTGCAATAGCTCTAACTAAAGAAAAAATGCACGAATTTTCATCAAACATCAGATTCAGTTAGTCCCTGATATAAATTAGTATTGTTTAAATTTTGGTGTAAAACGCCCAACAGGTGGCGCTGCTGTGCTGCATTTTTCACGATTCCCGCAAGAGCTATATCTCAAGAACTATTGCACGGATTTTCATCAAACTTCAGCTTTAGTTAGTCCTTGACATGAATTGACGTATAAATTAATGCTGTTTAATTTTTGGTGTAAATCGCTCAACAGGTGGCGCTGCTATGCTGTATTTTTGCGATTTCCGCAATAGCTTTATCTCAAGAACTAATGCTTGGATTTTCAAAACACTTCAGATTCAGGTATACCTTGATATCATTTAGTGCTGCTTTTTTGGCGTAAATCGCTCAACAGGTGGCGCTTCTATGCTACATTTTTTCAGAATTTGCGCTATAGCTCTATCTCAAGAACTAATGCACGAATTTTCATCCAACTTCAAATTCAGATACACTTTGATATGAATTGGTGCTAAATCGTTGTTATTTCTTGTACTATTTAAATGATTTAATTGGTATGATTTATATAGAAGAAAGTTATGTGATGGCAACAACATACTAGTTCTTGATTATTATTATTAACGATCGCATGTTTAAAATAAAGCTATAACCATGAGCAATGTATATTTTGGTGTAGCAACGTTTTTATCGTAGTCTAAAAAAAAAGGCGAACACTCTGACACTAATAACAAAAAATATAATAATAACAATTTTAGACACTGTTTATTGTAGAGTAAAAAAGCCTGAAAAAACAGCTTTTAAAATTTCATCGTTATTATTATTTTTTAATTAAAATCTTTCTCAAACCATTTTGAATAAAAAATAAACTTTCACTATCTAACCCGTGAATCAGAGCAATGCACACAGAAATTACCCAATGTTTTTACTCCTCTTTGGTCTGTCAAATTAAGAAATAAAGTAAATTCAAAACATATAGTAGACTGTGGAAGGCAAATTCGAGAAAAAAGTCATTTTTAAATTTTTTTTTAAATCTTTTATTTTCTTCTTTTTGAACTATATTACTTTTGTTTCCAGGACAACAAGAATTTGAAAAAATTTAAGTAATTCAGTTTGTTTACATCATACATAAATATTACATACGTAAATTTTAAACTCAATTTTCTCAAAATGTTGCTTTTGAAGTTCGATGTACCTTTTTATAAAAACTACTAAATATTATTGTTTGCAATTTTGCCAGAAAATTCCACATGTATCCCTGATCAATCTGAAGCGAACTTTTGTTGCAAACATTTGTACAAAAATTTTATAACGAAGTTTTTCTTTGGAAAAATGCAAGTTCTTTGTTATTTAAAAGCGGTTTTTATCAGAGGCGGATCAACTACCTCCGGATCCCTTTCTCGACTTTTTTAGAGGCCCCCGTCCCATTTTTCAAAGCGATGTATTTCAGTGTTTCTGGCACTAAAAACAGAAAGAAGCACTTTTAGTGCAGCTAAACATTGAAGTCTGATAAAATTCAAAGTATCATAATTTGGTAAGTTTTGGTCGTAAAATAATGAGATTTTTCAAATTCCATAACCAGACAGAGGATAACATTTTTCTAAATATAAATACGCAGGCACTATATACGCAGGCACTATATACAAAAATAAATTTCGTATTTTAACCCGTTATGTACTGAATTATGAATTCCTGAAAATTTTACCTTCTAAAGCATTTTTCGTGAATTTTTGAAACTACATTAGAAGATTTATATAATCATTTAATAAATTTCAGAAGGATTTTAGAAGTATTGAAGGATTTAGAAGGATTAATTAAATTTGAATTTATAGGGATTTTGTGCAATATTAATAACCCGAATCAAATCTTTTATTTTAAATATTTTTCTTAGTATTTTGTAGAATTAGGAAATGTGCCAATAGTATAATGTTCTTACAATAGAAATATTGAAATATTTCCGAATTGAAAATCCACCCCCCCCCCTCCCCCACAAATGCCAAGAAAACTGAAAAGATGCAAAGGCAAAAGAAATCATCCTTTTAAAAATATTTTAGTTTTGTGTAACCAATAATGCTTTTGGAACAAGATAAAATAATTCATCTATAATTTATTCTAAACTGCATTAATACTAATCGATGTATTAAATGAATTTTATAACAAGTTATTTGAACGGTACTTATAAGCACCGTCAGTGGATAGAGGGTTAATATGCATACAGGTTCATATGAAACAAATCGATATCTAAATGCTCAGCTTGATTTGTATACTTTTTTGAAATTGGAAGTATGTTTCTATCAACGATTTAAGAGATAATCGAGGAGACATCTATTTAAAATACAGTAAAACCTCTAAATAACGGACACCTCGGGACCCCCCCTGCCCCCTTAAAGAATATCTGTTTGTGAAATTGACTTCACTTTATTGGGAATTATTCATATTATGTATATAAAAAATTTCAAGTGAATATATTTGACAGTTTCTGAGAAAAAGTACATTAATTCAACATGGTGGTATACGGACTTCCAACTGCCCTAATAACGAAATCATATCAAAAAGTTTTACCCTGCGTTGTTAGGGGCTGTGCATATATAACGTTATCAACTTTTTGGTATTTTTCGACCCCTCCCCCCCGTAATGATATCGTCATCATAATAATAAATGAAAATGCATACAAATTCTTTCGATTTTTGGAATTTTTTTCTTTTGTTTGGAGTGATACACAAAAATGTTACATTTATTTTTCTTATACTTTATTCATTCAAATGAAGAGAAGTCAATAAAATATCTGTTTATATATGAAACAACTTAATCTCAAATTACACTTAAAAGAAACAGACTGTTTAAAAGTATTTAATAATAGCTTTTCGTTGCATAATGCATTCAACAGTAATAATGTCTTTTTGAACTGGCCCCCTCACGGGGTGTGGCAGACAGAACTTCTTATCAACAAAACAGGCGGACAACATTATCTTTTATTTACTTGTTAAATACAAGTATAATTTCAAACATACTTAGGATTACACTTTGTTGAACAGCGGATTATATATGCATACACGTTGGGGTATCCCATACTTTGGAACTGAATAGTTTTATAATCATTTAAGGATTTAGATAATAACTTTTGTATTTTCAGGAAAATAGATAACATACTAAGAAAGATAACATACTATTTTGATCTAAAGACCAAGTTACAAATATGAAGAGAAAATGATAACGATATCAAAACACAATCCCCCCCTCCCCATCATGTGTCAGAGCCCCCCTCCCACCTAAAATGATAACATTATATATGCATAGCCCCTTACATTTGTTGTGGTAAAACTCGTTTTACCGGAATATAAATGCGTACGCAACCTTTGTGAATCCATCGACAAATAAATAAATAAATGTATATAAAGAATGTTTGTTACACTCTTTATTTTTAATCTTTTGTTTTATTTTCTACATTTTACAAAAAGGGTGTAACATGCAGAAAATAAAATAGAAATTAAAAATAAAGACAGTAACAAACATTTTTATACACATTTATTTATTTATTTGTCGATGTATTCATAAAGGTTAGTTACGCATTTATATTCCTGTAAAACAGGTTTTGCCACAACAAATGTAACAACGCAGGGTAAAACTTTTTAATATGATTTCGTTATTTAATCCTTAAATGCAGCTTTTTTTATTTTGTTTCGAAAAAAAAAAATATTATATGATTCTAAGAAAGGTTTATTACACAGAAAAATAATTTTAAAAAATCAGAGATATATTTTCCCTATAATACGTTATTTTTTTTCTTATGTTGTACATCTGCAACGCAAGCAAAAACTACTGTTATAACTAAAATAGTGCAAAATTAGTAATTATTTTAATAAGTATGAATCTAGTAACTTATTTAGTTGTAACTTATCTAATAGTAAATTATTTTATATGAATTTTATTTTGTAAAACTTAACCCTTAACCGTATGAATTATTCTTTTAGAATAGTATTTTTTATTCTTATATTAAGGATTAAACACCAGTAATTTTAAGATAGATTTTTAACTTTACTTAGTAGCATATTTTTGTAATTTTTACAGGATTCTATATAAATAAAATATAATATATTCTGTATAATAATTCTATATAAATATATAAATAAATTCTATATAAATATAGTGGTTGCTAAAAGTTAAATAAAAAGTGATGCAGATATGCATTACTATGCGTTTAAGGGTTAAAACTCAACCTGGTTTTTGTACGTAAAGATGGAATTTGTAATAGATTTTTAACCCACTTCCTGATATGCTAAAATTATAAAAATGATGCATAAAGATGTGTTTTCAATGACAATACAACATTTTAATGTTTTTAAAACTTAATTATTAATTAATACATTAATTTTAAGCCATTTTCCAATTAGCCCGTTTAAGGTGATAAATCGCCAAATATTCTCTTTAACGCGTACGGAAGTTGAAGAAAAAACAATGAATTTAATTATGCGCCAATAAATGCTCGCCAAAATATGCCAAAGCACTGTGAAACTGTAACAACAAAAATTTTAAAGACTTACAAGTAGAAAATAAATTATAAACAAAAAATGAAGAATGGAATATTGGAAACAAAATACCCTACATCAATTACTAGTTAAATATTAATTAATTCACAATTATACGTTGAAAAATGTATTTAGAAATCCTAAAAAGATAGCTTAAATATTTCCTTTTTTCTTTCCTGTTTCCTTTATTTTAAAAAACTAAGCACAAATTATATATATTTTAATAAATTCATTCGCTTCAGCTTTCTATCAAGCGCAAAAATGCAGCGAATTTTTCATAATCGAGTTTGTTGTCCACGCCAAATTAATGTGTTGGAACGGGAATTTTGAGGGGAAAACATGAATTGTAGTCAAAAGAATTAAAGGGTAATTTCAAGATGAGCATCAAATGCAAATGAAAGCGTGTTAAAAAAAAACTATTTTTACTTTTATTAGTGTTTAAAATACGGGGCTCTGCGTCCTACGAGCTACGCTGGCCAATCCCCGTTCAGACACTGCAGACTTTAAAAACACACTACTTTGATCCGCTGTAAAAAGACTACGGAAGATTGAATTATAACTGAAAAGCTGGTGGCGATCTCCCTGTAAATAGGTCTCCATTCATTCCCCTTAGATTAGGGAATTTTAAGGAGCAATCAGCTGCTGTTAAGACATATAATGGTTGTTTTCATGTTTGATTAAATAAGATCAGTTAAACATTTGAAAATAAGCTAATATAAAATTAAATAAGTAAACAGAGCCTTTGCCTTCCGGTATTTTTCAACACTATGCTATAAGAAAATTGTTTTAAATAAGACATTTTGGATGTATCGTTTTAAATCTGAAGTAATTTTCACCAAAGTTTTCTTTCTCTTTTTAATATTCACGGGAAAATACTTTTGTTGTTAGAAAGGAAATATTATTACTTGCGCTGTCTTAGAATTGGCAGCAATAGTTAAAAAAATCATCTCGAAATAAGAAGTAAATGTCTCGTGTAAATATAACTTTAAATTTAAATTGTATAGCAATATTATTATTAGGCCATTTTAAATATGGCGTGATTTCTTCCATTTACTGCTTAGCATATTAATGAATTTGTTTCTTTAAAGTTTTCTATCTCATTTTAATATTCACGTAAAAATACTTTTGTTGTTAGTAAGGAAATATTATTTGAACTGTATTAGAATTTGCAACAATAGTTAAAAAGACCATCTCGAAATATGAAATAAATGTCTCGTGTAAATATATTTTTGAATTTAAACTGTTTGGCAATATTATTATTTGGTCCTTTTAAATATGACGTAATTTGGACCCCATTTACTGCTTTTAATGCCGGTGATTAAATTTATTATTTTAAAGTTTTTTTTCTGCTTTTAATAGTCACGTATAAATACATTTTTAATTGAAAGGAAATATTATTTCTTGCGCTGTTTTTACAATTGACAACATTTTAAAATACTAACCTTTACTAAAATAAGAACAATATATTTCTTGAAATGATGAAAATTTGAATAATAAATTGAAAAAAAAAACCCTCAAAAAATTAGTCAAATTAAGAAAATAAATGCAGTCTGCACACCGCAAGCTTGTAATGTATATCCTCAGAAAAAAATATTAAATTCCTATGTATAGTTTTTGCTCCTATAAAACTTTTTTAACAGGACGATTTTGACCAACTTTAACATTAAATATCTCTTTAAATAATTCCTCGATTTTAAAACTGTCTACTTCAGCGTGTTTTTGAAACATTTCTCTATAACACTACCAATTTTCATACTTTTGTATTCAGTAGTTTTCTTAATATTAGCGAAGAAAGACTTCCGGTCAAAAAAATTCATTTATGGCAGCGATGAAAGCGTTAGTTGCAGTTTTTAGAACAGAGAGATTTCATTTTTGCAGTTTCGCAGCCAGTTGCAGTACTTTACGGAGCATGATTTGCCGCTTAATTTCATTATTGTCACTTTGTAATTCATTATTGTACACATTTATAAACATATTGTTTCTTCAAAACATAATTAAAACTTAATTAAATCGGTACTTTTCCGTTATCCATGCGGCTTTTATGTCTGCATGTGTAAATTAGAACTAATGGTTTTATATTGAAATAAAATGTTTTTGGCTTATGATATTATTTCTTATTATAGCAATTTAAAAAAAATAAATTAGTTAAAGGTAGCCATTTGAAATGTATTTAATGTGTATTTTAAATTAAATGAGTGAGAGATTTGTATTTTAAATGAAATGAGTGCAATACGGTTGAAAGAATGTTTGGCAATTTATCACTTACGCCCGGCTAACGGAAAAATATCTTCCAATTAATTTATAATTAAATTCTAAGAATATTAAACTGCTGTATTCTTATCGGAAACTACATCTGTGTGCATAATTTTTATAATTCTAGCGTATCGGGAAAGGAGAGAAAAATCAGCAGCAAAATTTTTTCCTTACATACAAAGGCCACGTTGAATTTAATGAAAGGGTGTAATAAAAATACGAAGGTCCGAAAGTTTTGATTTAATGCATTGCTCAGTTGAAAAGTTCTTTTATTTTATTTGTTTGTTTTTTCAATAGCTACCTTAAAAAATATTTATTATAGAATAACCAATCTTTAATGGCATGATAAAGGTTATTTTAAAAAAAATCACACTGTAAAAATAAATTGCCAATTTGCACGTATTTTCCCATTAACACATTGAAGGTTTTCTATTTTTAATTTGTTCATTTTACCTCAATTCATGTATATTTCTGAAATAAGCTCAAATTGAAAGAGAATTCCCTATTCTAAGCCAAAATTAATCAGAAATATCCAAATCCAATCACGGAAATTCAGCGAAATCATGCAGATTTTTTAGGCAACTCTACTACCAAAGATTTTTCGTATTTGGACAAAAAGTAATTTTAATACTGTAGGGCATGCCTGTCCAACCTTTCACTGATGATGATGAGCAGGGATTTGCGAAGATGAGCAGGGGCGCATCTCAGCTCTTGGGAAATAATGAATGACGCCATTATTAACATGCCTCAAAACATGCAACAAATCTTCTGCATCTCGCAGTATAAGACATAAGGCCCCCTACAGATCTAAAACTCCATGTAAAAATAAATAAATAAATAAATAATAAAAATAAATATAAATCGTAGCAAATTTCGAATTATACATTTTTCTGCGAGCTGTGCTATCTCAAAACTGTTTTGTAGTAGAAGGAGCCAGAAAGTTGAGTCTCGCTTATAATTAAAATAAAATGGCAATTGTTATTGTTATTGTTAGGTTATTTTTAGTACAATATTTGAATATTATTATACTTAATACAAATAAAATACTTGAATATTTATAGTATCCAGAAATATTGAAAAATAAGTTGGAGTCTTTATAAAAAGCTATAATTTTAAATTTCAATAGGAAGGAAATGGGAATGATTAATCCAAACTGTGATGTGGGAGAATGTTTGCATGAAACCTGCCACAACACCCATTATGTGAAAATTACTGGTGTTAAAGAACTTTGTGAGTTTTCAGATGAGGCTAAAGAACTATTGCACTTGAGATTGGGTAAAGAAATTGGGAAAATTTGTCTTCGCCATGAACAAGTAAATTTGGAGAAGTACACACATTTATTTGGACTAACCTGTTGTGATCCTTTAAAAAAACACAAAAAGCCAGTCAAAAAGTTTTTGAGACTTAATAACACTGTACGCTGCTAAAAATGGACCATGTGGACCTTCATTACATTTTTCTTGGCCCGTTAGAGAGGATTTTCGTTGGATACCATTTGAAAATATACTTATTACAGTACCAGTTACATAAACATCGTCAACAGACAGATCTTACAAAATTGAACTACACACTTTTAACCAGATTGAGCAGATATTTCAAAAGAGATTCAAATAATCTGTTAAATAATTGTGGACTGATCCTTAGGTTCTTTCGTAATTATATAAATACATCTACCCTATCTATATTATAAAGGATAAACATATCTGTGCGTAACGCATACGTCATTCTGCGAATGGCAACACTTTGAAATTTGAAATGAAATTTCGGTTTTGTAATTTTCCCTACTGCAAATTTTTAAACTTCTAAACAGGCCAAATTTTAAATATTTACACCGTCGTATGCAGAAAAAATGCATTTTTAAATGCAATTTGTTTGAAAGCTGTATCTCACTTTATTTTTGAGATATTAATTTTTTAATAGTTTTTAATACCAATTTTATAATTGTGGCAACTGAAGAACTTCATTTCTGCTAAAAGTGGTTTAGTTATCTTTATTGATTGTATTCTTACTGATGCCATTTTCTTATTACAACTAAAAATATCTTTTTTAAAAATTTGAATAGAAAATGACGTTACGCTTTAAATAGATACAATTTCCCAGATGATGCTGTTATATTTCGCTATTTTTCATTTCACTGATATTGAGTTTCAGACTATAGGCAAAATATTTCAGCGACTGAAAATGACGTCATATTTAAAAGAAAACGATAATTTTATTTCATAAAGCGAGATATTTCCCCTTGAATTTCTCTAAAAGTTATAAATTTCTGGAATTTTTACGCGCAGGTACAGAGATTATACTAAGACCTCAAATCACGAGTAGGAATTTTAACATGGAAAGTTGTAATAGTTGACAAACGTGACTTCAAGCTTCTAAATTAATTTATTAATAGCCTATTGCGCGTTAAAATGTTTTTAAATGCTTAATGTGGATGCAAATCGTGGAAAATGACTGGATTCGGTTTAGATTTAAAGGGGAAAAAATTCTATGATTATGTCAAAGTGAAATCATTTTTACTGATTTTTCATTCCGTAATATCAAGCATCAATTGATAACTTAATCAAAATTACTTATCTTGATTATATGTTACTGATTACGTATATGAATAAAGTTTAATTTTTCAATAATTTTAACTGTTGAAGTTTATGAAAAAAGAATTTTGTTAATCTTAGGTTAAAATTTGTCTTTGGAGAGTTAAAGTAACAAGTGTAAGATGGATTTTTTATTGTAATTATTGTTGTCGATGTATTATAAATTTGATGCAACAGTTCCTTTGTAAGCATTTTCTTTCGTCGAAATTCGGCGGGTTCCACCTCGTATATATAAAATCCTAATGAAACGAATTTATGTAACGATTCTATGAAACGACTGATTAAACAACTGATTACGTTTCACGGCAATTTCTCCTAAAATATGGAATACTTTGCGATGAAATTAACACCAAAAATCCGTATTGATCCACAGATCTCAAAACTGGTATTAGAATTTTAAAATTAGAATTAGTTTTCGAAATATTATTTTTTTTCTCATTTTAAATACTTTTTTTCTAATGATGGCAACTCAAATTTTAATCATAACAGATATTTTTTTTTCATATTTTAGAAAAGGTTATTTTAAATTAATTTGGCGACGAGTTTGGCATCCCTTAAATGTATGCTAAGAAATGCATCATGTTACTTTTATTCAGAATTCAATTTGTATTTCATTATCATTTTATTTAATACAAAGCTTTCATTTAAAATTGAAACCTTTAAAATAAATGGCTTTTACTTCATTCTTTTTTTTTTTTTTAACGAAACGAAAAGAAAAATATTAGACACAGATGTCATATACGCAACGGGGTACCTAATTGGCGCCAAAAGAGCGTTATTTTGCCTGACATGGTAACACGGCTATTGTTGCTTATTTATTAATAAATGTTTATTTGAATTTATTTTCTTTTTATTTACAAAAAATGTTATAAACTGTTTTGTTCTATAGTTATTAATTAATTTTTTTTTATTTATTGTTATTTCATTTTAAAAATAACAGAAAATAATTTAAAAATACATATGTAACAGGTATTTGAAAACGAGATTTTCGCCAAATTGTCGTAAAAAAAAAATCACGCCAAACCCGGTGCGTATGTGACAATGCAACAAATCATGAGATTTAATTTCCACTTCAAAGCAACGTTTTAATGTTATTACTTCTCCCGTCGACCAATTTCGCTAAATTATATAAATAGCCAAATTATACAAATTGGCATATATTTTTATTTTAAATAACAAAAGAACAAATAAATTAGTATAATATTAATAAAAATACAAATAAAACGTCGAAATAAAAATCACTTGATGGCGTGAACATGTGTAACTTCCTTAAAGTCAAGTGAATGTGACATTTACGATCAACCATTATTGGCATTTAATCTTATAGTTTGGCGACAGATTTTTGGTCGATGGGATAACCAAGTAGCACCGTTTTAATTTACCACTCGAAAAATAAAAATAAAATGCTAACTGGCGAGTTAAAAAAAAGCTATTGGCGAGATTTTCACCCGGCTAACATAAAAGTACCAGGAATTCTTTGTGATCATGGCAACTTTTATGTAGTTTTATTCGAAAAAATAATTTTGATTCTTTAATCAAAATGGAAACCTTTCTTATGAAAAGCGAAGGAATGAGCCCGTTGTTTATGGCAGTTACATGACTTGGATTATTAGGTAGATTTCGTATGAAATACTACCTATTGGGATCGTTCCTATGTTGGAATTTCCGAAAAAGTTTTGCAGATCTACACCGATCATGATCCCTAGAACCCAAAACCACCCTCAGTAAAAAACTTTATCTATCTATATATCTATCTATCTATCTATATATATATATATATCACTTTCTTCTGGACACGATAACTTTCGTAATTCTGCACCAATCTCTTCCAAACTGATACATAAAATCAATGGGCATAAAATCTCGGTCAAGTTCGTTAATGGGCAAAATCGGACCAAGGGGATGGAAATAGGGAGGGGTTTTGTGAAAACCGAAAACCCCCCATAACTTCTTAATTTTTATACATATCAAATCAGTTTAAAGTTTTTATTACTTCTAAAAATAGGGCCAAAATTTTATGTATCACAGATTTTTGGTAAAGTTAAAAATGGGCTCAAGGGGCGCAAAAAATAGGGTTTTTGGGAGAAAAAAAATTCATAACTTTGACAATTCTCAAGATATCAATTCTAATTAATTTTATTATAAATCTCCTTAATATTATCTACAACTTTTATATTCACAAGTTTTTCATAGGACCAATTCGTACAGCAAAAAAAAAATTAAAAACGAAAACAAAAAGGGGGTTTGAAGAAGTAAAAAATCCATAACTCCGTCAATTCAAAAGATATAAAATCCCCATGAATTTATCATATATCTTCTTAATATTGTCTACAACATCTTTATAGACAAGTTTTGGATAGGACCAATTCTTACAGCAAAAACAAATTAAAAATACATAGCGGTTGAAGAAAAAAATCATCTTATTAAGGGTGTATTCAAATCCAAACTGCGTATTTTCTGACTCATTTTACAATTCATTTTTGGTCTCAAAGGCTTCCAATTGTTACGTTTTCTTACTCAGAAACTGTATAATGTACCGTAATGGTCGATTTTTTGATAGAGGTAGACTATATTTAAAAAACTGCTGTCAAAGTGGGCATTTTGAACCGAATTTCCCGAAGCGGATTGTGTTGGAAAAATCATTGCATTAACGATGCACTCAAAATCCAAACTGCTTATTTTCTGACTCATTTTTAAATTCATTTTTGCTCTCAAACGCATTTAATTGGTAGATTCGCTTGTTCAAAAACTATGTAATGCACCGCAATGATCGATTTTTTGATACGGGCAGAATATATTTCAAAAAATGATGTTAAAGTGGGCATTTTGAACGGAATTTCCCGAAGCAATTGTGTTATCATTTTCTTCTGGTCACGATAACTTCCGCAATTCTGCACAAATCTCTTTCAAACTGATACATAAAATCAAGGGACATAAAATCTCGGTCAAGTTCGTTAATGGGCAAAAGCGGACAAAGGGGACGGAAATAGGGAGGGGTTTTGTGAAAACCGAAAAAATCCCCATAACTTCTTAATTTTTGTACATATGAAATAAGTTTAAAGTTTTTATTACTTCTAAAAATAGCGCCAAAATTTTATGTATCACAGATTTTTGGTAAAGTTAAAAATGGGTTCAAGGGGCGCAAAAAATAGGGTTTTTGGGAGAAAAAAATTCCTTACTTCGTCAATTCTCAAGATATCAAATCCAATAATTTTATTATACATCTCCTTAATATTATCTACAACTTTTATAGTCACAAGTTTTTGATAGGACCAATTCGTACCGCAAAAAAAAAAAAAATTTAAAACGAAAACAAAAATGAGGGGTTGAAGAAGAAAAATTTTCATAACTCCGATGAATTTATCATACATCTTCTTAATATTGTCTTCAACATTTATATAGACAAGTTTTTGATAGGGCCAATTCTTACAGCAAAAACAAATTCAAAATACATAGCGGTTGAAGAAAAAAATCATCTTATTAAGGATGCATTCAAATCCAAACTGTCTATTTTCTTACTCATTTTTTAATTCATTTTTGCTCTCAAACTCATCCAATTGCTAGATTCTCTTATTCAGAAACTATATAATGTACAGTAATGATAGATTTTTTGATAGAAGCAGAATATATTTCAAAAAATGATGTCAAAGTGGGCATTTTGAACAGAATTTCCCGAAGCGATTGTTAGAAAAGAAAAAATATTGCCCTACTGAGAAAATAATTGTTTATTAATCAAGTTTTAATTAATTGAAAGAAAAATAAAAACACAGTTCGCTTATAAATCTTTTCAAAAATCACGTCAGCATGTTTCATATTTTTTTTTTTATTAAAAATGAATCCGAAAATGTGCCAGAAAATTTTCTGTTCTTGAGTATGGAAAAATATTTTTTTTTTTTAATATCGCCTTAACATGATTCTGATAAAACCAGCTATTTTGTAAAAAGGAAATAAAAACTCGTCAAAAGCAGACAGATAAAACTGTTAAAGTGGATTTATAACTAATAATGATTTAGTTTTTGTTGGTGAAATTAGTATACTTAACTTCGAAATCTACCTCTGCCTGTAGGCCGGGCCGGCAGGGATTTTATAATATAAACGAAATAATGGGGATAGAATAATATTAGGCGACTTATCACACCTGTGGCTGGCTAACATTAAAGTACCAAAATGGCCGCCTGGAATATAAAAAGCGAAGGGATCCGCATGGAGCTGTTGATGATAGTCACATGACTTAGGCTATTATTATAGAGATTGTTTTCAATTTTAAAAACAGCGCAGAGAATAATATTTCCTAACGATTAAAAATTTATTTTCACTTGACTATTAAAAACAGGAAAAAAAACTTTAAAATTACTATTAAATGAGTACGTGTTAAAGGCAGGAAAATATTGAAAATTATGTCCTGAAAATTGTATTTACACGTGAATATTAAAAGTGAAAGGAAACTTTAAAATAAAAAATACATTAATATGCGTTTAACCCTTTCACGGACAAGGCACTTCTATTCGTAAAATCTTGAAATCAGTGAATGGCACAGAATTTACAAACAAATTTCGAAGTACAAACATGCTTTTGTTCACTTGATCACTCTACCAGGGAGCCAACAAATAATGGCAAAGGCCCTGAATCCCTGGCAGGAAAACGTCCTCCACCATCTAACTCAACCCCAGCCACCGAAACAGACCGGAAACAGCGACAAAAAATAAAACTAAAAAGTCACAAAAATATGGCACACTCTGCCTAGCAAATAAAATACAAAAATTAAAGTCATGTACAAGTTTTAACATATGACTGTAACCCTAGTTACTATAAAATAAAACTAAAACTAAAACTAAGACTGAATGAAACTGAAAAACAGAATTTTAAGTTATTTTCAGTTACAAATGACTGTATAAATATATCTTAAAACTAAGTACGATTTACACTAATAATCAAGACAAGATAAAACATTAAGCCAATAAAACAGAAATTTTAGGTCAATTCAAGTTACAAAAGACCATCAGACCCTGAAAGTCCAGAAACAACTCAAAAATGCGTGAAGGCAAAAAGAGTAGCAAAGCACTATGTGGATAACAGTCCGGCAAAAGTCCACCAAAAATTCTTTAATTGCACCAAAATATTCAAAATCTGTACTTTATGAATGAATACAATTTATTCAGTTCATTATAAATAACTGTCAGTTTATAATAATTCGATCTCAGCAAGAGAACATTTGCAAATTCCAAGACAGAGTTCTATTTCGCACAAAGTTAAAGAACAGAGGCATCAGAGGACACTTGCCGAAAATAAAATGCTTAACGTCGCCGACGTTACCGCAATCACACTTATTTGTTGGACGCTTGCCAATCTTAAATAAATACACTGGAAAAGCACCATGCGAGGAAATGAAATAGGCTACTACCCTTGAATAACACAAATAAGAAACGTCCGGTGAACGCAAGATGAGGAAGGTATCCCTACCCTTTTCACTAATTTTCCAATCATTAATCCACCTCGTGATAATGTTACTCTTATAAAAACGCTTGACGAAGGAAACAGGGATTGGAATATCCAACCTCTCATCAAACTCATCATCCAGAATAACAGACTTTGCCAAATAGTTAGTCCTTTCGTTACCAGCAAGGCCAATATGAGATTTAATCCAACCCATAAAAATAACTTTACCACTCAACAATCTCAAGTTAGAATATATGTTATACAAAATCTTATCAGTTGGAAATAAGTTCTGCAAGGCTTGTATTGAAGAAAAACTATCAGTGTAGATGTGAAATTCTCTGAAATCAGCCCTGCAACACCAGTCGATTGCCTTGTCAATGGCTGATAATTCAACCTGATAAACAGTATTATAAGCGTAAAGTTTAAAACGTTTTTCTAAAAGGATCTCTCCATCATTATAAACAACAAAAGCGGAAACAACTGTGTTGTTCATCTTGGAACCGTCTGTGTAAATTACAGGGTGGTTAAAAATAGGTACTACAGAAGTGACTGACTTTACAAACTGTTTATGATGAGTTGATACAAAATAAGGATAATCAAATGTATGTAAGTGTGGCATAATATTTTCCTTAGTTACACAAATATCATTTATCCATACTAGATCATCATGACGCACCGTGTTATAGTGACCAGACATCTGTTCCAACTCCAGCTCCAGGGGAGGTATACCCGGAATTACGCAAAGAGCTTCCGTAGATACAGATCTATAAACTCTGATTATTGATAATAAACAAAGACGCTGGCATGAAGACAAGCGTCTAATTCCATAGTATCTCAAGTCCCAGAACCAAATTTCATATCCATAAGATATCTGCTTCTTAATTACCGAATGATACAAAGTTTTCATGTAGTCCAAGGGAAGACTCTTATCTCTAATGCGGGTTTTGCGCATAGAGCACGAAAAGTCTATAACTTTGTCACGAACAAGATCCAAATGATCAAGCCAACGGAAACGGCTATCCAGAAAAAATCCCAGGTATAGTACATTGTCCTTGACCGAAATGCTAGTATTCCTAAGCTTAAAAATCGGACGGCGTTTGTTCAAAGTATATTTACCGAAAAGCATTGCTGATGATTTCTGAGCGCTGATTGTCAAGCCAAACTCTTCACATGCGTTCATAAAATATTCGATACAACCGTTAATTCTATCTTCCAGCGCTGCACGAGTATCGGCCCCTTTCACAACAGCTGAATCATCAGCGTATGAAATGATTTTTCTAAAACGGCGCTTATAATATTTTAATATTTTATCAGCAACCAGAGTCCACAACAAGGGACCCAAACAGGACCCTTGTGGACAACCTCGGAAAGCATGAAACCAGCGAATCCCTCTCATAAACTTGAATCCTATCAATCTATGACTTATGTAGTTCTTCAAGATCTCTTTTAAATAATCCTGTATAGGAAGGTCATCTATAATACTAGCAAGTATTCGCCAATCGATTACGTCGAAAGCACTAACGATATCGAAACTAATTAATGCACAATATTTAAAATCATTCAAAGTCTCCCTAACAAAATTCTTTACAGCAGCCATTGCCGTTATAGTGCTCTTAGACTCTCTAAATCCATGCTGACCAGATATGCCAGATATGCATAAATCCAGATATGCAGAAGATTCCAGAACTGTAATTATTCGAATTTTCACTATTCTCTCCAAAATCTTGGCAATAATCGGCAGCAATGTAATTGGTCGGTAAGATTTAGGCAACTCAGGTGGTCGGTTGCGCTTACGAAAAAACAAAACAAGACCCTTTTTCCAACACATAGGGAAATGAGCAAAACGAAGACAAGTATTAAAAAGCTTAAGAACAAAAGGCGTAAAACTTTTACACAGATTTTTTACTACCAAGGCATCTATCTCATCAAATCCTGGAGCCTTATTGTTACCCTGATGGCGCATAATATAAAACAATTCTCTTTTTGTAATGGGATGGAAATCCTCCTGATTAGTATAATAATTTGTACTGGTAAATTCATGCGGATCTGTAAAATCAGCATTAGCATCAAAGTGATGATGCATTAGGTCTTCGGCCACGTCGTCATAGCTCGCAAACACATGAGAATTTTCTAAAGTAGTAAATATTAAATCTTCATGTGACAATTTCTTCTTAGAAATAAATTTATATAAGGATCCGTATGCATTATTAGTTGAATCCCAGAACTTAAGCCAAGCATTTCGCTTCGCCTTGCAAAGATTCTTCTTATACTCACGTCGAGCTATGTTATAGCTTTCTTTATATGTAATAACATCCAAGTTTTTTAAATATCTCTTATGCAAGGCACTGACTCTGTTTCGTTCCCTTCGAAGATCTTCATCGTACCAAATAATAGTTGGACAATGACGTAGGCGACCTCTACGAAAACACTGATTCATGATATCCTGTAGTAAAGCGGAAAACTCCTCAGTCCAAGTATCTAATGCACTTTGATTAGGAATTCCATCCAGAGTAGTATTTAGACGAGACAAGTGTTGTGAGAACAAAGCATTGATTTTACACATCTTTTTATTCTTAGTTTTGAATCTTGTATAGAAATGTTGGACTGGAGACAGACTCAGGGTAAAACAAATATATCGATGATCACTATGCGAGTAATGATCTATGTCAACTTTCCAATCTAGTAAAAAAGGTAAAAGATCTTGTCCGATCAAAGTGAGGTCAGGACGACCACGTCTCCCGTCTTGAACAAAGGTGTGACATGAGTCCAGTGAGTTAACCATGGTTAGGTTAGTGATCATCAAATATTCTTGGAAAATTTCTGTCCTTTCGCTTTCTCTGGTATACCCGAGAGAAATAATAGGTACATTGAAGTCTCCTCCAACGGTGATTTTAGAAAAGTCTGGGAAGTAGTAACACCAGTCTCTCAGGTCATTCTCGATTGGTTTAGAAGGTGCATCATACACTGATTCAATGATTAAAGAACCTTGAACTATAGTTATATTAATAAAGACACTATTGTTTAAACTCAGAGTGTTTACACATGCATAGTCGTCCGATGTACAGATAATAGCAGCAGAACCAGTTAAAGAAAGGAAGCAGATCCAGCCTGTGGGGAGACCAACCAGCGAACCGTCATAGATGTAAGGGTCTTGGCAAAGAACAAAGGTTATATTGAAATCGTCCATATAATGGAAAAGAGCATTAGAGGCATCAGAACAATGGTGTAAGTTAATTTGAACAAAACGTAAACCAGAGCTATTGACAAAAGAATCAGTAACAACTATCACAACCGTTTGCTAAGAGTCTCCGCTCGATAAAATTTAAAAGTGGGACAATCCGTGTTATCGGCTCTATGACCAGCATCAGTGTCAGTATCCTCCGCAAAAAGACAGTTAGCACAAACTATCTTTACCACCACTTCTTTTGCTTTTGTTCCCTTAATAAAAGGGAAATTTTCATCCCAATATTCTGATGCTAATGTGGCATTTAAGAATTAAAATTAAGTGGTCCAAAAATGAACCACCGCCCTTGAAGGGGTTAAAGCAGCAAATTTTAGTAATTGTATTGTGTCAATTGTTTTATAACGCTGTTAAAAAATACCGAGAGACAAAGACTCTGTTTACTTAATTAATTTTATTTTAGCTTCTTTTCAAATGTTTAACTGATCTTCTTTAACCAAACACGAAAACAACCATTCGATGTCTTAACAGCAACTGATTCTACCTTAAATTTTTGGAATCAAAGGGAATTGAATGGAAACCCGTTTACAGGGAGATCGCTACAGGTTTTTTCAGTATAATTCAATTTTCTCTAATCTTTTTAAAACCGATCAGATTAGCGTGCTTTTAGATTCTACAGTGTCTGAACGGGGGCTGGCGAGCGTAGCTTGCAGGGGCAGAGCCCCCTAGTAGTACCTATAATCCTCGTCTGGTCCGCATATTCCAGCGCAAAAACTACCCAACCGAATGGTTCGAAATTTAATATGTATAATCTTTGCGGAATTTTGTCGAGTCATTTCAAATTTTATAAAAATCGAATCAAAATTTAAAAAGATATTAATAAATGTTTCCTTCATTCTATTAAATACTATCATATGTAATTCAATGATATCCCACGATAGGTAATGATTCTAGATTACCATGGTGATGACTACGTCCTATTTAAGATGGAGTCATACTATTCATGTATTACTGAATTTAATATATATAATCCTAATAAATTTTGTATTCATGCATTTTTGCATAAGAATGCAACAGCTATTGCACCCAGATCTGAACATTTATAAAACTAGTTATAGTACGAACGCACCTCATTTGCCACGTTTGATGTACAATTTCCGACTTGTCTTTTCCTTAAGCCTTTTATAATAGTATATGTTTATATGTGTTTCCTTCAATAAAGATCAGATACAATATTATTCAATTTTATAATAATATTTTCATCTGCTTTTACTCTGATATTGATTTATTTTTCAGTACATGTTATTCATGTATGCGAATATACTACATTAACTGAGTTTCAAGTTCCTGTTTATTTACATGCACATATTTTATATCACATACACCACTGAAGATAAATTTATTAAATAAATATACATATCACCTTTTTAGGAAACAGAAGTGCAGTAATGTAATTTAGCTATTCATATGATTTAAATAAGTTTAAGTTAAGATCATTGACAGAAATATTTGCAAGAAGAACTAGTCGAATGTTGCAATCCCAAAACTTTCTTCTATCTCATGCATGTTAATACTTCCTGAAAAATGCATTATAACAGCGGCATCGGTTAGGTGATTTACACTAAAATCTAATCAGCAACAACTTATGTCAACTTCGAATTGAATTTGAAGTTTGATGAAAATCTATGCATTAATTTTTGAGATAGAGCTATTGCGGAAATCGTGAAAAGTTCTGTGTAGCAGTGGCACCTGCTGGGCAATTTACACCAAAAACTTAACAGGATTAATTAATATCAGGGACTAACTGAATCTAAATTTTGATGAAAATTCATGCATTAGTTCTTGAGATACGGCTATTGCGGAACATGCGAAAAATGCAGCATAGTAGCGCCACCTGTTGGGCAATTTACACTAAAAACTAAAAAACACTAATATATATCAGAGACTAACAGAATCTGAAGTTTGATGTAAATTCGGGCATTAGTTCTTGAGATAGATCTATAGTGGAAATCATGAATAATGCAGCATAGCAGCGCCACCTGTTGGGCGATTTACACCAATACGTTATCAGCACCAAATTATATCAAGGACTAACTGAATCTGAAGTTTTCTGAAAATCCGTGCTTTAGTTTTTGAGATATAGCTATTGTGGAAATCATGAATAATGCAGCCTAGCAGCGCCACCTGCTGGGCGATTTACACCAAAAACTAATCAGCACTAATTTATATCAGGGACTAACAGAATCTAAAGTTTTATTAAAATCCGTGCATTAGTTCTTGAGATAGAACGCCCACAAAATTTGTGTCACACACAGACAGACATACAGACTCAGAGACTGACATTTTGTAAAAACATGTTTTTCGGGATCTCTGATCCCTAAAACGTGTAAATCCATCGAAAACCGGAAGTCGAAAATTCTCACGAATCCAATACTTTCTTGTAAAGGTAGAAGAAAGTAGAAAATTTGTCTTCTAAGTACAATTATGGCAAAAAAAGAAAAAGGATGAAAGGAAGAAAGTAAAAAGGATTCATTTCCAAGATGATTACAAATGCCACTCAACTTTCAAATCCAATTACTCTCCACATAATAAAAAGATGTTGTCTAAAGGACCATATTCTCCCTTTCGGTTCGAGGCTATAAAAATTCGTCTGCCTGGGAATAATATTCATAACCGCGCCATTGAAAAGCATTGTGGTGTGAAAATTTATGCTTATATTTTATTTTTATATGAAGTTTTACACTTTTTCAGGGGCAGGTATGGGTTATACATGAATTCGTTTCTCTATTTTAAAGCAATTGCATGCACATTCTTCATTTTATTTATAAAATAAAATTTTCAAATTTTAATTAATAAGTATGTATGGATTTTAATTAGTATATATATAAGTATTTATCGAAAATAATACGTACAGAATAAATCAGCAGTATTTTACTTATCCATTTATCTGTATTTATGCTGCTTCAAATGACACGATACCGAAACAAACGCGCTAGCTGCTATTTTTACACCACGTGATTCCCACTGTGACGTCACGAGAATACTGTCCATTGAAAGCCAAAAGATATCCTTATGGGTCTTTTTAAGAGATGTCGTGATTCTTTATAAATTATTAATTCCTTAATGTTATGAAAAAAAAAAAAAATCCCTGCCGGCTCGGCCTACAGGCGAAGATAGATGTCGAAGTTAAGTTGCTAATTTCACCAACAAAAACTAAATCAAGATTAGAGATAAAACCCAGTTTAACAATTTTATCTGGCCGCTTTTGACAGAGATTTTATTTCATTTTTTTGAAAGAGCTGGTTTTATCAGAATCATGTTAATACGATAGCTTTTTTTTCAACCCCTATTTTTGTTTAATTTGTTTTTGCTGTAAGAGTTAGTCCTATCAAAAACTTGTAGATAATATTAAGAAGATTTATAGTAAATTTAAGCGAATAGGATATCTTGTGAATTGACGAAGTTATGATTTTTTTTTTCTTCTTCAACTCGCCCCCCCCCTTTTTTTTTCGGTAAGAGTTCGTCCTATCAAAAAACTTGTCAATATAAAAGTTGTAGATAAGTATTAAGAAGATTTATAATAAGTTTAAGTTAATTTTATATCTTGAGAATTGACGAAGTTATGAATTTTTTTCTCCCTAAAACCCTATTCTTTTAGCCCCTTGAGCCCACTTTTAATTTTATCAAAAATCTGTGATACATAAATTTTTGGCCCTATTTTTAGAAGTAATAAAAACTTCAAACTGATTTGATATGTACAAAAATTAAGAAGTTATGGGTTTTTTTTTCAGTTTTCACAAAACCCCTCCCTATTTCCAACCCCTCGGTCCGATTTTGCCCATTAATGAACTTGACCAAAATTTTCTGCCCCTTGATTTTATGTATCAGTTCGGAAGAGATTTGTGCAGAATTATGGAAGTTATCGTGTCCATAAAAACGTACTATATGTAGATAGATAAATAGATATAAAGTTTTAAACTAAAGGTGGTTTGTGGTTCTACGGGTTGTTATTGGCGTGAATTCGCAAAAAAATTCAGAAATTCCAACATAGGGTAGAATGTAATAGGTAGTATTTCTTACGAAATCTCCCTAAAAAAAATGTACTGTCAACTGGCTCCCTACGTCACACATGTCATCATGAAATAACCGAGGCTAACGAGAAAGACAGGCTACCGCGGTGCATTCCACAAATCTTTTTTTACAGACCGCTGGAGTCACGTGATGCTCGAATGCACAATGAAGATGTGCGAAATGACTATCATGTCACTCTAGCGGTCTGTAAAAAAAGATACATGCAATGCACTGCGGTAGCCTGTCTTTCTCGTTAGCCTCGGAAATAACCAATTGAATGTAACAAATATTACCCTTTGAACTCAGTTCTGTTACGTTCGAAATCAAAAGGCAATACAGTAGACTCCCTCAAATCCGCACAGCTTGGGGCCAGAGGTTCTGCGGATTTTAGAATTTTGCGGATTTCTGGTCATTGATTTGTTTACATTTTTGAAACATTGATTTGATTGGTAGTTAAGCAAGGGAAATTATAATGAATGCTTACAGTAAAGTGAAACATTAAAATAAGTAAAATATTAAAATAATTTATTAGTTTAAAAGTAAGTAATTATTAAAATAATAATGTAAAATAAAAATTTAGAAAAATACTAAATTATTACGAATGAAATCGATTCAGTTCGATTCCAAAAGTCCTATGTTGCCATCTAGTGATAGCAAGGAGAACAGTGTTAATGCTATTATCAGTATATATAGCTTATTGCACTCACTGTAATTTTTTTCATTGTTAATTAGAGTCTTGAATGCTTTTCTTATACTGCTTTGTAGGTTTAGAAATAAATTAGTCTATAATTTTAAAAAAAAATATTCCGCGAACAATAATTTTAAAATAGCGTTCTGGTTCGTGGACTTTTCCATTTCGAACCCTGGAATTTTTGATATAGATAAGCTAAATTTATATCAAAATCAAAAGTAATGTAAATTTATTTAGTAATAAATCAGCTGTAATAGCCAAAAGAGAATGATTAACAAAAAAATTAGTAAAAAAAAACATTGCGGTAGTCGCTGATTTCGGCGCCATCTTGAATTTTGTTCCTGCAACTTAACTGTAAATTTCATTGTTTACATCTGAAAAAATACGCGGATTTTAGGCGTTCGCGGATTTTAGGATCGCGGATTTAAGGGAGTCTACTGTATTGAATTTTTTCAAGCATAGCATAGGCATAATGATCTTTATGCCTATGCAACACTGTTGATGCGTATATTTTCCTTCATTTGATTTTTTGTGGTTACATAAGAGGAAAGATTGTGATTTTGTAATATTTTTTTTAAGTTTCTAAGCTATTTTGAAGATGAAAGAAACAAATGGTAACTTCCAAACTTGAGCAATGTGATTTTCATATATCACACTACTCCAGGCATCAATTTCACACATGTTTTTAAACTCCTTTTCTTTTCATATTTTTTTTTATTTTCTTAAAATTGACAAATTTTCAAATTTTTACTACGAATTTAAGATTAACCATTATGTTATCAAATTATTTTCACTAAAGAAATAAGTAGATAATTTTCCAGAGATTTCAGTATTATAAATATTTTCAATTTATGTTAACCCTTTATGCCCCGAAGGTACTTTAACATGCAATTTAAATAACTTCATACATCGATTTACATCGAAATACATCGATTAGTAGTAACACAGTTTAGAATGAGTTATAGATACTTTACTTTATCTTGTTCCAAAAACATTATTGGTTGCACAAAACAAAAATGTTTTTAAAAGGATGCTTTCTTTTGCCTTTGTATATTTTCAACTTTCTTAAGGTTGAAAGATTGGGGGGGGGGGGGGGGGGAGTTTCAGTTCGAAAATATTTCTATATTTCTATTGTAAGAACATTATATTTGTACATTTCCTAATTCTACAAAATACTAAAAAAATATTCTAAATAAAAGATTTGAGTGGCGTTATATATATTGCAGAAAATCCCTATAAATTCAAATTTAATTAATTCTTCTAAATCCTTCAATCCTTCTAAAATGTATTAAATGATTATGTAAATCTTCTAATGTATTTAAACGATTCACGAAAAATGCTTTAGAAGATAAAATTTTCATGAATTCATAATTCAGTACATAAAGGGTTAATTAATATCTCGGCTAATTGTCACAAAATTAAAAGTCTCAGCATCGGGACCTGCTTTCGAATACCCCACCAAAATTTTCAGAGTTCTAGGTACGCTAGATTTCGCTAGAAGGCAGACAGACAAGCACACACACACATACAGGCAGAGCGAAGCTTTCTTTTGTTAATATAGCTGCTCCTTTTCTACTTACAGTTATTTAAAAACTACTTACTCTCTCCAATGGCATGAAGCAGGAAAATCTTGCTATATTTTATCCATAATGTCAGATGTTTTGGATCAATTTGATATGCATGATCTTGTTTGATAATTTTCATTAATGATAGTGAAAAAATATCGGTTCATTAAGTGTTTCTGGGCTCACCGTCGCTGGGTGGTTAAGGTACTACAACGCTAATCGCTTGAGAGCGTAGGTGGGTTGCGTGTTTGACTCCAGCTGGCGGTGTTGTAAATTAACTTGTGTCTATCCCGCCCTCGTATATTAACGATGACTTATAAGCGGGTGTGTTTAATAAAATAAATGGTTAAGTGCGAGCATTACTCGCGCTCAGAGGGTTCCGTACAATAAATATATGAATTATTAACTGTATTATTAAAAAAATCGTTACTAAAAGAAAAATAAGATTTTGTAAAAAACTATACAACGTAGGGATTGGTATAGTTGTATATATACTGGAAACATATGTATGGGTGTACCGTAAATGTTCAAACAGATATGAAGCTTAAATAATATCAGATATTGCTATTTTGTATAACTCTTATTTAAATCTTATCCTAATCTGTTTATGATGAACTTAATTCGGCACTGACAATAAAAGTAGTGCATATTTACACTTCATAAAACTAAATTCAGCGTCGTAATAATCTTTTCTTTTTACAATGTAGCTAAAGCAAAACCTTTGTTCAAAATTTAAACTTGGCATTTTGCTAAGTGCGTTTCGAAAGGAGGTCGCAAAGTAGCAACACTACCTTGGTCCATGCCGCGTTTTTCCAGACAGGTCTTTAATTAACTTTTAAAGACACGGGAGGCATATTGAGAGATCTATACTCATTGCAAACTAGTCGCGAATCCCATAGTATTTATGTGACTAATTCTAATTAAATTAGTCTGTTTTTAATAATTTGTCGTTTATACTGCTACTGGAATTGTATTACACAAATGTATCATTAAAAGTTGTTATCTAGGCTTTAAAAGCCGGTGGTACATACAGTACTCTGTCATTATGTATGTCCAAACCGTCCGTGCCTTTAAGGGTTGATATCTCGGCTAATTACCAACGATTTTTTTCAAAAACCATTACCAACAATGCCTTTATACTTCTGCTACGATAGGTACCTCCAGCGCTCCTCAACGCCTTTGCTGAATGCCCGCAAATCGAAATTTGTGTGCAACGGAAAAATGCGATTTTCTCAAAACTATATAACCTAGGATAATCGCTATAATTTTCCTGCAAGGTTTAAATTAACGTCTACTACCTCTAATTTTTTTTCATAACTTTAGTTTCAGTAGATTCGGAATTAGATGGGGGGGGGGGACATATTTTTGCACTACATTTTCGATGATATTCCTGAAAGCATACCTAAAATTAAATTAAATGTATTTTTGAGTTCAGTGTTACGAAAGCTTTCACACGATATACAAAGAAAAGATTTTTCCTTTCAAGTAACTTAATTAGCCCCCTCTACATTTTTCCTAAAAATATTTGTAAATGTTTGTAAATATGTGGGTTAATAGTCTTTATTACTTCCCCTAATTTGAGTTTTCCATGTTCCATACTTTACGAGTAAAATGGCTGTGACAGACAGACACAGGATGATCTTATAATGGTTCCGTTTTTACTTGTTAAGTACGGAACCCTAAAAATATATAAGTAAACAAGTGTTTATTTTTTATCTTAAAAAATTTATTTTCACATTTCTTTACCAAATAATGACAAAAATGATTTTTTTTGCCAAATAAAAGACAGTTCAACCGACCCATAATTTATGCAAAATTATACAAGATTTCCTTTCTTATCGTTGCCCAATAAGTGATTCCCAAACCGTTAGTTTTTGAGGCATAATTCTAATTGCAAAACTGCTTTAAAAATAGTTTCTCCGGATATGAAATTCTAATCAGGGCCCGACTTAGGCTATGGGGGACCCCGGGGCAAGAATCATTCTGGGGGGGCCCCTTCTATCTATCTATAGGGTTTTTTTGCGAATAATGTGCAAGTAGCTAGTACTAAACTTCATACATATTTTAAGTATGCATAAATTTTGTACCCGGTACTGCTCATATCTGTATACAGAGTATGACAAAAAATGGTCACAACTTTAAGAAAAAATGCTAGTAGGATAATAGTAAAAAAAATGATAGATTGGTTGACACAAGTATTTCTTTGCAAACTTTTACTTTGCTTATCTATGTACGTTATAAGATGTCTAAAAGAAAATGTTCCAAATGGGTCATAATGAATGGTTTTAACTTTCCATGTTACGTGGAAAATGTTAATAAAGAATTTCTTTTGAAAACAATAGAATACTAAGTTGTCATAATAGAATTTTAATCATTAGTTTCTCTAATGATATAGTTTGTTTTTAGCATGGGTGGTGGGGGTATTGGAAGCAGAGAAGGGAAGAAAGACTGCAAATATATTAATATATATAAATATTTGAAAATATATGAATTTTCGTTACTTTTGGCTAATTTTAATCATTTGGCACCTTTTAATGAAAATCTTGATTACTCTGATGGGGGGCCCCCTAAAAAGGGGGCCCCGGGGCAGCTGCCCCGCATGCCCCTGCATAAGTCGGGCCCTGATTCTAATTACGTAAAAATAATATTTTTTTTTTTTACAAAGTTAAGAATTTTATTAATTTTTATAGATGCATGAGTCCTATAAGTTATTACGATGAGCGAAGCGAATCCTCTACTAGGCTACACAAATTACATTTTGTCGTACACTTTACAAAAAACTATTCAGTATTTTGACTTGAAATTAAACATAAAAATAAATTATGATCTATAGATTTGCACAATATTATTATTTTTTTTTCTTATAAAATAACCTTAAAAAAATTATTATTTTAATTAACTTATTTTGCATGTTTTTTCCATTACGGACGCATTTTTGCAAATAAAAAATGAAACACATATATTTCCGGAAGAGAAAACAAATCATGGAATTAGTAATTATAGATAAAATCATGATTAATTAAATAGTTTCACGATTTGTTTTATGAAATTTTTAAATACCTTTTTTCTGAAAATTATAGCATATTTTTAATGAATTAAAATTTGTGAAAATTCAATTATTTACATTCAGTTATAAAAGTATTTTTCAGTGTTAAGAATTCAAATACGCAATTTATTCTTATTATGTGAAATCATTTACGCAGACGATACTTCCGCATTTTAAAAGAATTATATTATGATTTTTTTTTTTTTTTTTTTTTTTTTTTTTTTTTTTTTTTTTTTTTTTGTAAAGTGGCAACAAAAAAATTGTACACAAATAAAATTAATTGTTAAATTCGTTATATCATAAATAAAAAATTCCGAGAAAATTCTTAGTTATTTGGCTGAATTTACGCTTCTAAAATTAAAATGCGCCAAAACATAAAATAACGTTTTTTCTTGACAAAGATGCAAAAATAATAAGAAAAAATATTGTTACCTTCAAATACTTATCTTATTAAATAATGCTTTGCGAATCCAAACAAAGCATGGCTTTTGCTAGTATTTTGAAAATTTTCACTATGGTCTAACAAATAAAATATTTAAAATTCCATATTTACTCTTACAAAGACCGAGTTATGGTGTCTTTGATTTTCATTATTTTTTTTAATGCTTTCTGCCAATAAAAAACAAAAAAAGTTTTAGTGCCAGAAAATGCTGAAAATTCATTTGCGATCGTTCTTTTTTGGAAAATGAGGGGGAGGGGGGCTTATAAGGAAGGCGCTGGACATTGTTGGTGCGCCTCTGCATTTCGGTGAGTTTGCCTTTACCACCAAGCTAATGTTTGTTGACTACCTCATATTCATCTCATCGAACTCATCCAGGTGAGTATAAAAAATTTCTGGAATTTGATTTACCATAGTAGACAAAACCTTTAATTTGTGTACAGAGCCTAGAAGTGAATAATGTTATTACCGGTATCAAAATGATACTCCAGAATCAGAGAACGCGGATAGATGGCGATAGCGCTCCCTCCGCGGCTATGTATATCTGTCGTTTTTCCATATACATAATTTTAAATCAAATGTTTTCTGTAATGAATCTATACTTTAAAATGCTCTAGATTAAAAATACACAAGGATTTCTTTTTCTAATAATGAAAATGTAGTTGAGTAGGAATTTAAATGATTTCATGACAACTAGTTTGTAATGTAATTAAACAGTTGCAAACTTTATCATAGATAGGACAAGGTTTTTCTTTCTTCGTTATTTCTAAAACAATATATTGAATATACATCATCATGCTATGAAGAATTGTTATAAAAACATGGTTTTTTTTTTCTGTACAACTAAAATATTTTACCCTCATTTTGACAACTTTTTAATCAATATTCATTATTGCATCTTTTCAGCCAGTTAATAAACTAACAGTAAATTGAGTTTTTAAAAATTTCTTACACTTCAGATATTTAGCTTTTGGTAAAATAATTTAAGGTATATTAGCAAAAAATCAAATGAGAAATTGATTTTTCAAATCTAGGGGAAAAAAAAAAATACTTTCCTCAAAGTAGAATGCATTTTCTTTAAAATATTATTATTGTTAGTTAGAATTAGATAAAATCATAATAAATAATTATTAACTTTATTTATATTTTTTTAATTATTTTTGACTAAAGGCATAATTTTGTTGAGGTCTTTCTAAATTTATTTTAATATACATGTATATTTGGAAGTGGCCACTCATGTAAAATACACGAGTATTTATTTTTAAGGGTATACACCTCGATAAACACTCATTTTGAGTATTTATTCTTCAATTAAATATAGAGTCATTTTAGTTTTGTTGCTTTTATATCCATTAATGCAAGGAAGAAAATAGCCATTATAGCCGGGCAAACATGGATTTAGGCGCCCCACCTCCTCAGCAAAGAAAATTTACAAAGAAAATTTTACTAACTTTCTAATAACCGACTTAATTTAAAATTTAAAATATGTAATCATAAAATACGTAATACTGAACTACATAATCAGCTTTGTCAACTATTCCGCTTTATACAGTTTACCATCTTAGCAGGTATAATTGTTAATATCTTTTATATTGAAAATATATAACTTTTTCATTTCAGACCGGATTCCATTATAGACAGGTTTTATTGTCACAGATTTTACGGTAGTTGTAGTATTACAATTGAAGTGTTTAAAGTCACAGTAAAATAAATTAAGAGACTACATTAGTCACGCAAAGACATTCGCAAGCTAATATTAAACCTATGAGAGCGTTCTTGACAAATATCGCGCTTGCGTTTAATTACTTTTAAATTATTTTTTTCTGGGATACCTGAGGTCGATATCTAATGTTGTGCTTTTGTACTTTTTTTTTATATTAGCTCACTTTCATTTTTGAAAAAACTGTTTGGAACCGGTTCTGAAATTTAAAGTACCCTCATATTAAAAAAAAAAAAAAAAATGCAACGAAAATCGAAAAAATAAAAACTCACAGTGTTAGATATCGACCTCAGGTATCATACAGAAAAAAAAAAAAAAAAAAAGAAATGGAAATTCAAGCGAGAATTCTGAAAAGGATGCTTCAATAGGTTTCCGGCCTGCTCTCCATTCTTTTTGGGCCGGAACCGGGCCATACTTTCTTCTGAAGGCCGGGTCTAACTTATTTTTCCTGTACAGAACCGGGACTGGTTTCATTACTAGTCTTCACGGCCCAAAATTTTCAGTCCTAGTTTTGATCCAGCCCGTATGAAAATCATTGTCTCAGCGTGGCCTGGTCCCTTCAAAGGTCAGTTAAATTAGGTCTGGCCCAAAAATTTTTGTTAAAAAATGCATACATTTTTAAATCGCCATTATTCTACATTTAAACATTAAAATTTATTCTTTTTAAAGAATAGTAGATTTCTACGCTTATTAAAATATAGTAAAACGTGTGAAAAGGAACCTGCCTATGACGGAACCCTGTTTTAAACTGAAAAACCTGATGATCCATGCAAAATTAATGTACTAATGCGTAAGAAAAGAATATATAATACATTTACACTTGCTAAGAAGGAAACTTGTCTATAACGCATTTTTTTTTCTTTCCTATGCAATTCCGTCTTAGAAGATTTTACTGTATAGCATTTTTCAGATTTTTAACTCTTCAATACATGGAATATGGATTAACAATATTAATGATAACTGAAACATTTACATACAAGAAATAGAGATTCATTAAAAAAATAAATATCGCAGCCTGCGGCACTTCTATAAAAATGAAAAAAAAAGTTTAGATAAATATTTTTGGTCAGAATTCCTCGCACGAGACAAATTTTTAACCAAATCGATGTAAAAATCAATGTTTTGTAGAAATTCACTCGGACCGAGATTTTAACTTTTTTCCGGACCAGGCCGGGCCGAACTTTTAAGTTTTTTACCGGGCAGGACCGGGAAAATATTATTTTTCCTACGGGCCTGGTCAGGCTCGGGTTGAACTTTTGAATCGGGCCGGGACCGGAAATTTCGGCCAGCGCAGACCACTACTGTACACATGAGCTAGGGTGGTCTACGTCGCCAGCCCTACCTGCAATGATCGTTATGACAAAAATGTAGTTGGTAGATTGGTTGACGGAAGTGTTTGTTTGTAAGCATGATCTTGCCTTATACTTCTAGCATATGCTTCTAGGCACTAGAGTTTGAGCATACATTTGTCCCATTTTCTTATACAGGGACTCTAATTTCAACACGAATGAGATACAAGGTCTTGACAGTCAGTCACGAAGAAAATGAACAATTACAAACCAAAGCACCTTTTATTAAGTACATTTCTTGAGTTTATTCAGAGGAATATTCCTGGAATCCACTGTACATTTGTGTACACTTATGACACAAAAGTAATTTTAGTCGGGATACAGATGGATTTTTCGCTGTTAGCGAAATGAGATCGACCAATCAGAAGCCTACATTTTTGAGAACTTTTCCCTGTTTACTTGCAACAAGAAAAAGTTCGCAAAAATTCAGGTTTCTGATTGGTCAATCTTGTCTGGCTAACAGTGAAAAATCTAATTTAAATTTTTCTCAATATTTTTCTTCCTCTAGAGAGTGACACTTGGTACGCTGGCGCATAATTTTACTGACCTGCCGGCACTATAAAAATGTCTAGTATTATTCAGTCAACCAGTCAACCCGCCAATTATATTTTTGTTATGTTTTGTTATTCGTGTATGATGTAATAATATTCGTTATCCTTGATATGGTGTGAAAGTGAAGGGCAATTGTTTATTTATTATTTATGGTGATCCTACAGTTTGTTCACCTTAGAGTATAAATAAGTTGAAGACACTATGAATTTCCGAAATATTGGAATTTTCAATAAACATCTTTTATGTTGTAGACAAGCCAAAATATTGCATACTTCAAATAATAAATATAACCAGTTTTCCTTAAAAAACTGTGTTTATAGGTTACATTCAAGAACGTTTTCTCGACTAATTAAGGATGGAAAACTAAATTTATCAAGTATATAAATCATTAATTCCGCAATTTTTTAATTAATCTCATAATTTTTCCCATTGCCTTTAAATGATGATACCGAATAATATGAATTTTATTAATAATATATCATGTAGTGATTCATATATTTACACAAATATTTTTCGTTAAATTAAATTACAATGGGTGCTGTTTGTAGAAATGGTTAGATTATGGAATAAGCCACTTGTCTGAATCGATTTAAGAACAAAGTAGGGTCAGGTGGGGGAAAATGGGTCTATATTAAAAAATGGTCCTTTTCACCACATAAATTTACTTGTTTTAGAATTTTTTTTCTGTAGAAGCATTCTCTGAGATTATGCCAAGTATTTCTAATCAAATTTTAGGATCTGGAAACAAATTTATAGATACTTAAATTTTGTTGTTTACGTTCACTGAATTGTCTAATTGCAATTTGTTGTGAAAAACTTTCTTACTTCTTCTTTATATAGTGAAAATACGGTTTTATTTTGATTCAGACTATTAGAGGACCCTTTTAGGAACATAATTGCTTAAAAAGGCAAGAACAACTTTACCATTTTAATTTTTTATAATTTTTTTTCTGGGGTGGGGTAAAATGGGTCTATAGTTAGGCTTAGCTAAAAGCTGTATGATGCAACACATTCTAACTCTGTTTACTTTTGAAGTATTAAAAAACAAAATAAATAACAATTATTTCATCATTAGTTTTTGTTTTATTAACCTAGTTTACAATTTTTTACCTATAAAAACTATTTTCCATTTATTTTCATCACATATTTTGAAAAAAAAAAAATGCAATCAAAAGAGAAAGAAAGGTCATTCAAATACCAAGTAAAATAAGAATAAAAAAAAAAGGAAAAATGAAGCTGGTGAACTTGAAAGTAAAATTGGTCCTAATTTAAAAGTAACAGCACCACTCTCAGAAATAAAGCAAGGTTCTTGGGTAGAAGTTAAATACTACAATGACTTAAGAAATAAAGTCAAACGTTCATAGGCCAAGTGAAAGAAATCAATGAATTTTATCGTATAAAATAAAAGTTTTATTTTATGAAATTTATCGCATAGTCTAAATCTAAATTAGGGAAATGTTACATTTTTCCTGATATTGATGACGAAGATGATGTGGAGCTCAGTCAGATTTGCCGCATAGTAACGGAACTAAAATTTGACAACCGTGGATACTATTTCTTTAACTGAATATTAAAAAAAAAAAAAAAAACCACATTTTTCAATAATGTTTCTATTTAAATATGCACTTAATACAATAAAATGAGTGTTCTGTAGATTAAACACTGTATTAGCCTCTTTTTATTCAAATATTCACTTAATTTAATACTAGGCCCATTTTGCCCCACCATGGGGGAAAATGGGCCTATGAATACTTCCCTTATTAAACAAAGTACTGAAAAGTAACATTTAAATTATAGTGAAAAATAATGTTATATTTGTAATTTATATAAGCCAGATGTATATAATATGTATCAAAAGTTTCATTAAGAAAATTATAAAAGGTTGATATATAAAGATTTTTTGAAAAATGCTTGATTTTAGACCCATTTTCCCCCACCTGACCCTATAGATCATACCTAATGTTATTTTTTTGAGTATTCAGTTTCTTAATTGAATCAAAATCTATACCAAAAAAGTGTTTCTATTAAACGATATCTGGGTAATTCTACAAATACGGGAATATTTGTAGTATGTAAATTTCCAAAAATTAATTTTAGAAAAAAAATCTGAAAAAAATTAACAAGGTACCTTAAAGGTTATATAATTAAAATAAGACACCAGCAGAGCTTAACTGTTTGTATTTTATTGTATTTTTGTATTTTTATTTTTTTGGAGGCATGTGAATGACATCAAGGGCATGTGAATGACATCAAGGGGCATGTGAATGACACATTAACAAGTAGATTGTTAGACATGATTTCTAAATAATGTACAGCCAGAGTTATAATGAATTGGAATCAATTCATGAAATTAATAAAAAGATAAATGTAATATTAAAAAGCAGAAAAACCAACGTTTAAAATGCACAAATAACATATGAAAAGCAGCAAACAGCTGTTTCGAATCTACTAGCGAGATTCTTCTTCAGTGCAAAAGGAACAGCGTGCTAGAAAAAGCAAGGCTGAGCAAATTCATAGACAGAGACGCGCTGGCTTTTATACCCTATGCGGGTGGCGAAGGCGCCGAAACAACCAATGAGAGAGAAGCAGTGGAAACGACTGGGTGGACAAGTAGCGACATCTACCGGAGAAGGGCAACTAATTTTTCGGGCTACTAATATTTGTTCCACTCCTCAGTTACTTAGTGCTGAACTTAATTACCTCAAAGCTGTTGCTGTCGATCGTGGTTATTCCTCTAATATTATCGATTCTATTTATAAGAAATTGACGAATTCCGACCATTCTGCAAAGCATTCTAACTCCAACTCTAATACTTCAGTTGTATTACCATTTTTTCCTAAAATCAGTCAGCAAGTTGCTAAAATCCTAAGAAGGTTTGATTTTAAAGTTATTTTTTCTCCTGTTAATAAAATCCCTTTTTCAAATCTCAAACACCCCGTTGATCGCCTAGATAATTGGGGCATTTACCAGATCTCTTGTCAGTGTGGTCTTTCTTATATTGGTCAGACTAAACGTGCTCTTAGATTTCGTTTAAAAGAGCATGAAGGTTATGTTAAAAATCAGGAGCTCAAACGTTCTTCTATTGCTCAACATTCTTGGTCTTCTCAACATAGGTTCGATTTTTCCTCAGCCATCATTATCCAAAAATGTTCTTCTAACCTTGATCTTGATTTTTGGGAAGCTTACCATATCATTAAAAATTCTCACTCTTTAGTCAATGACTTATCTAGTACTCCAGATTTTCCAAGTATTTGGAAAGCGTTAATTTAATTCCCCTTTTTTGGTTTCTTTTCTCTACTTCTCCGGTAGATGTCGCTACTTGTCCACCCAGTCGTTTCCACTGCTTCTCTCTCATTGGTTGTTTCGGCGCCTTCGCCACCCGCATAGGGTATAAAAGCCAGCGCGTCTCTGTCTATGAATTTGCTCAGCCTTGCTTTTTCTAGCACGCTGTTCCTTTTGCACTGAAGAAGAATCTCGCTAGTAGATTCGAAACAGCTGTTTGCTGCTTTTCATATGTTATTTGTGCATTTTAAACGTTGGTTTTTCTGCTTTTTAATATTGTTGCACAAAGGCTTTATTTGCTATTTTTATAAATGTAATAGTTTACTGAAAAAAAAAGAATTAAACAAAGAGCAGGCCTATTAATTAGTATATTTAAGTAACACAAATACATATAACTATCTCTGTGGACATTTTAATTTATTTAAAATGTTTCATCACTGAAATAAAATGTAAGGCGGAAACAACTTCCACAAGGAATTGGCTGGCTAATTTTTTTCACAATATCCTCGTTACTGTACTCCATAATATCTGGCTTTTTTGGCCATTTCCATGTAGCTCTTAGATCCGGGTTCACAGTTTCCATCGCAGATATAGTAATTAAATTGTTATCCACTTTTTTAATCTCACCAGGGAAGAATTCATCCTGATATTTGAATTTTACCCAGTCTCCTACTTGTAAATCTGAAATGAATGAATCATTATGCATGCAGTTCTGGTCATCTTTTTCTTGCATCTTTCTTTTTTGATTCAGGTTCTTTCTTTTTTCTAGCTTAGTACAATTTTCTTTTATTTTGGTTGGGTCAAAAAATGTGTTAGAATAGGTTCCCAACAAGTATTTGTTGCAAGGATCATGGGCACATTTGAAACAACTTAAAGAATGCATCTCTAGTTCTCCAGAAATTTTCTCCCATCTTACCTGATGAATCTTCATTGTACCTTTGAAAGAGTTGATGAAATCTGGAACATACTTTTCAACACCTTCTATGTCTTCTTTTTTAATAATTTCTATGTAGATTTTTTCATTTTTTTTCTTTAGCTGCAGCTACAAATTTTTCAAAGTTTTCAATATCTTTTCTCAAGGCGACAAGACGGTCACAAGTTCGCTTGATAGTGGCTCCAACACCATCAGGTGCACCTTTACCATGCCCTGCCTCACTGTAATTCCAAGTAATTTTTCTTAAAGAAGGAAATTTATGCGGAATAAAATGCTGCAGAAAATAGAATATTTTCTTGTTTCTGTATTGATTTGACGGACTATCTGATACAAAATGAAGAGTGTCAATCGATGTTTCTTTATTGTTTAAGTACTTCTTCAGTAGTGGCATGATATGTGCAATAACAGCTTCAGGATCATGGCGCAAAGAATCCGATAAGGTACAAAATGGTTTCTGTTTTCCTGCTGTGTACATCATGCCAGTATGTAAAGTTATCTGTTGGCAAGAAGCACCAAAATGAACAGCTTGTACTTCTTTAGAATATTTACAGGCATAATTTTCAGAAAAGTCAATATGAAAAATTATCTCATTTTGAGATACTTCATTTTTTAATTTGGTGAAGAATCTGAACTGGTGATTTATATTCATTAGATGTATTAGAAATTTTGGAATGATATTTTCCAAACAAACATAAAGATCACCAACACTTATTAAGACAGATTCTTTCTTAATTAATTTTACACTGATTTCTTGTTTTGTTTTAGCACTGATTCTTATTTCTTTTCTGGTCACCCATTTTTTGCATTCAGTCATATTATTCCAATTAGTTTCATCATGCGAAATGCTTTTTTCTTTACATAAATTACATTGATTCAAGTAGCATGAATTCTTTGCTGGCTTACAGCATAAGTTTTCAATGAGTTCATCTGTAGAGGATTGTGTGATCACGTTTTCTTTTTTCAGTGATGCCACAATAAATCCAAAGTTCTCATGTTGAGTGCAAAGACAGGTATCTCTTGCTTCCATTTTATGTGGAACAACCCAAAATGGTCTGTATTTGCAAAATAGGCCATAGGAAATTTTGAAATTGCTCTGTGAAATAATTTTTTTATAAAGTTCAATAAGAGTATTGTTAAGATACTTTTTTTTGTTTTTTCTCTTTCTGTCTAGTTATAGTGTCTTTCTTCCCAGGAGATACAGTAGAATTTTCATCACTTAAGTAAAATTCAATCACTTTCTTTTCTATGTAACATTTTCTTGCATTCTTATTTCTCTCATATACTAAAATATTTGAACGTGTGTTGTTTGCTTTAAACATTTTATAAGATAAAAAATGTTTACTTTTCGTCAGAAGTCTATATTTTTTCAGAATTCTTCCTTGAATTATTTTCGCAAACAATTGTTTTTCTCTAAGTGATTTAATTTTCTCTGCATTACTTTTCAGTTGGTGTTCTAAAGCTGCACCAAAAAGTAAATTTTTGCGAACTTCAGCAGGAACAGAAGGGCAATGCTGCAACACTTGATCAACTTTTGAATTTGGAGTTAAATCTTCAGAATTTCTGATCTTTTTAAAATCTTCTATTTTTTTCCTCTCTCTGTACTTTTTTTTCCGAATGGCTTCAATTTTTCTTTTTAATTTAGCATTTTCTTTTCTAAGTTTGAGATTTTCACGGTACATCTTGCTGCGATCCCGTCTGACAGCCTTCCGTCCTTGCTTCTTCTGTCTTGACTTGAATGCTTCATTTATGGAAGGAGAATTTGAAAAGTTTTCACTTGTGGAAGGCCCTAACTCTTCAGGAATTGGTAAAACATTAGGACAAGAACTGAAAGAACTTTGTATTTTTGAATTGGTTGGTGTGCTGGTCAAAAATGTTCTTTCTTCAGAACTCAATGGTACATCTATTTCACTTTCTGCAGGTGAATTATCTAATGCTGCCTGAAGGACTTGTTTTTTTCTCCTGTATGTTAAAGTGTTGTTTCTCCATTTTTTACGCTTCTGTCTTAAATCTCTAGCAGTCATATCTTTCGCTAATTTAATTATACCTTTTTCTTTATTCTTGATATATCGCAGTTTTTCTTCTAATAGGTGCTTTTCATACATCTGTGGATTATTACGTATTCTTTCTCTTCTTGCCCTTTCTCTTAGTTTTCGTCTTTCTTTTATTTCATTTGGCGTCAATTTCTTCTTTTTTGCCATTTTTTTCAAGCTAAAAATGAAAAAAAAAAATTGTAAGCTTTCATTGAGTAAACTTCTTTTTTTTTTTGTCTTAAAAGAAGTCAAATAACATGTCAAAGAGATGAAATTTAAAATGAAAGGCATATATCGAGAAAATATCTCTTAATAATAAAATACTTAACATTACATTAATATTTCTATGCATATTTTCTATTTTTGTAAGGTTAAAATGGCAAATAAATCCCCTTCCTGACCTTTTTTCCCATTAAAACAATAACTTTCGATTAAAATATTAGCTAATAATTTTGCCAAGAAAGAGAAAATAATATAATCAAATATAATAAATGAATAATATAATCAAATTAGCTTTTTAAGAATATGAAAGTTTGCTACATATTAACTACTAAATGTTTTAGCTGCTGTGAAAAAAGAATTGTACAAAACTAAATTGTTTAAAATTTTAGCTATTTACAATTTTTAGAAATAATTTATTTTAATTCTGTTACTAAAATATTTAACCATAACTTATCATGTCTTGGAACTGTGATTTTAATATCAGAAATGATCACAAAAAACTTATTTTAATCTATTGTGGAAAAAAATCAGATTAAAATAATCTATAGCCTCATGTCTAATAATATAAATATTCATAAACATCATAATCTATCATATATTTAATCTTCTTTTATCATTCACATGGCCTTTGAGTCATCCACGTGTCTCAATATGAGACATGTGGATGGCATAAGAAAATGGGCATGTGGATGACAAAACAGAATTAACATGTTCTCAGCAACTCATATCTGAAGATTTGTAGGCTTAACTTCTGTCAAGAACTTACAAATGTATGATTTAGCACTACACATAATCAAAATTTATTTACATGCACAATTTATTTGCATTCTATAAGACATGTTAATGATAAAGATAAAAAACACTTACCTTGAAATCAACGTTAAACTTGCTACAAATCACAAAACATTTGAAGAACAGCAAAATGCATCTAGAGTCAGGAAGAACAAGTTACTATGCTTCTTTTTAAGATGTGATGCCACTTTTTGAAATCAAAATTTCCAGAAAATAATATCTATACTTTTCAGCCATGTGGATGACTGATAATCATTGGGACAAAGTTTAAATTCTTTTTCTGTGACTGTATTTTCATATTATTTTGATTTGATTGTGATTTACATCCTCTACACATACACATTCAATAATAAAAAAATCATGAGAGAATATCACTTATTGTTTTTTTTATCTAGATACCTTAGATTGTGAAAATTATAGGTATGGGACAGGGCATGTGGATGACATTTCAATGCAATATTTTATTTTTAATGTAATAAAAATTAATTTTTGACATAGTTATAAATCAAAATTATAGTGCTAAAGAAGTGTAAAAACATCCCCCAAAAAGTTTTTAAAATCATTCAAAAGGTAAAAAAAAATCAGTATGGAACCTAAATTTGCCCATTTTTGTAGAATCAGCCATCTATCGTATTTTTTCTTTTTCTTTTAAGAATCTTTAGTGCAAATAAATAGTTTAGATAAAAATAAGCATTATTTACAATAATGCATTAAATGTTTGATATTTGATGCATTATTTACAATAATGCATTAAATGTTTGATATTTGATAAAATGTGTATTATTAAATAATTGCACTTAAAAAATAGGAATAGAAATGTAGAGTTAATTGTACAAAACATTAATTGTAAGGTAAAAGTTAGCCTGCAGAACTATTTCTTAATGAAATATGAAGCAGAATTTTGCCATTTTATATTGCAGGGTCTGTTTAGAAAATGGAAGATCGTTTTTAAAAATAAATAGAACAAAACCAGAAGTAATATTTATTAATAGAATTTGAAAATTTTATAAACTCTTAAGTAAATAAATTGTAATAAGTAAAAAATTACTCAACAAAAATAGTCTATACCACTATTCTAAAATAACTTAATTATTGACATTACAAAAACATAATTTATTTTTTATATTCGTATTACAGGTGGTCAATACAGGTTATTTTTTTCCCTTAGGGAGTCATTTTTTGAAAAATAAAAGGGTCATTCCATGGTAACTTATGTTACATTTAGAACTATATACATCAGTAATTTTAGTAATATGACACCAAAAAATATTTAAAATGTAAAGTTATGCAATTTGTTAATTAAATCTAAATCCAAAGCTCAACTTTGATGAAAATTACCTAAATATATTACCTATATATAAATATTTACCTATTCCTTGAACTTGGGCAGTTATATTCCTTTAATGAAATGCGATCCTTTAATGAAATTTGCGTGTTTTCCGCGATTCTTTGACAAAAATTCGCGTTTTTTCGCGATCCTTTGACGAAATTGCCGTTCTTTTTCACGATATTTAGTCGAAAGTCACGTTTTTCCCACGATCATTTGAAGAAATTTGCGTTTTTTCACGATCTTTTGACAAATTCGCATTTTATTTGTTTTTTTCGTGCTATATCTACTAAAATTTCTGCAGTAAATTGTTCTAAATGTAATGTAAGTCACCATGGAATGACCCAAAAGTTATTTTTGTGAAATTTATTATGTTTTTGTGAAATTTATTATGTTTTTGTGAAATTTATTATGTTTTTGTGAAAAATAACATTTTGTAATGCAAAATGAAATCTTGTTATTCTTATCAAGGATTTTTTAATAATAACTTATTTAAATCCTCCTGCTAAAATAAACTTGTTTCGATAACAGGTTACACATTTTAAAGCCTAACAAAATAACTGAGTATGTTTTTATGGAATGGAATATTGTGAAGGGTCCTATTTTATTAAGAGGAATTTTTTGCAGGGACCTGTTGAACAGATGTCATAAATTCCCGAGGCCGCCATCTTGGAATTTTTCTTGGCGTGAAAACCCCTTGTCTGCCAAGTAGTAAATGTCGCCAAGCACCGGTTTATATGCATGTTTGGCTTAACGAAAATAAAATGTAAATAATAAACAAAATTCGCTAAAGTGGCAATCAGTAATCATTGTATGAGCGCTCTGCGCTCATTAACAGAAAAAAAGCATCACCGGATTCAGCAGTTCTCGCTCTGTAGCAATCTCAAAAGTCAGCAGTTCTCGCTTTGTAGCAATCTCAAAATGTACAAAACTCGTAAGGCAACAAAATATAGGGGAGAGTGGTAATGAATGGGCCATTAACGAAATATGAAAAAGTATTTGCATAAAATTAATTTAGATGCCACCAATAAATGGAGCTATTTGTTTTATCAAACTCATCAAATTTTCCATTGTTTGGGAGAAGCCATTTTCCCACTAGAGTAGGACGGTCAAGAATCTGATTGAAAAGTAAATTTTTTCCCTTTCAGTAAAACAAATAAGCTAAAAAGTATCTATTATTTCATTGCAGATATGTGTATTAGCAACTCTTTGGATATCTGTAAACTAATTTTAGGATGTATTTAGATGTTATTTGACTTTAATGTACTAAATAAACCTGAATATATTCCAGAAGTATAGGAGGGGTTGAATGGGCCACTATATCATGGTCTTGAATGGGCCATCTTTGCCCTGATTATGAAAATATGGTTTTTCTTTCTTTTTTCCTGATTTTCTTTTTAATATATGAAACATGATTGGCTGTCATGGATTTAGATTAAATTACTGTCTAGTTAGAATAGGTTTATAGTAATGTCTAAAAAAATATTTGCACATTTTCACCCTAAGAAATATTAGTTATTTATTAGAAACATAAGTTAAATTGTATAAATGATTAAGGTGAGCTGTCCAGTTGTTGACCACACCTACCAGTATTTTCCCATTTAATATAAAACTAGAATAATTGTTTATATTCTGCATCTGATGGGTAGAATAAATACCAGAAATTTACCTTAAATAGTCAATTAATAGGCAGTTCACCTGAATGAAATTTTATCACTTGAAATTTAATTTTAATTAAATAAAGTTTTTCCTTTAGATGGGCCGTGTTTTTAAGCCAAAGACATAAATTTTGTTAAAGCATTTTTCCTTTAGATGGGCCGTGTTTTTAAGCCAAAGACATAAATTTTGTTAAAGCATTTAATGTGTATTATCTATTAGACATAAATTTTGTTAAAGCATAATGTGTATTATCTATTAGACATAAATTTTGTTAAATCATAATATGTATTATCTATTATTTTTATGCTTATTTTATGTTTTTTCTTTCTTATAATCTCATTATTTTGTCATTTTTCTGCTACAATTATGTGATTTAATAATATCACTTTTGATGTTTATAAATTTTGATAAGCATTGCGTATTACTTACTATTTCAGCATGCTTTGATCATATGTCTAGTGCCTTTCATTTTGTCAAATTTGGTGAATAAAAGATTAATTCCATGTTTTTCCATTGAATTTATTTAATGGCCCATTCATAACCTTCAATGGCCCATTCAGCCCCATGGGTGGGGATGAATGGGCCATATTTGTATGTTTTTATTTTCTATTATAATTCATTATAGACATTTCCTAATCCAATTTTTATGACTTTTTTTATATAACAAAATAAGTAAAGTAATTGAAGAGCCAATTCTAATCCAAAAAAAAATTATTAGAAAAAATTACAAAAATTAAAAATAAAAAATTGGCCCATTCATTTATTCATTACCACTCTCCCCTACATAAAAAATGAAACTCGCTACAGTGGCAACCAGTAATCGTTGTATGAGCGCTCCACGCTCATTAACTGAAAAAAAAAAACATCACTGGATTCAGCAATTCTCGCTCTGTAGCATTCTCAAAATTCAGCAGTTCTCACTTTGTAGCAATCTCAAAATGTAAAAAACTCGTAAGGCAGCAAAATATACATAAAATTATCAACATATCTTAAGCGACATCTGCTTTCTTGAAAGCTCAAGCACGAAATACCTGTCATAATATCACTGCCATTCTCCAAAATAGGCTTATGAATACGCATTGACACACTGTAAACAAACTTCCTTTTTTCGTCAAAATTTCCTCATATTTCTTAATTACTTCAGCAAGAGCATTTAAATGGACTACAGAAACCATAGTCAATCAAATACATCCAATAAATTTAACATAAAAATAAAAAGACAGAACGATACAACACGATATCAAAACACATCCACAAAATCCTAAGCGAAAATGGGCTTCCCAGGGGTTGCCAGAACACGACACGGCAGAACACACACGTCACATGGGGTTCCACATATCGATAACGATCGCCAACATAAAATTGCCAAAAAATCTCAAAACATCAAAGATGGCGGCCATCTGGGAATATACCGTATCTAAGCCGACTCATTTTATTAAAAAGAAATTTGTGAAGGGACCTTTTTATTAAAAGAATTTTGTGAAGGGACCTATTTTATTAAATGAATTTTTGTGAGCTGTCCCAAATTTTGTATGGATCAAACTCTGTATTAATAACATTATAATGTAGTAAACTTCTGAATCTTTACTGTTATAACCAACACCATTGTCACCAAGCTTTAGATGATGCAAAAAGAAAATAATGTGGAATGAAACATTTAAAAAAAATAATAATAATAACATTGTTGGTACGAAAGTGAACATTTAAAAAATATAGCATTTGAAAATCATAGACTTTCACAAACTGTTTTATTAAATCATTGCAAGTGTATGTTTGAAATAAATTTTATGCAATAAAGTAATTAACACGTTCACTGCCAATAACTCCACTCTCTGTGTTAAATGATTGAGAATTTCACGCACTAGTGCGTGACTGGCAGCGAATGTGCTAAAGTAAAACTCAATTTAAGCTGCAGGCATGAAATTGTAAATGTCTCTTAGCATTGCAGTAAACATTTCATTTTATAAATGAAGGCTTTCATGGTTTTTTGAACTAAACTTTTTTTTAATGTATAATTTCAAAGTCCTGAAAAATTTTTATTGCAGTTTCCTCAACATCAAGTCTACTAAATAGTAAAATCCACACTAAATAGTAAAATCCAATAGTAAATGCAAGTTATAATTTAATAACAAATATTTGAATAAAAAATAATAAGAAATATCACACAAATATTTAGTTTGAGCTATTTAATGTAAGCTTAAATTATTTAATAGAATTTTGAGCATTTTTGGTAGTTAAAACAAATTTTGATCGGTATTAGATTAGAACCAGTTTTGACCACCTTCCTGATTACAATTAGTTTTGACCAGTCAAACTGGCAACTCTGTTACAAACCAGGTTTCGTAAATACCATGATATTTTCAAAAGTATAAAAAATATCTGATATTTTAATACATATCTCATATTTTTTATATACAGGGTGCAATATGTTATCTATCGCCGACCTTTAATTTCTCAACCATTGGTTGTAGAAATAATAGTTCCAATTACAAAAACGTTTCAAATGAGTTCAATATTCATGTTGTGGCATTATTTAAAGTAAAAAATCAATTTTATAAAAATTACGAAATCTAACTTTTTATACGATCCCCCAGTCTCTATAGTTAAGTAAAACTTTACACATATCATAACATATATAACACAATAAGTTTGCAATCTGTACTAGAAAAATTGACACATTTATTAAATTTCAAAGTTTGAGATTTTTGCACATGATTTTGTCTTTCATTGAGGGATCAGTTAAAAGATGAATTAAAATAATTCAAGATCAAAATCATGGTGCAATGTCCTTTTTATGGAGAAGCTACCTTTAGCTGGTATCACCAAAGAGGTTATTTCATCTAAAAATTTCAGCTGACTTTTAGAAGTCATATACAAAGCGAAGAATGAAATATTGCAATTAAACAGAAAAATAAATGTCAATTTATTACAATATCAGAAAACAGTCTTCTATAAAAAATGAATATATCAAACGTTGGAATCTACTAGATACTGCTCAAAGTGTTCTCCATTGGTGGCAAAGCACAATTGAATGTGTGACGATACTGAGTCTTGGATAAATTAGAGCATAGCAGGTGTGCAAACTGTGTGACAATCAAGAATGATGCGCTGCTTCAGATAAACGAGAAAAGTCGTCTCAGTCACATAAACCTATGCCTTGATGTAACCCAGAGGTAGATGTCCATGAGAATAAATTTCGGCAAACGCGGTGGCCACTCTACCGGACCACCACATCCAAGGATCTGTTGACCGAATTCGGTGGCCAGATACTCCCGGACATTGGATGTTTTATGCAGAGAGAGGCCCATCATGTTGAAACCACACCCGGTATGTATGTTGGAGAGGCAGCTCTTCATACCAGTCACGTTTCTTGTTTTGTAGCAGATGCAGGTAAAGATTGCCCATTAAGGTCCAATCGTAGAAGATGGATCCACCAATCTGAGTTCCCCATCTACTGCACCATACTTGTCGTACTGTGCGTGCGATGTGGAGATTTTTCAGAGACCAGTTATGCACATTGTGCACGTTCACAATGCCATCCCGTGTAAACATTGACTCATCTGTCCACAGAATATCACAAAGGAACGATGGATTTTCCTCTAAAGTGTTGAGCATGAAATTAGAATAATCAAATCATCGTGTGTGTTCACCCCAGCTTGCACCAGTGTCGGATGGTATGGATGCGCATCATGTGCATGTAAGAAATGCTAGACATGCTGACCACATGCCTCGCTTATTTCTGCTGTGCTCAGTTGTGGAATTAAAAGGGCAAATTCCAGCACCTTGGCAGAACAGAGCCGGTCTCTCTAAGATGGTGCAATGCATCAGTTATAGCTTCATGCATTTGATGTAGATCTTTAATGAAACATTCTGAATAAACACTCGCAACCACTCTGGCATTTCTTTGACATTCATCATTAATAAGTACAGTATAGGATCCGTTATCCAGAATGCTTGGGACCTGAGATATTCTGGATAAGGGGTTTTTCCGTAATTTGGAACACTTTACTGTAAATGTTAAGAATAGTATAAAATAACGGTATGAATATATGTGAACGGTATGAAACGGTATGAAAATATGAAAATACATAATTATAAATTAGTTAATTTAATAACTTATTTACACAAAATAAAAAACCCTTCTAAATTACAATTCAAATTAGCATATAAGAAGGAACAGAATCCTTTGATTTGGTTTTTTAGAACATTTTTATTAAGATTGGTTGCTTATAGTGTGTCTTTTGTGGGAGTAGCTTGTTTGTTGCATTCCACAAATCAGTTGATCAATTGAAAAACATTAATAGCTCATTTGAAATATTTTTACCACCAGATTCTGCTTGCCATCATCTTCACTTCCATTAGACATATCCCTTGGCATTATGTCAAAAATCTGACTGCCAGTCATCTGATTACTTACAGGAATATCATCATCAGCAATTAGACAATCTTCTACTTGTTTTTGATCCAACAATTGAGCTCCTGAACATGAAAGTTCTTTAGCTTAGTTCAGCAGATCTGTAATAATTTCTTTCTCTTTTTAAATTTTAAAGTCTTCAACTTCATGCTCATTCACACCATTAAAAAATATTGCAGGTTTTTACGTTTTTGAAATGAAAAATTATTTCTCAGTTATCATTTTGCATTCCAGATTTCGGAGCATTCTGGATACGGGGTTTCCGGATAACGGGTCCCATACTGTATCATTTCGGCATATTGCATGTATGCGTAGCTTGCAATCACGTTCTTAGCGCTGACTAGCATGTCCACTGCTAGATGGCTCAGGTGTTATCCCGAACGTGTGGTGCTGCAGTACTACAGTACAGGACCCATTATCAAGAATTCCAAAATCTGGAAGGACCCGAAATCTGGGAAAAAATATATTTGAAAATTTTCTAAACTTGTAAATTTTTGCTAACATTTCAGAATTTCTGAAATGTTTCGAAATTTTTACAGATTTCTAATTTTTTTTTCCAATCCATTGTGTTTTAATGTGTATCCACTAAAATATGTTACTTCAGTGGCAGGGGAACACTGAGTCCCCCCCCCCCCCCCCGAAATAGAAACAAACTCTTTTTTCTCTCAAATTTTAGTATAAAATTAATTTATATCACGATTCGTTAAAAAATTGTCAGATATTTTAGTAGGGGTGATTCTATTCCGAATTTTTTGAAAATTTAAAGCATTCGGTTCTGAAAATAAAAAAAAATTAGTCTGCAGTGTGAAAATTCGGACACAAAAAATCTCACGAATTTCGATAAAAGGGTGCCACAAAAAATCAATTGTCCACGGAAAAAAATTACAAATTTTGTCAAAGGATCGCAAAAAAAAAAAATTCAAATTTCGTCAAAGGACTGCAAAAAAACGCGAATTTCGTCAAAGAATCGCAGAAAAAAACGTGAATTTTTTCAAAGAATTGCTAAAAAATGCTAATTTTGTCAAAGGATCGTGCAAAAAAAAATGCTAATTTCGTCAAAGAATCCCAGAAAATGCAAAATATGTCAAAGAATCCCAGAAAATGCAAAATATGTCAAAGAATCCCAGAAAATGCAAAATTTGTCAAAGGATCATGAAAATAAAATGCGAATTTCTTCAAAGAATCACGAATTTCATCAAAGGATCGCCAAAGAAAGGCTAATTTCATCAAAGAGTCGCCAAAAAAAAAAAATGCAAATTTCATCAAAGGATTGCAAAAAAACACAAATTTCTTCAAAGGATCGTGAAAAAAATGCAAATTTCGTCAAATGGTTGTAGAAAAATATGCAAATTTTGTCAAAGAATCGCAGAAAAAAAACTAATTTCGTGAAAGAACCGCGAAAAAGATGCAAATTTTGTCAAAAAATCATGGGGAAAATGCTAATATCATCAAATGATCGCATGAAAGCACTAATTTCGTCAAAGGATCGTTAAAAAACCTGCTAATTTCATCAAAGAATCGTGGGAAAAAATGCGTACTTCGGGAGGACCAGAAATCCAAAAAATTCTAAATTCCGGAAAGCCTTCGGTCTTTGAGGATTCCAGATAATAGGGCCTGTACTGTATTGTAATTTGCATAATCTCAATTTTCATGCTTGTTATAGCTCAGCTGGTCGTTTGCAATCCGCTGCCATTTATCTAGTCCTTAATGAGTATTTTTTATTTTCCGGTTGTCGATTCTACCTACTTTGCCGTTTGAATGTTGTTTGACCCATAAAAGTTAGCTCAAATTTTTAAATGAAGCAACCCTCTTTGGTGATTCCCCTATTTGGCAATACCGGCTAAAGGTGGTTTCGTCGTAAAAAGGATATTGCATCCTGATTTTGATCTTGAATTACTTTAATTCATCTTTTAACTGATCCCTCAATGAAAGACAAAATCATATGCAAAAATCTCAAACTTTGAACTTTAATAACTGTGTCAATTTTTGTAGTACAGATTAGAGATGCAACGAATATTCGGCCCATTCGGCCTGTCTGCCAAATATTCGGCTTCGGCCGAATATCAAGTCCATTATTCGGCCTTGGCCGAATAATACACTGTAATAAATGTTTTTATATTTACACAGTATAACTTTTTAATTTGACAATTTATATTCATCATATATAATGAAAATTTTATTTGAAATTAACTAACACTTTTTTTTCTATTAACTTTCATACTCCGAATGGGTTTATCTACTCATTTTTATATAAGAGGCTAATTTAGGAATCATGTTAAAAAAAATTATGCTGTATCAGTAAGTACAAAAAATATCTGTAATAAGCTAACATAATCTGTTAAATTTAAAATTAATCTATTCAAAATAGTTTTAATACAGCTGTAACAAGCTAATTCAATTTTTTTTTTTTTCTTTTTTTTTTTTTTTTATCATAATGTGAAGTTTAACATTTAACCCTTGTTACATAGAAAAATATTTCTTTCAATAATATTTTGAATTATACCTATAAAGAACATAAATATATGATTGATTAGATATAGATGTATTATATGTATAAGATATTTAAGTCGTATATGTTGCAATAGTTAAGGGTTTTTTTTTTTTTTTTTAGTACGCTTAAAAGTGAAATATAATTTAAGTGATTTTTTTTAAGCCTGTTACTATTTCTTATTAAATAATGAAAGAAATGTGTAAATACTAAATTCTTTTAATTAGTATGCATTTACGTTTTAGATATTTTTTTCAAGAATAGCATTGTAATGCCTTAAAAGACAGTTAAAATGTTTTCAATAAACGTAGATTGTGATGCAGAAATAATAATAATCAGCATTCTCAGATGATAGTTTTTCTTTTTTTTTTTTTTTTTCGTAAATGTTACCTGCTTCTGAAAATAACCTCTCACTATATATGGTACTTCCTGGTGCAGAAAGGTACTTTTTGGCTAATTGTGAAACATTTAGAAAGTCTTCTGAATTTTTCGCCCACCACCCCAAAGGATGCTGTTGTCTTTCTAGTAGTGGCTGGGAAAGAAAATTACTAATTTCTTTTACTCTTCACATTGAGGCGCACTTTCTAAAGAGGCTTCACTGCTGACAGCAAAAAAAAAAAAAAAAAAAAAAAAAAAAAAAAAAGAATAATAAAGATAAATAAAAATTTTGTTAATTGTGAGCTTTATAAAATCTACAGTGATTTCTTTCCATCATTTTAGAGGATATTCCTTTCACCCTTTCTATCAGTGGTTTTTCTTAAGATATTAAGATTTCTTATTTTTTATTTTATTTCATCTGAAAGCTGAAACTTATGTTTCCTAGTACTTTTAAAATTTTGTCATTATTTTAAAATATAACAACAACACATATATTATCTATTAAAATGTAACTAGACAGTACCTGATGAGGAATTTTTGCTAAGAATTTTTTTTTTTTTTTTGGGGGGGGGGGGGGTGGGTGTCTGAATTATATTATTGAGGCAATTTTTAGGCCGAACATGGCCGAATATTTTTTCAGAGTAAAATAATGCTTTAAAAAATTAAAAATTTGTATATAAATAATTTTTTAAAAGAAAACAATACATTTTAAATGTGAAATATGCAAGAATTGTGCATATAGTGCATACCATATTTTGTTTTTAGGCAAAAATAAGTTCATTATTCGGCGGCCGAATAGGCCGAATATTCGGCTGCAACTTGGCCGAATATTCGGTTATTCGGCCAAACCACTATTCGTTGCATCACTAGTACAGATGTCAAATTTTTTGTGTTATATCTGTTATGATATGTGTAAACTTTTACTAAATATATCTATAGAGACTGGGGGACTGTATAAAAAGTTAGATTTTTTACTTTAAATAATGCCACGACATGAATATTTACCTCATTTGAAACGTTTTTCAAAATTGGAACTATATGCCTACGACCAACGGTTGATAAAGTAAAGGTCAGGCATAGATAACATATTGCACCCTGTATATATCCGATATTTTCAAAATGGTAAATTTATTGGTGATTATAAATACTTTCATATGATTATAAATACAGTAGACTCCCTTAAATCCATGAACACCTAAAATCCGCATATTTTTTCAGATGTAAACAATGAAATTTACAGTTAAGTTGCAGGAACAAAATTCAAGATGGCGCCGAAATCAGCAACTTCCGCAATGTTTTTTTTACTAAGTTTTTTGTTAATCATTTTCTTTTAATTATTACAGCTGATTTATTGCTAAATAAATTTACATTATTTTTGATTTTGATATAAATTAGCATATCTTAATCAAAAATTCCAGGATTGGCAATGGAAAAATCCGCGAACTGAAACGCTATTTTAAAATTATTATTCGCAGATTTTTTTTTTTTTTTTAATTATAGACAAATTTATTTCTAAACATACAAAACAGTATAAGAAAAACATTCAAGACTCTAAATAACAATGAAAAAAGTTACAAAGAGCACAATAAGCTATATATACTGATAATAGCATTAACACTGTTCTCCTTGCTTCTTTCCCTATTTCTTGTGTCATCACTAGTTTGAAATACCAGTCTTTTGTTTACTTTATACATATTATATTTAACTACAGTTACATTAGTAGTTTACTTTTATTCATCTTTATCTATTTAAATATGTAACTTACTTACCTTTTTCTCGGTAAATAATGACGTATCGATCTTATGATCGCTTTACCACTAGATGGCAGCATAGGCCTTTTGTAATCGAATTAAATTGATGTCATCCGTAATAATTTAATATTTTTCTAAATTTTTATTTTACATAATTATTTTAATAATTACTTACATTTAAACTAATAAATTATTTTAATATTTTACTTATTTTAATGTTTTACTTTATTGTAAGCTTTCATTATAATTTCCCTTGCTTAATTACCAATCAAATTAATGTTTCAAAAATGTAAACAAATCAACGACCAGAAATCTGCACAACCTCGGTTCCCAAGCTGTGCGGATTTGAGGGAGTCTACTGTACTTTCAAATTAGAAGCTAAAATGTATTGCACTTAGCATGAACATTCAATCAACTGATTAAAAACAGAGAATTTGCTTTTTATATTCACAGACAAACTATACAATTTAATAATCAAGGATCAAGAAAACTTTGTTTTTATTGAAAAATTTGAACATAAATATAAACTAGCCTGCTCTTTCATTCCTTAAGGCTGTTCTCAAATCCAAAAGGGCAATTTTATGACATAAGTTTTAATTTATTTTTGTTCGGAAATGCATGAAGCTAGCAGGTTGTTGTTGTTCAGAAACTATGTAATTGAACTGTTTTTCCATTTTTTTTGCAAACACAATAGATCTTTCAGAAAATAGTGTCAAAGTGGCTGTTTTGAACCGAATTTCCATGCAAAAGAAGAATAACCACTCAAAGAAGGCTGAAAAACATCTTTGTCACATGATCAAAATCTCTTATAACTCAATAGGTAATTTATTTATCAAAAAAATAGAAAACACAGTTCGATTCTAAATCGCTTCCTTAGTCAGGCCTTCGAATTTTATATCTTTCTGTTAAAAAATGAATTTTTAAATGTGTCAGAATGTTTTGCACTTGTTGAGCAGAGCAGTTGAGAACAAACAGCCTTAAGGGCTCATTCTCACATAAATTGAAATTTTGGCTTTGAAATAAAAATTAGAAGTTTTGTGACAAGTCATGGTAATGACATTTACAATGTTACAAGATATTGAAATTATTATTTTTTTATATTTAAATTAATGCACAATGTAATGTGTGAACAAAAATGTTCATAACAAATTTAAACATTCATTGTTGACTTGATTAATTCACATTTTATAGCCAAGGACATAAAATTTCCCTTTATCTGAGAATAACCCTAAGCTGTTGTTCAGTTTAAACTGAACTAAGCCAAAACAAAAAAAAAAATTCTTTCTAATGAAGCTATAAATAACTTACCTAAATTAGACAGTTTGTCTTTCAGTGGCTGTTCTAAACATATATTGTCCAATATAATTATTAGTTCTATAATTAAAAATATCACTGTACTGTCTTAAACTCTTTCAAATGTTGTATGAAATAATTCCCAAATCATCATTTGCTTTTTTTTAAAAAACAAAATTTTAATTATGAAATATTAAATTAAACCAATCTGTAAATATATGTATAAAGATTACAGTAGCATTTTCTACTCATAGTTATATATATTTTTTTATATCTATCTATCTTTTTATGATCTATCTATTGAAAAACAAAGTCCTACAGATGACTATTAACTGTAAACCAGGTGATTGTAGACCACAAATGTTCTTAATCCATATATGTATTTTGAAAAAGTAAAAATTATTAAAATTCTCCTATTATATTAAATTGATGATAAAGATGTGAATAGTATAATATATATATATAGAAAGAGAAAGTATTTTAAAAAGTCCCATATTTCCAAACGAAAAAGTCTCGAAATCAAGCCTTATGTAGAGGGTTGTTAGTACCATCTATGGTTAAAAGAAATAGAATCCTGGATGCATATTGAGCTGATCAAGTTTTAGGTAGCTTTCATTACAAAAAGCTACCTATTGCAGCCGTTCAGAGGAAAGCAATTTCAAAAAATTTTGGTATATTTTCATCGATCATGACCCCCAGACCCCGAAACCACCCTCCGTTCAAAAGTTGATATATATATATATATAAATGGCGCTGTACGGTAAAATGGCTATTGTATTGTTTGATATAAAGCGTTTGTTTGTAGGTAATGGGTGTGAAGTTTCATGGTTAAAAACATTTTTTCACGAATTTAAAAACATTATGAAAATGAAAAATATTAATGAAAATGGTACCGGCAAGATATGGTTTTATAAAAAAGACCGTAGTGCCCGGTCGGCTCCCAATTGTATGGTAGGGGGTGGATCGTTAGACTGCGACCATGACTTAGGCTATAAAGTTGGTTATAGTGGCGAAGAGTGTAATGATGATTGTTGTTGCTACGGGGAGACACGAAGTAAGGTTAATGTTTATATAAATAAAAAAATAAATAAAAATTTTAAGATAGGTGAAAAATATATTAACCCTCTAAGTGTTTGGGGCGTATTATTCCGTTCACTAAGCTCCAGGTTTCACTGCAATACCAGCAATATTTAAGACAATATAATTCTATAAATTTAATGAATTTTAAATACATTGAAGAATGATTGATACTCTCAAGGATTACATTCATATTTCTAATTGAGATTTTTTTATAATCTTGAAAGAATCATATTTTCTTAGCATTTAAAACAAAATGCAAAGAAAACAACATTACAATTTTACCCTTTTGCAAGACGCTCGGAGGGTTAAAAAATGTATGTTGAATTGTTCTTTGAAAAATGATAGTGCCAATTACACTGACTATGGAAGTTTGAGATATAAAACAAGGATTTTCTATAACAGTAACGTGGCCCAATATTTAAAAAAATTAAAAAATGGCGGTAGAGGTGAGAAGAACATAGTCAAATATAAAACCAAATGTTTTTATAACAAAAAACTAAAGGGTGAAGATGGTCTGGGCGAACTGAATTTAAAAACTTGTACAGATAAACGTTGTAAAGTGTGTGTATGTGCCGGGGGTTTAGTAGAGGTTAATGATAATGGAGAGAATTTAAAATTCTGCAAGGTTTATAACTGTGTCTACAGACTGAGATGTAGAGTTTGTAATATGTCGTACATAGGACAAACTTCAACTCCTTTGAATATAAGAATTAACAACCATAAGAACGACATAAGAAAACAAAAAAGTGGTAAGGAGGAACAAGAAATTGAGATTACACATTTTGATAGGCATGGAATTGATAATATTGAGATTTCTATTTTGAAAATTGTTCCTAATAAAACTGAAAGATTAATCAGTGAAAGAAATATGATGGTAAAGTATGGTACGGTATACCCATATGGAATGAATGTAAAGTTCGATCAAAGTAATGTAATAAGGAATTTTAGAGAAAAATTATTGGATGTCTCAATCTATGAAAGGACAAAACATATAATGGATTATGACAGGGATAAAAATCATAGGACAAATGTTGAATTAAAGAAATTAAAATGTTGCAAGGATGTCGAAAAAGTTATCGAAAATTACAACTCAAACGATAACGATTCAGTAATTAAAAACATTATATTTAATGTCAAAAAGAAAATGATACCAGAACTTTTGAGGAATTTGCATAAAAAAACGGGTAACAACAATATTGACATGGCTCTAGATCTATTGAGATTTAGAATAAGAAAACAAAATTTAGATAGTTATGTAAAGAACATGTATAAAAAAGATGCCGAAAATAACAAAATATACTGTGTCTTGGATTACATGGGGTCACATCTAAAAGGTGTTAACATTAATAAAGTTTTAAATAAGTATAATAGACTGCTGCCGGATAAAAATATAGAGATTTTTAAGGCTTTTAAATATGTTAAACCGATGGGCAGACTCATATATAATTATAACGACTATGCAAAGGATTTGAAAAAAAGTATAGATAATAGTGTTTGCTATTGTCACGAAGTGAAATTCAACGAATATATAAATCCAACATACGGACACGTATTAACGGGTAGTTTGGATATTGTACATAATAAGAATTTGAGTGAAATCATGAAATACGGAACAAGTTACAGGATTAAGAGAGTATTAACAAGAAATATGGCAAAAAAACGCTTGAATATGAACTTAGATATTTTTATTCAAAAATTAGTTTATAAATACAATTTGCCAGCTAGCGTTTTTGAGGAATGGAAGTATCATATTTTAAAAGATTTCAGTAGAAATTTTGAGAGTAACTCTGAGGGGGTTTCGGTAAAGTATTATAAGGATTTAAAAGAATCTATAACAGATTTGCAGAATAAATTTACAATTACGTATATAGATAAAGCTAACAAAAATTATGCAATTATTTGTAAAACATTATATGGTAAATTACTCAGGGAGGCTTATGGTAATGAAATAAACTATGAAATTGTCAAATCAAATAAACAAGTTATTAGTAATAGAGTAAAAGCATATTATAAAAAAATTAAAATAAAGCAAAATAGTACTAGCTTTCCATATTTGGTAATGGTTCCAAAGTTTCATAAAGATCCGGTTGCTTTTAGAGCTATTACATGTGGTTTCGGTTCATATTTGGAAAATTGTAATAAAAAATTGTTGAAATTATTAAAAGAGATTTTTGATGAAGTATTGAAAGATAAACCGGCTTGTATAATAAAAAAAAGCTTTGAGTTAATTAAACATTTAAATCTAATGAAAAACATTTCAAGTTTAACAGCGTATGATTTTGAAGATTTGTATAATAGTATAGATTTGGACAGTCTTAAAATAAAAATTATGGAGTTTTTTAGTAAATATAATTCCTCAAATATCGGACAGGATTGGTTTACTAATTTGTTTAACTTTGTAGTGAGTGAGAACTACTTATATGACGGGAAAATTGTTTACAAACAAGTTAGAGGTATTCCAATGGGGGGATGTTGTAGTTCGATTTTAGCCGATATCTACTTATATATGTATGAGGAACAAATTGATATAAATGAGGATATGAAGTGCTTTCGTTACATTGATGACGTTTTAATAGTCAGATGCAATGATGTGAAAAAAGAAAAATTTGATTGCTATCCTAGAGGTTTAAATTTGAAATTGGAGTCAAAAAGTAAAAACATGGTCAACTATTTAGACATTAATATCGAGATAAAAAATGGTGAGATAAAAACAGATATATATGATAAACGAAAAAGCTTTAACTTTGAAACTATAAAAATCTTAAATTTTGGATCAAATGTGCATATCTCAATATATAGAAATATTTTTATTAATGGGTTAAACCGTATAGATAGATTGACATCAAATACTGGGGAAAAAATTGAAGAACTTTACAATTGGTATATTCTGGCATTGCACCATGGCTATCCTGAGAGATTTTTGAAGAGTCTGCTGCGAAATTTCGTAAAGTGTAGGACTTATCGCAGAGATTTAGAGGTAATGTGGATGCGAAGAGAGGAGTAACCGTGGCTTTGACTGTTCAGGGTTTGCGTGCACGATTGTTTGGGATTTCATGTTGAGTTGTTGGTTTTCGATGGGTCTAGGCAGCTCATTCGATTTGTTAGTTTTTTCTTTTTGGTCTTGACAGGTTGTTTGGGGAGCGTTGTGCACATAAAAACTGGTTTTAACCCCGCAGTTGCATGTCGCAAGTGCATGCCGGCCTGTCTCCATGGTTTCAATTTCTTCTGGTTTTAGTTTGAATGTTTTTAAAGTTTGCCGTTTTTAAAGTATGTTGTTTTTAAAGTATGTTGTTTTTAAAGTATGTTGTTTTTAAATTTAGTTGTTTTTAGTTATTTTGTAGTTGTCATTTGGTTTAGTTTATTTATTGTTGGATCAGTTCCGTAGTTTCGAATTTTGGTTTGGTTTTTGGATATATATATATATATATATATATATATATATATATCTGATCTTTGTCATACTGTAACTTTCGTATTTATGAACCGATTTGGATGAAACTCGGCGTGTACATAGTACATACCAATGTCTCGACCGAGTTCGTTGGCCAGCTTCATCCACCATCTTGTTTCAAAATGGCGGCCATTTAAAAAATTTTTAAAAATTTAAAATTTGAAATGTGGTACCAAAAAATTAAAAATTGAAAAATATTTTTTTCTTATGTATTTTACCTTGATACAAAGATTACGGAGCAGTTTTTGTTTTGTCTATATCTTAAAAAATGGCTGAGTTATAGCACTTTCAATTTCTAGCGTGGCTGACATTTTGAAACGACCTGATATTTGTCACGCGATAACAGGCGTATTTATGAACCGATTTAGATGAAACTCGGTGTGTACATAGTACATACCAAAGTCTCGACCGAGTTCGTTGGCTAGCTTCATCCGCCATTTTGTTTCAAAATGGTGGCCATTTAAATTTTTTTTAAAAAAATTAAAATTTGAAATATGATACCAAAAAATTGAAAATTTAAAAATATTTTTTTCTTATGAGTTTGACCTTGATACAAAGATTTTGGAGCAGTTTTTGTTTCGTCTATATCTTAAAAAATGGCTGAATTATAGCACTTTGAATTTCTAGCGTGGCTGACATTTTGAAACGTCCTGATTTTTGTCACCCGATAACAGGCCTATTCATGAACCGATATGGATGTACCTTGGTGTGTACAAAGTACATACCAATGTCTCGACCGAGTTCGTTGGGCAGCTTCATCCGCCATCTTGTTTCAAAATGGCGGCCATTTAAAAAAAATTAAAAAATTAAAAATTTAAAATGAGGTATCAAAAAATTGAAAAAGATTTTTTCCTTATGTTTTTGACCTTAATATAAAGATTCCGGAACATTTTTTGTTTCGTCTATATCTAGAAAAATGGCTGAGTTATAGCATTTTTAATTTCTATTGTGGCTGACATTTTGAAACGACCTGATTTTTATCACTCGATAACAGGCATATTTATGAACCGATTTGGATGTAACTTGGTGTGTACATAGTGCATACCAATGTCTCGACCGAGTTCGTAGGCAACCTTCATTCGCCATTTTAATCCAAAAGGGAACATTAAAAAAAAATTATTTAAAATGAGGTATGAAAAAATTGGAAAATGAAAAAAGTCTTTTTTTATGTGTTTGACCTTGATACAAAGATTTCAGGTCAGTTTTTTTTTCGTCTACATCTTAAAAAAAGTTGAGTTATAGCACTTTGAAATTTCTAGCATGGCGGACATTTTGAAACGATCTGATATTTGTCATGCGAAAACACACGTATTTATTAACCTATTTGGATGTAAGAAGGCATTTGGATAGTATATAGCAATGTCTCGACTAAGTTCACTGACCAGCTTCATCCGCCATCTTGAATCAAAATGGCGGCCATTAAATTAAAAAAAATTATATTTAAAGTGAAGTGCAAAAATTTTAGAAATTGAAAAAGGTTTCTTTCTTAAGTATTTGACTTTGATATAGGGATTCCGGAGCATTTCTTGTTTTGTCTTTATCTTAAAAAATGGCTCAGATACAGCAGTTGAATTTCATTATGTGGGTGACATTTTGAAAAATCTGATTTTTGCCTGCGACAGCACTCATATATATCAACCGATTCAGATGTGAGCGAGCGTGTGCACAGGAATTACTAAGGTCTCGACCAAGTTCACTGGTTAGCCTCATCTACCATGTTGTCTTAAAAGGGCAGGCACTTCCACATATCGCCGAATTTGGAAACCAAATATAACTTTAAATAAAATCAGCTTGGATAAAGCTGACTAATTTCGCGAAATTCTCATTTATAAGGATTTAGTATTGATAAAAATTAGTATTGAATCTTCTATAATCGGTTTCCACTAAATTGAGCTTCGTGTGTTTGAATAACATAAGCTAGCTTTTTAAAAATAAAGAATTTGAAAGCTACCTCTTCCTCCTGGCACTGGCCGGAAGGACTTTTTTATTTATATTGTTGAAATATTTATATGTTTGTTGATTTCTGTAAAATAAAATAAAATAAAAATTCTGTTTGATTTATGTTAAGTATACATTATATTTATAGGTACTGTGAGATGTCTTCCTGTGTGTCACATGAGGTTTTTTCATGCTTCTTCTCCTGTCTTTCAAAGAAAAGATTTTTACAAGGTATTAGGAGTGTCTAGAAATGCAAGTCAGAATGAAATTAAAAAGGCTTACTACCAGGTAATGAACAAAAAGAAAATCATAATACAAATTGGCAGTGTCCAGTGTCCCTTTTAATTACTTTATGCATCTGGCAGCTCTTTTTAAATGCTTTTTCACCCCTTTTGCCCTTTTTACATGTCCTTTTGATTCTTTCCCTGTTTCAGTCAGGGTGGGGGGGGGGGGGGGGGAATCGTGAGTTATGTCTATTGGTCACAGGAAAAACAAATCATGAAATATGGCAATTGGTCATAGGAAAAAAATTGTGAATTTCATCCATCGGTCGAGAGAAAATGTTGTTCTAGTCTTCATATTTGTATGTAAAGGCCAGGATGAAAAATTTAAACAGCAGAGCTTCCTAATATTTTAGTAGGTACAGTCAATTCCCTCTAATCCGCACAGCTTGGGACCAAAGGTTGTGCAGATTATACAGTAGCGCTCAAAAGTATTTTGACATTGTTATATTAGCTCTTATTTTGTTTAATATAAAAATATAAAAGAAAATATATTCCCTATCATTAAGAACAGTATGACTGCAGTTATTCAAAGGTATCAAGTTTCAACTTGTTTTTTTTACATTCGACGCCACCGAAGAAATATGACTTCTCCTTAGCTCAAAAGTAGTTTGGCAATTAGTTTGTGTTTAATTGTTGAAGGCGTCAACTGCTCTATAACTTTGTTTAGTGTTTATATTGAATTATTGTGATTATTTGTAAATACAGAAATGCAAAGAATATTCTTGATTTTAGAAAAGCCGTTGTAAATGCACTTAAGCATGGAGTGACGCAAGCAGAAGTTGCTCATTTTTTTAACGTGTCTCGGCAGCTTGTTAGTACATGAACTAAAGTTTTTTAATAAACGGGAATCTATCAAAAATAAGCCTCGAAGTGGCCGTCTGAAAAAATAACTTGCAATGTTGACCATATTATAAAAAAGCTATCTACAAGTGATTATCGTAAGTCGGCTGAAGTAATAAAAAAGGAATTGAAAGAAAATTACGGCATAGATATACACGTTTCAACTGCCAAATGACGCCTAAACCTCTATGGTTTACATATCCAAAGACCAGTAAAAAAGCCTTTGATATCTGCTAAGAATAGGAAGGCTAGACTTGCATTCGCAAAATGGCATAAATCGTGGATAAGTGTAGAGTGGTCTATTGTTTTGTGGAGCGATGAAAGCAAGTTTAATTTAGTGTCTTCTGGTGGAATCAAGTACATTCAATGTCCTAGAAACAAAAAATATTATGTTCGATACCAAATACTTACCGTCAAACATGGAGGTGGCAATGTGATGGTACGGAGTTGTTTTTCTCGCAGCGCAGTTGGACCCTTAGTTCAAATTGCAGGGAATATGGATCGGTTTGTGTATGCTGATATATTAAAGACTCATATGCTACCATATGCTAAACAAAACATGCCTGCTAAGGGGTATTTTCAGCAAGATAATGACCCGAAACCAGGGTTGGACGGTATTTACCGTCTGATGGTTTTTACCGGTTATTACCATGGTTTTTACCGTCTTTGGAAAAACTTGTTTTTACCATGGTTTTTACCATCTTTGAAAAACTTATGAGTTTGACTGTTTTTTGTCACTTTTATAAAAATTTATCTTCCAATTTTTCATTTTCCCAGGAGTCAAAGTTTTCTGGTATTTAATACCACTATTTCCATACAACAATATTCACCTAATTTAGTTTCTGATTAGGTAAGTAAAAGAATGTTATATGAAAATAGCAGGTTTTAAGGAATATAAAAAGCTCAGTTGACATTCATCCATGTTTACCACCTACAAGAATTCAAAATTTTAATATATTATTGCACATTTATCGTTATTAAAACTTAATGCTTATTATAACTATCATTATGAGAAAGCACATTACAATATTTATTTATTATATTTATCTTAATGGAGACTAGTTTACCAATTTTTACTGAAAGGAAATGGAAAATTATAAGAGCACTTTTATCACATTTAAAAAACTTAATCATTTTAATAAAAACCAAACGCTTACAAATATTATCACATAATATAGTTTGTACAAATGTTAGTACAGTTTACCAGTCTATGCCCTTGGAGCCTTTTAGCATTTTATAAAAAGCTTTGTAGCTTTCTGTACACCCTACTCTATTTCTTAATTTACTGTGGATGGATATGTGAAAAGTTCGAAAAAATTAGCTCTATGTATGAAGAACTATAAGGTATGGAGTAAAATTCAACATTAAATGGAGGAATTTGGGATTCATTTCTTTGTTATTTAGTGTGCTTTCCACCGAACTTTGGCTTTTACATCTTTTGTTTTAAAGAAGCTTCTTGGAAATGGTTATCCTTCAACTTCATATGCCAACAGGAGTGAAAGAGAATTTGGCATAAAATCTATACGCCATTCCTTTTCCTTTTATGTTTCACTTAATAGATCTTGATTTTTGTGCATTGGATCTGTCATACATGCTAAAAACAGAAAGGGTTCTAAGTAGTCAAATCAGTTTGTTTTTTAACAAAATCTTTATATGGAATTAATTCAGGACAATGCACTAATTTCAGCCATTCAGAACAAGCATTTGCTCTGGCAAATATTTAAGGCTTTGGCTACTGGTTGTAGCTGTTGAAATAGATCCTTCACTTGTTGAAATAAATTAGTCATTCACTAATCTTTGAATTCTAATATCAATATCTTTTACATGAGTTTTGCAAATGTTAAGCAATGCAGTACTATTCTTAATAAATGTGGAGATACATTCTATGGTTATTCCATCATACTTCGCTTGGCAACAGGTGTTTCACTTATCAGATGATTTTGGAAATACTTCTGTATATCAACATGTTTAGAAATGGATATTGGAGCTTTATCTTCTGCCAGTAAGTTCATCCAATGTGCTGTACATCCATAAACAATACTATTAGAGTACAAGTGAAATGGAAACTATGCTTTGCGAAACCGATACTGAACATCTGTTGTTCTATATAGATGGGGAATAGAAAATATGGTAAAATTTCTATGATTAAAGTACTATATCAGTAGCTTTAGAGAATTAATTCTTTATTTCGCACCAGTTACATGAAAATACAGCTTCAATCAATAGTATTTAATATAGTTTAATGACTAGTAGAGTTTATTGTATCCTTAGGTTTTTACCACTTTTTCCCAGGTTTTTACTGGTAAAAACCTAGTTTTTACCATGTCCTGGTAAAAACCAGTTTTTACCGGTAAAAAGCCAACCCTGCCCGAAACACAAATCCAAATACATAAGAGATTTTATGAAACGCAGAAAAGTCAAGGTTCTAGAGTGGCCAAGTCAAAGTCCGGATTTAAACCCCATAGAGCATCTGTGGGAGGAGTTAGATCATAGAGTAAGATGCCAAAATTATTCAAATAAGGAGGCTTTATATGAAACTCTTAAAAATGAGTGGGACCAAATTATTTTAGAACGAATACAAAAGTTAGTCAACAGGCTCAAAAGTTAGTTAGGCTAATGATTACATTGAATGGATGAAGGAGTCCCCACATGTCCTGACCTAACTACAAATGACTTTGTTGAAAATTTTATTTAAAAAAAAGGGTAAACAAATAATAGTAAATGGTGAATAATGGGAATTTAAAAAAGTCTGCTGTCTATCCAGGGGTTGGGACAAAATTTTACACAAATTTGCGGGTCTGAAATGAAATACCTTCCACTCCACTGTTTAAATAACATAACTAAAATAATTATATTGATCTTGTGATAAAGCCATTAAGAATTACCTTGAATAATTAATTATTCTTATATATATCTTATTAATTATTGATATTCTAATTGTTAAATTTATTTGAAAATCACTATTTTGTTTCATTAGTATGCTTTTATTAAGTGTTGGTACTAAATAAAATTATTAAACAATTATCTATTTTTGTAGGTTGTCCATTACTGAAATTTTGGGTGTTCTGATTTACTTTGTTTATTACAATTGAATTTTGATTCGCCATTGGAAATATGGCTGTGACTTTAATTAGATAATGTTGACGGATTAATTATAGTACAGTAGACTCTCTCAGATCCGCACAGCTTGGGACCAGAGGTTGTGCATATTTTAGAATTTTGCAGATTTCTGGTCATTGCTTTGTTTATGCTTTTTAAACAGTAATTTGAATGCAATCAAAATTATAAAAAATCCCTGCAATAAAGTAAAATATAAAAATAATTAAGTAAAGTAATAAACTAAAATGATAAGAAGAAAGATAATTTTAAAAATGATTAAATTATTAAAAGTAAAGGTCAAGTAAATAATTAATAATGTATAGTTAAATCTGCATAATAAAGATAAGATACATTTTCCTTGAATTATTGAATGAAACTTGCCTCATAATGGTACCCTATTAATTCAAATAAAAATCATAAAGTAAGAAAGTTTTATTTCAGGTTAATGGTGTTAATGGTTCTTTCAGAAATAAATTGTACTTCCTTCATGAAAAACTATGAGTTCAGTAATATTATAGAGAATTAATTATATATTAAAATACATATATAATGATATAAAACTAAAAGATTCTGTAATTTTGCCCTTACATCTGAACTGAAAGTTTGATTGTTTACATCTGCGATGTTGTGTAGATTTCAGGCGTTTGCGGATTCGAGGGAGTCTACTGTATTTAAAAAAAAAAAACTGGACTGTAATAATTACAACTATTAATTAAAAAATGATGTGCATTCGAATCCTAGGAACTTTTAAGCTCAAATTAATAATTAATTTTTGACTGTGGCTAATGCATAATGTGTTTTGATTTTTTTACGAGCAAGCATTTAAAAAAAATTTTTTTTTTTTTGAGCAATTTAAAGAAATGTAAACTTTCAGGGAGTTCCATACTTTCTCTTCTTTCCAATTTATAAGAACTATTTGCTGATATTAAGAAAAAAATGTTTATTTTTTAAGTAATGACATTTCTTAAATATATTTTTGATCAATAATTGAACTATTAAAGCTAAAATATTTAATTTGAATGTGAGCTTGAGCAAAGCATAAAGTGTTTAGTGAATTTATAAAAGGATAAATGTACAGGCTTCCCCCGACTTACGTAAGTAATGTGTTTTTTTACGCATCTATTTATTTATTTTTACGCAAGTAAAAATTTCACCAGAAACTACATTATTTATTATATATATATATAATCAATAAAACCTCCCTAAAGCGACCATGTTCCATTCCACTAAAAATTGGTCGTTCCGAGAGGTGGTCTCTTAATGGAGGTCATGTTTAAATCTAGATTTTAATTGTTGAAAAAAGGTAGCAATTAATGTTACTAAAATTGACTAAACTGATTTTTGATTTATTACTAAACTGATTTTTAGATCTAAATTCATAAAAATCCAGAAACATGTTAAAAGTATATTGAATAAATACTAATGGATTTTAACTGAAGTTGGATGCATTATTGTAATTTTTTTGTACAGTTTTTCTTGTTTTTTTTTTTTTTATTATTATTAAAGTCCGAGTGTTGAATATGGAAAGGATTTATTGGTGATGTCGCTAGGCTTCGCTTTTGAAAACCTAGGTCCCTGCGACCCAGATACTTGGAAAAAAAGTTTTTTTTTTCTACAGAAGTGGGTCTTTTAGAAATAAGATACAGTAGAGTTTCTCTATTCCGAACAGAGTTCAGAAAAAAATACCGATTTTTTTAAGCTTAATAACAGGAAAAATTTAAAAGACATAAGAACTATTTATAAGAACTATTTTTCATAAGAACAATTTGCTGATATTAAGAAAAAAATGTTTATTTTTTAAGTAATGACATTTCTTAAATATATTTTTGATCAATAATTGAACTACTAAAGCTAAAATATTTAATTTGAATGTGAGCTTGAGCAAAGCATAAAATGTTTAGTGAATTTATAAAAGGATAAATGTACAGGCTTCCCCCGACTTACGTAAGTAATGTGTTTTTTTACGCATCTATTTATTTATTTTTACGCAAGTAAAAATTTCATCAGAAACTGCATTATTTATTATATATATATATAATATATTCAATAAAACCTCCCTAAAGCGACCATGTTCCATTCCACTAAAAATTGGTCATTCCGAGAGGTGGTCTCTTAATGGAGGTCATGTTTAAATCTAGATTTTAATTGTTGAAAAAAGGTAGCAATTAATGTTACTAAAATTTATTTTTCACATTAGGAAAAAATATGAAAATTTAAGTATCAAAACAAAAGTTAATTACATAAGTTAATTAGTGCAGAGTTTAAAAAATGAATACATTGACGTTTGCTTTGGTTTTACGGTTTTATCTTCTATAACTTTTATTTCCAAGTCCTTTCGAAGTTCAGTAAATAAATGCAATTTTTTTTTTTGACAGGAACAAATTATGATGATTTCATTAATTTATCTGTTTCTTTGAGAGTTTCCTGTCAGAATAGGACAGGGGAGTTTATTGACCGTCATCCTTACTTTGTTGTCAGAGTTAAATTCATTGCCTAAAAAGGCACAAAGGGTTTTAAACATTTAAAAGTTACCTGAATAAATAAAAATTCTAAACTTAGTTTAGAAGTTTGATGAATAATGCTCTCTCCGGAATTATTATTCTAATAAAACCTTCTTCAAGTGACCAGGAAAAAACGGAATTTGTTTAATTTTCTTCAAAGAAATTGGTTGCTCATGGAGGGAGTTCCTCTGGGATGGTCTCTGAATAGAGGTAAAATTAATATTGATCCTATGAGAATAAATTTCATTCCATGAAAAAATGGTCGTTCAGAGAGGTGGTCGCACAGGGAGATTTCACTGTACATTATTTGCACAGTATTATTTTATGAATAAAGTAGCATGCAGCAGTATTTACTTGGAAAAAACTATAAAAGTATGAAAAAATATAAAAACAAACTGAAAGAACACTTTTCAAATAAAAAGCGTGGGATATAGGATTTATAAATTTAACATTGATGAATTAATTTATATCAATCTTGAATCTACATCAAACGAACAGCTCTGAAGCTAGAAGAAAAAATACACTCGTTCCTCTTCATCGAAACTTTAAAATTAGGTTTCGTTATGGTTTGAATTCAGCTAACAAAATTGTAACGCTCAGAGTTTTTTTTGGCTTATTTTAATCAGATTTGTGTTTGTTTTGTTAAAGATTTGATTGTATATCCCAGTAAAAATGTAACTATATCTAATGTATAAAACTATATTATTGTTGTGGTTTCTATCTGCATATTTTATTTATAAAACAATTATCAAAAGTATGCAAATGCGTATCAACACGCTAGTATGTTCATAAATGTAATTTTCGAGATTTATTACGTAAGTGTGAATTTACGTAAGTTGCGTATTATGTAAGTCGAGGGATGCCTGTATCACTGGATTTAAACTAAAATGTATCATTTTAACATAATAATAAATAGATTAAACTAAATAACTATTATTAAGAATTCTTCAAAACCTTAATGTTAGTTTTAAAAGTTTAATTCTCATTATCAAACAGAATATAATTTTAAAAACGTTTAGATTGAACTGCAAGCAAACATTAAAATATTTTAATCCTTCTACATTTCACCAATCGAGTGTATGAACCGAGCTAGCTACCAATGTACTCAAAGAGTACTGATTCTTGAATTAACATCCAAATAAAAAAGCAAACGTCAAATGAAGGGGAAAAAAAGCCAAATAGCAATAATCATGTCAGGCTATTCCCATTCTTGCACCATGATAGTTGAGTTAGTCAAATACAGTGACAACGAAATGGCAGCCTGTGTTATGGGATGGGTGCTATCCTACTAGATAATAACTCCTTATTCTATGCTGTTATTGTCTCAATAAGCTTACTTAATCCTCTGCTTACCAGACGGGCCCAGTGGACCTGACAAGAAAAACGGAATTAATTTGAATGCAGTAAAATCCAGCTGAATGTTATAAAATCAAGAAATTGATTTCTAAACTAATTTTTAGATCTAAATTCATAAAAATCCAGAAACATGTTAAAAGTATATTGAATAAATACTAATGAATTTTAACTAAAGTTGGATGCATTATTGTAATTTTTTTTGTACAGTTTTTCTTTTTTTTTTGTATTATTAAAGTGTGAGTGTTAAATATGGAAAGGATTTATTAGTGATGTCGCTAGGCTTCGCTTTTGAAAACCTAGGTCCCTGCGACCCAGATAGTTGGAAATTTTTTTTTTTTCTACAGAAGTGGGTCTTTTAGAAATAAGATACAGTAGAGTCTCTCTATTCCGAACAGAGTTCAGAAAAAATACCGATTTTTTTAAACTTAAAAACAGGAAAAATTAAAAAGACATTCGTAAAAAAACGTACATTTATTGTTATACAAATAAGTTAAATAGAGACATACATAGAGACTAAGCTTGATGAAAATACCTGAAACCAAACTGGAATGAAATCTGGTTATTTACAGTACATGTTGGCTCCATTTATACAATTCTGCAGAATCATTTTTAATCACTGCTTAACAAAAAAAATAACTAATTTGCACACACTTAAGAAGTAAAGTCAATGATTTTTTCTGACGAAGAGCACTGAATCGTCTTGAGGATGCAATGTTCCGTCGTTGCCGCATAAAAATAACATCATTTGGTGTTGATGAAATGTGTTGTTCAACGTAGCGTAAGGTGAGGTAAGAGTATTTGCTGCATCTATGTGTGATATGAGTTTTTGAGCGTTCACCCCCCCCCCCCCCTCTTCGTTTTTGTTTTCCCTCGCGTCGATCTCAGCTGATGAGTCCTGTACTGCACCATTGCTAAGATATCTTTGTCTCCGTACTCCTGGTGGGCATTGTTATCAACAGCAGTCCACTTCTCAACACATCTTTCTTCTGCGTTTTCACAGACAGGGATTTTCTTGAGTAGTGGAAGAAGGTGACAGATTTTCAGTGGTATATAAGTTGTTTCACCAAATTCCAATGTAGGCCAGAGATTTTTCCATGATTTTTGTATTGCCCCTTTAGTGATGTTATCCCATGCTTCAGCCACCTAGTAAATCACATCTTTTATTGTAACTTTCTGAAGTTTTTGCAGTAAGGTGTGAAGCAGCATTTTTCTGTATTTTTGTTTAATGGCCTGCAAAACACCCTTGTCCCTAAGCTGAAGAATTGAAATAACATTCGGTGGCAGAAAAACTACTTTGATGTCTCTACAAAAAAGTTCCGTCTCTTCTGGATGGGACGGAGTACGATTATGCAATCCATTTTCTCTATTGAACGCAGTCACTTTAGGGACAAATTGGTGCTCACACTATCCCTCAAACAAGTCGCATTCCATCCAAGTTTTGCTTTTATTCTTATAATACACAGGAAGTGAGTTGATGTTAATGTTTTTGAATGCTCATGGTTTCGATGATTTGCTATTACCATCAGCGCAAGTTTGATAGTTGCTGAAGCGCTGCTGCAAGCTAAGACAGTTAAACGTTGTTTGTCCATTTTAAACCCTGGGGCAGATTTCTCTTCTTGAGAAGCAAGACTTTTAGTAGGCAAAACCTTAAAATTCAGTCCGGTTTCATCCGCGTTGTAAACTTGCTGTGGTGAGTAGTTTTGAGAAGAAACAAGGTCTTTAAACTCTTATATAATTCGCAGCTGCTTCGTTCTCAGCTGACAGCTTCTCCCCAGCAATCATGAGCTGTCTAATTCCTTGTCTTTTCATTCAACGATCTAAAAAACCACAGTTAGCTGAAAATGATGGGCCACCATCCATAAGCTTATTCAGTTGAAGCACCTTTTCTTTTACCAAAAAACCAGAAATGGGGATTCCTTTCTGCCTTTCTTGAGTGAACCACAAAAATAAGGCCTGATCAAGTTTTGCATATGAAGACACAGTCGTTTTTCGCCATTTTTCAAGAGTTTTTTCACTTAAAGCAGAACAAAACTGCTCAATTTTAAGGCGATTTTTTTCTGATCACTAATCATTGCTTTTAATTTATCTTAAAACAGCCAAATCCAGTCTATGTTTTCTGTACCTGTTATAAAGTTGCATTGTTGCTATACTGTAATAGCAAATTACACTAATAATAATCTGAAATTTCAGTCGTCAGCTCTGACTTTTTTTAGTTGCTGTGGCATCCTGGCAACCATGATTTTTCAAACACTGGTTAAAATGTGTTTGGGATCTGCAAGGGACAATTTGAAGATTGAATGATGTTATGGCTAAAATAATTAATATATCAATTATTTGTTAATGGGAGTAGAGTAACAATACTTATCAGGAAGTCAGTAAATGCATAATTAATTTGCTGCATTAGCATGCATGAAATGGCATGATTTTAAGCTTTAATCTTATGTTTGTTTAAGGCTGCTAGTCAGTAAGCTCCCCAATTCCCCTCACTAATGTTAAGCCTATTGGTGTCGAATGTATTTGTATATTTAAAATATCTTCTTGAGTAATTATTATTTTTAACTTCTTCTTTTCTGTGTACTTTTCTTAAACAATGTCTGTTTTTTTATCTTAGCTATCAAAATACTTCTAAAATGTATGCTTAATTAAATATTTTATGTGTTAAAAGTTGATGAGCTGTGTGTAAGATTTTAACACTTCAAGTAAAATTAAATGTATTCTTTAGAAATATTTTGACAAAAAAGCAAAAAAGAGACATCTTTATGACACGAGTACACAAAAAAAGTTACAAATATTAATATCCTGAGGAGATATTTTAAATATACAAATGCATTCCACACCCGTAGGTTTAACATCAGTGAAGGGAATTGGGGAGCTAACTGAGTAACAGCCTTAAGAGGCTACTTCAGTCAAGCGAAAAGACCCGTTCGAAATTGCTAATCCTATAGAAGAAATTTATAAAGATATCTTGGTTGCATTTTAATATTTTTAAATGATTTTTTTTTTTTTTTGCATTGGATAGCTGAGATCGATCTGTACAAAGGCCGTTTTTAACTTTTTTGATTTTGTTTACAGATATTTTTAATGAGGACATTTTCATTTTCGGAACTGGTTTCGAAACTGAAAGCATCTGTATAAAAAAAAATCTGCAATCAAAATCGACAAAGTAAAAAACTGCTTTTGTACAAATCAATCTCAGCTATCCAATGCAAAAAAAAAAAAAAAAAAATAATAATAATAATTTTAAAATATTAAAATGCAACCGAGATATCTTTATAAATTTCTTCTATAGGATTAACATTAGCAAACAGGTCTTTTCACGTCACTGAAGTAGCCCCTTAAGCTATTTTAATAACTTTTAAAATTATGACTTACAATTAGTGACTGATTCATTATCAGATTGATTCATTTGATGGTGAATCAGTACAATCTGTATTCCAAATGTGCTCAGTATATATTTTGAAATTTCAGCTAGCCAAGAAATACCATCCAGATCACAATAAAGATGATCCAGAAGCTGCTAGAAAGTTTCAAGAAGTATCGGCTGCTTATGAGGTATTGCAGTAGTATGCCCAATAAATGGCTTATTTATAATTAGGAATTTGTTTTCTTTGTGTTTGTAAAAAATGTTGTTTATTTATTTATTTTTTTTTAATGGAATATATTCTTATGAATTTTTAATTTGCTTAAATTATGCCTTGAAAATGGATTTATTTTCTTATAGCTGCAAAACTCTTTTAATGTTTTTGAAAAATTATTTAAAAATCTCCTAAATTTTCAATAAGATTTTCTGGCAATTTGCTTATGAGTCTGTTATTAGGGCTGTTTAGCTAAAAGGGTCTGTCAACAGTTGTGGCACTAGAACTTGCCTGATGTGAGAGTGAGATGGGGCATAGCCCCCTGACAGTTAGATCAAATTATTAATATATATTTGAGATCTACTCGATCCTGGGCCTGCCCCCAAGCCCAAGTTTGATATGGATGAAATTCATGTGTTAGGCCAAGTTTTAAAAAAGCCCCCCAAAGTAAGGAATTTTTTTAGGGGGGGGGGGGGGGGGGGGGTTAGGCCTTTTGTAAAACTTGGCCTAGGCTTGAATTTCATATTCCACACGGTGAACCCGGGCAGGGTTCCTACGGGTCAGGGAAAAGTCAGGGAATTCGAAAATTTAGGCAAAAAGTCAGGGAAATGTCAGGGAATTTTTTATGTATTGCTTCCATCGGAATTTCTATTATCGTCGTAAATGAAGAAATTTTGAATTAATTATTCATCCAATCAAAAATGTTTATATGAAATTTGTGCAAACTATATAACAATATGAAAAATAATTAAAAAATCAAAAATTCATACAGCACATACTTTTTTTTTAGCATTTATCTAAATTAAAGTCCATTGTGGAGGGTTTTACAACAACTGGTTTTACTGGGGTTTTTTTTCTATGTAGGCCGAATTTTTACTGAGAAAAGTCAGGGAAAACCTGGAAAAGTCAGGGAATTTTTTTATCAGAATTGCGTAGGAACCCTGCCGGGCCTTACATTTTCTCTTTAATTTCAAAAGCCAGACCTGGCCTGTATTTCATTTATTCCAAGTTGTGTTGGCTATTTCTATTTCATATATTTGTATTTCTGTTTTTCATGGCTAATAATATGTTATTTTTCCTCCATAATTAGTGAATGTAAAAACAAACATTTCTTTGTTTTATTAATTTTTTTGCATTTTTCAAATCCTTTTTTTTCATACATTGGCCATGTTAATCACATGAAAGTTATTTTGCTAAAGTGCTGTGACTGTTTTAATCGATTTTCTGTATTGTTTAAATATCTATATAATTTTTGATTGTTTCTCAGTAACTCTAGTCAACCAATTGCTTTTGGCTCTGATTTGATTTTATGAAAAATCTTCTGCAATTCATGAATTGAGACTAACTTTGAATTTCAGAGATCAGGCAGACACGGACATCAGATGTTTTTAAGTTTGTTTCTCAACATGGTATGATTCATATACAAGGCACAAAGTTGGCCTTTTTTTTTTATTTATTTATTTTAATACCGCAAACAACCATATACGAGAATCGCTAACTTTATTTAATCTCTTGCTTTTGTATGCCACATATTTTAAAACAAGTTATCTTTGTTCTAGAAGAAATTATTTGTTTTACCGCAGAAGATTTGGTTGCAGGTACGTGACGTTTTTCACCCTTTCGTGTTAATATAAAATTTTTTAATTTTGTGAAAAAACACTTAAAAGCAAGCTCTTTTGATGTCTGACTACAGTTTTGGTATATACCGATTGTTGGCTGCTTTTTCCACTGAAATCTCACAAAATCTCAGTGATTTTGGGCTGAAACTGAATGAAAATAAACTTTCAGTCTATCTCTATCGATTGAGTAGTTTAGAAATTATGCGGGTCTAAAGTTTGGAACTCCTAATGTTAAATTCATTTGTAGTCATTGCAAAACAGAGTGCAATGCATCAGGGTTGGCAAAAACCCGGATTTTTGTACAAAAACCCAACCCAATCTGGTTTTTGTGGGCTTTTCTGGGTTTTATTGGGTTTTTGTGGGCTTTTCTGGGTTTTAGTTATTTTTCTGTATATTTATAAAATATATGTGTGTAATCATTTAAAAATATGTTTCTTAAGAGAAATTTTTTAGTTAAATTTGATCTATTTATTACTAATTAATATTATTTATAATATCAGTTAATAAATTTATTCTATTCTGATATTAGTATTAACTTTTAATACTAATATGAGAATAAATTTATTAACTGATATTATAAAATAATATTAACACTATTAATAATATTACTATTATAATTAACTCAATACTATTAAGCGATAAAAGTGAGTTCTTATCTTATCACTTTTAAACACATTTTAGTTGTCATAATGAATAATTAATTTTTATTTGTGTAGTAACTATAATAAAAGTTGCTATAATAATTAGTAGCTATAATAATTAAACTAGCTGGCTTCGCCCGCTAGCAAGCCCCTCTTTTTATCGGAGCCTCTAATAATACGAAACCTCGAAGCAAACTAACATCGAGCCAGGTCCCTGCTACCGTATAGCAGGAGTGCTGCACACACACTACACGGCCCCTCCTTTAAAACGAATCTCTAATATATACGTAAATCTCCCCCGCTGCCTATGGTATCGTGTAGCAGGCGTGCTGATGGGAAAGGCTTAATTCAACAGAAGAGGAAGAAACATAAGCATGGATAATGCAGCATCATTCAGAGTGGTTACCTGCAATATTGGCATTTAAAATTAAATACATAGACTATTTTCCTAAATCTCTTTTCTCAGAAAATATTGTGTCACAATTATCAGCTTCAAAATGGTGGGAAGTTCTTAAAGAAAAAGTACAGAAAAAGGAAAACAAGTTAGATTCTGATTTTTGTAGTTTTTCCAATCTCTGCATTCTGTTCCATCTAGCTCTGCTTCCATCAAGAGGATTTTCTCTACATTTGGATTCATATGGTCTAAATTGCAGAACAGACTAGGCTCAGAGCAGCGTGAAAAACTAGTAAAAATTTATAAATATTACCATAAAAATCAAAGTTAATATGATTTTGATTGGTAAATTATGAAAAAGATCAATTATAATTATTTTAAATATATCACATTGTAAATTATTTGAAATATATTTAAAAAAATAAATTAATAAATTTAAAAAGTAAATATTCTGAAATAAACTACCACCTGATTACCACAAATACGACTGATTTTTATTTATTTATTTTTATGTAATTTTGATAAAAGAAACCACCTAGGTTTTGGGCTTAAAAGGTAAACTTGTATTTTGTATTTCTAAATACTATAGGGGGGATCTGCAGACTCAGAAATGATCTTTAGCAAAAACCCAACAGGGTTTCTGTTGGTGGGCCCACTTTGCCAATCCTGCAATGCATGTAGTTCTTTAACAATAACTCAAAAACTACTCTGCAGAATGAGCTGTAATTTTAGATTCGCATACTTGAAGTTTCTAGAAATCAATTTCTGTATATTATTCATATGGCATACTATTCATATTTGTTTCAAAAATTTATTTTGAAAAAAAAAAAAATAATAATTACTTAAAAAAAGGAATTGTAATGTAGAACTGCTGTCTTCTACCTAAAATTGCTGGATTTCATAAAATTATGTTTTTCATTTTGTATATTGTAATATACAGTAGAACCTCGATTATCCGAAGTAATTGGGACCGACCAGCTTTCGGAAAATCGAAATTTTCGGATAATCGGGAATGCTTCAATTTTAAGATTAAGGAGAAATATGTGCAATATTTCTTATTATGGTAACAGGTGCTTAATAAAAATAAAGCAATAGCAAAATAGAAACAAGAATAAATTACCTGAATTTTAATTTTGAAATTAAGTACCTTTTTCATATATCACAAGGGTTTGAAAAAATGTTTTGTTTGTTAGTTTCGATTGCCTTTGCTTTGAAGCTCTATCACAGGGTTTTTTAATATTATTAGTTCACCAGTATCACAGCCTTTCTGCTGCTACAGCCATGCCAAACCTTTTGTAAAACATTAAAAAACTTCAGAATTGCTAATTTGTTTGTTTTCTTCGTTCCACTCCGCAGGTTGTGGAAGCTCAAGTTAAATTCAAAGGAACTCTAAGAAAGGGGATCGAAAATATTTATATGTACTCGTAGTTCGGAAAGGACCGCTTGCACACAAGGAATATGATAGTTAAAAAAAAAAAAAAAAAAATCAAAATGGATTTTGCTCACAAAGAATGTGACAGTAATAATAGAAAAAAGCTTTAAAAATGAACTTTGGTTAACCAAGAGTTTCGGATAAAAGAGGTTCTACTGTATTTGCTTATTTTTAATTTTTTTTTAATAATCTTTTTGATAAAATGCTTCTCAGTAATTACATTAGCTTTTCCTGAAGTTTTAAAATTATACAATTTTCAGAATGAAATTTTTAAGATTTAAATCTAAAATGTTGGTTCGACATCTTTTCATAATATTTTTTACATATAATTAAATAGTGCTGTACTGTATATAAATAATTGTTTTCAGTATTTGAAGCATAACTTGGTAATTATGCTCTTTTAGGTCTTAAGTGATGTAAATAAACGTAAAGAATATGACAGTTGGGGTACTCGATCACAATTTGGTATGCGGAGTGAGAGTCCTACTGGAAATGAGTTTCACTTCCATTCTACAATTGATCCTGAAGAATTATTTAGAAAAATATTTGGTGATTTGAACTTTAGGCCACGAATGTCTGATTTTGAATATGCAGACACACCTTTCGGACATGGAGCAGCTGAAGAAGTAATTTTTAAATGTTATCTCTTTTTCTAATTAAACAACAGTAATGTTGGGTAATCCATAGGTCTATTTTTTTATTGTCATATCCCCTAACTTGTGTAATTTCTTCCAACGGACACCACTGATTGCCAAAGTCTCGCCAACCAATTTTTCTTGCCAAATCCTTTTGAAAAAATCTATAAAATGTATGAAATTCATTAAAAGCCCAATCACTAAGCAATATATGAGCGAGCACTAAGCGTCTGTTAAACCGAAATAAGCACCACTGGATGCATGAAATTCATTATGCAGCAGTCTCTAAAATCCATGAAATTTGTTAATACTGAGATCACTATAATATATCTAAATGCTTTCCAATATCTGTCACAGTAACAGAAAAATATCCTGATTTTATGTACCCAATATTTCAAGATTGTATTATAATATCTTAAAAAACTTACTTAAAAATACTTAAAATATATTAACAGAAATATTTAAATAAAACATAACATAAACTACAGAGAATTTACTTCACAATGAAAGTATGAAACAGTAACTCATATTATTGAAGATCCCCAAATTTCTTTTATATCACTTAAAATCTGTGAAAATGGATCCTCAGCTGTACTTCTCTACATAAACTTATTAGGTAGATTTCGTATCAAATACTACCTATTGGCATCGTTCCTATGTTGGAATTTCTGAAAAATTTTTGCAGATCTACACCGATCATGACCCCTAGAGCCCAAAACCACCCTCAGTAAAAAACGTTATCTATCTATCTATGTATATATATCACTTTCTTCTGGACACGATAACTTCCACAATTCTGCACCAATCTCTTCCAAACTGATACATAAAATCAAGGGTCATAAAGTCTCGGTCAAGTTCGTTAATGGGCAAAATCAGACCAAGGGGATGGAAATAGGGAGCGGTTTTGTGGAAACCGAAAACCCCCCATAACTACTTAATTTTTGTACATATCAAATCAGTTTAAAGTTTTTATTACTTCTAAAAACAGGGCCAAAAATTTATGTATCACAGATTTTTGATAAAGTTAAAAATAGGCTCAAGGGGTGCAAAAAATAGGGTTTTTGGGAGAAAATAATTCATAACTTCGTCAATTCTCAAGATATCGAATCCAATTAATTTTATCATGAATCTCCTTAACATTATCTACAACTTTTATATTCACAAGTTTTTGATAGGACCAATTCGTACTGCAAGAAAAAATTTAAAATGAAAACAAAAAGGGCGTTTGAAGAAGAAAAAAATCCATAACTCCGTCAATTCAAAAGATATAAAATCCCCATGAATTTATCATATATCTTCTTAATATTGTCTACAACATCTATATAGACAAGTTTTGGATAGGACCAATTCTTACAGCAAAAACAAATTAAAAATACATAGCGGTTGAAGAAAAAAATCATCTTAGTAAGGGTGTACTTAAATCCAAACTACTTATTTTCTGAATCATTTTTTAATTCATTTTTGCTCTCAAAGGCTTCCAATTGGTACCTTTTCTTACACAGAAACTATATAATGTACCGTAATGGTCAATTTTTTGATAGAGGCGCAATATATTTTAAAACATGCTGTCAAAGTGGGCCTTTTGAACCGAATTTCCCGAAGCGGATTGTGTTGGAAAAATCATCGTATTAAGGGAGTATTCAAATCCAAACTGCTTATTTTCTGACTCATTTTTAAATTCATTTTTGCTCTCAAACGCATCCATACAATCCTCCAATGCATTCGCTTATTCAGAAACTATATAATGTACCTTAATGATAAATTTTGTGACAGAGGCAGAATAATTTTCAAAAAATGATGTCAAAGTGGGCATTTTGAACGGAATTTACCGAAGCGATTGTGTTAGAAATGAAAAATATTGTCTTACTGAGAAAATAATTGTTTATATATCAAGTTTTAATTAATTGAACGAAAATAAAAACACAGGTCGCTTATAAATCTCTTCAAAAATCACGTCAATAAGTTTCATATTTTTCCTATTAAAATTGAATTTGGAGTTATGCCACAAAATTTCGAGTTGTTGACCATGGAAAAGTATTTTTTTTAATACCGCCCTAACATGATTCTGATAAAACCAGTTATTATATAAAAAAGAAATAAATACTCGTCAAAAGCAGCCAGATAAAATTGGTAAAGTGGGTTTATCTCTAATCATGATTTGGTTTTTGTTTATGAAATTAGTATATTTAATTTCGAAATCTACCTCCGCCTGTAGGCCGGTCCCAGGGCCGTAGCGACCGCCCCCCATTTGGGGGGGGGGGGGGGGGCAAAGTTAGGAGCCCAGTAGTGAGCTATTGTACCTTTCAGCCGAGTATTTTTTTTTTACTTTTAAAATCTTTTTTTTATGTATTTTTAATAACATTTTATTTTGTTTTATCGAAATTCATTTTTTTTTTTGTCAAAGATCTTGGTCAGATTTAGAAATAGAAAACAGATATGTGCTTTTCTTCTATATCCATCATTCTTTCTAAATGTTTTTGAAGGCTGTAAGTTCTACTTAAAAAATAAAATGGCATTTTAGTATTTTTAAGGTGCGCCTATCAATGGGCGAAAAAGGTGAAACCAAAGGTTCAAAACTTTTTAAATACTATTACTTCCTTCAACCAAAACAGATATGCGCTTTTTTCTAACAGCAACCATTCTTTTTAAAGGGGCTCAGATGAAAGAAATTTTGCAGGTTCTAAATTCTTTTTGAATTGTCTTTTTTAGGGGCACCCATAAAAGTGCGGAAAAGTTAATAGCCCAAGATTCTAAACTTTTAAGCCCATTTTTCTATTCAATTTTTTTAAAAATATGCTTTTTAATCTGACTGAGGGACCCAATAAGTTTCAAAATTTCCTTAATACGATTACTTCCTTCAACCAAATGTGCTTCCTTTCTATAGTCATTATTCTTTTTAAAGGTGCCCAGATGAAAGAAATTTTACACGCTCTTAATACTTTTTAAATTACCTTTTTGGGGGTCCCCAATAAATATGACGGAAAGTTGCAAACCAAGATTAAAAACTTTTAGGCCCCATTTTTATTATTCAAATGTTTTAAAAATAGGCTTTTTAATCTCGTTGGGTGCCCCAATAAGGTTCAAAATTTCCTTAATACTATTACTTCTTTTGACCAAAACAGATATGCGATTTCTTTCTATACTAGCCAGTAGTCTCTTTAAAGGTGCCCAGATGAAAGAAATTTTGCAGGCTCTAAATTCTTTTTGAATTGTCTTTTTTAGGGGCCCCTATAAACGGGAGAAAAAGTTGGAGCCCAAGATTCAGAACTTTTAGGTCTCATATTTTTATTGAAATGTTTTAAAAATATGATTTTTAATCTCGTTATCGTCCAAATAAGGTTCAAAGCTTTCTTAATACTATTACTTCCTTCAACCAAAACAGATATGCGCTTTTTTTCTACAGCAACCATTCTTTTTAAAGAGGCCCAGATAAAAAAAATTTTGCAGGCTCTAAATTCTTTTTGAATTGTGTTTTTTAGGGCCCCCTATAAAAGTGCGGAAAAGTTAGAGCCCAAGATTCAAAAATTTTAGGCCCATTTTTTTATTCAAATTTTTAAAAAATATGATTTTTAATCTCACTGAGGGCCCAATAAGTTTCAAAACTTCCTTAATACTATTACTTCCTTCAACCAAATGTGCTTCCTTTCTATAGTCATTATTCTTTTAAAAGTGACATTTTGCACGCTCTTAATACTTTTTAAATTGTCTTTTTTGGGGCCCCCAATAAATATGACAAAAAATTGCAAACCAAGATTCAAAACTTTTGGGCCTCATTTTTATTATTCAAATGTTTTAAAAATAGGCTTTTTGATCTCGTTGGGGCCCCCAATAAGGTTCGAAGATTTCTTAATACTATTACTTCTTTTGACCAAAACAGATATGCGCTTTCTTTCTGTAGCCAGTATTCGCTTTAAAGGTTCCTTAGATGAAAGAAATTTTGCAGGCTCTAAATTCTTTTTGAATTGTCTTTTTTTAGGGCCCCTATAAACGGGAGGAAAAGTTGAAGCCCAAGATTAAAAACTTTTAGGACTCATTTTTTTTATTCAAATGTTTAAAAAACATGCTTTTTAAACATGCTGGGAGCCCCAATAAGTTTCAAAACTTCTTTAATATTATTAGTTCCTCCAAAGAAATGTTCTTTCTATAGCCAGCATTCTCTTTAAAAGTTCCCAGATGAAAGAAATTTGCAGGCTGTAAATTCTTTTTGAATTGTCTTTTTTAGGCCCCCCTATAAAAGTGAGGAAAAGTTGGAGCCTAAGATTCAAAACTTTTAGGCCGCATTTTTATTATTCAAATGTTTTAAAAATAGGCTTTTTAATCTCGTTGGGGGCCCCAATAAGGTTCAAAGCTTCCTTAATAATATTGCTTCTTTTGACCGAAACAGATATGCACTTTCTTTCTATAACCAGTAGTCTCTTTAAAGGTGCCCAGATGAAAAAAATTTTGCAGGCTCCAAATTCTTTTTGAATTGTCTTTTTTAGGGCCCCTATAAACGGGAGGAAAAGTTAATAGCCCAAGATTCTAAACTTTTAAGCCCATTTTTCTATTCAATTTTTTTAAAAATATGCTTTTTAATCTGACTGAGGGCCCAAGATTCGAAACTTTTAGACCTCATATTTTTATTGAAATGTTTTAAAAATATGATTTTTAATCTCGTTGGGGGCCCCAACCCAATAAGGTTCAAAGCTTTCTTAATACTATTACTTCCTTCAACCAAAACAGATATGCGTTTTTTTTCTACAGCAATCATTCTTTTTAAAGGGGCCCAGATGAAAAAAATTTTGCAGGCTCTAAATTCTTTTTGAATTGTGTTTTTTAGGGCCCCCTATAAAAGTGAGGAAAAGGTAGAGCCCAAGATTAAAAAATTTTAAGCCCATTTTTTTATTCAAATTTTTAAAAAATATGATTTTTAATCTCACTGAGGGACCCAATAAGTTTCAAAACTTCCTTAATACTATTACTTCCTTCAACCAAATGTGCTTTCTTTCTGTAGTCACTATTCTTTTTAAAGGGACATTTTGCACGCTCTTAATACTTTATTAAATTGTCTTTTTTGGGGCCCCAAATAAATATGACGAAAAGTTAGAGCCCAAGATTTAAAACTTTTAGGCCCCAGTTTTATTATTCAAATGTTTTTAAAATATGCTTTTTGATCCCGTAGGGGCCCCAATAAGTTTCAAAACTTCCTTAATACTATTACTTCCTTCAACCAAAATAGACATGCCCTTTTTTTTTTATAGCTACCATTCTTTTTAAAGGTGCCCAGATGAAAGAAATTTTGCAGGCTCTAAATACTTTATAAATTTTCTTTTTGGGGGCCCCTCTTAAAAGAAAGCAAAATTCGAAACTCAAGATTCAAAACTTTTTAACATTTCATTTCTCTTGTCTCGATAAATTACTTATTTTAACTATACATAAATTATATTGTGTATTTATTTAGTCGACTAGCAGAGCTTCGCCAGTTGCTTTTTTAAAAAAAGAACCTATTTTTTGGAGTTCTCCATTGGGGGCCTTCACTGCCTTCTGCAGCGTAAACCCGTTCCTGATATTCCCGCTCCGATCTTGAATCAAACAATCATTGAATTATTGTATTTTTCTTTTTGATAAAAGTTATAGTGTCCAGATAAAAGTGAAATTTTCCAGCATCGTAGCTCACGTTGCTATAGGAACAAATTTGTTATTTTTCCATTTCAGCTTAATTATGACAGCAGCAAAATCTACTGGATAATTCTTCGGTTTCAGAAAAAAAAAATTAAAAAAAAAACTCCGCAAAACGCGAAAAAAAAAGGTGTAAAAATCTTATAAAAAATTAGGCAAAAATTCAAAAATCGCTGAGGGAAAATTGATTATATCGAGCCAAAAGATTGAAACTAGAATGTTAAAAAAATCGCCGTGGAAGACAAAAATACGCTAAAAAACACATAAAATGTTCGTAAAAAATTCAGAAATTTTTATGGATATATTTTCTATATTGAGCTAAAAGACTGAAACCTGATTCCTTTTAGGGATGTCAAAAATCCGCGCCACAGATGCAAAATTTACTATATTGGGATAAAAGATTGAAACTGGGTACTTTTTACACTCTCTCTCTCTTTCTCAAAAGAAAAGGAAAAAAAAAAATCAGTAAATTGAAGGATTTTTTCCGTAACTTTTTTTTTTCGTTCAAACAGACACACAAAAAAAGCTTTGATTGGATTTGCTCATTTTCCGTGAAAATATAGAAAACTCACCAATCTAACGTAAAAATTACCTAACATCCTTACTAAATAGAAAGATGCATTTTTGTCAAATCAAATCACAGTAGTGTTCCTCCAACTTTGCTGCATTGTACTTTTCCCTATTAGAAACTGAACTTTTACGCATGTTTTTTTTTCCTTCATAACACAAAGAATCTGCGAATCAAAGATCAAAATTTCTAGAAATTTTCCTTTCTAAAGACGAAAATTTCTTCTAATGTGAGATAAAATCTCTGCTAATCACAGGGGTCTTAAAAATTGGGGAAAAAAAAAAAAATAACGTTCGTGAAAAATTCAAAAATCACAAAGGACGAAATTTAGTACATCGGGCTAAAAGACTAAAACCCGATTCTTTTTACTAATGTCAAAAAATCACGTCAGAATGCGAAAAAAAAGTTAAAAATTACATAAAAAATTTGCGAAATATTTAAAAATCGAAGAAGTCTACTTTACTGTATTCGGCTAAAATGGAAAGATGGATTGAAAATAGATTCCTTTTATGAATGTGGGGAAAAAAGCACGAAACTCGAAAAAATACAAAAAATAGCGTAAAAAATTAAATTAAAAAAATTCAAATCAAAAAATTTGAAAACCTGTTTCGAGGTGCATAACTTCAGGCATACAGGTAACCTTCCTGTCAAATTTTGTCCTGAACAGAAAAACATCTGGTCAGACAAAGGAAAACTCTGGACAAACAAACATCTATCTTAATTATTATCTACAAGGAAACCCGTCTTTGTTGCCCACAGAAAGGTACCTTCTATCCGAAGGTATTTTTTTTCTTTTTAAATTTCAACTTGGGTGACAATTTTAAACTGGAAAAAACCGGAATGTATTAAAACGACATCCCAAAAGTAATTTTTTTTTTTAATTAGTAAATCTGTACATATATATATTTAATAAAAGGCACCAATCCGAGCAGGAAAAAAATTGTTATAAGTGAATATTTTCTGCTTAAAGAAAATCTGACTGGGCCATGCGGATTTCATTGTCAAACTGAAGAGAAAATTGAAAATTAGAAAACGACTTCCATATTATTCATTTATTTATTTTGTTTATGAGCAATACTTAGTGGTTTATAGCATTTGTAATAGAAATTCAGTTTCAAACTTTTTTACCAAATTTTGTCCTTTGCTGTTTTTAAAATTTTCGAGAATTTTTATGTGATTTTTAGCTTTTTTTTTCACTTTTCTGGTAGTTTTTTTTAATATTCGTAAAAAAAATAAACCTGGTTTCAAACTTTTAGCCCGATATAAGTAAAGTTTGATCTCTGTGAACTTCGAAATTTTTTATGCAATTTTTGGTGTTTTTTTTTCACATTCTTCGGCAATTTTTTTGACATTTATTTCCTAAATGGAAGAATTCTCAGTTAAATTTTGCAAGTCTTTTGATTAAATTCACGTTGTAAGAATATCAAATCTGTTCCTGTAGCAACGTGACGAAATGTTGAAAATTTGAATTTAATCTGGATTGAAATAAAGAAATAACAATAATTCAGGGTTCGTATGATTCGAGATCGGAGCAGACATAGCCCCTATAGGTGTACCTTGTCGAAAGCAGTGCAGCCCAACTACAAATTCGTTCAATTTTAAGTTCGTTTTGGAAAATCCGATCAGCGAAACTACGCTGGTGTTGTTATAAAATGGAACTCGGGTGGAAAATTAAATATAGATATTTCTCTAAAATCTTAGAGGGGGGGCCCAGAAAAATATGTTTGGGGGGGGGGGGGGGGGCTCAGAAGACGTTGCTACGGCCCTGGCCGGGTCGGCAGGGATTTTTCTAAATAAGACTCTAAATGATCCACCATCTTGTGCTATCCTAGAGCCTTTCAACTTTTTAAATGAATGCCACTGTCAGGATCTACAAAATTATACTTATGGTTAACCTTCAAATGATTGAATCCCTGCTTCAAGTTTTGTAGTACCAAAATTTACAACTTCATCCTCTGTTTTCATCAAAACCTATACTTTCATAATTATAAAACGAAATGCAATAACACAAACATATTTCAATGACACAACAACATTTCACTCATGCTGCGTGATGTGAATGCTCTTTTAATGTAATATTGAACATTAATATGGTTTTGCAAATATATGTAAGATGTAAGATTGCACATGCACATTAAACATATTGGGTTCATTACTTTAGTAATACAAATTAGAACTATACAATCCCAATAGTGTGAACCCACCAAGCCACAAATCTAAAACTTCAGTCTAAAAAAAGAAGTGATATCACATAAAAGAATTGATATGGGATACTTACTCCAAATACTGAGTAGTAAGAACCTATCGCTACTTAAAATGTTTCCCAACAGCCTCGTAGTGAGGTACAGTGTTTAAAACTGCTTGCCGACCTGCAGGCGGCAGATGTATTTAATATATGCAACGTAGTAAACTTAAAAATTTTTACAAAAATAAATTTTAAAATTTCCATTATATTTTTTGCAAACAGTTGTATGAGAAAAATCTGTAATAATAATTAAAAAAAAAATTGTAAAATATGCATGAAATGGTATGTAAGAGTGCTAATAATATTTTATCACAATAATACTTTCCAATAGTTTTTAATATAATCTTCAGTTGTATAAATACATTTAATCCACTGTTTCATAATTTCATTAAAACCTGTAAAAATAGAACCTATTTATAACAGAATCCTTTTTTAAATGGAAAATGTTATGATCTCAACAGAAGGAATACCATACATTTATAGTTATTCTACTATTATTATAAAGATACTGTAATTACTATAATTATACTATAAAACAAAATCCATCCAAAGCGGATTTTTTCACAATCCCTTGAGATTCCATTTACGCAGGCTTTACTGCAATGTATCTCAGTTTAGTTAACGTCTATTATTATGTACAGTCGTGGGGGAAAATAAGTAAACACCTCCTGCTAACTCTGCAACAAATTATCATAGAAGAAAGTTACAGGTACCAAACGATTGTAAATAAAGTCTACTTTTAATTCATGTATATAAATTTTCTTAGAGGGCCATCTACATATCAAAACGAACCTAAACTTTGTTTTTTTTCAATAGCAATACTCAAGTTTGACACCATAAATAAATTCTATACCATTCAATTAGCCTAAATATAAATTTTTGTGAAATTCGTAGAATTATTTTCTGATAAATTATTTATTTTTAAATGAGCATATTTTATGGGTTATATCCAAATTGAAATTCGGTACTCGATTGTTGACTTGCTACAGAATGACTATGTCACTTCTATTAATGTATTATTTCTTGCCAATATGACTATTTCACATGACTATTTCATATGACTTAATATGTTTTGACTATTGCCAGTCGAAATATTTCAATAGAACAAGTAAAATATATATTTTCAAATTATGCTCTTCTGCACATCATCCCTTAAACTAGGGGTGCACAACCTTTTTAAGAGAAGGGCCACTTACAAAAATGTCTGTGTTATCGAGGGCCACATCAATTACACGGAGAGAATTCTATTTCGGGGAGGTGATCTATGCCCTATAATCAGATAAAAAACATGGTTTCAGAGGGGGGGGGTTACCCCTCTAGGTTATGTTCCCTTACCCAGTCAACATATCCACTTCAGTTGGCAAGGTTATATAAACAGTTTATGTTTGTATATATAACAGAGATATAGCAAGGATTATTTTCAAGGACATAATATTCCTTTACTTTATTCAGGGGAGTAAATTTTGTTTTATTAAAAGTGCTAAAAAACAAACATAGGCATAAAAGTGGCTAGTACTGAATAAAATGTGAACTTTATAAACGAAGGGTGTAGGAGGAGGAGCTGATCAAGGGAATACGAGATATTTCCGTGCCTGATCAACGAAATTCGTGATTTTTCCTCGCCCGATCAACGAAATTTGCGATTTTTCCATGCCTGATCGAAGAAATTCGTCATTTTTCCGAAGCCGGTCGACAAAATTCACAAATTTTCTGCGCCTGTTCAACAAAATTTGCGATTTTTCCGCACCCGATCGCAAAATTCGTTATTTTTCTGCACCTGATTGACGAAATTGTCATAATGAATTATGACATTTTTTCTTAATACCTTAATTAAAATTATGGCAATTGTAATTTGGGAAATTTTATTATAAATTCATTAATTATTCTTTAAAATTTAAATTATTAAGCTTTAATTACGTTAGTAGTTTGCTTATTTCACCTCAAAAATCCCAACTTTAATTTGTAAATCAATTTATATAATTTTCGCAATTTAATTAAGATCGTTTTTCTTCTAAAAACAACCTTAAATGTCAGTAGTAATATAACTTCATTTGTTTTTTTAATCTCTTTAATAAACACAACGCTTTAATTTAAATTATAGTTACGATCACGCTAAAAGTTTGTTAGCTCCAGCGTATATCATAACAGATTAAAATGGAGATATGTGCAACGGTTTTTCTAACTACTCTAAATGAAGAAATAATATTTTAAAATTAACTCTATCCTCATAATCCTTCTTCTAAAAATAAAAGTCAGTATTTTAACATCCGTTTCCTTAACTTTTAAGTCTCAATTAACTTTTTCAACACAAGCGTAAACTTTAATTTACGCGTACGTTTTTTCCTATTTTCAAAACGAAAATTTGAATTTGCCTGGCCATTTTAAATCGGAGACGCATCGTTTACTTTCCCCCTTTCCTCACAGAAGCACACGCACAGGTTTGCCGTGGATGCTGCGCTTGGCACGATTTTCGGATTTCGCCGCGCCACCATTTGGAGCTAGTTAGCGCTGGGGTGGTGCAGGCATTGCACATGTCGGAGAGAGCGCCAGATAGCATTTTTAGCAATTGGATTTGGCGGCCATTTGCGTTTTTGGAGAGGGGGAGGTTCGCGCTTTTTCGTCAGTTGGGTGCTGGGAGTTCAATGACGAAGGACGTACAATAGTCTCTCTTTTTCTTTTATACATCGTTAGGATGTTATTTTCGAGGTGGCATAATGTCACATCTTCATTTTACTTTAATTTCTTAATACTTCTATAATTTTATTTAAATTTATCTGGAAAGAAAACCCTTTCTCATGATTAGGATATTTTATAAAATTAAGTGTAAACTTAACATTATGACCTTATTTCATTTAATCTTTCAATCATGCATAACATAAATTTCTGGTTTTTCTCTCTTCCCTTAAATCTTGTTTATAAAAATAAATAGATTGGTTTAACAACCTATTTCTCTTCTCTTTTCTTTCACATTTATTTTTATTTCAGCTTTTAGCAAACTTCATCTATTTTTTTAGCAAAGAGTACAGGTAACATTCTGTTTAATAATTATTGTGATTGCACGATTTAGTGAATGTTTTAATTCTTTAGAACCTAAAAATATGTATAGATGGAACACTTTCAAAATTTTATTTGAAGGATGCATTATTTTAAACATGATTTTATATACTAATTAGTGATCTTATTCAATTGGGAAAATTGAATCTTTGATAACTTTCGGGAACATTTAAGAATGTATATATTTGTATAAAATTGATAGAATTTGTTAATTTATTTTGTTGGATTTATTTTATTTAATGAATAAATCCACCCTTAAGAGGGCAGCCAATATTTTTGGTAATTCCATCTATACTTAAGCAATTAATGGGTTATTGCCAGATTACATTATTACAGAAATTCACTATTTTTCCGCTCCCTCTCGACAAAATTTGCGGTTTTTCCGCACCCTATCGACGAAATTTGCGGTTTTTCCGCGCCCTATCGAGAAAATTCGTGATTTTTTTGTGCCCGACCAACGAAATCTGCGATTTTTCAGAGGCGATGGACAAGACTCGCGATTTTTCCGTGCCCAATCGATGACATTAGCAATTTTTCCGCTCCCGATCAACGAAACGTGCGATTCTTAACTGACTATGACGAAATTTGCAATTTTTTTCCGCGGCAAATTGACGAAATTCGCTATTCTTTCTTGCGATAAACGAACGAAACACGCAATATTTCCGCAGAAGGTGAACAAAATTTGAGGTTTTTCCGCTCCTAATCGACAAAATTCGCGACTTTTCCGCGCAAAATCGACGAAATTCGCGATTCTTAATTGACTGACGAAATTTGCAAATTTTTCCTTTGGTAAATTGAAGAAATTCGCAATTTTTTCTCGCGACTGACGAATCTCACGATTTTTACGCAACTGATCAACAAAATTTCACATTTTTCCGCGCTCAATCAACAAAATTTGTGATTTTCCGCACCTGATCGACAAACTTAGTTTTTTTCTGCACCCGATCAACGAAATTCGCAATTTTTCCGTGCCCGACCAACGAAATTTGCAATTTTTTCCGAGCACGATCGACAAAACTCTCAATTTTTCTGTACCCGATCAGTGAAATCTACGATTTTTTCCGCGCCTCATCGACAAAATTCGCTATATTTTTGCACCCAATCAACGAAATTTGCGATTTTTCTGCACCCGATCAACGAAATTCGCAATTGTCGACTGATGAAATTTTCTGTTTTCCCGCAGTAAATTGACGAAATTCACGATTTTTTCCTGCGACCTGCGGACAAAAATTGCAATTTTTTCCAGTTATATATTGGCAAGATTCGCGGGCCACACGTTAACCCATCGCGGGCCACTTTTGGCCCGCGGGCCACAGGTTGTGCATCCCTACCTTAAACCATCATTTTGCCCTTTTTTAATGATAATTCGAAAACTACTTGAAAGAAAAATTTGAAATTGAGAATTTGCATAAAGCAGTACGTAATAAATGTAAATCTATTCATATTATAAAAATTTTTAAATTACAAATTCAATGTATTTATGTCTGGGTTTTTAGTATTATAACCACGCTCAAAATTACTGCATTATGATTATAATTTCAGGAGATATTAATAAAAATATGAAAATGTAAATTTTACATTAGAAGCTCTAAATTTTGAATGTTTATAATTAAAAAACTTATCATTCAAATGACTAGAAATTTCGTTTCTAGGCATAGTTTGAATCGAAGATTTAAAATATATTGTCAAAATTGGGTGTTGCCATTGAAAAAAACAAAGTTTGGTCTGGTTTTGATTTGTAAATCACCCCCCCCCAAGGAAATTTTATATACTACATCATTTAAGACTTTATTTCCAATCGTTTGGTACCAGTAACTTTCTTCTATTATAATTAGTTACAGAGTTAGCAGGGGGTGTTTACTTTTTTTTCCCACGACTGTAAATTTTTACTAATGTGCATGTAATCTTTAATTTTTTATTATATTTCTAAACTCAAAATGCCCACTTTGAAAATTCTCCCCATAAAGTTGGTGTTTCTCATTCAAATAATGATAATAAAATCAATATAAAAGTTAAGAAATGTGCATATAATTACTTAAAAGGTGCTAAAAACATATAAAGATGTTAGTTAATATACCTGGTGATCTTTATATGTTTTTAGCACCTTTTAAGTAATTATATGTATGTTTTTTAACTTTTATATTAATAACAAGGGGAAAATCCCTTCATGGTTCTAGTTTTAGTACAGTGTTTTGATTTTATAAAATGAATTAACCAATCCTTCAAGCTAATAAATAAGAATAGGTATGTAAACACAGAATCTTCATTTTTTTAGTTTCATGTGAGCAAGAATACAAAAGTAACCATATAAACATATCGTCATGTGGGTACACATGTAGGCTGCAGGTCACCAACAGTTTTCAGCAACTGTACTCCGGGATCTATTTAGGAAAATTTTTGGCCCTTTAAAGGACCCTTCACAAAATTTATCTTAAAAGTAGACTTTGCAAAAAAAGTTTTCAGTCTCCAAATTAAACCTTTCATAAATTTAATAATTTTAAAATAAAATCTGAACTACCACAAAACAAGTAAAGTCACCAAAGAGTCTATTATATAACTTTTTTTTTATAGAAACGATTTTATTAAAAATAGATAAACAGGAACTTAGATATACAGGTAATTTGAAGTTCACAAACTTATAGTTAAATTTTTCCCAAGTATAGAAAACAGTTCATAATTTCACAAAAACATGACTCTGTGAGAAATGTTTAATCAGACTCCTGATACAGTGTACTGTATCAAGGATGTATCCATGGAAACATGTGTAGTGGTAGATTTTTACACAGCACTCAGACTATGGACTTTTATATCACTTCTTTTTATGCAATATAACTTCTTTTTTTGACTGATGTCTTAGATTTGTGGCTTGGCGGGTCCATTTACAATAAGTTGTTTTTGATGAGGCAGCATTTTATTGACTATGCAGCTTATTATAATATTTGTTTAAAAAGGATTGCATATTTTAGGTTGTTTTAAATCTTGAATTCCATGAAGCTGCCCGTGGTTGTGAGAAAATGGTTAAAGCGAACATAGTTGATACTTGTCCTCATTGTGGTGGCACTTGTGTTGTGCCAGGAACGAAGATGACCCGCTGTGATCACTGTAATGCAACAGGGATGGTAAGATAAATTTTATTTTTTAATATTGTTAATTAACTTTTACTAGCTTGCTTTTCATTAAAAATTATATATGTTATAATAGATTTTTGCATATAAATATAGAATCATACAAATTTGAGGGTGTATACTGCTGAAGGCAGTGGATCTCTAATACTAGATTTACAGTAGAACCTCTTTTATCTGAAACTCTTTTAACAGAAACTCTCGGTTAATTAAAATCTATTTTTAAATTTTATTTATTTATTTATTTATTTTTTACTTTATTTTTTTAAAACTATCACATTCCTTGTGTGCAAAGTCTATTTTGAAAGCTTTTTTTTTTTTTTTTTTTTTTAACTATCATATTCCTTGTGTGCAAGCAGTCCTTTCCGAACTACGATTACATATAAATATTTTCGATCCCCTTTCTTAGAGTCCCTTTGAATTTAACTTGAGCTCCCGTAAGCTGCGGAATGGAATGAAGAAAATGAACCAATTAGCAGTTCTGAAGCTTTTGAATGCTTTGCAAAAGGTTTGGCATGGCTGGAGCAGCAGAAAGACTGTGAAACTGGTGAACTAATAATATAAAAAAACTCCGTGATAGAACTTCAAAGCAAAGGCAATCGAAAGTGCGACAAACAAAACATTTTTTCAAACCCTTGTGATATATATAAAAGGTACTTGATTTCAAAATTAAAATTCAGGTAATTTATTCTTGTTTCTATTTTGCTATTGCTTTAATTTTATTAAGCACTTGTTACCATAATAAGAAATATTGCATATATTTCTCCTTAATCTTAAAATTGAAGCATTCTTGACTATCTGAAAATTTCGATTTTCCAAAAGAGGGTCGGTCCCAATTACTTTGGGTAATCAAGGTTCTACTGTATTTGGAAAGATTTCCTATTAAAATTATAAATCATGCAAATTCAAGTGGCCTTTGCAAAAACAGACTGGAGTGTGCATAGCACACTCGAGTATATGCTGCTGAAGGTAGTAGTACCCGGAACTTTCAGTTTGTTTGGATAGATTTTCATTTAAAGTTATAATATACAAATTCAAGAGTATGCACAGCTGTCGGCAGTGGAGTATCTAACACTAATTTCTTTTCATGGAAAAATGTCTGAATTCAACTCTCTTTGAGTACTTTTATGGTTATTATACTAGGTACGGGTATTGGTGCAGGTCAGCTTGTAATAAATAAAACATGGTTTATTCTCAATCATATTTTTTCTCTTAGTAGTTAATTATTCTAAGTCATCTGTGAAAAAAAATTTCTTTTTTCAAAAAAACGAAAAAAAAAATTTAGTTAACTATCTGACCTGCTCGGTGTTGCCCTGTCTCTTGATAATAACTTTAAATGAGCCTCAAATTTGTATGATTTTATATCTGTCACACCATTTTGTCTGAATTTATATTTTTAAATGGAAAAAGCTCGAAAAAATATTTATTTTTAGAGTAAAAGCGCTCATAAGAAGGCATTTTCTTCTTTTTCATGTTTGGTTGTTTCATAATTAAAAAATAACAATAATAAATAGCTCTTGTTATCCTAATTCTTTAAAATTTTTGTCAGTTATAAATATGACAGTAGTGTACCTCATGTAAATTCATGAAAAAATATTGATATCTAGTTGAAAAAGAAATGTTTCTTCTCTTTTTTTCTTGTTTCCGCATAGATTCTGTTAGCATAACAAAATAAATAGTTCTTACCATCTGAATTACCTGAAATTATTGTAACTTTTAAATATAGCTGTATCTGAGTGCTCTTTAAATTTTCGTGAAAAAAAAAAAATGGTATTTAGTAGTGAAAACATGAGCTGAAAGTGTGTGAAATTTCAATGAAACAATCAGGTTTTTACTGATTTCGTCAAAATTTTCACACATTTTATTTTGTAAAAAAATATTTCTACCCATTTGAACGTTTTGAAATTTTTGTAGGTGATGTAAATCTGGTCTATTGACATGCTATAAAAAGATTGTTAAAAATACAGATGTTTAGTTACTTTCAGCATAGAAAAAATATCGTCTCCATGAGGCTCAGTGGTTTATTTGATAGGGTTAAACTTCATATTTTAAAAACCAATTGCACCATTGATTAGAAGAAGGTTTCAGCCTTAAGAGCATATTTTTGGTTTGTCGGTATCTCTAAAATTGCACCCTGGAGGGATGTTGCCATAAGGTAGAAAAATGACCTTTTTTGAATTTTTTTTTTAACTGCAATGTTTTTTTGGATTGATTACAGCATTTGAGGCCTAAGAGTACGATCTTTCAAAATATGTCTTCCAATTTCAACTGTACCGAGCAGTTTGGTCAATTTAGGTTAAAACAAAACTATTAAATAACACACATAAAATCAAAAGGCCAGTTCTTTGCTTCCTTCCAATGCATAAATGGGGGTTTGGGTATGCACAAGTGCTTTTGTTACTTTGGAATGAAAAAGATGATTTTTGATGAGAATTCATTGTCATTTTTAATTAATCGATTAATTAACAAAACAGCGCCAGAGTTCCTGTATGAGAGAGCGGCAATAGCAAGTGTTTGTCCTAGTGGGAAATTTTTTTTTTGTTCAGCACCAGAACAATGGAAATGATTAAATAAATAAATAATTTAATTTTCATACCATCCGCGGAAATAAATTCATCCATCCATCGCAAAAGCAACCTCTTCATTTGAATGCTGTACACGCACAAAAGTTGAATAAACTTTGTTATATAGAATATATTTTTCGTAATATGGAGATTAATTTACATGCTAATGGTGTCCAAAGTAAAGATTCAGCAGAAAGTTTTGTTAAGTAGAAAACTTCGTTATATAGGGACTTCGTCAAAGGGAAGTTCCACTGTAGTTGTATGTAATTAAATTGTGAATATATAGAATTTTTTTTTTTTTTTTGGCTACTCCTCCACCCCTTATAGAAAAACTTTGCAGAAAGGGAGTTTCAGGGTATAGTTTCTTTTACAGATATTTTTCATAATTCCTTTCTTCTCTATTCAAGCAAAATTGTATCTCAAAATTTATCATGAGCTTAAAAGTTAAATTTGCCATTGTGGTAAATTTCAAGACATAAATACAAGATATGATTCTTTTTTTTTTTTTTTTTTTTTTTTTTGTTTTTTTTTTTTGTTTTCTTTAACCTAATCTACTTACTTTCCTTAGAGAAGAATAAAATTATGTCTCAAAATTTTGTTGGACTGTTAGAGCAGAAACTTCGCAAAATGGGGAAACTAAGGACATAAGTATCTAGAATTTTTTTCAAAATTTGGCAATAACAGGGAGCCACCAGACCACACTTAAAGAGCTGAAAATTCCCAATAATCTTAAAATTTTATAGAAACATTTGCACTAGAAGCAAAAAAAAAAAAAAAAAAAAAAAAATCTTCTTTCCATCTTTGAAATAAATAAAGTTTCAACTCAAGCAATATTAATGCAATCAGTGCTGACCTTAGATTGTTTTTTTTTTTTTTTTTTTTTTTTTTTTTAAGCATTGCCTCAAACTGGGGATACTCCTGTTCATGTACTATATTATAAAATGAACTAATTACTGCACAGTACCTTATTAATGTTTTTGAAAGTAAAGAGTATCAATAATCTAAATGGAAATAAGTTTGGCATTTAATTTTCTATTTTAGAATTTGGAGAAATAAAAACAACCTGTAAATTTAAATATAGGAATTGAAACCAAAAGGAATTTTTCTTGTCGGAGAAAACAAAAATGCAAAATTATTTTTCTGCTCATGTTTTGGTCAAACAAGTTTTAAAACTCCCACTTCTTTCAGTAAAATCCTTTATTGAGTAATTTGAGAGTGACAAATGAAATAAAGTTGTTCAGCATTTATTTAAAATATTTAAACATTCAAACTAAAGAAAAAGACCAAATAATTTAAAAATAAATTTATAGAACAGAAGCAACAATTGTGAAAAATTCAGTTCTGAAAATCTAAAGTAAAATATTCAACCTGAAAGGGATTCTTATCACAAAGCCACTTCCAAATTTTTCTCCTTCAATTGAAAACTGATCCTTGCCCATGTAAATGCAGCATTTTAAACAGTAAATGATAATAATAAACCTAAATTAAGATTAATTGTATGTTTGATAGATCTACTTTTAATAAATGATATTAGATTTGTTTTCATATTTCGTGATTCTCTTCAAATATTCATTATCCCAGCATTAGAATTTATAAAAAAATTCACTGGTCCCAAGGACCAGCGGCTCCTACCTAGAATATAAACCAAACTTACTTTGCAGTTATGCAGAAATTTCAGCATAGTAAAATCTAAAATTATAATTTGATAAAAATTAAACGAACAACCGTACATAAACTAGAACTATAAAATTATTAATTAGATATTTTATTTCCAATTATTTATTTTAACTGACTGTAAGGTTTAGTGCAAATGTTTTTGTTTATTTATTTTCCTATTTTTAAATAAAATAAAACTGTGATTTGTGTCTGAATTGTGTGATTTGTGTGGATTAATTTTTAAAATTAGTAGTCCAATTGAATTTTTGGTAGTCTCGGACCAGCGGGCCACCCAGAGAATTTCCTATTCCCTTACAATCCCTTTTTTTCCCCTGTTGTTTACAACTTTCTCCTATTTCTGTTTTCTTTAGCATTTTTATATGTTTTCCTATTTTATTATTTTTTAATTCCTTTTTTTCAAACTTTTTCTGGAAAGAGTTTCTTTGACGTCTCTATTAATAGATGCTGTAATTGGAAATTTTCACTAGCAACTACCATAAATAAATAAGTATCATTGCAATAAAAATCACTACTTTGTCTATTTTTCATTCCCTTAAAACTGTTAAAATGGATATAGGAAATCTTGGTGATCTTATAACACCCTAGTAGTAGTGCTATGATATATATGTATATTTAAATTTATGCAATGTATTCTTTATTCAGAGTAATTTTTATGTATAGATAACTTCCTGTAGGAAACAATTTCTACTGGTCCATTCATTATGAAAACAACCTGTCGGAAATGTCATGGTACAGGAATGTTTAATCGATATCCCTGTCCTCATTGCATGGGAAAAGGCATGTCTGTTCAGCAGAGAGGTCTTCGAATAAATGTTCCTGCAGGTAAATATGAACTGTATATCTTTTCATGATAATGCAATTTTTTTTCTATCTTTTTTTCTTTTTTAATTAGCGCATTGTGAAGTTAGATATGTACATAAGACTATATATAAGACAATGATATATGTAAGATGTGTTGATGTGTATATATGTAAGATATACAGTGAAACCTCCAACGGTCACTCTGAACGATGATAACCTTCAAATACCGGTCATGTTTTAGTGTTACTGAATCTCTTCCATAGAAATAACATTATACTAAACCTCCGAAGAATGATTTCCGAACAACGGCCAACACAGCATTTTTTTTTTTTATGTTATGTTTTAACTACAACTGAGATAGCAGAAAATGTGGAGGTGGATTTTCTTAACTCTTTCTTTCTTTCTGGAGGTAGACACCCTTAAAATTTCTCTACAAATTTCTAGTGGTTGCTTAGCAAAACCTGCTTGTAAATAGGTGTGGCAAGACGGGATGGGGGTGACAAAATTTAAGTGTCAGCAAGCAGTAGTCATTTGTACTCTTTGTGAATCATGTGATGATATTTCTTACCTATGTGTAGCACGTGTTTTGCACTAAAATAATGAGTTCAAAGTGAAAAATTTTAACTTTAAGTGATAAGTTGAAAGTTATCCAGGAAAGCAAAAAAGGTGTCAGCGCACCAAAATAAGCTGAAATGTACAATTGCGGAAGGACCCAAATGGATGATATTCTGAAAAAAAGTGACTTTTATTTAGAAAAGACGTTTCAAGGGGTAAATTTGGAATTTAAAACTAAGGATTGAAGCACTGGTGATGATGAGATTGATAAGTTGCTTTTGGAATGGCTTTCGATGTTGAGAAAAAAATCGCTCAATTTCTGGATCAATGTTACAGGAAAGTGCTCCAGAAATTGCAGAGAAACTGGGCAATTAAAAATTTTGCACCCACTCAAAATTATAACGAATTTTACCACAAATCTATGAAATTGATTATACATTTAAAGAAAGAGATATGCTTGGAAAAAAAAAAAAAATGCGAATAAGTGATTTCTTTTGTGTAAAATAATAGTATGTATTTTTTAATTATAAAAATAAAATAATTTTGGTCAGTTATTTTGATTTTAATGTAATGTAATTTTGAGCTTTTAAATCGTGGAACCTCTGAATTACGACAAACTCCGAAATATGGTTACTTTATCGTGCTCCCAGTGGTGGCCACTATTCAGAGGTTTTACTGTACATATATATTATATATGACATATAAGACCTTTTAGCAATTATAAATACTTTTGAAACTGTATATCTTTTCATAGACATATATATATGTATATATATATTAAGACCTTTTAGCAATTATCAATACTTTTTATATTGACATTGTCTTTTTCCAGAAGTTAGTTGTGTTGTATGAACAATAATGTGTCTGGTTTTCCTAAAACATATAGTATTAATTTTAGAAAAACATGTTTTTATATTGCAGATGTTTAATTGTAATTGAGATATAAACCTTGACATTTCAAGTTTGGATTCACTTTATGTTCATAGGGAGGGTACATTTTAAAATTATTTTGGATACAAATTCTTCTACTATGGCTACTGCATCAGTCTCCCAGTCTATCTACTCCCGACTGCTGCTCAAGACAAACAATAAGCTCAAACCCGCAGTGGTTGTCCGATGTCTCCAGAGCCCTGGCCTTACTCTTTCCACTTTTTGATGTCGTTAATTTAGTGAATTTAGCTTTGATATTTTTCTGCTGTACTGATCAGTGTTTTTTTAAAAATGCTAAAGGACCTTGAATGGGATCCATCAATTGGTTTGATTGTATTACAAACTCTAGGGTGGAATTATTCGAATATTTTCTTTCCTCTAAAAGTTTGTAGTTCTTAATAACAACATTGGTATGCCAAGTTTTTCCACCTAAAAAGCACAAAATTTTCTTTATTTGACTATTGCTTCTTATTCTTTGCTGTCATTTATTAATGACTAGTAATTAAAGTAGCTCTGATCTTCCAAGTAAATATTATAAATGAGTCTTTTCCCCTCTAACTTTAAATACCTTTATGAAAAAGCAAGCTACAAGATGAATTTTATAAGCTTTTATTTAAGACAGGTCTTTTTAAGTTTACCGCCAGGAGGCGCCTACCTATCTCAGATGCTATGGGCTGCATCCCTTCCACTAATATATCTACGGATAGGTTGTAAAATGGAGTTTCGTTCAAGTAGAGATTTGTTTAGAATAGAGTTTGCCCCCTGGTTGTGAAATGTTCAAATAACAGATTGTGCAAAAGGATAAAGTGTTTTGAAAGGAATATTAAATGAAACCCTCTGTGTAATCTGTGATCATACTTACCTACTTGTTTTTAGGGTTTTGTTCATCTATCTGTCTGTCACAGAGCCCGTTATCAGAAATTATGTATGTTGGAGACCTGAAATTATGCATACTTATAGCTGAACACCTCACAACAAATGACAACTCATAAAATTTTGAAAAAGTTGTAATTAACAGTCTTATTAATTGAGCTGTCCCAATTACAAGATCAGAAAGGCATTCATAATTCAACAAAAGTATGGATTTTTTATCAAATTACAAAAATGATCTCTTCCACCGATTAAAAACAGGTATCATTTTAACGGAAGGTAAAAACTGGTGATTTCTTTAAGGTGCAATTACTTTTTTTTTCTATGCATCCAAGAAATTCGAAATAAATACCACAAGACGGGGGAAACAACAGATTTCAGAAATTCTAAAAATTATCTTGATTGTACCATAAAAACTCGAAAATTCATTAAAAATTAAGAAAAAGTTTTTTATTTTCCTTCATTTGTGAAAGCGGCAGATGTTTGATGACACTGAATTTTCAGCAATAACGAGAGGCTATAAAGTAAGTGCATTTTGTGGTCAGAAACAAACTCAGAATTTTTATGCCGACCAAAATTTTTTTTTATATTAATTTTTGAGCTATGATTTTTACGCCATCCACGTAAAATTTCATTCTGTTTCAGAATATGTGTAATTTTTTATTTTCAACAGTCGGAAGTGAAGATAATTAATTTTTTGGTAATTTATTCCAGAATTGCATTTTTTGCATGGCAGGCCACGTGACATGGAAAGAAAATAAATAATTTTTATACTAGAGTGTGATAATTGCAGTACAAATTTTTTTAACTATTGATTTTACAAATTTGGTTCTTTCACATCCGGATGTTATTTCGTACACTGATTCATAAAATCTAAACTTAAAATAAATCATACCACAACTTTTTGATTTATGAAAAAAAAAAACACCATAACTTTCCGATTTATGAAAAAATCAATTTTTAAATTTATAAAAGACAGGCTTTTCTGCACAGACAGTTGATGGGAATTTGTTAAAATTAGGAAAGCTAAAGAACTGATCGCTTGTAATATAATGGTGCTGCCATTTATGCAAGGAATTATTAATCTTCTATTAACAATTTTGATTTGTTAATTTAATGATAAAGTGTTTGGAAAGAGATATTAACCGAAATCCTTTGTGCAATCTACGATCACACTTACCCATTTGTTAATTTTTGACGACGAAATGTCTCATCACTCGATGTGAGTACTTTAAAATCATTTTTTATTAATTATCAGTAGATTTCATTTGTTTTCGATTATTTTATTTGTAAGAATTATGTAGGAAGAGAAAACATAGGTGGCATCTGGGTATGGATTTTAAAAACTGGTGTGGCAGCCAAAGTTTTAATGTAGTTTAGAATAATAGAAAAAAAGAGGGTTAAAAACATTATAATATTTGAAGCTGTATAATAAAAAATAGATTTTTGAGAACTTTCCAATTTATTAAGGTTGTTTATAAATACAAAGGAGCTACTTTCTGACACATTTTTTAATTCATTTTTGTTCGTAAATGCCAAAAAAAATTTGACAGGTATTCTTATTCAGAAACCATATAATTGAATGGCTTTTTTCATTTTTCGATAAAGGCAAAAGATCTTTCAGAAAATACTGTCAAAGTTTGCATTTTGGATTGGATTTCCAGACGCGATAGCACAGGAAAGGAGAAAAACTTGTCGTCATGTGACAAGAATTGCTTATAGCTTGATAAGTAATTTATCAGAAAATGGAAAATGTGATTTGATTCCAAATCGCCTCAATAGCCTAACCTGTCAGTTTTATGCCTTTTCAGTTAAAACTAAGTCAGAAAATGTGCCAGAAAGTTTCGCATTGAACAGGGAATTTGAGAACACTGTAAGGTGTATTTCCAATGATTCCATTAACAGAAATTCATTATCATTATATTACAAACATCAGTTAAATCCAGTACTGGCTTGTCTCGACTATGTAGAAAAAACAATTGTAAGCCTGATCCCAACCCATCCCAAGTCTGTTGAAAATATGAAATGGAACAATGTCGTCAAATTTGGCAAAAAAATTGGCTTTTATAATCTGAAGGAATTTTCTAGATATTCCCAATAAGAGTAGAGATACATGATTCAAGCAACCAGAGTCCATAGAATATTCTTGAAAACAGAATTCAACCAATTGGGTACATAGAACTCAACACATGCTTGGCATCAAATGAACGAATGTTGCCAAATTTGGCAAAACAATATAGCAATAATACAGTGCAAATTTTATAACAATAATTCATTGAGAATTTATTGTTACGTTATATCCAGTTCAACACAAGGCTAATTTTAACTAAGCATGGCTGAGTCTTCCCCATTGTTTAACAGTATACGTGTAAAAGCAAATATTATTATATAATATTGCATATATTGCAAAAATGGATAAAGTGAAATGGTGATTTGGTTCACAGTTCACACACTTTAAGAACAGTGTATGAGGTTTTCATTGTATAACTAATCAAGCAGAGGCTTTTGCAATTTTACAGAGTTTGCCCTGGTTATCTTCTTCTAATAAAAGTATTACAAATAAAAATATAAGCATCTTTTCAGATATCAAAATAACAATTGACAGAATAAGAAATAAAAGTAAACATTATTTTATAACTGACGAAAATATTTAAAAACACTAATGGAATTTATTTTCTAAAATATTATAACATCAATATACAATATATTGGATCAAAGGACTTTCAAACAATACAGAAAATGATTGAATGGATTTATTTGAGCAAAAGACCTCTTTCTGCTTTATCTTTTTTTTTTTTTCGAAATATTCCAAAATCATTTATTAAAAGTAAGACTCGAAAGGGAAGTATTAATCAGGTACAAAATCATTCAAACGATACTGGAGAAGGATTCATAACAAAGCTCTTTTTTTTTCCTTCTGTTACAGATTGGTTAAATAGACAAATTTATCATTGAAACAAATTAACTCAAATTTTGTCAGCCCATGCAAAGATCAACGGATATCTTTCGATTTATAAACATTTGGTTACAGACAGATGTCCATGTGACTTAAGGGTGTATTCAAATCCAAACTGCTTATTTTCTGACTCATTTCTAATTTATTTTTCTTCTGAAATGCATCAAATTGGTATATTCTCTTATCCAGAAACTAAATAATGTGCCGTGTTTGTCGATTTTTTGGTAAAGGCAGAATATATTGCAAAAAATGCTGTCTGAAAAATAAAAACACACGGCCGCTTATACATCTTTTCAAAAATTGCATCAGCAAGTTTTATGTTTTCACATTTAAAAAGGAGTCTGAAAACGTGTTAGAAAATTTCTAGTTGTTGATTGTGGAAAAATATTTTTTAAAATACCGCCTTAAGTAAAATCAAAGCAATAGAAAACATGGGCTTTATTTTTGCTGACTACTAAATCATTATAGAATCCAATTTCTTAGAACAGTCATTTCAAGTGGACATACCTGGCTATCCAGTATCAGTACTCCGTTAAGAAAAAAATATATTTTGACCTTTTTTGTTATTTTATTTCAAATATCTCTTTTCTGTGACTTATTTAATTCCTATGAAATGTATATTATTTTATCTATGACTATGATGCAGGATATCCAACTACTACATTGTTAAATATAATGTGTAGAAACTACACATTGACCTGCTTCTACTACACACTACACATTGCTTACTGAAAACTACACATTTTTCAAGTTGTTTATTAACAAGAGATATTCTTGTCTTGTCATGTTTCTTTTTTTTTTTTTTCCATTTTTCAACGTATATAAATTTTCCTTCATAAATTTTATTGTGATTTAATCCTCTGAGTGGTTTGCCCGTATTTTTCTGTTTCCCCAAAACAACGTTAATCTGTTGTAGACAACAATATTTTTAACAGAATTGTATTTCAAGATGCATATCAAATAAAGGGGCATGAAGTGTATTTTATAAACAAACAGGGAAGGAAAATTTTAATTAAGATTATTTTTATACGCATCTTTATGAAAATGCAGGAAAGCCTTCAAGACACTCGTAGGGTTAAAATGAGTAATGTGCAGGCTTTGTGTACCATGTGAAATATTTTAGGTGGAAATATTAAATTGCAATTTGGCCTGTTTTACTTGATTTATTTAAGGGGAGTCTTCACTCACTTGAAAACACCCGCTCCATAATGTTAAACCCATGAACAGATTGTTTTCGAATTTCTCGTTTAAATTTTAATCTTTTTAAATGATTTTTTTTGCATAGGATAGTTGACGTTAATCTTTAATATGTTTTTTTTTTTTTCACATTTTCGATTTTTTTGCAGATTTTTTTAAATAAATGTACAAGGGAAAGTACCTATATTTAAAAAAAAAATCTGCAACCGAAATCAAAAAAGAAAAAATTGATATATTAAAGATCGACCTCAACTATTCTATGAAAAAAAAAAAAAATTCGTTTAAAAATATTAACATTTAAACAAGAAATTCGAAAACAACCTGCCCATAGGTTTAACATTATGGAGCAGATGTTTTCAAGTGAGTGAAGAGTCCCCTTAAGCTGATTATTTATTTTGGTATATATTGCAAATATTACAGTGCGGTGATTGGTGTAACAATGACTTAATGAAAAACTGTAACAATCATTTCTTAAAACTCCAGAATTGCTCACTTGTGTATTCATGTTTTATCTCACAAGTGATTATATATGTATTTTAGTTGGTGATGAAATGAATAAAATTATTGTAATGATTCATTTTAAATAGCTCTGAAATTTTATGAAGACTTGTAATTGTTGCAGATGATTATATTACGATTACTCTTGATTACTATTACTACTTAAATTTTATTATTACTGCTGTAACTGATGTCATAATAGAATGAATTCACATGAATACCGTATTCCACCGCATTAGCTGGCATGCCGGAAAAAATCGAGGTTCACCAGCATGCCGGAAAATATGAGGTTTCGCTACTGGAGGACGGACGGCTGATTTATTTTGATTTTTCTAACAACATTTTTCATTTTAAGGAAAAAAACAATAATTTTTTTCTCTGTCTATATATATGATATGTGGTTTGATCTGCCGCAGCAGAAAACTTATGACTTTATAAAGGCGTAGAATCCATATTATACAGAACGACTGGTAAGGAAAACTATGATACACAGTTATATTGAGCGCAATGGCCGATGGAACAAAATTGAAATCAATTTTAATTTTTAAAGGCTTAAAAAATATTCCAAAGTCAGATTTCCCAAAGTCACTGTGTCCATGAAAGGTTCTTTGTATAGTGACTTGATGAATATATATAAGCAAAATGTTTGGGGTAATCGCCCTAATTATTTTTTTAAAACCAAAATCCGTCTATGTATTGGACAGTGCAAAACCCCACTTAAAAACGATTATTAGATACAGTTTTAAACAACATTATAAAATAGAGCTTGTAATAATTCCTGGAGGTTTGACACCATTGTTACAGCCCGCAGATGTGCATTGGAATAAGACTTTCAAAGCATAAATTAGACGTTTATGGAGTGATTGGCTAAGAAATGGAGAACAGGAATTCATGAAGTCTGGTAAATGTCGTGTCGATCTGCTTCGTATCTTACTATAGCTCTCCGGGTAAAGGCAGTATGGGAAAAAGTTTCCGAAGACTTAATTAAACAGGCGTGGTTAAATTAATGTGGTTTAACTACGAAAAGAAACATAGACTTTTTACACAATCGTTTGAAAGAACTTATTCAAAAGGATGCTATTCCTGATTCTGATGCCAAAGACGAGACTTCTTGTCTAACAGAGGAAGAAAGCAAGTATAGTGATAATGAATGATTAAATATACAGCAAATTTTGTATTTCTAATTTAGGACTAAGAATGGAAAACGCTGAAAGTCCAAAAGAGGAAATTTTTCAAGAGAGCGAAAAAAAAGAAGGCAATTTGCCACGTTTGATGAACAATTTCCGACTTGTTTGAACTATTACTGCTAGCGTTTGCACTTCAAGCGTTTTCATGTTTGTTAAGCTTGACATTTAAGACTTTTTTTCATTAAAAAGAAAGATTTTCGATTTTTTGGTACTTTCAGCGTTTACCATTCTTAGTCCGCTGATCTTTCTTATTGAATAAAACCCTGTATTTCAGTTAAATTTCAGTTTTTTTTTAATTATCATATAAAATTACATTTTTTATATAATGTAAGCACATATTTCTCTCTTTATATATTTAGATATATTTTTTCTTATTTTATATATATTAAGAACATTTCTGTTCGTGTAATACTTTATGAGATAATCTATTTCTTCATTGTAAATATCGGATGGGGGCTAAGCAGAGAGCTTTGTGTGAAATGGTATATGAGACACATGAAACACGTTTTTATTATCTTGAATATGTAAAAAAAGTAAACTAAATAATTAGAAAAATGGGGACAAACTCTATATTGCACCCCTCCTCACTAACACCAATCGCTGCTACTGAATACAGGTCTAGCATTTGCTTATTTTTCCTTACAAGGGGGGCGGAGGTGTACAAAATGACTAAAAATATGCTTATGTAATACTTGAACGACCCTAAACCTGTATATAAGCCAATGTTAATAAATGGTGATGAAAAATTCAGCGAACAAAAACTTTGCACTTTTTTGTGCATACGTAATAGAAAAAAATGCATTCTCTGAAATTATTGCTCTCTCATATTCTGGCTTGACACGCTGCCAAATCTGTTTAATTGAGACCCACACATTCTGTTATGACTTGCTCATTCATAAAAACAAAACCTCCTATTTTTGGCTTGAATTACCACAAGAAATGATCGTTTAATCTTTCAATAAATGTTGCATCAATAATGCAATGGATGGAATTGCGAACGCTGCCATTTTTAAAGAAAATGGCGATTGTGATGATGATGAATCAGATACTGTCGATATTCATACTGATGTACCAACCAAAGAAGGTGATTTTAAGGAGTTGCTTGAAAGTTCTGATAATGATTTGGATAATGAATGAGGAATGGTAACTTTTTTCATGGTAAAAGGATGGAGTTTTAAAGTATTTATGGTAATTTGTGAGCATTTTGTTTATGTTTTTTATATTCATCATTTTTTCTGTTTCATTTTAGAATATCAATTAAAAAAATTTTTTTATTTGACTTGTGTATAAGCTGACCCCTTCCTACTTTGGAGCCAAAAAAATGCTCAAAAATTCTCGGCTTATACACAGAAATATATGGTAAATCATTTATGTATTATTATTTTAAAATGATGAAAAATATACATACCCTAATAATTTAAGGCGATTATTACAATATTGTAATTATTAAATATTAGAATTATTAAACAATGACTCAATGTAATAAACCAATTTCCATTAATTTATTGATCAGGGAGTTATAACATTATTAAAATTTTAATATCATTTCTTAATTTACTCATTCAATGATCTTACATCTGATGCATACACCGAAATTAGCATATAACTTCAATGTATTACATTATAATCTAACAGGGCAGATCTATTGTTTTAATCTTATTTTAAGGTATTTTCTCCTTAATAAATAATGTATATACTCTTTGATGAAACTATACTAATAAAAATAAATAGTTTGTGTGTGTGATTGTTAGTAATATCTACTGCACATAGAGGTCTGGAATTTGAATGAAAATAATCCATGGGCAGATCCTAATGCATTTTAGTCTGATTTTTTATTTTTTGATAATTAGCTGAGATATTAAAAGCTACAGTGAATGCTCATCTAAAAGACATTCCTTTTCTCAAAATGGTACTCGGTGGTCGTTCCAAAATTGCTAGCAGTTCCAGATTGCTAGCAGTAAAGATCTGAATGTCAGTAACATTCTTTTATTCTCAAGTCTCTTCTGAAGTCACCATCAACCAAACTGTTCAAAACACACACAGACTTCTATCTTCAATAGAAGAAAGTATTGTAATCGAATTTTTTTTCGACTTCCGGTTTTTGACGGATTTACACGTTTTAGGTGTCAGATATCCCCAAAAAGATGTTTATAGAAAATGTCTGTCTGTTGCCATTATACCATCAAGAAATGTATGAAATTATGCATAGAATTGAACCAATTTTTTTTTTTTTAAGTTTTGGCTATGGCAAGCAGGTCTTTCCTTCATTTGGAAAAAATCTGCCAGAAGGGGATGTTGTAACAGCAATTTTTGTGTGATTTTAAATATTGTACCATCGAAAAGCGTATGAAATTATGCATAGAATTGAACCGAAATTTTTTTTTTTTAAATTCAAGCAGGTCCTTCCTTAATTTGGAAAAAATCTGCCAGTAGGGGTTGCTGTGATAGCGATTTTTGTGTGATTTTGAATATTGTACCATCGAAAAGTGTATGAAGTTATGCATAGAATTGAACCAAATTTTTTGTGTATGTTTTTGGTCATGGCAAGAAGTCCTCCTTTAATTTGGAAAAAATCGGCTGGAACGGGGCACTGTAATAGCGATTTTTGTGCCATTTTCAATATTGTACCTTCGAAAAGTGTGTGAAGTTATGCATAGAATTGAACCAAATTTTTTATGTATGTGTTGGCCATGGCAAAAAGGTCCTCCCTGAATGTGGAAAAATTCTGCCGGAAGGGGGTGCTGTAATAGCGATTTTTGTATAATCTTAATTTTTTGTAGTTCTATTGTACACCAGTGGCTCGTGAATCGACGGGAACTTCCCATCCTGATAAGCCGACTATTCGTGATTTTAATAAATATCATGATTGAGATTAAGTCATTTTTACTCTGATTAATTGACTGAAGCAGAAATTTAAGATGAAAGTCAAAGTTAATATAGGATTGAACTAATAAAAATGAAATATTGACATCTATAACAACATTTTGAAATATTGAAATATGTGAGATAGAAGAAAATTTTGGGATTGGCACATCCAACTAGTTTTCTACTCTCAATGTAGCTGTATGTCGATATTTTAAGACATTCTTTAGACACTTAATTTGCATCAGGTATAAAAATCTCAAAACATTCAGATGATTAGAAATACAGTAAACTTCCGATTATCCATCACTCTATGAAATGCCATCCACCTTCCCATATGTATTTTATTAAATCCAAAACAAGCATTGTCCTAACATTATTGATAGCATACAAGATGCTAAAGAACAAAGTGATGATTTGGAGATATTGGCCTTGTTGTAAAACATATCATGTTTTAAAAATATATTTCTGTAGATGGAATCATAAGCTGGCCTGATTGTGACAAAAATGATATCGGTTATGAAAAATTAACAGATGACGAAAATATTCAAAATATTTTGAATCCAGAGAAATTTGAAGCTGATGAATCAGGGGATGATGATCCAAGAGCCAGTCATGCATCAAGTAGACTATGCTCTCTAAGTGCATTAATTGGTTTGGGATGCAAGAAGAAGTCAATGCAAACCAAATACTTTTATTATGTAGAATTGGTAATTTTGCTGCAGTAAAAGTGCAAGCAAAATGCAAACAAAAATGTATAATGGATTACTTTGGATGAAAACAGGTCACTACATATTTATTCTGTAAAATTCCAAATTTATATTCTTAATTGGTTTCTTTTTATAATTTATGCATTTTATTAACAAAAGTACATAATAGATTAAAAAAGTGTTACATTATTTTTTATAAACTCACAAATAGTAATTTAATTTTCGTAACTGTCTTGTACCATCCTTCAATTATCTGACACGCCCTCAGTCCTGTGAGTGACAGGTATTCAGAAGTTTACTGTATTTAAAATAAAGATAAATAAATAAATAAATAAATAAAATGTGCAAATTTTTTACCCAGAGTATGAATTCACAGTTGGCTTTTGCTCATATTTTTACAACTAAATATCAATATTTTTGTATGAAAATGACATGAACACTTCCAAAGCATTATTTTTATAACTCATAAAAATTTCAAAGAGTTCAACCTGTAAGAATGTATACCTTTTTAATACTAAATGAGCCAATGTGTAAACAAAAAAAGGAGAAGAAAACTCGACCCTTTTCCAACTAAATATCATTATTTTTGCATTAAATTTAAAAATACACTTAACACATAAAAATTTCAAAGAGTTTGGACAGTAAGTATTACTTTGTTTGTAATATTAAATAACCAATGTAAAAGAAAAAAAAGAAAATGCTTCTTACAAGCCCTTTTAGCAATAGCCATCAACGTTTTTTTTTCTTTTGTGAATTTCTTTACATAAGCTTCAGAAACATTATAACAGAAATTTTTTGTGTTTGAACAATAAGAACTATTTTTTAAATAAAATGACCTGTTGTGAAAACAAAGTGAGATAAAAATATTTCTTAGCATGTACAGTACTCCCAATGCAATTCCAAACTCTAGATTTGTTTGGTTGGGTTTTTCTTTAAAAACATGAAGTCATACACATTTGAGTTTGTATGCTGATGTCCCCTTCCCCCCATCATTAGGTTTGTTTGGAAAAGCTTTTATTTAAAAATAAAAAAATATTCAACACTGATACCAGGTATGTTTAAGGTTATTATCACAGGTCTGGGCAATATATATATGATATATAGAATATAGAGAAAATCAAGTTACCGTGGTAGTCGAGTTATCTAGCTGCCAAGTTATAGTGGTTCTGCTGTATTGTATTCTTTACTAATCTCCTAAAATAACTTCATTTCTAGCACTATTTTTTAAACTGATTTCATTATTATTATTATTATTATTAATTGATGTGTTAAGATAACCTTAATTATTAAGAGACCTTCAAGATACAGCTTATTTTCTCAATTTTTTGCATTGTCAGTTCATCAGGAAATCAATTTGAAGGGCAATTTTTCTGTATAGCTATTAAAGGGCAAAAGTGTGAAATTTCAGCAGTAGCTAGTTGTAGCAATTTTATTAATGATCACTTTAGTAATTAAAAGTGCTAAACAATAAACTTTTGTTAAAATTTCTGTTAGTATTAATGTGAAATCATTGATGGCATGCAAGAAAGAATTTTTCTTTCTTTGTTGGAAAAGTGGCCACTGGCAGATAATTTTTTAGTAACAACTTTTTCCATTTAGTGAGCCGGTGACCAACACTAATTTTAATAGCTAGTTGGACAACTTGCTAGCACATTATTATATATTTATATTATTAGTATATATATATATATTTTTTTTTCTCCTACTAGGAGTTGAAGATGGGCAGACTGTCAGAGTGAAGTCAGGTGCCAGCGAAGTGTTTGTTACTTTTAGGGTATATATTTTTTCTTTTGTATAAATAACAATTAAAAAAAAATTTTTATGTCTTGGTTATATCTAGTATTTGTTTTAAATTTCTTATTTTAATTGTTACCATTGAAATGTTAGCTTTTTATGTTTTTCTCTTTCAGTTTGATTCTAAGCTTGTGAACTGATGTAATATATGCTGTTTAACTGAATATCTGTATATTAATTTTACCTTGTAGTATATTTAAATTAGTTTCATAAGATTACACTTGAAAATAAAGTTCAGCATATCCAAGTTCAGTAAAAATGTTGCAAATTTTTTTCTATTGATATCAGTGTATCATCATTTACTTTCTATATCTTTTTAACGCTTTCAATACAGACAAACAACTTCAGTTTCTTTGTCTGTGCTCTGACTTTCATAAATATTTTTAGATTGCCATAAAATTAATTTACTACAAGATGTTCCTTGCTGAAAATGGTGTGTGAAGTATTTTATATTATTTTTCAGCTTGTGTGCCAATGTAAATTAGGTTGATTAAAATTCTTCTTAAAATCTCGATTTAAATCACTAATTTGTTTAAAATCGATGTTGATTTTTAAAAATTATTATTATTAATGTAGAATATGTAGTTTTGTTTATAGTTTGACTTGGAATGTAATAAAATTTTAGTAACTGACATGTTATTTAGATGAAATAAACAAAAATAATTAAAAAAAAAAATAAAGAAAAAATAACTCTGTAAAAGTGTCTCTTTTACATTCCAAATTATCTATCTATTGCTTTTCTTGTTTGCTCTCTTTAATAAGATTAGACTATTCATCATTGGAGAGAAATACACACTATGTAGTTTCCTGAGAAAAGCGATCCAAATCCTGTTTGGCCACAAGACTAGTGTATATATGCATCACTTAAATACTGTTTCATATGACAATTAATTTGCTTGAAAAATTAATGTTTTTATTTACTTTAAAATATTTTACATCCATGATTATGTTGTAGACTATAAGAACATGGAAAAGCCAAATAAAGCAAATGAATGATGCAAATCTACAGAAACTTAAAACTAAGCAGTTTTTAAAAGAATTTTTCTCCTGTAAAAAACAAAACAAAAACAAGTATCAAATCTTAAAATCAACATTTACTAAATTAAACTAGTATGTTGTGGCCATCACAAAACTTTCTTCTATATAAATCATGTCAATTAAATCATTTAAATAGCACAAGAAATTACATCAATTTAGCACCAATTCATATTAAAGTGTATCTGAATTTGAAGTTTGATGAAAATCGTGCATTAGTTCTTGAGATAGAGCTATAGCGGAAATTCTGAAAAATGTAGCATAGCAGCGCCACCTGTTGGGCGATTTACACCAAAACATAAACAGCACTAATTGATATCAAAGTATACCTGAATCTGAAGTTTGATGTAAATTCATGCATTAGTTATTGAGATAGAGCTATACTGGAAATTCTAAAAAATGCAGCATAACAGTGCCACTTGTTAAGCGATTTGCACCAAAACATAAACAGCACTAATTCATATCAAGGTATACCTGAATCTGAAGTTTGTTGAAAATCCAAGCATTAGTTCTTGAGATAGAGCTACTGTGGAAATTGCAAAAAATGCAGCATAGCAGCACCACCTGTTGAGCAATTTACACCAAAATGTATAAAACGTCAATTCATGTCAAGGACTTACTGAATCTGAGGTTTGATGAAAATCCGTGCATTAGTTCTGGAGATTGAGCTATTGTGGAAGTCGTGAAAAATGCTGCATAGCAGCGCTACCTGTTGAGCGATTTACACCAAAAACTAATCAGTACCAATTTATATCAGGGACTAACTGAATATAAATTTTTATTAAATTCCGTGCATTAGTTCTTGAGATAGAGCGCCCACAAAATTTGTGTCACATACATACAGACGGACAATCACAGACAGACATTTTGTAAAAACATGTTTTTCGGAATCTCTGACCCGTAAAATGTGTAAATCCGTCAAAAACCAAAAGTAAAAAAATTTCACAAATCCAATACTTTCTTCTTGTAAAGGACAAAGAAAGTAAAAAATTTGTCTTAGTACAATTATCCTTCTATATATAAAAAAAAGTTTTGATTTGGAAATGGACCAATGAACATCTGCGTAGATATTCCGGGTAGATCCACATCCAATTTGAATGCTTAAGCATGGCCTTTCATCGTTAATATTAAAAAAACTGTTGCATACAAAAATATGAAAATCGGTGGTATTATAGAGAAATGTTTGATAAACACGCTGATGCAGACAGTTTTCAAATCGAAGAATTATTTTAAGAGATATTTAATGCTAAAGTTGGACCAAATCGTTCCCTTAAAAAAGTTTTATTGGAGCAAATACTATACATGAGAATTTAATCATTTTTAGATCATTTTATACGTTATAAGTTCCCGGTGTGCAGATTGTATTTATTTTTCTTATTTGACTCATTTTTTGAGGTTTTATTTCAATTTTAAATTCAAATTTTCATCATTTCGAGAGATATTTTTTACAAATTTTAGAAAATGTTATTAATTTAAACTGTTGCCAGTTGTATAATCAGCGCAAATAATAATGTTTACTTCAAATTAAAAATTTATTTACACGTGACTATTACAAACAGAAATAAACTTTAAAATTAGAATTAAATGATTACATGTTAAAAGCAGGAAAATTACGTCATAAGAACCATAGGCACAGGTGTCATATACCAATTTGACGCAATTTTTTTCCGACGCCAATTTGGCGAAAACATCAATAGCATAAACAACAACATTCGGGTTACCATATCAAGCAAAATAACGACACTTTAGCACCAGTTAAGTAACCGTTGCGTATATGAAATTGGCGTCAGAAAAAAATTGTGCCAATGACATCTGTGCCGAACCATATTTACACTTGAATTTAAAAAGAGAAACGAAGTCTTAAAATTAAAAAAAAAAAAAATCATTAATATGCGTTAAAACTTGTAATTTGAGGAAATTACGTCATATTTAAAATGGCAAAAAAAAAAAAAAAAAAAAAGCAAAACAATTTAAATTGAAAAATATATTTTCGCGAGATATTTTGAGATAATCTTTTCAACTATAATCGTGAATTCGAAGACAGCGCAAATAATATTTCCTTCTAACAACAAAAGTATTTTCACGTGAATATTAATAAGAGAAATAAAACTTTTGTGTAAATTACGTCAGATTTGAAACGATACATTTAAAATGAATTATTTAAAAGAACTATCTTATAGCGCTGTTCAAAAATACCGGGAGACAATGACACTGTTTATTTAATTCATTTTACATTAGCTTATTTCAAATGTTTAACGGTACTTTTTAGTTATCCCGTCGACCAAATTACTGTCGCCAAATTGTAAGATTAAATGCCAATAATGGTTGCCATTAATTAATTAATTGCAAGATTAAATGCCAATAATGGTCAATAAAACCATTAATTCGACATTTTATTTGTATTTTTATTAATGTTTTGCTAATTTATTTGTTCTTTCGTTATTTAAAATAAAAATTATGTCAATGTGTATAATTTGGCAAGTAGTTTGGCGATTTATATAAATTGGCGAAATTGGTCGACGGGATAACTAAGAAGTACCAGTTTAACTAATTTTTTTAATTAAATACGAAAAAAGCCATTGTATCCCTTAACAGCAGCAGATTTGGCCTTAAAAATCCCCAATCCAAGGAAAACGAATGGAAACCCGTTTACAGAGAGATCGCTACTGTTTTTTTTTTTTTTAATTTTAATTCAATATTTTTAAAGCCGATCAAATTAGCGTGCTTTTTGGATTTTGGTGTGCCTGAATGGGGGTTGGCGAGCGTAGCTCGTAGGGGGCGGAGCCCCCTAGTGACAAAAAAAAAAAAAATCTGATACCAAGAATTGTTGGAAACACTTCTTTCTTCCATGTAATATTTCTGTGGCAGTGTCAAAGTTTTGAAGCAATCTTAAAACATAAATTGCAGCAAATCGCCACAATTATCAAAAGTAAGACATGGGTCATTCCATGTGAAATCAACCAATTTAAAGAAAAGTTGTTGCACCACAGTCACAGATTTTTTAAAAATTTTTATTACAAACAGATGTAGTAGTGAAACCATCAAATCTAAAATTTTAAGATAATTTGTGCAATATTGACTGAGATATAGCCTTTTGAAAATTGATCATTTTTACCAAATGGCGGCCATCTTGGATGCTATCCCTATGTCTATAAATGTCCATAACTTGACAACTAATGACTCAAATTTTATATTTCTGGTACCAATTTAAAGCTATTTGTATAAAGAATGCATATATGATATTAAAACAATAGTAATTTTTTATTTTAATACTGTTTATTACATTCAAACTGAAAATATCACCCTCAAAAAATGACTTACTGTAATGGGCCATAAAAAAATGACCCATCATAATTTTTTTTCAAACTTGCTAAAAACATTGCTCCATATGTGTACTTTAAATGGAAAAAAAATTGGAGAGGTAAAATTTTTCGTTTAAAAAAAATAGCTTTTTACAGATAGGATGTCACTTACTAAGCAGTGATTATCTTAAAACATGTAAATATCCCTGATTTAAGAAATAATGGCCAAAACTAAATATTTTTTAATCCCTGAATTAATGTAAAACTATAATGAAATATAATCTCATAACTTTTTTGTAGGACCACCCTCCAATTGCTCCCCCCCCCCCCCCCCCAAAAAAAAAAGAAGTCATTGCTAAAAATGTATAATTGAAAAAATTTAACACTGAAGAAAATAAGAAAATAAATAAAGAATATAATGTATAATTGTGAAAAACTTTTAAATGCAATATGTATAAATGAGATTTTACTGCATGTGTATATGTGGAATCTATTCAAAACGTTTTCCATGCAAGAAATTCAATTTTTATACCTAAATTTCTATTTCTTACTTTAAAAATTGCTCACTTAAAAAGTTTTACATTTGTATGTGACTTTATAGAAAAATTCTGCTGTATGCATGTATTTACATCATTCAAGTTGCATTAAATATTCAGATATAAATATGTCTGTTTATGTATTTTCTATTTCAATAAATTTACATACTAAGAATGACAGAATTCATGAAATGAATGCTAATCTTGCATAATCTATTTTCCTTATTATTTGAATTCAAAACATGATGTCCAAGAGAATGTGTTACTGCTGGAAGCAAATGTATTCATTCTGTCTCTGTGTGTGTATACCATCAAAATATTAAACTTATGCTTCTTGCTATTCATATCAATGACTACATATCACTGCTAAAAAAACTTGTTTGTTGCATTGAATCTGAAGAATGCATGTTGCACAGGTGTGATAAATGTCCATCTCCTGAAATTTTAAAGAAAGATTTAATGGGTTTAGATGAATTGGAAATGAGTAATGATATTATTTATAAACAGTGGGTAAAGACTAATGGAGCAGAATTAAAAAAAGTGATTATGCCTGTTGATGAATTTGTTGATGATTTAATTACAAAACTCCTTGCTTTATATGTTCACACCACTTTTTTGTAAACTCACAAAGTTTATATTTCAAGAAAACAAAGGATGAATTGAATACAGAAACTGCTATTATTTCAGCTGATTTTTCTGAAAACTATACTTGCATTGTGCAAGATGCTATTCAAAATATCCATTGGCAAAAAGAACAGGTTACAGTTCACCCCTTTCTTGCTTATATAAGGGACAGTATCACTGATACTGTGAAATCTATTCCTATGTGTGCAATAAGCGAGCATTTAGTTCATGACACTACTACATTTTGGGCTTTTCAAAAAGTAATTGTCAATTATTTAATTTCACAAATTCCACAGATTAAATACATAAAATATTTTAGTGATGGATCATCAGCCCAATACAAAAATTATAAAAAATTTATTAATCTCTGCCATCATGAAGAAGACCATGGTGTGAAAGCTGAATGGCATTTTTTTGCCTCTTGCCACGGAAAAGGAGCTTGTGATGGAATAGGTGACACCATAAAATGCATGGCCACCAAAGCAAGTCTTCAGCGTCCATTCAAAGATGGTATCTTAAATGCATTTGATCTGTATACATTTGCAAAAGAATATGTTAAAGGAATTGAAAGTTTTTTTATAACAAAATCTGAAATTGAAATTGCCAATAATCAGTTAGCAGATAGGTATGCAAAGCCAGATACAATCGTAGGAACAAGGGTTAATCACAGCTTTGTGCCAATAAATAAAGGCCAAATACTGGTTTCCAGGGTATCAGGCTCAACAAATTTTATTGCTAATGTGAGATTTAGTGAAACCGACAAACCACAAACATTTAAAAGTGAACAATATGTTGCATGTGTATATGGTGTTAATTGGTGGATTGGTAAGATTTTAGATTACTGCGAGGAATTCAATGACTATAAAATTATGTTCATGCATCCTCAAGGTCCTAGTTCATCATATTCATGGCCAAAATCTTCAGATGTTTGTTGGATTCCATATGAGCATTTAATGAAAGTAGTGTCTTCCCCAATGACTGCTACAGGAAGAACATATACTGTTGCTCCAGAGGAGCATACAGCAATTCAACTCTTATTCTTAAACTTCAAGACAGATTAAATCCTTGGTAATTTTCAACAACATATTATCAAGTTCCTTTCAACAATATATTATAAAATTATATCCATGTAAGTATCCTGTTCTTATTTTATGTAAATATGTTTCATATAAGTTTTATCTAAGTCTTACTTTTATACATATTTGATGTTTTTGTTGTACATTTGTATCACACAAGATTTGTGTACTCATTTTGTCAAGATTTGTTCATTTAAATTGAAATTGGCAGTGAACTGAATAACTAATGTCAACTCATTAATATTAATTTTTAATCTTTTATTTGAATTCAACTGATTTACAGCTAGTATTTCTACCATATTTCAAAAAAATATGTTTTATGGCTCTTTTTCCTTCTAAATATTTTCCATTATGTATATTTTTTTGAGAATTATACATATTATCATTTTATATGAAATAAAAAGTATTGAAATGAAAATTTACGGTTATTTTAATATGTATGTGTTTTTAGTATAATTAACTGCTGATTGGTATTTCTAAATTCAATTATTTATATATTGATGCTCATATATTAATTCATATGCCAGAAAAAAATATTTTTAACCATTATTTGTTAAACCAAAGATACTTACGTGTTTTAAGATAGTCACTGTTAGGTAAATGACATCCTATGTGTAAAAAGCTATTTTTCTTTAATGAAAAATTTTACCTCTCCAATTTTCTTTCTGTTTAAAGTATACATATGGAGCAATGTTTTTAGCAAGTTTGAAAAAAATTTATGATGGGCCATTTTTTTTATGGCCCATTACAGTAAGCCAATTTTTGAGGGTGATATTTTCTGTTTAAATGTAATAAACAGTATTAAAATAAAAATTTATCATTGTTTTAATATCATATATGCATTCTTTATATAAATAGCTTTAAATTGGTACCAGAAATATAAAATTTGAATCATTAGTTGTCAAGTTATGGACATTTATAGACATTGGGATATCATCCAAGATGGCCACCATTTGGTAAAAATGATCATTTTTTAAAAGGGTATATCTCAGTGAATATTGCGCAAATTAGTTTTAAATTTCAGATTTGAGGGTTTCACTACTATGTCTGTCTACAAAAAAAATTAAAAAAAAATCTGTGACTATGCTGCAACATCCATTGGTTGAATTCGTGTGGAATGACCCACATATTAGAAAAAACAGAAGGAATTGTTGCGGAGGAAATGTTTAAATGTACTTGATGTTGATTGACAATGATGTCAAAATATCAATGGACTTGAAAAATGCACAAATGTGCAACCCTGCTGTATTCTGATCCTATTGTTTAAACTAGCAAGTGATATCTTCAATTTTTTGCCCAAATACCCAATAACATGAATTACTGTTTAGAATCGAATTTATCTAAAAGCATTTACAGCATTTCTAAATTTGGAAAGGAAGAGAATTAATTTTTGATTAATTTTATTTTTGATTATATAGATCATTTCATTTATTGATTTGCCCTTTTTCAAAATATGCAGTTTGTAATGTTTTTAAATGATGTTTTATTTTGAATATTTTATCAGTATCACACTTCTCTTCATTAAAGTTTTTTGTCCCCATAATCAGTTATTTATTAAACTGGTTAATTTCTAGTTATGTTATTATACAAAGTTCATAAAACTCAAACATAAATTTTAGCTGCCATATATTTCCATGTATAAGCCAATACTTTTTGGTTTTTTTTTTGGCTACAAGTGAGGGGGCCGGCTTATACAGGAGCCTAAGAAAATTTCCAAATTTGATATTGTAAAATAAAAATGATAGTAAATATTAAAAAAGACTTAAAATTTTCTAAAAATACTTTAATACTCCATTCTTTTAAGATGAAAACGTCACCAATCATCAATTACTATCTAAGTCATTATCAGAATTTTCAAACAACTTCTTGAAATTATTTTTATTGGTACATCAGGATGAATATCGTCAGTATCTAGTTCATCACCATTGCCATCTTCTTCAAAAATGGCTTCCATCCATCACATTATTGATGCAACATTTTTTGAAAGATCAGACGATCATTTCTTATGGTAATTCCAGCCAAGCTTCTTTCTTCATTCAGAGATAGTGATGGTGTCATTTTTTTATAAAATTACTGCTTGTAGAGAAAAGTTCCTCTACATAAATTTAGGAATAATATTCTACAACTCTGCAAGCCAGTGAACTATAATAACAGCACCATACAGCATTAAAAAACCGGCAAGCACAGTCCTCTGTGGCTCCTCTCTCTTTCTTTGCAGTGGGGCTCTCTAATCTACGAGAGTCAAGGCTGCAAGTGTATTCCCCTTCCTTCCGTTGCACCATGGAGCCAGCGAACACAAAATGAAGAACGGTTATCTTTTACCCTGCTCTGGTTTGGCAACGAGAGAGTACGGCAGTTCAGTTTTCCGCTGATTCACGACTTGCATGGAAGAAGTCATGCTGTAAAGAAAAGTCAGTTTTTTATATGAAACTTTACAATTAGTTTTATAGATTTTCTCTGAAGTTTTAATTTGATCAGCTAACTGCTGAGACTGACATCCAGGAGAAGAATGTACATGATAAATTAAGTGCAGAACTAGTGTCCGAATCAATCATGAGCACTGCATCTGCATCTATGTCCAAGATGTGTTCTTCAACCTTTTTTTCTGTGTGGCTCGTCGCAAAATTCTGGAGGGTGTTCCACCGAAAGAGAATTTGATATTTTCAACATATCATGTTCTGCAACTGCAAGGCTAACTTATCCAGAAAAAGTGCCATGTTAAAGTCAGGACATGTGTTTTGGTGAAAGTGATTAAAATCGCATGGTAATTAAGTGAGTGAGATATGTTGAAAAGTCAATAGTGCTCGCTAGCTGCAACCTAGAAAGTTTTCTAGCAGCAATATGATCAAATATCACCATGAGATGTAATTAGATCTTCAAAAAATATGATTCAACAATACAGCACATCAACCACTATGTTTAGTTACACATGGTGGTTCTCATGGTGGTCCACAAGTCCTCAATGGACAGGCTATTTCATCCAAAATTAAATTTCACTTACCATGCTCAATACCTGTCATGCATCTTTGATTATGATAATTAATAATTAAATTAATCAAGAAATATTATTCTCTTTAAAATTGTTCATGATCATGTGTTTTATTCATTTTTAAGTTTATCATATGCATATGCCTTATTTATTTACAATTGCTTTATTTATTTCTTTGATTCATATTTGCTATAATAAATAATCCAATTAAATATATATATACATATATATATATATATATATATGTTTTATTATTCATGTGTAATTTCATTTAATATTAAGTAGTAAATTAACAATTCAATTCTAATTCTTTATATCTATTCCAAATTCACAATGCAATTATCCCTTTTTTATTAATTGTTTTCTACTATACTTGATTTGGTTAATATCTATCTATTATTATTACCTTATCCCTATACCGCCATTTGTCAAAGTTGCATCCGCAGATGACATCCATTCAGTCCATTTCGAACGGAGCCTGTCTTTAAATGATTCATATACAAAATGTCCGATTGTTGAAGAATAGATGTAAGACCACCGGCGATCTACCGAAGATCTCTGGGATATATCAATAACTTCAAAGAGTGTATTTTTTTCTATTAGCTAAGCAAAAAAAAAAAAAAAAAGTACTAAGTTTTCGTTCACTGAATTTTTCATCAGCTCTGTTTAACATCGGCTTACGGTTTTCTGATTTTGGACGATTTTTCACTGAAAAGTTGTATACTCGGCTTATACACGAAAATATACGTCATATATTGACATTTTGAAAACTGAGCCACTTTCAAATGCAATAGAGTCTTCTCATTTCATTTTTCTTCTCATGAAAGGATACTAGAGATTGTTGCAGTTTTTTGAGGGCGGAAGGGGAAAAGCAGGAGTTTTTTTTGTGAAATTTATTATACAGTAAACTCTGTCTAAGACGGAATCGATCGGGACCAAGAAAATTTTCTGCCGTTGACAATATTCCGCCTTAGAGAAATTTTACTCTATGTCTATGGATTCGCAGGGACTTAGAAATCTTTCTGAGTTAGACGGATTTCCATCTTACACAGAGTCCGCCTTACAGCGAGTTTACTGTATTTTTCTGAAAAATAACATTTTGTAATGAAATTGAAATCCACTTACTCAAATTTAAACGAAGAATTTATCAAAAATAACTTCTTTAAGTCCTGCTAAAGTTTTTTTTCTTTCCTTTTTTTTTTTTTTTTTTTTTTTTTCTGTTCTGGTGAACTTGTTTTCTTTGCAAATTACACACTTTAAAATCTAACAAAATAAAATAATATGTTTTTATGGAAAGGAATTTTGTGAAGAGTCCTATTTTAGTAAAATTAATTTTATGAAGGGCCGGTTTTATTAAAGGGAATTTTGTAAAGGAAGCTGTTTTATTAAATGGATTTTTGTGAAGAGATCTGTTTAATTAAATGTATTTTTTGTGAAGAGACCTGTTTTATTAATTTTTTTTTTTTTAAAGCCCTTAAATAGGCTCCAAATTTTGCCTGGATCAAATCCTGGATGCAGTCAGTCTAGGAAGAGAATGCTAATTAAAAGCGTTGGTGGCATAATCTACAGAAGGCTAATTTACATACACATTGTTAGCTGATTTACATTACACATTTTACCTGTGTCTGTTGAAATTATTAATAACTATAACAATAACTATTTATTAATTCAGTTATTTTCTGAAATATTTTTTTTTTTTTACTCTATTATTGTGAGTTTATGGAACAGTATCAGTGATGGTAATGTCCTTTTTTTAAAGGTGGTTGAAAGTAAATATTTTCGACGAGATAAATTTGATATCCATACAGATGCAACAATTAGTCTTTCCCAAGCTGTCTTAGGAGGAGAAATTAAAGTGCAAGGATTGTATGAAGATATTGCAGTGAAGGTAAGTAATTTCTTTTTGATGCTGTATGTTTTTAAAACTCATGCTTCATTTTAAATAATAGATTATAAATTTACATGTACTTCAGAAGCATTTTGTTTCATAAGTTCATTGTCTTTCAAAGGTTGTTTTTGATAGAGAAAATTCTTTTTTTCATCTTAAACTTTACCTGAGCTTGAAATGGAAAAATGCATGACCTGGAGCATTATTTCAAAATTATTATTGGCTAAAAGATTTTTTTTTTTACATATGCAGAAATTTATGTCTAATAATTAGACATTGACCGAAAATTCGTTTTCGGCAAAAATGCTGCCAAAAATTTTGTCATGCCAAAACTCTACCGAGACTATCTGTATTCCAAATAACTTGTTTCTTCCTTCAGAAATTTTCAGCATTACTCATTGATTTGAGCTGTATCGGCTCAATTGAGACACTCTTTATTTATTGCTATGAAATTTACTGTTTATGATTATCAGTCATGACTGACTCAAGACATGAGTGCAAATTGTAAAGCAAGAAATGTATATAGGACTAAACTTTGAAGACGCTTTTCACATGCTCATTAACAGCTATAGACTTAACAGTAAAAAAAAAATTCTGCAGAAGTGTTTCGAATACTCTTTGAGAAAGTTCTAGTATGACAGATAATCATTTACAAAAATCGTTATAAAAGATAAATCGAGATATGTATTCCTAAAATATTTTTATTTACATGAAATTCATATAATTAGGAAATCGTTTTGTATTAATGTATTTATTGATGAATTAATCTCATTTTATTTTATATGAAAATAAAAATTTTACACAGAGAGCCAATTTGGGCCACACATATAATTGCAAGTATAATTAATTAATAATTATGCATATTCATATATGCATTTAGGGTTTAATCTAGGAAAAAAAGATTTTTAGCTTTTTGTATAATTGCAGCCAATAACTTCTAGCCAAATAAAAATAGTTTTAGCCTAGGAAAAAAAGTTTTATTTATACAAAATTTCTATATACATGAGTATTCTTTTTAGCTATGCAATATACAAACAAATACATCACTCTGTAAGATTTACCCTTCAAGATTTGGCTGTATACCACACAGCAAATGCTTTTTGGAATGGAAATTCTTTTCAAAATTCCCCTTTCAAATTAATCATCATTAATTTACTTAAATTCTTGATTGTCAGTTTGTTTCTCAAGTCAGTTTTTGTTATATTCATGAGACTGAATACCCTTCACAGTCTGCTGTAGACAACAAAAGTGATGCTACAAATTCATACAAAGAAGTCACATTGGGAAACATGCCAATAATGCCATTTTTATGAAAAAAAACAAAAAAAAAAAAAAACAATAAGCTAGTTTCATTTCTATACACGTTGTAGCCAGAACCTGCATAAATTCAACCGTGAAAAGTTTATACAACATGCATCTAGCACATTGATGATTCAAAGCTAGTACACATCATATCCTATGTTTATACAATCTGCAATTATCGTTTTCGCTATATGCTGGAGTCGTGTCTGATGCAAATGACATCACACTGTTTGGAGACTCTTGCATAGAGAGCACACGACAAATTTTGAAGTGTTGCCACAGTGCGGATGCAATATGAGATTTTTCTTTCCATTTTTGTGCAACGGCAGCAGGTTTACGAAATGCGGAACAACAAAATGGGAATGATATAGCATATTTCTTTGGGTGTCACTATTTGGCTAATTCACTAAATGCTTTCGGGGCAAAAAGCACTTCCAGTTAGCTTTTTGGCTATTTGGCTAGCTCTATATTAAACCCTAGTATTACAGTCCAACTCGGTTATAATGTCATTCAACGGACCGCAATAATTTTGATGCTATAACCGAGTGACGTAATAGCCAAGATCTGGTCAGAAGCATGGAGTATTACCCTTTAAGACCCAACCTGCACGATCGTGCGGGTTAGACATTCATTTAAATTTTTGTTTCTGAGCCGTATGTAATAAAAACTCTAATCGAACGATGGCTATGGTTTGTATATAGAGTAAAGTATCATTTTTTATCAACAGGTAGCGGTTGCAGTCCATGTTTTACTTTCTACAGGCATGACTAGCCTTGTTTACAAATACATCGGGTCTTAAAGGGATAAGTAAAGAATGCATGCATACTACCCTATTTCACACCTTATAAAGTAAGAACAGTTGTGTAAATTGTATAATAAATTATAAAATGAGTATAAATTACACTTACTATATTTTTTCAAGAAAAAATGAATTTATTCCTGCATAACATAATAATATTGGAGGTAGGAGGGCGTATTCAGAGAGAAATAATTGTTCAATCTTCTTTTTATTTTTTGAACAAAATAATTTTCGTTCTATGTCATCTTCAATAATTTCTGATAAATTTAAAGATCATTATATCTGTGATTAGGGATTCATAAAAACATGACCACAATTTTATTGCTTGCTGGGCATCTTTGATTCCAGATGGCAGTAGTACTTCAATTTCCTGCCCTTCTTCATCATCACTGACAGTTTCATCTGTTTCTTGCACTTCTTGGACAATTTATAAATCAGATTTAAGTTCCGAAGTTATAAAATCGTCATTTGCAGCAACAAACTTGTCCAAATTTTCATAAAATTGCAAATTGTTAGATTTTCCGAATCGACAATTCCACTGTAACAAGGGCAAATCTTCTTCATCTTCTTCTCTTTGTGGAATTTCACTAACACTTTCTTTTGTAGAAAATAAACTGCCATGTCGAAATGCATTTTGAACCGTTTTTTCTGTAACTTGTCTCTTTATCAAAATAATAATAATAATAATAATAATTGTATTTAAAAGATTTATACTGCAAATCTTATTTTCGTCTAAGCATTCTAAAATGTGCATAAACACGCACTTCCAATGTTGCTCTTAAGGCTTTTGATTACACCTTGATCCAAAGGTTGCAACTTGCTTGTACAATTTGGAGGTAGAAACACTAACTGTATTCTCTGTGAATTTTTCACATCAGGATGGGCAGGACAGTTATCTACTAAGAGTAGAATATTTCACTTTTGTCTGCAGAGTTCCTTATCCCATCACCTCAATTCAGCTTCAAACAACTTGGATATCACCCTAGCCTGTCAACTGTGTTGGTAGTTGATTGGGAGCATTTTAACGTTTTTAAAACATCTTGGATGTTTAGACTTTCCAATAATGCTTAAGGTTTTCTTCTCTGTTCCAGTCATGTTTCTGCACACAAGAAGTGAAATTCTTTCCTTTGACAACTTCCCACCGGAACACTTTTCATTCTTAAATGAAAGAGTTTTGTCGGGAGTAAACTTAAAAAGAAGGCCAGTCTCATCTGTGTTGAAAATGTCATTGTCTGCGTAGCCTTAGTGAACTTTTGGTCATACATCGCTTAGCCAATTTTGAACATGCTTATCGCCGACACTTTTTTCTTCACCACATGCTTTGTGAAATGCTATGCTGTGACATGTCTAAATTGATCTATTCAACCGTTGGAGCAAACAATATTTGCATGCCCAAGCAACTTGGCAAGCTCTTCTGCTTTTGTCATCAGCATTGGACCACTGATTGCTATGTTCATAGTTCTTTGCTGTTTAAACGATTTTAGCAACACCCCATCAAGGTCTCCTTTATCCGGCTTCCTCATTCGCTTAACATTCTTGCCATTTTATTCAAAGGCACTTAAAATTTTCTCTTTTTTTTTTCCAGATAAAGCACACAGTTGAATTTACTAACCCAAATTCTTAACAAACTACAGCTCTCTTCTTCTCTTTATCCCAATGCATTAATAATGTTAACTTTATCTCCCAAAGAAAGAACTTTTCTTTTTACGGATGCCATAATGATCAAAGTTTCTCACTCAAAGCATGAGAAAACTGAAAACCAAATGAATGATGTTACTGTCAGTTCAGAAACGCTATACTCTTTAAAAAAAATTTCGGCCAAACACCAAGTGTCATTCGATTCCTCCCTGTTTCTCCACCTTATCTAATCTAACTGGTCTTCTACACTATTTCTTTAGAGAAATAAGGAAAGGAGTAGTTTCATCTTGTTTACTGCCTTGCCCCCCACCCCCCCCCAGAGTTATTTTCTGGGCAAGACTGCGGGACAGATCTGCAAAATTGCGTGCATGCATAAACTTGAGCCAACTGTGATTTCAATGTCTCTCATCGGTGATGAATTCGACTTCCTTGTTGTGAAAACAGATTATACTGCCCCATTTTTGGAGAATAAATATATTAGTTTATGTATATTTTTTGACACAATAACCAGGGTTGCCGTTTAAATTGTGTCTCTATTTCAGAGTTACCATAACATTGCTGTCTATGGAAGTTTCGTGGGAACTGCAGAATTTGACGTTATAACCGAGTTGACACTTTAACCAAGGACGCTATTACCGGGTTCGACTGTATTTAATTTTAAAAAAAATGAAAAATGGACGTTTTCGGCTGAAAATAGGAAAATTACCGAAATTCGGTTTCTGTTTCAGTCTATCCTTACTAATAATACAAAAGTATTTTAAAAAATGTATTCAAGATTATAAATAATAATAAAAAAAGTTACAGAGAGTTAAAATAAGCTATATACAGTAAAACCTCCCTAAAGCGACCACGCTCCGTTCCAATAAAAATTGGTTGCTCCAAGAGGTGATCTCTTAATGGAGGTCATGTTTAAATCTAGATTTTAATTGTTGAAAAAAGGTAACATTTAATGTTACTAAATTTTATTTTTCACATTAGGAAAAAATATAAAAATTTACGTATCAAAACAAAAGTTAATTACATAAGTTAATTAGTGCAGAGTTTAAAAAATGAATACATTGATGTTTGCTTTGATTTTGCGGTTTTATCTTTTATAACTTTTATTTCCAAGTCCTTTCGAAGTTCAGTAAATAAATGCACATTTTTTTGGACGGGAACAAATAATAACGATTTCATTAATTTATCTATTTCTTTGAGAGTTTCCTCACAGAATAGGGCAGATGATTTTATTGACCGTCATTCTTAATTTATCATCAGAGTTAAATTCATTGTCTAAAAAGGCAAAAAGTGGTTTAAATGCTTAAAAGTTACCGGAATAGCAAAAAAATCTAAACTTAGTTTAGAAGTTTGATGAATAATGCACTCTCCGGAATTATTTTCCTAATAGAACCTTCTTCAAGCGACCAGCAAAAAACAAATTTTTTTTTATTTTCGTCAAAGAAATTGGTTGCTCATGGAGGGAGTTCAATTAGGATGGTCTCTGAATGGAGGTAAAATTAGTATTGAGCCTATGGGAATAAATTTTGTTCCATGAAAAAAATTACCGTTCAGGGAGGTGGTCGCTTAATGAAGGTGGTCGCACAGGGAGGTTTCACTGTATATAAAACTGTAATAATATGTTAATATGTTTTAATAATTGCACATATGGGAACGGTATTTACTATAATTCCACGAACCAGAACAATGTTTGTCATAATTTCACAAACCGGAATATCATTCCAGTTTCCCCCGGTGCATTTAGAGTCCTGCCCTATACTTTAAAAAATCAGCATGCTTATCATAAGTGTGTGCCTCCTGTCCTTTGCAGTATACACCAGTGTGAGCTATGTTCATTCCAATCTTGAATCAAATGAACTTTGAATTATTCTGATGATTTATTTTGACCCAGATTAAATGTAAGTTTTCAGCATCATTGTTCATGTTGCTTTGGAAACTGATTTGGCATTTTTCCTTTTACAAATGTCAGTAAATCACTTCAGAATACATAAACATGTTACAAATTCAAAAAAAAAAAAAAAAAAAAAAAATGTAGAAAATGCATAAAAATTCTGCAAAAAATACTAAATTTACTATATTTCACTGAAAAGCTTTAACCAAATTCATTTTACAAATGTTAGAAAATTGCAACAAAATGAAAGAAATGCTAAAAGTCACTTTAAAAAATTGTGAAAAATTCAAAAATTGTTATATGAATTCCGAATAAACTTTATTGAAATGAAGACAAAGTTTATTATATTGAGCCAAAGGATTGAAGGCAGATTCCTTTTAGTGATATGGAAAAATTACCGCAAAATGCAAAAAAAAACTGTTTTTTAAATCTAATGAAAAAATCAAAACTCTGTCTTTGAGGTGCATAACTTCAGACATACAGGTATCTTCTTGCAAAATCTTGTAGCTCTGTGCATTCTTTAAAAAATACACATGGTCAAACAGACACACAAATATTATTATTATTATCTTTATTATTATTGATAAGTTTTTAACATATTTGCTACATTCATTTTTGCTAAATTGAAATTGAATCCATTTCTTGTATGCATAGATTCCACCTGGTACATCTTCTCATAATGTTTTCAAATACCATGGTAAAGGTATTAAAAAGACTACTGGATTTGGAACTGGAGATCACTATGTTCATATAAAAATAGCAATCCCTGAGTAAGTATTAATATTTTAACTGTAATTTAAAATTTAATGGCAAATACTTGTAAATGAGGCATTGATCATTTATAGATCATTTGGAGAGTAATGACTTTTTATGAGAGTTATTAAAAGCAGCTGTACTTCTTAGTAATTTATTTTAATTTTTATCGTACCTATTACAACCTATAGTGACACTTTTTAAAAAGTGATATCATACAAGCTGATTTCCAAATGCTTAACTGATCTTACTTTATCGTGATAAAAGTTATTAACTATGATGACCCTTTTGAATCTGGCCTCGGAGATTTGCACTATCACACAGACAAAATCAAATGAATGATATCCTGATTATAGATGACTGCCACATTTGTCATCTGTAATTGGGACACCATTCATTTTAATTTCATTGTGTAATGTGGGCTCCTATATCCATATCCAGTATGGTTGTGATAGCTGAGTCAGCTATCACAACCATATTGGTTGACTGATCATCAGTTTTTTTTTTTTAACTTGAACAACAATACAGAATTGTGATTAATAAAAAAATATTAAAAATCCAGAAAATAATCTGTTTTTTCCCCCATAATTGTAAGAATAAATTTGGTACTACTTTGTTATAGCAGTCTCTTGAGTTTAAATTACCCAGTGACCAAGATATATTGCCAAATTGTAAGACATGTATGACATTATAATCATATGATGTATAGGCATTTCATGATGTATATGAGGCATTCTCATAATCTTTTCACTTTTAAGTCCCTGAATAATAATTTTTATTTTAGTACATATTCTTGTGGGGTTTTTTATTTCATATACTGGGGAACATTGCATGACTATATAACAATATTAACGAGATAAATGAGTTTTGGACAATGTTGAGGGTCCAAATATACCCTGAAATTCCTCTACCGTCCCGTGTCCCTGATGCTGGTTTTTAAGTTTAGAGGCGTCTGTATAAAATTGTTTCAATAAAGATAATTCAATGTAATTTTTTTCTGAAACTGGGACTATTTTATATAAATATGTAGCGAAAAATTAACCTGCACACATTTTTACTGTTATTATTTTTTAAAACTCTGTCCCTGGGTTTTAGATTCCTTACTGTTCCTCTTGCTAAAATTATACAGAAAATCATTTCAGATGCAGCCACAGAATTATTTTCAACTTTTTTCTCATGCAGAAGTATGCTAGAGAAAGAATGGCTAAAATTCTTTCACAGGAAATTTACTGCAGAATGTAAATCAGTATTTAAATATAAATTTCAAGCATCATGTGTTATTGGTAGTCTCACCATCCCCAAGGTTTATTCCTCTACTTTTCGAGGTAAATTAATTTATTATTATTATTATTTAATCCAATGTAAATAACTATTTCTAAAAATCAATGAGCATTGTGGCTATCACTTAGTCTTAACATGATTTGCCTAAAAATAGGTGGTAATTTTCCTTATCATTCCTTTTTTTTTTTCCTTACCGTCCTTTTTTTCCTATACCGTCTCCTTTTTTCCTTAACGTCCCTTCTTAAATACCAATTTAAGACAATGTTATACCAAAACTTTGTACTAAAAAAAATACATTGTTATTATTTCTGATTTGAATGTCCTGTGGGTACTATGCAAATTCATTATAAGTAAAAATTTAGAAGAAAATAAAAAGTTATAGTGGTAAAATGATAAGGAAAATTAAACTCGCAAATTTAACTTAAACCTCAGTTAAATAAAAAAAAATTCGCTGCTGACCATTTTTTCTTTATTTTGAATCATTAAGGCATTCGTCTATAAGTTTAAAATGTTATTTTAGCACGTTTAATTTCACCAGATTTTTATTCCTGAAAGTCAAAAAATTGTGAGAATGCACCATATATTCAAGTTAAAGTCATACATGACATACATATATAACACGGGATATAAGAAGTACGATATATAAGACCATTTGGGGTATCATCATAATCATCATCATCAACCGTTTTCAATCCACTGCTGGATGTAGGTCTCCCCCAGATTTTTACAATGTTTTCTGAAGTGCTTTAGTCATCTATAAGTCTTTAAGTATAGACATCTATAAGTAAGTGCTTTAGTCATCTATCACAGTGCTTTAGTGCTTTAGTCATCCAATTTACACCGGCTACTTTTCTGATTTCATCACTCCATCTTACTTAAGGTCGTCTTCTTGGCCGTTTTACATCTCTGGGATACCACTGTAGGGTGTTTGTGCTCCATCTATTGTCTTGTCTTCTTGCGATGTGCCCAGCCCATTTCCATTTTAGCCGTTTAATTCTTTCAATGATGTCAAAAACTTTCGTCTGACTTCTTATCCAGGTTATTCTTTTTCTGTCTCTTCTAGTTATACCTAGCATACATCTTTCCATACTTCTCTGTGTTGTTTGTAATCTTTGTACCATCCGTTTTGTTAGCGTCCATGTTTCTGCTCCATAAGTTAGGACAGGCAAAACACATTGGTTAAATACCTTTCTTTTCAAACACAGGGGCATGCTACTCTTCAGAATAATATTGTTCTTCCCAAAAGCACTCCATCCATTTCTTATTCTTCTATTGATTTCATTCATGATACTATTATCAGATGATATTTCTTGCCCAAGGTACACATAACTTTGCACTTCTTTAATTTCAGTGTTGTTGTAGACGATTTTCTTTTTTGATGCAAATGAATTGAACATCACCTTAGTCTTTTCCAAGTTTATTTTTAATCCCACATTAATGCTAGCTTCTGCCAAATCTTTTAGCATATTTTCCAATTCTTCAGGACTGACTGAAAATTAAAATGTCGTCAGCGAATCGGAGATGACTTAAATATTCCCCATTTATTCTAATCCCTTTGTTTTCCCAATCCAGCTTCTTAAAAATATTTTCTAAGACAGCAGTAAAAAGCTTAGGCGAAATGGTGTCTCCTTGTCTTACCCCTCTTCCAAGCTTGATCTTAGCTTTTCCTTTGTCCAAGCAGATGGTTGCTGTTGCTTTCTTGTAAATCTTCTTAATAATATTGATGTAAGGTTTGTCTATACCAATGTCCTCCAGAGATTCTACTACTGCTGATGTGTAGACCGAATCAAATGCTTTTTCATAATCAATAAAGGCAAGGCAAAGAGGTAAATTATATTCCTTATGTTTTTCTATGAGTTCCCTTACCGTTTGGATATGATCCATTGTGCTGAATCCACTTCGGAATCCTGCTTGTTCTCTAGGTTGAGCTGAGTCCAGAGCTGATTCAAGTCTTGTCGTTAAAACTTTGGTGAAAATTTTATAAATCTCTGACAGTAAGCTGATTGGACGGTAGTTTTTAATGTTTTCCTTCTCTCCTTTCTTGTAAAGTAGCACCATCACAGCATTATTCCAATCTTCTGGTACATCTGACTTCTGGAGACATTTGGAAAACAGTAAGGATAGCATTTTTGCAAATTCTTCTCCTGCTTCTTTGATAAGGTCGATTGTAATTCCATCTTCTCCGGGGCATTTACCCTTTTTCATAAATTTAATGGCTTGTAAAACTTCGTCTGTCGTCACTGGGATTATGGCATCGGTTTCTGTTAAGTTTTCTCGTGGATCACATAAGTTGATTTCCCTCTGATCTTCACATTTATATAAATCGTTATCGAATTTTTCGACAATGTGTACTATTTCTTTATTGATTTTGGTGATTGTTCCATCTGCCCTCTTTAGTGCAAAAATACCTTTTCTTCCAACACAAAGTTTTCGCCTAGCTGATTTTAAACTTTTGTTATCTTCTAGAATTTTCTTGACAAGATCAGAGTTAAATTTTCTGATATCTTCTGTAACACATTTTCTTACCGTTTTACATAATTCAGCATATTCAACTCTTGATTTAGGATCGTTTTTCTTCATTTTAAATTCTCTGCGTTTCTTCATCAATCTTCTTGTTTCTTCTGTTATTTTCTTTGTCTGCTTTACTTGTGCATCGCCGGCTATCTTCTTTGCAATATCTTGTAGAGTACTGGTTAGTTTCTTGTTCACTACTGTAACATCTTGCTCTTCTTCTAAAGCTGATTGAAGTACTTGGAAACGGTTTTTAAGTTCCAAATGGAATTCTTCTTTATGTTTCTGGAGATTTATTATATCGATTGATTTCTTTGAGTGTTGCAAAAGCTTCATTCTTTCCACTTTAGTATTTAACAGCAGTTTGCATCTAACCAACCTGTGATCACTTCCTGTATTGAAGTTATTGAGAACGCTGCAATCCTGAATAAGATGCTTTTTGTTTGTTAAGATGTAGTCGATTTCACTTGTTGAGCCATTTGCACAACGCCATGTCCATTTTCTTTGTGGCTTTTTCTTGAAAAATGAATTCATGATATACAACTGTTCACATTCTGCAAACTCAATCAATCTGTTTCCTCTTTCATTTCGCACCCCATATCCATGATTTCCTACTGATAACTCACCTTTCTCTTTTTCCCCAATTCTAGCATTCCAGTCTCCCATTATTAATTTTATGTAGCATTTTCCCTTTTGATGCATTGAAGATACTTCTTCATAGAAATCCTCAACTTCTTCATCAGTATAGCTTACTGTTGGTGCATAAACTTGGGTAATTTGCAGCTTGTATCTTCTGGACACTTGTATTACTAACCTTGCAACTCTATCTGATGCACTATCATATTCTATGATGTGATTCTTCCACCTTTTATGAATCAGAAATCCTACACCGCTTGTTCTTCCATCTTCTGTGCCTCTGTAGTATAATACATGTCCACTGGCAAGATCTATCTTCTCTTCTCCTTTTCTTCTTACTTCACATAATCCTAGGATGTCCCAGTTGATTCTTTCTAATTCTTCTTCAAGTTCCTGAAAACGATTTTCCGAAGATAGGGATCGTCCATTATACATAGCCAAGGTCATCAACTTATGGCAGCCTAGCCGAGCCTGGTTATTCTTAGCACCCTCTGTCTTCATGTCTTTCTGATCACTGTCGTAACCAGGAACATTCAGACTGCCGGGAATTAAGGGCCGTGATTTATTTTGTGAATTCATGGTAAAATAGGGGGGGTAGGTGGCCAAATTCCTCCACGCTGGCCAAGAGGGTTGGAGGAAGCCCATCCGCGTTCGTTCCCCATGCACTAGGCAAGGGTACTAACAGGCTGTACCGGTGGAAGGTGCGGATTGGACATTAAGTCTCTGCTCCCAGTCGATTCCTTTAAGTCCTCCTCGAAGGCAGTTAAAGGGTCTTCTCCTAGTTAATAAGCAGAGGCTATTAAACAGCCCATTTGGGGTAATATATGCATATATATTATGTACAGTATGACCTCAAAAATCTGGCATCAGAGTAATTTCCAACACCCTCTTTTTTTTTTTTTTTTCCCTTACACTTCCAACTTACAAGGAAAAGAAAAATCACAATTGTTGACGGATTAAAAAATTTGAGATAGAAAATGATGAATTCAAAGACAGTGGGATCATTGGGGCTGTGCTAAATAGAACTGCTGATAATGCTGGTAACAGCTCAGAGGAACGAGAATGGGGAGCCGGCAGAAGAAAAGGTGCATACATCTGACTAAAAAATTAATATCTGCTTTAGAGAGACAAGACTGTGTTTCGTGAAATCAATATACTTCACTTATATAAAATGCAAGAAACACTTAAATGGCCAAAAAAACTGAAGCAAATAAAATTGACATCAATGTTTCGAAAATTACATAAGAAGAACTTACTTCACTATTTACTAGATTTTTCTTTGTAACATTGAAAACATTAATTAAAATATGTTTTTAGTATTTAATTTTCTCTTTTTCTCACATAAATCTCACTTACAGTGTGTGTCAATAGTTTAAGCACAATAACAATTTTAAAATAAAACTTTAAATATTCACTTTATTTCAATATCTGTCTTGTATATGTTAATAATAGCAGTTTTAACACCATATTCAATAAATTATCTTTTAAATTTTATTTCAAACCACAGAGTTTAAGAATAGAACAAAAATAACTGTGTCAAAAGTTTAAGCACAAAATCGTATGTACGCAAATTTTACAAACTGATATAAGCAGTTGTGCACGCAAATGATTTCTGGGTGTATAAGAAGCAGCCAGTTGTTGTTTTTGAGTTACTACAAAATGCCTAAGTCGAAAGAATTTTCAGAGGAGGAGGTGATAAATATCTGGAGTATGAGAGCAAAACATAAGTTTGTTTCTGAAATTGCAAGTGCATTAAAAAGATCAAAACAAGGTATTCATCAAGTTATGGCTCATGGTAATGATTTCAAACGAAAAATCCGTTCAGGAAGGCCGCGAGTGGCTACTTTGCGCAAAGACCACCACCACATCAGAAACTTAGCTTCAACTGGTAATTACTCTTTTTCGCAAATAAAACATGCAGTTGGAGGACAAATATCAAGTTTTGGAATCGGAATACAAACACCATAAAATGGCTCGGTTACCATGTCTGAAACAACACCATAAATAAGCTAAATTACAGTGGCCAAAAAGCATATGTCTTTTGGTGATAATTGGCTGAATGTCATATTCAGTGATAAAAATAAAAAAAAATCCCTGCCGGCTCGGCCTACAGGTACGGGTAGATTTCGAAATTAAGTACTAATTTCAGCAACAAAAACTAAATCATGATTAGAGATAAGCCCACCTTAACAATTTTATCTGGTTGCTTTTGACGAGTTTTTTATTTCATTTTTATATGAGAGCTGGTTTTATCAGAATCATGTTAACCCTTAAGTGTCGGGTGTTGCCTTCGGCAACATACCCAATTTAGGCTTATAAATACTATTAGAATAAAATTGAAGCTATAATTCTTAATTTTGCCAATAAAATACATTCTGAAAATATTATTAAATCGATTTTCAACATTTAGATGGCAACACTTGTGCTGTTTAAGTATAAAGATAGATTTATTTTTTCAATTGTTGATACATGTTCTTTTTGTTTTGTTTGGAAGCTTGTGAAATACCCTAATTTGTTCTGCAGTGAACAAGTAAAATTTATTTCTTATCATAGTTCTCAAAATTCTTGTGTGTTTAATATTATAGAATTTTATCAAGGAAAATTATTTTTTCAAATAAACACCAGTATTGCCGATTAATAACAAACAGTTTTTTAGCCGTAAACCATACTTAAAACAAATTATGATTTTTTAAAAGTATTTTTCCCATGATTTATTTAAAAAAAGAAAGCCAAAGAAACTTTTTAAAATGATTTTTGAAAACTCAGGCATTTAAGGGTTAAGGCGGTAATTAAAAAAAATACTTTTCCATGCTCAACAACTTGAAATTTTCTGAAACATTTTCAGATTTATGTTTAAAAGAAAAAACACAAAACTTGCTTGTGTAATTTTTGAAAAGCCTTTTAAGCACCCTGTTTTTTTTATTTTTCTTAATTAATTAGAACTTGATTTATAAACTATTATTTTCTCAGTAGGACTATATTTTTCGTTTCCAACACAATTGCTTCGGGAAATTCGGTTCAAAATACCATCAGTTTTTGAAATATATTCTGCCCCTATCGAAAGATCGACCGTTACAATACATTATATAGTTTCTGAATAAGAAAACCTACCAATTGGATGTGTTTGAGAGCAAAAATGAATTTAAAAATGAGTCACAAAGTAAGTAGTTTGGATTTGAGTACAACCTTAATATGGTGATTTTTTCTTCAACCGCTATGTATTTTTAATTTGTTTTTGCTGTAAGAATTGGTCCTATCAAAAATTGGTTAATATAAAAGCTGTAGATAATATTAAGAAGATATATAATAAATTCATCCAGATTTTATATCTTGTGAATTGACGAAGTTATAGATTTTTTTCTTCTTCTACCCCACTTTTTGTTTTCGTTTGTAATTTTTTTGCAGTACGAATGGGTCCTATCAAAAACTTGTCAATATAAAAGTTCTAGATAATATTAAGAAGATTTACAATAAATTTAATTGGATTTGATATTTTGAGAATTGACGAAGTTATGAATTTTTTTCCCCCCAAAACCCTATTTTTTTTTTTTTTTTTTTTTCCCTTGAGCTTATTTTTCATTTTATCAAAAATCTGTCATACATAAATTTTTGGCCCTTTTTTTAGAAGTAATAATAACTTCAAACTGATTCAATATGTATTATAACTAAGCAGTTATGGGGTTTTTTCGTTTTTCACAAAACCCTTCCCTATTTTCACCCCCTTGGTCCGATTTTGTCCATTAACAAACTTAACCAAGATTTTATGCCCCTTGATTTTATGTATCAGTTTGGAAGAGATTTGTGCAGAATTATGGAAGTTATCATGTCCATAAAAAAGTGTGATATATATATATATATAAAGCATTTTACTGAGGGTGGTTTTGGGTACTATGGGTCATGATTGGTGTAGATCTGCAAAAATTTTTCAGAAATTCCAACATAGGAGAGATTGCAAAAGGTAATATTTCATACGAAATCTACTTAAAGTGGAACCTTGATGGCCCTGATGGGCTTATCTCTGATATTGGCATGATCTCTGCAAAAAACCTAGGAGTATATTTAGGTGCATTACACAACATGGTGGTGTTTGTGTAATGGTATGGGGGGGGGGGCTATTTCTTTCAATGGTCAGACATCTCTAGCATTCATCAGTGGTCGTGAAAACTATCAAGAGGCACTTGCCAATCATTTGCTCCCTGTTGCAGAGGTCTTGCAGGGAGAAAAATGGTTACTTGAACATGATAATGCTTCGATCCATACGTCAAACTCAACTTCAACATGGCTTAAGTCGAAAAAAGTATCTGTTTTGAAATGGCCGGCAATTAGCCCTGATTTAAACTCTATAGAAAATATATGGGGTATTCTCACTTCTGTAGTTTATCCAAGTGGAAAGCAGTATTCTTCAGTTAAAGATTTGAAAAAGATTTGCCATTGAGAACACATGGTTTAAAATTGAACCAGAAACAATACAGAACCTCATTTTATTGATGGAAGACTGTATATTTAAAGTAATTCAGCTGAATGGAGCAATAATCAAGCATTAATTTTTTTTAATTCTTGTTCTACTAAAGACTAAGGAGCTACTGTGCTTAAAGTTTTGACATATTCATTTTTGTTCTTTTGATAAAATTCTATTATTTGAGATAAATTTTAAAGCATAAATCTGTTAAATATCTTTTTAAAACTACAATTTGTAGGTCATGTGAAAAGGAAAGTAACTTTCAGTCAATAATAAAATTTTATTTTTATTTTATGTTGTGCTTAAGCTTTTGACACTCACTGTAGCTATGAATTAAACAGGGCTGTACGGTTCTTGAAAGTCCTTAAAATTTTTCAAAAGTAATTTTTTATCCTTAAAAGTACTTATTTTTTTCCAAAATCTGCAAAAAGTCCTTAAGTGTCCTTAATTTTACTCTCATGTTATTTCTTAATCAGAAGTGAAACTCTTTTGCATTTCTTTGAATTTCTGGTTTTTTTTTTTTTTTTTTTTTTTTTTTTTTTTTTTTTTTTCCGTTTAATCTAAATCTTTCTTTGGCCTTCATCTGAAATTTTGCTTCCCTCCTTTTTCTCCCCCACAGTACCAAATTCCTTAGTTTATTTTTTTATGTATTTGTACATCTTTAGTAACGTAAATAAATAATAAGTTGTCTAATAAACTTTCCCCACTCCATTAAAAAAAAAAAAAAAAAAATCTACTTTTTTTTTTCTTTTTCCCTCTAAGCTCACAAAGTTAAACCTGAAAAGTCCTTGCTTTTTTAAAATACTTTTTCTGTTCTATCTGTTATTTTATTGTAACAATAAATAATCAATCATATAATAAACTAACTCCCTAACCCAAAAAAATTCTGCTCCTCCCTCTTTTTTTCATCAAGTTTAAAATCTTTGAAAGTCTTTTTTCACATTTTTTGCACTATTTGATACTTTTAGTGGTATAGTGGAGGTATACCGCATATACCTTTTGGATATTTTAAAAAGCTCTGTATACCCTTTGTTCTCAAATAAAGCTACAGTATATAGCCCCTGCCTAAAGCATATACCCTCTGTTTTTCTACGACTACAATATTGGTTACTTTATTGCAACAATAAATAATCTATCTTATCATTTTTTCCCCTCAATCTGCTCCAAAATTGACGTTTTACCTTTGCCCTCCTCTTCGTACCATGCACACAAAATTTAAAGTCTTTAAAACTCTTAAATTTTTGTGTTCTATGTGTAAACCTTTAGTAAGGTAAACATTCAGTCGTGTATTAAACTCCTCACATTCCCCTCCCCCACAAAATAAATCTGCTTCTCCCCTTTGCCCCCTCCCTCCCCCAGCTCACAAAGTTAAAAATCTGTAAGAGTTAGGAATAACAATAAATAATCATTTAACAACTTTCCATCACCCGAAATTGGCTCTCTCCCTCTCCTTCTTTCCTACCACATGAATTTTAGTCTTTAAAACTCTTTCATTTTTTTTTTCTCCCTTAATATCAAATCTTTAGCAATAATGAACAGGGCTACAGAGCCAGTGGGAAAAATGGCCGACTCCGGTCTGGCAACACTAGTATCCGGACTGGGGTACTAGTGTTGTTTGTTGGATAAAATAATGATGGAATATAAGAAAAATAAAGCTAAAATCTCACTGTTTCGGCATTGATTGATTATCTTTAGGACTTTTTTTAAAAAAATTATATTTATCGCTTTAATAATTTTATAATTTCGTGCCCACAAACCCAAAACATCCAACTATCAAAGTACAAAGAACACAAAATGGAAATTTTACTATTTTGAATCTGCAGACTGAGAAGAAAAAGCGAAATCATTACAATTTAGTTGTTATTTTGTTGTGTCCTCCAGACATGAAAAATTTCTATGGAAAGGAGGAAAAAGATAGATGAAAATTTTATTATTTTGGAAATAAATCGGATTCTGTGGATTCTAGTGAAAAAATTAAAAAAAAAATAGATTTTTTGAATTAATTTTACAATTTTGGCTTTATTTCAGGTTAGGGTGTCAATTATTTAAATCAGTGATTTAAATCATGATTTTAATCAAGTGATTTTTAAAAAAAAATCATTGATTAAAATCAAAAATTTTGTAAATGTTTAAAATGACATAAAAAAGTATTCAAATCTAAGATGAACATAATTTGGAAAGTTTCTACAGGTATTGTGTCTTATGAATACACAAAACAAAGCTTTAAATAATTGTTTCTAAGCGTAATTCCTGAGTATTGTGAAAAATTTTAAGTACAGTAAGTTTGTAAAAAGCATGGTTTTTATCTAACAAACATAAAAAGCATTTAATTTAAAAATGATATTTAAATCTAATGTAACTTGCAATGTCATAATCTCCTTTTAATAATCAAGTTATTCATTATTTTATGTACAATAAACACAGCAATAGAGGATCAATGATTCAAATCAATTGATCAAATAATTCAAATCAATTGATTTAAATCAGATGATAAAAATCACATATTTTCTGATTTTTTAAAATGGTGTGAAAAAGCATTATAATCAATAATGAAAACAATCACTAAATCACTTGTAAAAAATGTAATATTTGTTATTGTTAATTATAACAGTATTAAACTGTGTACAAAGATGAATTATACATTTAAAAAACATCTAACTAAATCTTAAATAACTTCAAAACATTATAATATTTAGTAGCTATTCAAATATTTTAATGTTGTGGGGAAAAAATCTGATTTAAATTTCAAAAATACAATTTTTTAATCTATTTATAAATTATGTGTGAGTTTGCTGTATACATTGCTACAATTTTGGATCAATTTGATATACATATGCTTTAGAACCTGTGTAAAATTACTGGCTGCTTTATGAATTTATCAAACTATTATTTATCACCTTTTTTCAGCCACTTTTTCAAAAATGTAGATTGTGTTCTTAATTAAACAGTTAATTGTTTAATAATTACAAAATTTAATCTGTATCATCAATTTAAAATTAAATGCAATTTATCAATAACTTTAAAATATAAGCAGTATTTAATATTGGTTTACATAATTATTACAAAATATTAATGCACATAATGTTGTATGTTACTAAAGAAATTTTTTATTTGCAGTTTTTTGTAATTTCTATAATTACATAATTAAAATTTTATTAATTAAAGCAAAAAAACATAGATTATGTTAGTAATTGGAGGGTTGTTCATTTTTGAAATGCTTAATTCTTGGTAGATGTTTAATATTTTAACACAGGGAAAAAAATAGATTTAAATAAAAAAAATCTGATTTAAATAAAAAAAATCCGATTTTTTTTATTTTTTTAAATCATGATTTTTTTTACACACTATTTCAGGTTCTTACAGACCTGAAAAATCTGAAATTCGAAAGGTGAAAAATAACGTACTTTCACTATTTTATTGATATTTTGGGTACTGCCGATTAAGAAAAAAATAATTACAGTTTCATCTTATTTTGACTCCTGTGTACAAAAATTAAATAAATAAAGGAAGGGTATTTTAGAATTTTTACTTTTGGCCATGCAGACCGTAAAGAATTGATGGGGGGGGGGGGGGAGGCTTCTATTACAATGCTATAACAGGTTTTTAGTTCTTATGCTTCCAAAAAAGCATAAATTTATAACTTTCACATTACCTGAGGTAAGAGATCTCCATGATCTGAAATTTTAAGGCATATCCCCTAAAAAGTTCGGCCATACCTTTGTATTTATTCTCACCCTAATCATGCCCATTGTAAATTGTTCCGATTTTATTGGCATGGTTTGATTCTTTCAAATATGTTATATTGGGTTTGGCAGCCTACTCAATTTTTTTATCACTCTGATCCGGCCCATTAATATAACTTGTCTTAATTCTACTTACATGACCTGTTTGAAAAATTGCCTTCATTTTCCAGGCCCTGGGTCCTTGCAGACTTTTGTACCTCGGGATCTATCTGCAAACTCCAAAAATACAAAGCAAAGTACTGTTATACTAAATGAAAAATATCAACTACAGTTATGAATTAAAACAGTTTTCAGACAAACCCTGTGCTTATTCTGTACCTACCCCGGTATCTAATTTGTACACCACAGTAAATCGGTCATCTTTAACTTGAGTAGCCTGTTATAGGCCATAAATAACAATAATAATTCATCTTATAGATTTAAAATTACATATACTACTTAGTTTAATTTTATTTTAAAATGTCTTACAAAAAAAAATCTGGAGTCAGAGTCGGCTTGTTTTTTAGTGACTCCGACTCTTTTGCTCAAAAATGGGTCTGACTCTGACTCCACGACTCCGACTCTGCAGCCCTGATAATAAATAACTAAGTAATCATCTAATTTCTCCTCTCCCCCAAAAATTCTGCTTATTTCATAAAATATGTATTATGAACAATAATAATAAAGGACTTTACGTTGTAAAATCGATACAAAACAAATAGGTGTTGCTATCCAACGTACAATTTATTGTTAAACTTGTGAATAAATTGTACGTTGGATAGCAACACCTATTTGTTTTATATGTATTATGAACTTTAAAAAGTTGACTGTTTTACTTAAAAGGCGGCTAAAATAATAAAAGAGATGTTACAATTTAAAAACATACATTTTATTTAAAAACTTAGTAACTTCAGGCTTTACCAAGCCCTTCATCAGAGAATATTATAATAACTAATTTCTGTTTTTTTTATACAAATACATTACTTTGTTTTGAAAATGAGAGAGCCAGTAATTATTAGAGTTGAAAGTAGATGTAGCAGTTCCTTGGATTGAACGTAATTAGAGAAAATATTAAGTGATCACTTCAAGTTAACTCTAAGATTAATGCTGATAATTATTGGCTCTCTCATTTTCAAAACAAAGTGACATATTTGTATAAATAAACAGCAATTATTATAATATTCTTTGATGAAGGGCTTAGTAAAACCTGAAAGTACTAAGAAGTTTTTAAATAAAATGTATATTTTTCAATTGTAACATCTCTTTTATTATTTTAGTTGCCTTTTAAGTAAAACAGTGAACATTTTAAAGTTCATATTACATATTTTATGTTTGAATCAAGGTAAAATATTGCGTTTTGTCTTATGATTTTATCTGCTTCTTTCATTTTGCACATCCTGCTTACCCAGCTTACAAAGTTTAAAATGTTTAAAAGTTTGTATTTATTCTGTTTGGTTTCTTTATTACAAAAGTAATTAATCTCTTATCCAAATCCTTCCTCTCCCCCCATCACAAAAAAAATCTGTTTTACCCTTCTGCTCCCCCTGTACAAAGTACATAAAGTTAAAAAACGTTGAAACTCCTTAATGTTTAATTATTTTTATAGCCTATTTATAACTATGGTAATGATAAATAAAAGGTCATCTAATCAAATTCCCCCTCCCAAAAATTTTTACATTGCTTCTCCCTACACTGTGCAGTGGCAATTTAGTTGAATAATCATCTTAATATCCCCTTCCAAAAGTTTAGATTTCTTCCTCCACATCCTTTCCCCTCTTGCATACTAAGTTTATAATCTTTAAATTTTCTTTGTTTTCTGTTGTATTTGTTATTTTGGAATAACTATAAATGATAGTTTTCTACCATATGCTGAAATTTACCCCCCCCCCCCCTTCCCGCCATTTTGAATGTTTAAAAACTTATATTTACAAAAATGAACTCTATTAAAAATGCATACTATTATTCGTTAATTTATTCAACTTGTAGGTCCTTAATTTTTTTATTATTATTAATTTTTTTTATGTTGGGGGGAGGGGGGAGTCTTTAAAAGTCCTTGATTTTTATTTAAGGAAAAGTTACCCCTGCAAACCCTGTTAAATTATTAATAAAGGCACCCTTATGCATATCGGAAGTACTTTTGATATTTATTCTTTCAGAAATCTGGAATTTTCATAAATCCATCTTAGTCTTGGTCTTGACGATGCCGGATTTTTGAGGTTATACTGTATATATATAAGCTTGGGGTTGACCTTTTCAAAATCGTAACTGCAACTGACCATACGCACTGGGCGGAGCTGCCAATGTTTCCCACAAGCATTGCGGTATTTGATTGACTTTTGGTGAACGCTTGTGGGAAAAATCGAGAAGCTGATTAGCTATAATCCATCATGACGTTGTATGACATCAGAAATGCTTGTCATCCATTTAGCATCACTGGGCACCACTATACTAAAGAAGTACCATAAATGTTGTTATACTTTTTATGTAAGTTTCTTATTTTTGCCATTAAAAATCTCAATTTAATGCACTTTTTGTTTTAATTATGGTTTTCCCGTTTCTCTCTGCATAGGAAACTAGATTCTGCGAGGTATAACTTAATTAAAGCCTATGCTGAATTAGAGAAAGATACTCCAGGCAGTATTAGTGGAATTGCATCTAAAAGTGAGTATTTTATAGAAACATTCTCTAGTTCTTTTTTATATGCCACATGTTCTTAAAAATTTCTAATATACTATTTTACAAAAATAAAATAATGTTGTAGATACAACCTATTTTTATTTCATTCTTAAAATTATCTTAACCCTTTAAGCATCCGAACTGTGTTTTTCTGTCACATGATCTTTGAATTCCTAAAAGTACATGTTTACATAACACAAAATTCATATAAATGTTATTTTTCTGCTGTGTTTAAGATAAATAAATATATAAAGTACCATATATACTCGCGTATAAGTCGAGGAATTTCTGACAATTTTTGGTAAGCAAATTTGGGGGGGGGGGGGGGGGGGGGTCGACTTATACGCGACACTGAGTTAAAAAAGCAAAAGGGTCATTCCATGTGAAATCAACCAATTTAAAGAAAAGTTGTTGCACCATAGTCACAGATTTTTTTAAAATTTTTATTACAGACAGATGTAGTAGTGAAACCATCAAATCTAAAATTTTAAGATAATTTGTGCAATATTGACTGAGATATAGCCTTTTGAAAATTGATCATTTTTACCAAATGGCGGCCAATTTTATATTTCTGGTACCAATTTAAAGCTATTTGTATAAAGAATGCATATATGATATTAAAACAATATTAATTTTTTTATTTTAATACTGTTTATTACATTCAAACTGAAAATATCACCCTCAAAAAGTGACTTACTGTAATGGGCCATAAAAAAAATGACCCATCATAAATTTTTTTCAAACTTGCTAAAAACATTGCTCCATATGTGCACCTTAAATAGAAAAAAAGTTGGAGAGGTAAAATTTTTCGTTTAAAAAAAATAGCTTTTTACACATAGGATGTCACTTACTAACCAGTGACTACATGTAAATATCCCTGATTTAAGAAATAATGGCCAAAACTAAATATTTTTTAATCCCTGAATTAATGTAAAACTATAATGAAATATAATCTCATAAGTTTTTTGTAGGACCACCCTCCAATTGCTCCCCTCCCCCCCCCCCCCCAAAAAAAAGAAGTCATTGCTAAAAATGTATAATTGAAAAAAATTAACACTGAAGAAAATAAGAAAATAAATAAAGAATATAATGTATAATTGTGAAAAACCTTTAAATGCAATATATATAAATGAGATTTTACTGCATGTGTATATGTGGAATCTATTCAAAATGTTTTCCAGGCAAGAAATTCAATTTTTATATCTAAATTTCTATTTCTTACTTTAAAAATTGCTCACTTAAAAAGTTTTACATTTGTATGTGACTTTATAGAAAAATTCTGCTGTATGCATGTATTTACATCATTCAAGTTGCATTAAATATTCAGATATAAATATGTCTGTTTATGTATTTTCTATTTCAATAAATTTACATACTAAGAATGGCAGAATTCATGAAATGAATGCTAATTTTGCATAATCTATTTTCCTTATTATTTGAATTCAAAACATGATGTAATAATGCATCGTCTTCTATCCTGATATAATATTGCATCATGTTATATGTTTATGCAATTTTATCATAATGTATCCAACAAATCTTTTGTTGAAAATTTTTGAAACCTTTTGTGGGTAAGCTTATTATAAACTGCATTATATATAAAATTTTAAATAAAAAAAATATTTGACATAATTTATGAATTATTGCATCATGTTGTATGCTGATGCAATTTTGGGAAAAGATTGCTGCTGTATCGTCATCTGTTTTCTAATTGGTTGTAATTAAAGTATGATGAAATATTACATCATAATGTACAAAAAAATTTGACTATCCCTTTTAAACATCATTTCTGTTGATGTTTTCAATGTAGTATGCACTGGCATAGAATAGTTATTTTGCGCTTAAGATTCTACAGTGGACATGGAGTGTTTTGTATGCAAGAAACTTGGTGTTTCATTGAGTACTGATCTGATTCCTGTTCTTCAATTGTCTTCACGTGATTTGCAGTTATTAAAAAAAAAGATTGCATTATGTAATCCCAGATGAAAAATGCTTTGTCCATGGAAATAGTATATGCAAGGTTCACAAGGATAAATATCTAAAATGGTATATTTTAAGACAGAGACAGTGTTGTGATCCATTTAATAAACATCCAAATAGCATCAGAGCAAAATCACTAAAAACAATATCATTAGATATGTCTAAAACAAATCCAGATATCCTGATTCCAGGAAAAAAATTGTGTGTTTCGTGTTATTCATCAGTAAATATGAAAAAAAATGTCTATTGTTGACAGGATAACCACCTCAGGAACAGAAAGCCCCTCTGATTCAGATTTTAATGAACCCACAGTGGTAATAGAACAATTAAACAAAAGTTGTGAATTGTTAGAGTTATCGCCAATAAAGGTAAGTAGGCGTACCTCAAAGAGAAAACTTAATTACATGCAAAAGAAAGTTTAAAAAATAACTAAGTGTGTTGTTAAAAAGCAGAAAAACCAACGTTAAAAATGCACAAATAATATATGAAAAGCAGCAAACAGCTGTTTTGAATCTACTAGCGAGATTCTTCTTCAGTGCAAAAGGAACAGCGTGCTAGAAAAAGCAAGGCTGAGCCAGGTTGGTTTTTCTGCTTTTTAATATTGTTGCACAAAGGCTTTATTTGCTATTTTTAAGTGTGTTGTGACTAAAGCAGCTACAGTATTAGGTGTTGAAACCATAAATAAGCCTCAAAATAGTAAAGACACAACTTGTCCTGACTGCACATCTATGATGGATAAATTATTGGAGAAGTTTACAAACGCATGTTTTAAAGAAAAAGTTCAAATTCTAACACTAGTTCCAGATTCATGGACAATACAGCAAACAATGACTTATTTTAATACTACACAGTATCTTGTAAAAAAGGCAAGGAAGTTTAAAACAACAGAAGGGATGTTATCGATGCCTAGTGGAAGAAAAAGTGTTAAACTGAGTCCAGACATTATAGAAAAGTTATTAATTTTTATTATGATGATAATAACAGCCACATGTGTCCTGGAAAAAAAGATTTTATATCTGTTCCAACTGAAAACGGCAGAATATTAAAACAAAAGAGATTGATTTTGCACAATTTAAAGGACTTATATATTGCATTTAAAGAACAACATGACTTAAAAATTGGATTGTCTAAGTTTTGCTCACTACGTCCAAGAGAATGTGTTACTGCTGGAAGCAAAGGTATTCATTCTGTCTGTGTGTGTGTATACGATCAAAATATTAAACTTATGTTTCATGCTATTCATATCAATGACTACATATCACTGCTAAAAAAACTTGTTTGTTGCATTGAATCTGAAGAATGGATGTTGCACAGGTGTGATAAATGTCCATCTCCTGAAATTTTAAAGAAAGATTTATGGGTTTAGATGAATTGGAAATGAGTAATGATATTATTTATAAACAGTGGGTAAAGACTGATGGAGCAGAATTAAAAAAAGTGATTATGCCTGTTGATGAATTTGTTGATGATAATTACAAAACTCCTTGCTTTATGTTCACACCACTTTTTTGCAAAATCACAAAGTTTATATTTCAAGAAAACAAAGGATGAATTGAATACAGAAACTGTTATTATTTCAGCTGATTTTTCTGAAAACTATACTTGCATTGTGCAAGATGCTATTCAAAATATTCATTGGCAAAAAGAACAGGTTACAGTTCACCCCTTTCTTGCTTATATAAGGGACAATATCACTGATACTGTGAAATCTATTCCTATGTGTGCAATAAGCGAGCATTTAGTTCATGACACTACTGCATTTTGGGCTTTTCAAAAAGTAATTGTCAATTATTTAATTTCACAAATTCCACAGATTAAATACATAAAATATTTTAGTGAGCCCAATACAAAAATTATAAAAATTTTATTAATCTCTGCCATCATGAAGAAGACCATGGTGTGAAAGCTGAATGGCATTTTTTTGCCTCTTGCCACGGAAAAGGAGCTTGTGATGGAATAGGCGGCACCATAAAACGCATGCCCACCAAAGCAAGTCTTCAGCGTCCATTCAAAGATGGTATCTTAAATGCATTTGATCTGTATACATTTGCAAAAGAATATGTTAAAGGAATTGAAAGTTTTTTTATAACAAAATCTGAAATTGAAATTGCCAATAATCAGTTAGCAGATAGGTATGCAAAGGCAGATACAATCGTAGGAACAAGGGTTAATCACAGCTTTGTGCCAATAAATAAAGGCCAAATACTGGTTTCCAGGGTATCAGGCTCCTCAACAAATTTTATTACTACTGTGAGATTTAGTGAAACCGACAAACCACAAACATTTAAAAGTGAACAATATGTTGCATGTGTATATGGTGTTAATTGGTGGATTGGTAAGATTTTAGATTACTGCGAGGAATTCAATGACTATAAAATTATGTTCATGCATCCTCATGGTCCTAGTTCATCATATTCATGGCCAAAATCTTCAGATGTTTGTTGGATTCCATATGAGCATATAATGAAAGTAGTGTCTAACCCAATGACTGCTACAGGAAGAACATATACTGTTGTTCCAGAGGAGCATACAGCAATTCAACTCTTATTCTTAAACTTCAAGACAGATTAAATCCTTGGTAATTTTCAACAACATATTATCAAGTTCCTTTCAACAATATATTATAAAGTTATATCCATGTAAGTATCCTATTCTTATTTTATGTAAATATGTTTCATATAAGTTTTATCTAAGTCTTACTTTTATACATATTTGATGTTTTTGTTGTACATTTGTATCACACAAGATTTGTGTACTCATTTTGTCAAGATTTGTTCATTTAAATTGAAATTGGCAGTGAACTGAATAACTAATGTCAACTCAATCAACTCATTAATATTAATTTTTAATCTTTTATTTGAATTCAACTGATTTACAGCTAGTATTTCTGCCATATTTCAAAAAAATATGTTTTATGGCTCTTTTTCCTTTTAAATATTTTCCATTATGTATATTTTTTTGAGAATTATACATATTATCATTTTATATGAAATAAAAAGTATTGAAATGAAAATTTACTGTTATTTTAATATGTATGTGTTTTTAGTATAATTAACTGCTGATTGGTATTTCTAAATTGAGTTATTTATATATTGATGCTCATACATTAATTCATATGCCAGAAAAAAATATTTTTAACCATTATTTGTTAAACCAAAGATACTTACGTGTTTTAAGATAGTCACTGTTAGGTAAATGACATCCTATGTGTAAAAAGCTATTTTTCTTTAATGAAAAATTTTACCTCTCCAATTTTTTTTCTGTTTAAAGTATACATATGGAGCAATGTTTTTAGCAAGTTTGAAAAAAATTTATGATGGGCCATTTTTTTTATGGCCCATTACAGTAAGCCAATTTTTGAGGGTGATATTTCCTGTTTAAATGTAATAAACAGTATTAAAATAAAAATTTACCATTGTTTTAATATCATATATGCATTCTTTATATAAATAGCTTTAAATTGGTACCAGAAATATAAAATTTGAATCATTAGTTGTCAAGTTATGGACATTTATAGACATTGGGATAGCATCCAAGATGGCTGCCATTTGGTAAAAATGACCATTTTTTAAAAGGGTATATCTCAGTGAATATTGCGCAAATTAGTTTTAAATTTCAGATTTGAGGGTTTCACTACTATGTCTGTCTACAAAAAAAAATTTAAAAAAAAATCCGTTACTATGCTGCAACACCCATTGGTTGAATTCGTGTGGAATGACCCAAAAATAAAAACTTCGAATACTAAAAAATTATGGCTTTTTATGTGTATGAATAAAAAAATAATAATATATAAGATATACAAATAAAAATAATTCATCATTTAAAAAAACTTAATGATTTGTTTCTGTTTACTTACTAACTTTTCCCATTAGAAAGTGAAATCTTTGGTTTGATTTAGTGCAAAATTGCAGTAAAAAATGAGGGGGTCGACTTATACGCGAGTTTTTGATTTTTTCCAAAATTTGCATCCGAAAGATAGGGGGTCGACTTATACGTGAGTATATATGGTAATCATAAAAAAATTCTCATACACGTACTTTTCATAGCTATTATTTTATTAATCATTAAACATACATGAAAAATTCTGGAGGATGCTTAAAAGGTTAAAATAGTAATGCAAATTTCGATGAACATTTTTCCCAAAAAATTTTCTAACCTGTTTATCAAACCCCCTTTTTTTTTAAGTATCTGAAATGCATTACTTTTTATTAAATTATCATTTCATATTCCAAGTAGATTACTTAAAACCATGTTTTAACTTTTATTAACTGCTAGTATTATTATTGTTCTTATATTTCAATATTATATTCTCCCTCCCCCCCCCCAAAAAAAAAGAATTACGTACTTATATGCATACACAAGGAAGATATATAATGGTAAATTAATTGGGAAAAGGAGCATTGGTAGACCCAGGAAGAGATGGATAAAAGTGGTAGTGAAAGACCTAGCACAAAACCAAATTATAAATTAAAGGCTAGAGATTGGAAAGTTTGGCGAGGTATATTTAGGGAGGTCAAAATCTATCATGGATTGTAGTAGCATTGTGTATTTATGTATGTGCTTGTAATACAAAAAAATATAAAGTGTATATATATATAAAGTGTATATATATAAAGGTTTTATATTTTTAGTATTATTATTCAAAGAAAACTTGTAAATAACTATTCAAAGGGAATAAATACAGCTACGAGGTTGCTGTGTCACTTAGAAAACCTGGAGAATTAATGAATCATCCAAAAAAGCTGGAAAAACAAAGGGAATTTTGAAATTTGCTTGATGTTACATTTAATCTGGGAAACTAATGGTTAATCTAAAACATTGCTGTGATTTTGAAATTAATTATTAATATGCTATTATTTTGTTATTTTTTATTGTTATTTTACTTATATTAAAAAAGAAAAAAGTTTTTATGCTAACTACTTCATTTGTTTCAATGACTTGCTGCATTTTTCTTCAATTTTGTAATATGCAGCATTGCATACCACCATTTCCTTTTTGGGGAAAATGCATCTCTAACCATAACATGTTAATTTATCTAAAATAATTTTGATGACTTTTAAAATTCTCTGTTATTATTTATTGTTGAGTTACAATAAATGTTACATAAAGATTTCAATAAAATTGCAAGAAAGATAAATATGATCATGTCAATCCAAATATTATGTTAGAAAAATTTTCATTGGAGTGTATAAAAATTAGAAATAAACAACGTCTTTCTGAGAGAAATAAAATATGGCATAGATTAAAAAAGTCACAAAATGTTGTTTGACTGTTGTCTTAATATTGTAGTTTTCATGAGCATTTGAACTTGAAGATGTTCTCAGGTTAAAGAGCTAAAAAAAATAGCAGTGTTAAAGAAACAGTAAATAAGTCTTATTTGATTTCCCAATCTCTATTCAGATAATGAAATTTTTAATTTAAAATTGGAGGAAAAAAGTCCTTTAAAATTAGACAAATTAAAAAAAATGATTGGACACATCACACTGTAATCTAACCAAATGTGTTCCTGCAAAAAACTGTTAAATTGCTATGCATAGTGGTTTTTAATAATTGAAAATGTATTTACCTGAATTATCTTGCTGAATTTCAAGATTAAATAGTACCTAAAATAATTCTCCAACTTAAAAACTGTCTGCTTCCCCAATTTTATCATATTTTTCTCTATAAAACTACCAATTTTCACGTGTTTGTATGCAATAATTTTTGCAGTATTAGCTGAAAAATTCAAAAGGTCAGAATAAATTCAATTAATGTGGCAGCAACACCTGTTATGTTTCTTTAGAATGGAGAAGTTATTAATGTCTTTTTGAATATATTTCAGATTCTGAAAAAGGATATGCTGGTCATGAAAACTTGGAGAAAAAAAGTATTTTTGAAAAAATAAAATCTGCCATTTTTGGTTAATGATATTGTCAGTATAGATTTGTACAGTTTGTTTTACTATTAAATAATGCAGCTTGATTTTTAAAATAGTTATTTATTTAATCAATTCCTTATGCATCACAAGACATAGAAGTAAACTAGACAGATGTGGTAATCCCAAAACTTTCTTCTATCTCATACATGTTAACCCTCTTGCTGCGTAAGTAATTTTTCGCAATGAGTGTCTTTTACAGAATTTTTAATCGTTTATCACCGGTCCTTTAAAACAGAAATTTTTGACTATTGTAATCGGGGAAAATGTCCTGATTAAATCAGACAAAGCTTTCGCTAAAAAGTAACTGGTGGTAACAACCAAATAGTATTAATTTGATGGGAAAATGCATGCCGCAGTGAGAGGGTTAATACTACCTGAAAAATACAGCATAGCAGCGCCACTGGTTAGATGATTTAATCCAAAATCTAATCAGTAACAACTTATGTCAACTTCTAACTGAATCTGAATTTTCGTGAAAATCTGTGCATTAGTTTTTGAGTAGAGCTATGGCGGAAATCGTAAAAAAATTCTCCATAGCAGCACCACCTGTTGGGCGATATATACCAAAACCTAATAAGCAACAACTTTAGTCAACTTAGTAACGGAATCTGAAGTTTGATTAAAATCCGTGCATTAGTTCTTCAGATAAAACTATTTTGGGAATCAGGAAAAATAAAGCATAGCAGCACCACCTGTTGGGCGATTTACTATGCTGTATATCCAGGTGTATAATGTGCACTTTTGATGCAGAAAAATTATCAAAATTTACTGGCAAAAATTTATTTAAAATATAAGTTTGTACTAACGGGTGCATATTTTTGGATACCACTGTTGAATTCAGGGGGGAGGGGGGCATCCCTCCCAAAAGTGCAATCCCCCTTACCCATCCTAGAGCTACAGACATCCGTCCCAAAGAAGAGGAAAGTAAAAGATTAAAAATTAGACAAAGGGCTGTTGTTATGAAGGGATTAATAATTGGAAATATTGGTAGATATCTGATTAATCCCTTTGTGACAAACATCTTTTACAGAATTTTTAATCTTTTATTAGTCAATAATCAGTTTCGGCTAACTCTTACTCCATTATTTTAGACACTTTAAATGTCCTAAACATCTTGCACGTTAGCCTGGCATCATGTCTTTTAAGTATTCATTCAGGTGTGTTGGCTAAAAATAAAATGTAAACATACTTTAAATAATAAATATATATATATGTTTTTGAGCTAAAAATATAGGATATTTAATTTAATGAGTTGAGATTGAAATTTTAATGATATGAAAAACAAGAACTTATATAAAATGTTCATTTATTTGTATAAAATTCTGAAAGAAATGTAGACTTTTTCAATTCATTTTATTTTTAATTTGTATGGGGTCTGAATTATAACATAGCACGATCTGTGTAAACATAGCACGATCATGAGTAAAAATGGCAGATACGGTTGCAGTTAATTCTGGCATTTCTCGTCTCAATTTAGAAACAGTTGTGTCTACATTTGTGAGTGCTAGACAGAAAAATATGTTCCTACGTGTGTGACATGCAATGTCACATGTATATGCAATTTAGTAGGAAAAAGTACAAAAGATTGTAGGTAGTAGGAAAAAGAAAAGATAATTTAGAGTTTGGTATTGCGAAAGCTCTGTTCTGCAGGGCTGTTTATGTTAGTAGGTTTCATTACATTTTACTAAACTTTTGTAATTAAATTTGACATTTTCTATAAATTTTGTAGGGGGTTGCAGCCCCATCAGCCCATCCCCCTGAATACACCACTGCCACATCATGGTACATTTTTTTTAATAATAAAAGAATAAATAAATAAAGAAAAATTCCAAGAACTTCGAATAAATACATCAGATTATGGCACATCTCAAATGAATGAAAGTGAAATAATAGCAGGTTTTTAAAACTGAAAACAACTAATTGTGTGCTAAAGTCCAGTATTTATGAGCACCATGGATTTCTGACAAATATTTCAGTAATCACTAAAAGCGAAGAAGCATACTAGAGCCAGTGCTGTAGTTGGGTGTGAATGCGTGGGAACGCTGTTCCCAGAAATATTTGTTTTGTTGTTGTAAAAAAAATATATATATATATCGCTCACATAATTTATGCTAATTTTAAGAAGATTCATTTCACTTATATTCATAAGCTGTGTAAGATCTCCCTTAAAAAGTTTTGTCCTGAACCATATGTGAAACTTTGGTAGTGATCAGGAAGAAAATTAGCAGATGAGACAGCTTGTCGTAAATCAGAGAGCACAGAAAACACCTCTCATCATTGTCCCTTTGGAAACTTCTAGGATAGATATGGCAGTAAGTAATATTAATTAAAAAAACCTTAATGGGTTAAAAGTTTGTGACGCAGCACTTTATCTTATTGCTATAAGAATTTCAAATATGGAGCTTAAAAATAATGATATCAAATTTTAAGTGACGCTATATTATTTATTTCATCATTTTATTTTTGTTTTATTTATAACTGCATATGTGAGAATTATGTTAAATTTAAAAGGATGTATAAAAATTTATTCATTGATGCTTTATAATTCACATCTTTCACAAATTCAAACTATGAGTTTTAAAAGATATGATATCAAAATTTAAGTGACGCATTGATGTAGCCTTAAACAATTTGTTTTAAAATTCAATTTTAATTGTTTTCAGTTTGGCTAAATATATTTACACATCTAACCAAAACTTTTAATATTCCAATACACTGTTAAAAATATCTAACTAAAACATAACTGTGAAAAAAAGAACAAAGTTGTGTGGAAAAAAAAAAAAAAAAAAAAAAAAAAAAAAAAAATTGCCAAGAAAAGAAGTGATATCTAAGTGGGTGCCAAGTTCAAATAAAATTCACTCAAACTTACCTACTGAGGTATTATAGCCTTGTTTAAAAATAAAAATTAGTGATAGGATATTAATAATAAATCTAGAACTTGGCAAGTTTTTACCTACGAGTCATTTATTTTTATTAATGAAATGATTATATCAAAACTTGTGATTTCATGTTTAGAAGCCTTAATTTGAGTGTATCGAGGCTCCTTAAAGGGGTGCAGTCTCTAGAGCAGTGGTTCCCAACGTGGGGCGTGCACCCCACTGGGAGGCAACTTGACTTTTGAGGCAACTTGACCTCCCCCAAATTTTGGTAAAAAGCCCCCCAAAAAGGTTTTTATTAAAAAAATCAATTTTTTTATTGTTTTAGGGGAAAAGTATCTAGAAATTCAGAAAATAGACAAAATTTGCAACAAATTAGATATTAGACATTATGACTTAGGATGAAGGGGAAGGGGGATCTGCCTTGGAACATGTGCACGGTGCTGTGTGGACTAAGTTGCGCAATTCCACTTAACCACTCACAAGTTTACATTCGCTCTCCCATCTCCCCTCCGAACTTTCCTTATAAGGTTTACTTTAAGAATTTTGGGTCGCTGAATCCGAATTTTTAACTTACCCTCAAAATTCCCCCCCCACCCCCCCCCCGAAAATAGTTGTTATTAACTTAAATTTCTTATTGTTTTAGGGGAAAAACATTATGAAATTCAGAACCTAGAAAAAATTTGCAACAAATAGGATATATGACATTATGACCCAGGATAAACGGGGAGAGAGGGGGCTGCCTCGGAAAATTCCCCGTGCGCTTTTCTCAAAAACCAATTTTTTTCAAAAAATCAATTTTTTGGGGGGTTGCCGGGTGAAATTTTGGTGGGAAGTTAGAAATTCGGATTCAGCGACCCCAGAAACATAAAGTGAGTCGAAATCCAGAACTAGTATTAAATTTGCCAGGTAAAATCCCCTATTACTTGGACTTCATAACTTAGTGCACGTAGCGCCGCAGTGTATGTTCCGAGGCAGCCCTCTCCCTCCCCGTTCATCCTACGTCATAATGTCATATATCCTATTTGTTGCAAATTTTGTCTAGTTTCTGAATTTCATAATGCTTTCCCCCTAAAACAATAAGAAATTTAAGTTAAAAACAACTATTTGGGGAGGGGGGGGGTTCAGGGGGGAAAATTTTGGGTGGAAGTTAAAAATTCGGATTCAGCGGCCCAAAAAACTTAAAGTAAACCTTATAGAGAAAGTTCGGAGGGGAGATGGGAGGGCGAATGTAAACGTGTGAGTGGTTAAGGGGAATTGCGCAACTCAGTTCACGCAGCACCGCGCGCATGTTCCGAGGCAGATCCCCCCTTCCCCTTCATCCTAAGTCATAATGTCATATATGTAATTTGTTGCAAATTTTGTGTACTTTCTGAATTTCTAGATTCTTTTTCCCTAAGACAATAAAAAAATTGATTTTTTTAATAAAAACCTTTTTTGGGGGCTTTTTACCAAAATTTGGGGGGTTGCCGGGATAAATTTTGGTGGGAAGTTGAAAATTCGGATTCAGCGACCCAAAAAACATATAGTAAGCCTTTTTCCAGAACTACCATGAATTTTGCTAGGTAGAGCCCCTATACAGTCTCTATTGCCTGGACTATAACAAATAATTGCGATTTCTGTGCCGCATACGAAAGCGTAATATACATATAGATTTTTTAAACTTTTAGACTGTCAACAAAACAGTACAGACGTGTACAATCCAGGGGCGCCATTTCAGAATTTTCTTGGGTTGGGCAAAGCTGTCTTTGAGGACAGTGGCATAGCCAAGGGTGAGGTGGGGGGGGGCAGCCTGTACTCTCTCCCATCAAAACGAAAACCTATAAAAAATTCCGTTTTAAGCATGGTTTTTTTTTTTTTAAATCTTAGCGGGTATAATTTCAAGCTAGTGACTAAAATTTTTTCCCTTTAAGACAGTATTCTATTACTGGCTGAGGGGGGCTGGGGGGGGGGCATGGCCCCCCCCACCCCCCCCTCAAATGGCGTCCCTGGTACAATCTTGTAGGTCAAAGAGATTTTCATTAGAAAATGGGCTTTATTCCAAACCTGGGTTCGAGGCTGAAAAAAGTCACGTGATACCGGTAATTTACCGAAAGAACTTCTGATAAGAAGGGAGGCTACTGCTGCTTTCCGCATGAACTGTTTCACTGGCTGGCGAGGTTTTTTCTTTACGTCTACGGAGCCTTCCCTTCTTTACGCTAGAAGTTTTTACCTTGACCACGTGATCAAAACGTCGATGGAATACCCTCTATTGGCGAAAACAGCTCATAATGGTTTGTGAAATGTAACACTCGTCTGCCCTCTGCCAGTACTTTTTTATAGACGGCTTGCATTGACGTCACGTTGCTATTAGCAATGGCTGATTTGCATCTGGGGCACACACGGAATGTCAGAACTCCCCGTTTGCCGCTAAAAGCACGTGTTATCTTTCTGTTTAATTTAGAGATTTCTTATTTTATTATTATAGTGCAAGTAAGTCTAATAAGTAAAATAGAGAGCACAACATTCAGCCTTACATTTGGACGCCATATGAAGCGATGCCAGACATGAGATGTCATGTGCAAGCAGTTTATACTAACAGTTCTCATATTTTTTTTAAACACAGCATATAAACTTCAAAGTAAGCAGACAGTAGTTATTCAAATTCGAATTCACCCACCGAAACTACAGTATAGAAATAATTTACATCTTCAACCCCCCCCCCCCCCCCCCCGAAACCAACAGTTTGAAAGTTCGTGTCGCTATCGAACAACATTGAAATGATACTTGGTAGTCCCCTGCAAGCATTTTATACTCAGCCGCAATTGGTAGAGTACCTTTATACGCAACGACAATCGATAGAGTACCTTTATACTCAGTGACAATCGGTAGAGTACCTTTATACTCAGTGGCAATCGATAGAGTATATGTAGCACTGATATTGAGAGTGCGAGACAGTGCAAGGTTGTCCACAGCTAGACTGCCTAGACCCATGGTAGCCACCATCCATGATCAATATTTATTTGAATCATAGGAATGATTCTCCTTTTGTTAAATTTTTAATTCTGGGATTAGACTAATTTCAACTACGGATGTCTCAAAATATATGCGTATTTCGACATACGTATTCTCTCGAGATGTTTTTGTTTTTTCACAATGTGTATAAAAAGGTAAATTTTATGTACCATTATTCAAAATATTAATTCTCTGTAATTAACGGAAAATGGCTGATATTCAAGTGATTTTGCTGCATGGTCAGCCCGGATACAACATTTGGCGCTTTTTTAGTGAATTAAAATTTCGCCTAATAGTCGTAATGTTAAAGTAAAAATGGACACTCCCAAGCGGGTAATTAATTGATTTTCACAATTTTTTCCGATTCCTTAGTTTTAAAGCGTAAACGAACTTCGCACCAAATTTGAAGTCTGCAGGTGCAGTAGATATATGAGATCTTTTTTATGAGTGAGTAAGTCAGTGATAAAATTGTCGATTATCAGACATTTTCAAATATCCTTATCTCGGAAATTAATTATGCGTTGTTTATAAAATTTTGGATTCTCGGTAATTAGGGTGGCCTTACTACGTATTTCGTATTACAAGTACGTAGGTCAAATAGATTTTCAGTAGTAGAGAGTCGAAATTTGGCAAAAACAGCTCAAAATGGTTCGTGTAAAATAACACACTAGTATGTCAGACGAACTTGGCTGACACACTGCCGTGTGTCTAGATCACTTTCACTGAATCTATACAATGCATTGTAATGTATTTATATGAATAAATTGATTTATCTTTGCCACGCTATCCAAAATCAAAAGTAAAATTTATGTAAGTGATTTCTTTGCGTCATAATATCCATTTTCATACATTTCGCTTAGTTTGGATACAATGATGCAAAGAAATCATTTACATAAATTTTACTTTTGATTTTGGATAGCGTTGCACAAAAGATAAATCAATTTATTAATATAAATACATTACAGTGCATTGTACAGGTTCAGTGACAGTGATATTTTTAACAGTGTATTGGAAAATTAAAAGTTTTGGTTAGATGTGTAAATATATTTAGCCAAACCGAAAACAATTAAAATTGAATTTTAAAACAAATTGTTTAAGGTTACATCAAGGCGTCACTTAACTTTTGATATCATACCTTTTAAAACTCATAGTTTGAATTTATGAAAGATGTGAATTATAAAGCATCAATGAATACATCCTTTTAAATTTAACATAATTCTTACATATGCAATTATAAATAAAACAAAAATAAAATGATGAAATAAATAATATAGCGTCACTTAAAATTTGATATCATTATTTTTAAGTTCCGTATTTAAAATTCTTATAGCAATAAGATAAAGTCCTGCTTCACAAACTTTTAACCCATTAAGGGTTTTTTTAATGATATCATTACTTTTTTAAAGTTAATAATAAAAAGAATAAAAAAATAAAGACTAATGATAGGAACTCATAATCGTGATTTCCATTCACCTTTAATCCCTCCCCCCCCCCCTCAAAAAAGCATACCTCATACTTCAATTGTAAAGAGTGCTGTGCTATTTGGTTTTTTTAAGAACTGTCGGCGATAGCTCCAAAATGGACTGCAGAAAATAGTTAAAAATACTAAATAGAGTGTATTGCGTACTCAATGAATTGTCCGCATTTACAACACATAACAAAAACATTTATTATTTACAAAAAATATTCAAAAGGGACTGGCAGTGGTTGATACACTGCGTTTACGTCTTAAGAACACATCTTACTCAACTTCATCTACTCATCTGGCGGGGAATTTTCGCCCGCGCTCCTTTCAGTCCAGAGCGCTTGCAGCTCCCTCTCACTATCAATTACGATGCACGGAGGAAACACTCCCCCGGGGATTGAAATGCAAGTTTTAATATACCTTAACATATAAATTTGCAAAATTATCATACAAGAAAAAATTATAAGATATAAACAACTTATATACACAATAATAATACAAGAATAATTCACTATAATACTAGATTAAATACAGAATAATATATTTTTTAGAGTTTGCTTAAGGAAAGAAAGGAAATTTGTTACTCAACTGGTAATATACAAACATCTCTGACGTTTCTTTTAAAAATTCGCCCATCTGACAAACGTAAATTCACCGTTCGGATTATATTATCCCTTCCCTTAAAAACTTCAACTATTCTACCAACCAACCATTTGGTGGAAGGTAAATTTTCCTGCTTTATTAGTACCAAAGTTCCTTTCTGTACATCATCTTTTTAAAACTTCCATTTCCCCCTCTGTTGGAGATTATTCAAATAGTCGCGTTTCCAAAGTCTCCAAATTTGTTGGCTAAATTTGGTGATTCTCTGCCATTTGGCTAATCGATTTTCATTAATCTCGTCTAGTTGAGGTTCGGGGATCGAAGTGATTGGCCTACCGATAAGAAAATGTGATGATGTCAAAGTTTCAAAATTTTCAAAATCTGGGGATAGTGGGGTAAGGGGGCGAGAGTTCAAAACCCCCTCAATTTCCGCTAGTATTGTTAGAAATTCTTCTAACGTTAATTTTTGATCACCTATTACCCTTTTCAAATGAAACTTTAATGATTTTACTGCTGCCTCCCAGATGCCACCAAAATTCGGAGATTTAGGGGGGATAAATGCCCATTTGATACCTTCCTGGGTTTAAAAGTTACACAACTCCTCATCTGGGAAACTAACCAGTTTATGCAATTTCTTCAACTCGATGAACGTTTTTGCATTATCCGATAGGATTTTTGCACATTTCCCTCTTCTGCCAAAGAAACGTTTTAGACTAGCTATAAAAGCCTGAGTTGTGAGATCTGAAACAAAGTCCAGGTGTATTGCTTTGGTGCATAAACATATATACACTACTACATAAACCTTATTCAATACGCCCTTCCTTTGATTTTTAAATTTAATAGAAAAGGGTCCACAGTAATCCAGACCTGTCACCGAAAATACAAAATTTGGTGTCACACGTTCCCTTGGCAGATCGGCCATCAACTGGGAGCTGACAATAGGCTTGTTTTTGAAACATGTTACACATTTGTGGACAATTTTCCCGCAATTATTCCTGCCATTAAGTGGCCAAAACTTCTGTCTAACATGGAAAAGCAAGGCTTGTGGGCCTAAACGAAAATACTTCAAATGGAAATAATTTAGGATAATATCCGTTATGATTGGCAGACAACACAATTGGAAATTTAGAGTTAAGCGGCAAATCGGCATGCGATAAATGGCCGCCAACTCTAATTAAGCCTTCATTTCCTAGGAATACATTTAAAGAAGATAATCTACTTTTGTGTGGAACAGGATTACCTTTTTCGAGACATTTTATTTCTTCTCGAAACTCACCTTTTTGTGCTGATCGAATTAAAAATAATTCGGCTTGCCTCACCTCCTCAAGGCTTAAAGCTCCACTTCTTCTTTTCTGGGGATTACGACAATTATTCCAAAATCTAAAAATAAAACTAATGCGTATTAGTTTCATAAAATTATTAGTTAATGAAAAAATATGTTCAATCATAGAAATTTCATTAGAAATAGACAAAGTGGTAAAGTCATGAGTAATGTTCGCGGAGTCTCTTTTTAGTTCGTTTAAATAGATCTCCTGATCTGGAACTACTAATAATTGTTCGTTGTTACATATATCTAATGAGTCCTTCAGAAACTGGACCAGTCCACCATTTGTGATTCTGAATAAGACTTTCAGATTTCTCACCTCTTGTCAGCAGGTCTGCAGGATTCTCGGACCCTGCACAGTGAAACCACTTGGATGGGTCTGTCAGCTATTGTATCTCTTTTACACGGTTGGACACGAATGATTTCCACCTATTTGCAGACCCCTTGATCCAGTAAAGAGCAATCTGCGAGTCTGTCTATAGAAACATAGAAGATGGTCCCTTGCGATCTAGCACCTTCTTCACCTCACAAGTTAAACGCGCTGCTAGTAACGCACCTAAGAGTTCTAGCCGGGGTAATGACACCTTTTTCAAGGGTGCCACTCTGCTTTTTGATGTAAGGAAATTAATGGAAGATTGGGTCTTGGAATATGTTTGTAGATATATGACAGCACCGTATGCCCTGGGACTGGCATCGGCAAAGGTGTGCAGTATTAATTTATATTCAGAGTCTTCAGGGAACTGAAGCACATTTCTAGGAATCTTTAGTTGTGCTAATTGGGGTAACTCGGAACACCATTGTTCCCACAGCTTTGAAATATCGGGGGGTAATTCTTCATCCCATGTTAGATTTCTACTCCATAGTTCTTGAAACAACCGTTTAATTCTTATAGTAAATGGCGATATGAGACCCAAGGGGTCAAAAATTCTGCCTGCTACTTGCAGAACGAACTCTTCGTATTTTTTGCCTTGCACAAAAATTCTAATAAATTATCGATTTTCAACATCAACATGTCCTGTTTAGGTTGCCACAACAGTCCTAATACCTTATGTGTTTTATTTTCCTCAAAGGCCTGAGGTAAAGCACTAAACCCGTTCTTCTCCCACGATTCCATTACTAATTCGTTGTTCGATATCCATTTTCGGAACGTCATACTAGCTTCATTTATAATTCTGTGTGATTGTTGTGAAATGTTCAGTGCATCTTGTACAGTGTCAGTACCAGCTATCAGATCATCCACGTAAATACAACTGTTGAGGATTTCGGTTGCTACCGGATATTCCTTTTTTAATTTACTAAGATGTTGTTTGATGGTGGCTGATAATAAAAATGGGCTTGAGTTCAAACCAAATGTTAGGCGTAAAAATCTGTACATAATAACTTTAAACTCATCACCGTTGACAGGATTGTCATCTATAAACAGGAATCTTAAAACGTCCCTCTCTTTTTTGTTCATCGAAATTTGTAAAAATGCCTTCTCTATGTCGGCCAAAACAGCAATTTTATTTAATCTAAAAAAAATCAATAAATGGAAAATGTTCGGATTTAGGTTACTGCCTGCGTCCAAACAGTCATTTAGTGATAACTGTCCCGCTTCATGGGAACTCGCATAAAAAACAATGCGACATTTCGTGTATACACTGTCTTCTTTGAATACCGTATGGTGGGGTAAATAAAAAATCGGGTTGTTAGAATTTTCTTCTGACTCAGGAATAATTTCAATAATTTTCATTTCTAAGTATTCATCTAAAATTTTACGATAATTTTCATATAAACTTGTGTCGCGTTTCATTCTTTTTACGAAAGTAGCGAGCCGTGTTTCAGCTATCTTGTAATTATTGTCTAATTGTTCCCACTTCCGTTTCCATGGGAGATAGATTTCATATCTGTTATTTGTAAACCGCACTTTTACCCGAAATCCCTTGAGAATATCTTCATTTTTTACATTATCTGGATCATCCCTAATTCCTAATGTCTCTAAATCCCAAAAGGCCTTCAAATTTAATTCATCTTGATTTTCTAATAAATGGCAATTATATTTAGTTTCATTTTTATCATGTATAACTCCACCTGCAATCCATCCTAAGTGAGAGTTTTGTAAAATTATAGAAGTGTCAGGAATTTTTATTTGACCAGCTAATAACAGTTCATAATATACATCTGCCCCCAATAACACCTGAATTCGCAGAGGTTCAAAACATCTTGGGTTTGCATACATCAAATTCTGTGGTAGGTGCAGATTTGAAATCTCTGCCGTACACATAGGGGTTAAATCTGTAATTTTAGGGACTAGCTCCATGAAGTGTGGTATGGTGATTAGAAAAACATGTTTTGCATCTATTATTTAATTTATTACAACGGTTAACGGTGTGATTAGATAAACAATTATAGCATAACTGTAATTTTCGTATTTGATTCAATCTTTCTTGAACCGATAAATCTAAATATTTTTGACATCGAAAAATCAAATGTGGTTGTTTACAAAATGCGCAGTTAAGTTTGTCATTCTGTAAAACAAAACTTTTTTGCTTAGGGGTCATTTCAAACCTAGGTTTCGTAACAATGTTGGTTTTTTGTACATTTTCTAAAGCTTGGGCTCTTTTCAGTAAAAAATCAATAAAAACATTCCATTCAGGCAATTCATTACAGTTAAGAGACATTTCAAAGGCCTTTCTTGACTCATCATCAATTCTTTGTAAAACAAAATACATTAGAATGGATTCCGATAAATTGTTAAGTTCCAGTCCTAACTGTTTCAAGGCTCTTAAGTGGCTCAATAAATTATCTACCAGATTGCGTATTTCTTTCGCGTTTTCAATTTTTATTTTATTATTACTCAATAGCCCTGAAATATGACTATTCACCAATAATCTTTTGTTTTCAAATCGTTTTTTTAAAGCTTCTAATAAGAAATTATAAGAATCATCAATATTTTGTAATTGTTTCACAGGGCCAGTTAAGGCTGATTGTAAATAATACAGCTTTTGCGCATCATTCAGCTCAACGTTATTATCAATTAATGTGGTGAATTGTAACTTAAAATTCATCCACTCTGTGTAACGACCCGAAAATTGGGGTAGATTAATTGACGGCAATTTGATTTTTGCTTCATTAGAACTGCTTCTATCATTACTAATATTATGACTTTCAACATTAGAAATACTAGGCTTTATTAAATCAAGAAGAGTTACTTCGATAGCTTCTAACTGTTCTTCGATTTCGGTCAAGGAATTTTCAAAATCCCCTAAATCCTCATCAGATATTATGGAGTAGGCTTCGTTCCTCAATTCATCAGTCTTCTTTTTTAACATTTGAAGAGAATTTAATTTCAGATCCAGTTCTTTAGGGCCGAGTTTCGTTTTCAATGCATTTGATATTCTCGTAACCTGGCCGCGTATATTTCCACGTTTTCGATTGAGGACCACGGTTCCTGAAATCGCTGGAGTAGCAACAGACATTATATAACTATAAATTCTATAACAAGGAAATTCGAGTAATCCAAGGACGTTGATTCTATAAACAGTGTTCTAAATGAGCGCTGCAGCTCGAAGGGCCAAAAACTTTGTCGGCGATAGCTCCAAAATGGACTGTAGAAAATAGTTAAAAGTACTAAATAGAGTGTGTTGCGTACTCAATGGATTGTCCATATTTACAACACATAACAAAAACATTTATTATTTACAAAAAATATTCAAAAGGGACTGGCAGTGGTTGATACACTGCGCTTACGTCTTAAGAACACATCTTACTCAACTTCATCTACTCATCTGGCGGGGAATTTTCGCTCCTTTCAGTCCAGAGCGCTTGCAGCGCCCTCTCACTATCAATTACGATGCACGGAGGAAACAAGAACTTTTTAGTAAGATATGGAAGTAATATACAAAATGGGGGGAGGGTAGGTTTGTTTCACAGATATAGAAAACTTTGTTAAAATTTACTATGTAAAAAGTTTACTTTCTTTAGAAAAATATCAAGAAATATTACTCTTTAAACCTTTTTATTTAAAATACAATAAAATTGTAAGCACAGGAGAACAACGAAGATAAGCTTTTCATCACAGAATTTGACCCCGAAAGTAGTACTCGGTTCGTGTCGCTAGTGCTCCCAGCCTGCGGATCACATGATCGATTAGATGCAGTTTCAATTTTCGATTATAGATGGCAGCATCAACTGCCTTTGAGTATTTTATTATTTTCTTTTTGAGTCTCAAAAAATTGTACCATAATTACAATAAATATGAATGAAAATAAGAAAAAGAGCTGGTTGATAAAGATGTAGGTGTTGTTTATTTCTTTTTAAATTTAGTTCATAGCAAAAAACATAAATTTCTATCAAAATAGCCACATTTTCGAGTAAGATTTAATCATAAAATTTGTGCATTAAAAAAAAAAAAGCTTTTCTCACTAAAAGTAAAAAAAAAATAATGCATCATTTTATGATTTTTTAATTTTGTTAATTAAAATAGGCATTATCATTTGATTTTTTATGGCTACAACAAAGAGATTATGTAAACTACAATTTAAAATAATATTTAGAATACAGAAATTTGAACTGAAAAATTCCTTTTTGAAAAATATTAGAGCTGCATTCCAAATTTTAAATATTTCAGTATGGAGCAGGAAAAGATGAAAGTTGCATTGCATTTGTAACAATAAATATATATATATATATTATAGGTTAATTCTATAAAAATTGTTAAAAAATATTTTTACATACTCATATTACTGAATAGAAGAGAATTTGACAAGAAGACTTACAAATTATTTTGCTAGTCAGAATATAATTTTGAATTATTATTATCACATTAAATAGCAAATTTTTAATAATTTTAATCTGCATCATTTCTCTAAACGAAAAAGTATCTAGTCTAAGGTATGATATTTTCAACATATAAATATAAAAAATATGGCATTTAGTTAATAACCTTAATAAATAATTGGAACAATTTGAAGAGATTTTTATTTTAAATTAAATATTTTATATTCCTTAATATAAGAAAAGTAATTTCTGCAGTTTTTTTAGTACACACACTTTCCCGGAGAAAAATGTCTAAATTTAATACTATTTGGAAAGTATTTCCGTTTTTTTTTTAAATCTTTTAGCAGATATAAAATACATACATCAGACAAGAAAAGACTGTATTTATTTATATATACATAATTAAATGCGAAAATACTTTCTGAAACAGTTAATCTGAGATTTTTAATTTTTATGTGGAGATAAGATACATAGTTACAAAATATTTGAAATGCATAGAACAAAATTCATTACTTAAATTTAGATAAAGATTTTTTAACTCAATTGCATTTACGAGTTAATAAAGTCAATGTAGAAGATATATTTGCTGTGCGATAGTAATACTTTCAAAATATCTAAAGGATTATGAAATAATAGTGAATAACATTTTCCAATTATCGTTATTTAAAAAATGTTAAATGCATATATCTGTATTCGATATGAAATATTAGAGTTTAGGTTTCTATCCAAAATATAGATGGCGCCACATTTACCAGTCGCAGGAAATGGCAAATTTTATTATTAAAATTTATTTAAAATGAAGCTTTATTTAATTTAGCATAGTTATAATTGTAATTTAATTCTGTTTAACTTAATAATAATTAAAAAGGTATTAAAATTTTATTTAATGATCTAATTGGCAATAAAAAATTACAAAGGAACTCATAAAAAAAAGAACAAAAGAAGCATGTGAAAATAAACAAGAAAGCATCACTGCGGATTGAACCCGAGATATCGTGTCTATGAGAACACTGCTCTTAACCGTTCGGCCAATATTTTGATAGCTAGCTTTCCCCAAACTTCTATCCGAACGAAACTCCGTTTTACAACCTATCCGTAGATATATTAGTCGAGGGAATCGGGCCCGTAGTACCCGAGATAGGTAGGTGCCCCCTGGCGCTAAAAAGGGGAACTAAAATATGTAAGTCTATGGTGCATAATATGAAAGAGTTTGCAAAGGGGTGTCGGCAAAGGTTAGAAAAGTGCCTCCCAGGTGAAAAGGGGGGAGGATAAAAATTGCTTAAAATACACAAATTAGAACCCGGAGGGTAATTAATATAAGACTTTTTGAAAATTTTATGATTTTTCGTGTGATCGCAAGTGTTCTGCTATAGCTATGCAAAATTTCAAGTCTCCAACCTAATTAGGGGCTGAGTCAGAAAAATTGCTTAAAATACACAAGTTAGATCCCGGAGGGGTAAATAATATGACTTTTTGAAAATTTTATGATTTTTCGTGTGGTCGAAAGTGTTCTGCTATAAGTATGCAAAATCTCATGTCTGCAATTTAATTAGGGCCTGAGTTAGAAGATTTGCTTAAAATACACAAGTTAGAAACCGGAGTGGTAAATATAAGACTTTTTGAAATTTTTATGATTTGTCATGTGATCGCAAGTGTTCAGCTATAAGTATGCAAAATTTCAAACCTCCAACTTAATTAGGGGCTCGGTTAAAAAAAAAAGCTTAAAATACACAAGTTAGAGCCCAGAGGGTTAAATATAAGGCTTTTTCAAAATTTTATGATTTGTCGTTTGATGTGAGGTGTTCAGCTATAAGTATGCAAAATTTCAAACCTCCAACTTAATTAGGGGCTCGGTTAAAAAAAAAGCTTAAAATACACAAGTTAGAGCCCAGAGGGTTAAATATAAGGCTTTTTCAAAATTTTATGATTTGTCGTTTGATGTGAGGTGTTCAGCTATAAGTATGCAAAATTTCAAACCTCCAACTTAATTAGGGGCTCGGTTAAAAAAAAAGCTTAAAATACACAAGTTATAGCCCAGAGGGTTAAATATAAGGCTTTTTCAAAATTTTATGATTTGTCGTTTGATGTGAGGTGTTCAGCTATAAGTATGCAAAATTTCAAGTCTCCAACATATATAGTTTCTGAGGACGGGCACTGTGACTGACAGACAGAGGAGCGAGACGAATAGGGTTTCGTCAGATGAACGGAACTCTAAAAACTGTTCTTTCAAATGAAATTTGTTTGAAAGCTGTATCTCAATAATTTTTAATGGTTTTAAAATATTTTTAAAGCATTATTATTATTTTTTAAATGCGTCTCTATCTCGTGTGGCCCGATTACGCAATATAATTCGCTTCGGCTTAAAAAACTCACTGTTTAAAAAAAAAACTCAAATTAACTGAAAAAAACTGTAAATTTTGCCGCCCATGGAAAACCGTTTAATTTTTGTTCATTAAAAGAGTTTTTTTTTCTGTAAAAAATATACATTTTTTCTGTAAAAATTACAAAATCCACATCTTTTAAAGAAGAAAACTGATTTCTCTTTAAAACAGTATAAAAAGTATGAATTTTGTAATTTTTATAGAAAAAATATATGTTTTTTACAGATTGTTTTAATATACAGATTACAGATATTTCTTGGAAATTAAACAGTTTTCCACTGGAGCCAAAATTGAGTTTTTTCCCGTCACTTTGACATTTTTTTTTTCCTACCGTGTAGAGGTAAGTACAGTAGATCGTTATAACGCAACCCTAAAAACGCAAAATTGTGCGTTATATAGAATTTTGCGTTATATGGATCACATCATTCAATTCACCTTGTAAACATGGCCAAATATGTCTGAAACATATCAAAATACATTAGAATATCTTTATACTGCATACCTTGTTCCAAGAGTTATCCAAATTATAAATTTTTGCTTAATATAGGTCAGACATTGTTAAATTTACTTTATAAACATGATCCAAATATAACTGACACAACCATCTCTTATATTAGACATTTTTAAAAATGTTTATTGTAATAAGAGCATTTTTTTTTTTCAGTAAATGGTCTTAAATTAAAAGATAAAGTTGAACCAATGTATCAAATTTAGTCATCTAGAGAGTAGAAATATTTTACAATGTGAAAATGCAGGTGCTTTTTAACTGCAATAATCATTGTTTACATCTGAGAACTTGTGCGTTATAAAGATCTTCTACTGTATTTCAATCATAACCCGTTACAGGGCTGCTCAAATCGAGCCACAACTTAGATATCCGGTTTCATACTACAGTAGAACCTCGATTAATCGAGTTTTGATTAATCAAGGTTTCTGTTAACCGGGCCGATAACGAAGTCTGATTTTTTTTGTGTGTGTGAATGAGCCTTGAAAAAGACCACACTTTTTAGCTCACTGTCTGTGCTATACATGCTCTTCTGCCCCCAAAAGCACTCAACTCGCAAGAAACATTGGACCCTGAGAAGTCAACAGCTTTGTTTCCAGTGGCCGTGTGAACTTTCGTAAATTTTTCAATGTGCTTTTTAAAATTCACTATTAGTAGTTGATTTCCTTTTTAAATTTCTTAAGCTGTGAAACAGAACTTTACATACATTTCTTTTTATTATTTAAAATACGTTCTACTATTTTTTATTTTAAGAGATGTTAAATTCGCAAGCATGACGCGTTTTAACCCACAGTCTCTAATAACCGAGATTTCCGATATATGAGGTACTAACGGTCCCAATTATCCCGGATAATCGAGGTTGCACTATACCCTATGCTTTGAAACAAGGGGAGGGGGAGGAATACATAAAACCGAAGTTAGAAAGTTTTATAAGTTTCATCTATGAAATTCTAAATGCATAAGAGAAAACAAGAATTATGATAATTTACGTTTGCGATGTATTTTTAGAAAGCCTCCGACCATTGGCGAGTTTTTTTTTTTTTTTTTTTTTTTTTTTTTTTTTTTTTTTTTTATTAACCATTTGGAAAAATGGTTATTGTCCTCATCAGGGTAAGAAATCAAAAGCATATCTGAAGCTTTTGATTGGTCATTTATTCATTTTCTGATTGGTCTATACAGTAATCTGTATTTTCCCTTTACTTTCAACAGAGATGGATACTTCTGTTGCCATTATGACAAAAAAGTAATAAAAACTACAAAAAAAATTAATAACTCAGAAACAAATTGAGATACAGCTTTCAAACAAATTGCATTTAAAAGTACATTTTTTTCTCTATACGACGGTGTAAAAAGTAATATTGTGGGATATTTAGAAATTTATGAATGAAATTTCATTTAAAATTGATCGTCAGATTTCTTGGAAATCTGCCGATGGAAAAGCCTTTTCCCGAACAGCCAATGAAATGCTTGAATAATACGTAAGTTTCAGGTGGATAATACGTAAGTTTCAGGAAATCTGACGAGTCGCAGGCGATTTTTGTCGCTTGCAATTTTTGCGTGTAATAACACCATTAATGTTTAATTCATGGCGTATGTAATGTATGATCAACTCCGTGCGATTTTTTATGTCTTAAATTTTAGTCTTTGAAAAAATCATTTTCCAAATGGTCGTTGTAATTTGTTAAATTGCTTTTTTTTAATTATTATTCCTTTAGTGCAAAATTTCAACTTTTGAATTATTTAAGGCTGTTCTCAACTGCTCTGTTCAACAAGCGCAAAGCGTTTTGACACATTTACAAATTCATTTTTTAACGGAAATATATATAAGTGGAAAGCCTGACCATGGAAGCGATTTGGAATCGAACTGTGTTTTCCATTTTTTGATCCATCAATTACCTATTGAGTTATAAGCGATTTTGATTACGTGACACGACAATTTTCTCCCCTTACTGACTGGATTTTCTTCTTTCGTTAGGAAGTTCAGTTCAAAATGCCAACTTTGACAGTATTTTCTGAAAGATCTATTGCGTTTACAAGAAAAACGGAAAAAACAGTTCGATGACATAGTTTCTGAATAACAACACCTTCTAGTTTCATGCGTTTCCGAACAAAATTGAATTAAAACTTATGTCAGTAAGTTGACCCTTTGGATTTGAGAACAGCCTTAAGAAAATGTGTCAAACAAAGATAATTATTTTTAATACAAAAAAGTTCTTGAACGTAAAGGTGACTGCGTCAAATAGTAGCAGGAGCAGACATGGCCATCGAAGTGTCTGTAATCGAAAATTTTTTTCATTTTTCGGTAATTGAATGGCCTCTTGAGTTCTTACATCTCTGGAAGTGATTGTTGTCTCATGATGGCAGTTCTCTCTTTCCCGCATTCGAAAAATCGGAATAATGCGTCAAATTTGACACGATTTCCTGGAAGATCTTCTGTCTTTCCCGAAAAATGCAAAAAACTGTTCAATTACACAGTTTCTCAATAATCAGCCAATTTTATGCATTTTGAGAACAAAATTATTTCAGAAATGGGCAAGAAAATAGTCGGTTACACTCTAAAATAAAAATCTCTCAAATTGGTAGGAAAAAGCTGTCAATTTTGGCGCCAGTGGAAAACCGTTTCATTTACAGAAAATATCTGTAATTTTTTATTAAAACACTTTTTTCTGTAAATATTACAAAATCCACGTTTTTTTACAGAAAAAAACCTGTTTTTCTTTAAAACAGTTTTTTTTTTCTGTAAAAAAAAAAAAAAAAAAAAAAAAAAAATCTGGAAAAGTTACACATTTTTTTTTTTTTTTTTTTTTTTTTACAGAGTAGGATTTACGGAATTTTATCATTAATATTTATCGGGTTTCTGAAATGAAATACATGTCTCTATATTTTCATCTACTTTACTAAGAGATGTCGCTTGTTTGCTTTCTGCAGTAAAAACGATAATATTCCAAGAATTTGAATTTCATTACCGTGCAAAGTAAACACTAAACTTTTTACACAGATTCATATTCCGCGCAGGCTCAAATCGGACAACTTCGACACAAAATTTTTTATTATCAGCTCAATCATAAAAAACAGTCTTATTGATGTTAAAAATAAAAATCTTTAAATTCATGCTTATTTTGAAACAGCCAAAGTTTAGAGGTCTGCATGGGCCGGGCTCGGGCCTATTTTCATTCATGGCACTCGGGCCGGGTTAGGTCGGACCTAACTTCTCTTTTTCGTACCGAGATGGGACAGGTTTAACTCTTCCTAGGTCTTCATAAGCCGATATTTTCAGTCCCGTCTCGATTCAGCCTGTATGAAAACATTGTCTCGTCATGGCCTGGTCCGTGCAAAAATCAGTAAAATTTGGCCTAGGGCAAAAATTTTTCCAAAAAGTGTATATATTTTTTAATCGACATTATTCTACAATTAAACATTAACATTTATTCGTTTTAAAGAATAGTAGATTTCTAGGCAATAATATTAAAATACAGTAAAACGTGTGAAAAAGAACCAGCCTATCACGGAATCCTGTCTTATATGGAAAAATTTATTGATCCTCGCAAAATGAGTATAATAATACGTGAGAAAAGAATATACAGTAAAACCTCTGAATAGTGGCCACCACTGGGAGCAGGGTAAAGTGACCGTACTTCGGAGGTTGCCGTTATTCAGAGGTTCCCTATTTTAAAACCTCAAAATTACATTACATTAAAATAACAATAACTGACCAAAGTTATTTTATTTTTACAGTTAAAAAATACATACTATTATTTTACACTAAAGAAATTACAGTGAAACTTCCATGTGCGACCACCTCCCTGAAGGACATTTTTTTCAAGGAACGAAATTTATTCCCATAAGCTCAATACAAAATTTACCTCTATTCAGAGATCACCGCAGTTGCACTCCCCCCATGAGCGACCCATTTCTTTGAAGAAAATGAAACAACTTCCATAATTTCCGGGTCGCTTGAAGAAGGTTTTATTAGAATAATAATTCTGGAGAGCACATTATTCATCAAACTTCTAAACTAAGTTTAGAATTTTTATTTATTCCAGTAATATTAAAGTTTTTAAACCCATTTGTGCATTTTTATGCAATGATTTCAACTCTGATGACAAAGTAAGGATGATGGTCAATAAACTCCCCTGCCCTATTCTGTCAGGAAACTCTCAAAGAAATAGATAAATTAATGAAATCGTCATTATTTGTTCCCGTCTAAAAAATTTGCATTTATTTACTGAACTTCGAAAGGACTTGGAAATAAAAGTTAAAGGAGATAAAACCGTAAAATCAAAGCAAATGTCAATTTTTCAAGTTCTGCAATAATTAACTTATGCAATTAACCTTTGTTCTGATACTTAAACTTTCATATTTTTCCCTAATGTGGAAAATAAATTTTAGTAACATTAATTGTTAGCCTTTTTCAACAATTCAAATCTAGATTTAAATATGACCTCCATTAAGAAACCACCTCTCGGAGCAACCCATTTTTATTCGAACGGAACGTGGTCGCTTTAGGGAGTTTTTACTTTAGTTATTCGCACTTTTTTTTAATTTTAAAGCGTATCTCTTTCTCTAAATGCATAATCATTTCCACAGATTTGTTGTAGAATTCGTTAACATTTTGAGTGAGTGCAAAATTCTTAATTCCCCAGTTTCTCTGTAATGTCAGAGGTTTCATGCAACAATAGTCCAGAAATTGGGAGATTTTTCTTTCGAGAGTTCGAAAGCCATTCCAAAAGCAACTTATCAATCTCATCATAACTAGTTCTTTTGACGCTCAGTTTTATATTCCAAATTTACACCTAGAAATGTTTTTTCTAAATAAAAGTCACTTTTTTTCAAAATGTCATCTGTTTGGGTCCTTCCGCAAATGTCATTTCAGCTAATTTTCATGCACTTACACCTTTTTTGCTGTCCTGGATAACTTTCAACTGAACAACACGTGCTACACATAGACAATAAATATCATCACGCGATTCAAAAAGAGTATATTTGACAGTAGTCATTTGACTACTGCTTCCTCACACATAAACTTAAATTTCGCCCACCCCCTCTCGCCACACCTATTTACAAACGAGATTTTGCTAAGAAACCACTAGAGATTAGTAAGGAAATTATAAGGATCTCAAATAAGGGCTTCGCAATATGTGGCACGGGTCAACTACACAATAGAATTCTCCCCACCTCCAAACGGTCTGTCGGGGCTCAGATGAGAAGGAAATATTTTCTTCTTTGCACTGGCCTGCTATTGATGCATACAGGAATCCATTTTGTTGCCTAAGTGGAAGCATAAATACAGAATGACTGCACGCGAGAGGAAAGACGCGAATAAAACAATAATAAGTGGAATATTTACGTAGCTTGTGCGTTCTTAAAATGCAGTTACATTTTTTTTTTTTTTCAATTTTAAGCCTTCGTGAAGGTTTCAAAATGTATAATATCAATGATTTTTAACCCCTAAAATAACAATTTTTAAATTTAAGAATTTCTTACGATACATATTTATGAATAAGATTATGAAGTTTTAACATCTATCATTGTTTTTCAGTTATACATAAATATTTTTCAACATCAAAGTTAATCAACGCAGTATATAACTGAGATTTTAATTCCCATCAGCAGTATTTGTTTTCTATTTAAAATAAAAGCCACTTTTTATTTATTTATTATATATATGAATACTTTTCATTTTTTAAGGTGGGAGGGGGTATCTTTAAAAATTTTTAATGTCATCTAATCCTCCACTCCCTTGCACAGAGTTTAAAATCATGAATTTTTTTTTCTTTTTTGACCATTGGCTTCTTAGTAATGACAATAAGTATCCGCGTAAACTTTTCCTTACCCACAAAACTTAAAACATTTAAAATATTTTTCTCTTTTCTTGTTTCTTTCAAATGTTAAGTTGTGTTAAATGTTAAATAAATAAATGACTTACCCTTCTCCCAAATAAAAAAATAAATTAATAAATAAAATATAAAAATAATTTCAAAATTTTTAGATTATTATACTGTATTTGTTATTCATTAGAATCGTTGATGTTAATTCTCTCCCATCCCTCCGGCAAATAGAGAATAATTAATAGCTGGTATTAATACAAAAAAAATTCTTTTTTTCAGCTTTTGTAGTCTTAAACCCTGTAAAAAATAAGGGAACACATTTTCTTATTTCATTGTAAGTTTCACACCTTTGTTTAAAATAAGCTATCTAAATCTGCAAAAATATGTTACCAATTTACCTTTATAAATGTGTGAAATTTAAATAGCAAGATTATTTTCCTTTATAATAATAATAATAATAATAATAAAAATACTCCGCATTCATAATGCTTATTCTTTAGCTATTATTTTTTCCGTCATTACTCGGCGAATTTAGATAAAACATTAATTACTTTATCAAAGTCAATATTTTTAATAAATATTTCTTTATTAAACTGGGCTAACGACTAATTATTGCCAAATGATAATTTAAAATACTTTTATTGCTTAAAAAATATATAAGTTTCACATTTTTTCTTTAATCGTTTAAACAAACAAATCTTAAAACCCCTTTTTATGAAATTTTCATTATACTAATATTTACAATAAACAGTATAGTGCAATACAAAATTTTAGTTTTATTTAACCTTTTGCTCTTCTTTGTGGAGAGTAACTTGCCATTTTTTAAAAATCTCTGCTACTAGGTGTGCGAAGTGTTAATGCAACAATAGCTTGGCTTTTTTTTTTCACCCATCAGTAACCCCCCCCCCGCCCCCCCCCCCCCAAAAAAAAAAAAAAAAAAAAAAAAAAAGACAGAGAGAGAGAATTTGGTTCAAAATTCAAGAGAGTGTTCTTAAAGAAATTGTTATTCTTGTTCTAGGGATTGTTTTCCTTTTTTTTTTTTTTTATCTATATAATATTTTACATGTTTTCTTATGTTTTGAATAATTTAAAGTTTTTTTTTATTATTTTATGCCAGAATCCTCCCAGATTACGATTATCTTACGATTATTTATTACCAGCTGATTCGATTAAACAATAATGAACTTTGTTTTCACAAAAAAAAAAAAAAAAAAAAAAAAAAAAAAGGAATGATTTTATTATATAGTCAATCGTATAAACTGCGTGCTTATGTACTTTTTTTGTATCACGACAGACAATTTTTGTATAAGAAATCAGGATTGCAATTCACTTCTTATTTAATCAAAAATATAGAATATGTCACTAAGCCGAAGTCTTATTTTTATTCCACGTTTTAAAGCCTTATAAAAGAACAATTTTTAATCTTTTATCATCAATAACTTGAAATGGAAATAAATCTTCGCTTATCTTAAATGCACAAATTCTGCGGATTTCAATATTCAAAATTATTGAAAGAAAATTTAAAGATTGTACGCATTCTAAATGTCCCGTACTATACGCAACAACTGTCGTGACGTTGTTAATAATAATGTAGCTCTTGTAAAGATAATTTAAACAAACCTACTTTATTATACATGAACTATAATAACTCGAGAAGTACTAAAAATTTCTTTGGCTTACATCCAGGCAACACTGAGCTAGTTACTCCATACTTTGGACTCAAGAAAAAAAAAGTAGCTTGAATATTTTATTCATCTTTTAATTATACCTTTAATAGTTTCAATTCAAGAATAACATTTTCAATAATCAATTTTTCCTATGTTTTCCATATATTATTCAAGTTATTAAAAAATGACTCATAATTTTTTCATTCAAGAAATTCCTTATATTTGTATAATTTTTTTTCCTTTCTATTATAAGGAATTTTTTGAATGAAAAAAATAATATGTCATGTTTTTAATAGCTTGAAAGTTGTTTTGTCCTTTGAACTGTAAAGGACAAAATATAAGTATAAAATACAGGCATTACAAAAGGCAGTTATTTCTGTCGATAAAAATTATCTAAAAAAATATTCATCAGTTAAATGCAGCATTTAATGTTATTAAACTCAAGAGAGAAAAACAAAGGCCGCGCACTTGAATTTTATGTTTTATTTTTAAATATGCAAATTTTTTATCAGAGTTCTTGGCAAAGTCTTTAGGTAAGCAGTTTGAAGATTGTGAAATCTTTAGTGGATAAAAATAGATTTTTAAATTTAAGAGAAATTTCAAAAGTTTCTAAGATTTTAGATAAAGAGTATAATTCGAGACAAAAAAGATGTAGTTTTGCATCAAAATGGATGCTTTACTAACTCCGCAGTCAAACCTATTCAGACTATCTTCCTTTAATCTCCTCCTAATCTACCCATCTTGAACTTTGGGGAGGAAAATGCAGGAAAAAGTAATTATACCGTGCGGAGCGCAACTATCCCCAAATAAGAAAATCCACCTCCACATTCTTTTCAATGTCAGTTATAGTTAAAAAAAAAAAAAAAGCCGTGGGGTGGCCGTTATTCGGAATTCGTTGTTCGGAGGTTTAGTGTAATGTTATTTCTATGGAAGAGATTCGGTAATACTAAAACATGGCCGGCATTCGGAGGTTACCGTTGTTCGGAGTGACCGTTGTAGGAGGTTTCACTGTAATACATTTACACCTGCTTAGAAGGGAATTTGTTTATAACGCATTTATTTTCTTTCCTATGCGATGTCTTAGAAGATTTTACTGTATAGCATTTTTCAGATTTTTAAGTTTCCAAAACATAATTTTTTTATTAACGATATTAATTATAGCTGAAACATTTACATGCAAATAGAGATTCATTAAAAAAAAAATATCGCAACCTACGGCACTTCTTTAAAAATGAAAAATATAAACATGAAAAAAGAGCTAAAATAAGTATTTTTGGTCAGAACTCCTTTTAAAAACAAATTCGACGTAAAATCCCGTCGGACTCAGGCCGAGATTTTAACTTTTTTCCGGGCCGGGCTCGGACCGAACTTTTAATTTTTATACCGGGTCGGGCCCTTACTGTTTTTTTGTGCGGGCCAGATCGGGCCGAAGTTTTAACTTTTATATCGGGCCGGGCCGAATTTTTCTTACTACAAGTCGGGCCCGAACGTGGAAATTTCGACCCATACAGACTTCTACAAAGTATAACTAAGTTATTAATTAAAATTGTTCAGTCTAACAGTACCATCTAGTTTAAATTATCAAGTAAGTCGGTATTCTGTTTTACACGATTTTTTAAATTCTAAATACGAACCTACGATTCTAAACACGAATTGTTAATTACAACCCTGCACGGTTCGAGTTATGCCCGACCCGAAATCGACAAAATATTTTTTTCGAACCTGCAACTTGATCCTAAGCATGAAATAAAAAAAAAAAATCAATCCTAACTGTAAAACAATTCAGGAAAATAGTCTGCAATCATATCTCTAAAATCAATTTTATATTTCGAAAAATGAATATTCATATACAAGTACATTTTTTTTTATCATTTGAAACAATAATCTGGACTTATCTTTGGTTTGGGTTGATTTTTGACGGCCGATTATCTACTCGAGGGATATTGGCTCGAGGGGGGAGTGCCCTCCGTGGGCGGTCTTTCTAAGGGAACCTAATCCGTATTTATTCATGGAAATCAAGGTTCGAAGAAAACCACGAAAACTCCGAACGATTAGGCCGACAGGTGCGATTGGGTTCGAACTCAGCACCTCCCGTCTACCAGCTTCGAGAGCACAGAACCTCTCGGCCACTGGTGGGGCGGACTTTTCTTTGGAAAAATTTGGCGTTCTCGAATCGACTCCCAGGAAAAAAAAACTCTAATCTGAGATGACCCGAAAATGGAAACACTAGTCAATCGACTAGTCACTTGCCGATCCACAGAAAAATTTTAGAGCCAATGGCCAACACGTACGGGTAGAATCGGGTTAACTGCCTCCATGCAAGATTTTAGTTGTTGCTATATACACATCTTCCCGCAGTTTACAATGAAGTTATGTATGTATATAATTATTTTCTTATTTATACCTTCCATTTCTGTTGTACTATATATTAAATAGAGATTAATATCCATAAAATCAGATTCTACTCACTGTATATTAAAAATTAATGAACAAAGAAGGAGTTTTTAGTTTGATACTAAGTTTGCTTGAATAATTATACAAAACTCTCTTTTTATTTACGCATTCATTTATAAAAAATACTTACCCTTGGCTTTTAATGAGAAGATCGAAGCGAGCAGATGAATTCAAACGTCCTGTCTCCTCTTGAAATCCGTATTTCTTATAGGCGCGTAACGTTGCGGTCAATCGAATAAACATAGAACAAGAGTGCACATGAATGAGTTCTAGACAAAATGTAATAACGTTTTCGGCAACATCCGGTCGTTGTGATGACAACCTTTAACAGACATGTGGTTAAATTCTTAAATTTTCTCGTATCAGACTTTACGCTAATGTCAGACGAACATCTATTTTCACGCTTTTTGTTTCAACACGAAAAAGAAATCCCTATTAGTGAAGATGTTTCTTTTTCATGTTGAAACAAAAAGCGTGCAAATAGACATTCGTCTGACATTAGCCTAAGGAATAAAATTTTAAGTTGAATTAAACTAGTAAAAAATTTACGTAATTTGGGAAAATTCGGAACGTACCACGTAAATCGGAACACCTGGCAACACTGCTCGTAAGTATCAAAACTCAACCCCAAACCCATCCATACACGAAACCGACCCCAACCACAACGAAAAAAGTTATCCTTACTTAATCCGAGACGGGTCGGGTCGGATGTAGGTAAAATCAGGCAATCTGAATCGATACAGGACTCTAATTTGAGACATAATTCTGGGCACTTTTTTGAAAAATCAACTTCAGAGGCTACTTCAGTCAAAGGAAAAGACGCATTCGCTAATGCTAATCCTATGGGAGAAATTTATAAAGATATCTCGGTCGCATTTCAATATTTTTAAACGATTTCTTTTGCATTGAATAGTTGAGATCGATCTGTATGCAGGCCGTTTTTTACTTTTTCGATTTTGATTGCAGATATTTTTTATGAGGATGCTTTTACTTTCGAAACCGGTTCCGAAAATGAAAGTGTCGTAATAAAAAATACCTGTAAAAAAAAATCGAAAAAGTAAACAACGGCCTTTGTACAGATCGATCTCAACTATTCAATGCAAAAGAAATCATTTAAAAATATTGAAATGCGACCGAGATATCTTTATAAATTTCTTCCATGGGATTAGCATTGGCGAACGGGTCTTTTCGTTTGACTCTTAAACAAAAACAACGCGTAAGGATAAAAACTTATCCCGAAACCGAAAAAATTATAGCCAAGCCAATCCGAATTACGAAGAAAAAAAGTCAGCGGCCTGCTATTCCGTGGGTCGCGTTTTCTATAAACTAACAAAAGATCTTTTTTACAAAAAATTAACCTGCACCCGACTCGACACGACTCGGGTCGTGTGCAGGAAAAATCGGGTTACCCGACCCGATGCAGGACTCAACACTCAAGTCAAAAAATTTTCCCCGAAGACGATTAAATTTGACCCGGATGGAGGGGGGGGGGCAGGTGTTTCCGACGGGGGAGGGGGGGGGGGGCATATGCCCCCCGGTCCCTCCTCTGGCGCCGCCCTTGTATATAATCTATCCTATCGTCCTAAGTAACTTTACTAGCAAACTGACAGTAACATGAATGATGATATGCAAAAAATATAATTTACTAAATTATTTGTTAACACGCGAAACAATGTAAAATGCATAAACAAAATCTTGTTTTCAGTATGAATGATCAATGTTTTAGTTTATTTTAAACAGCAACGTCTTGTGATTAAACTCTTTAGACTGTAAGGGAAAATCAGACATGAGCCGACAGCAGTGGCGTAGCTACATATTCATCGCCCTGGAGCAAGCAAAGTATGTGCGCCCTCTTGTCTCTCAAAAAAGTTCTGCGTAATTTTGTTTGGAAGTTACACACACACACACACATATATATATATATATATAATATGTATACATGTAGCTAGCTGACCCGCCCGGCGTTGCCCGGGCCCGTTATAATAACGTAAACTAAAATCAAGTTTGTATGATTTTATATATTCATAAGTAATTCAAATGAACATAGTTTTAGGGGTGGCCCACTGCCTTCGGCTGCGTCTAGTGTGTTCCCGACAAACCTCTTTCAGAACGAAACTTTGGCCTGGGTCCCCGCTACCAAAGGCAGTTTATGCCAGGAGTATTCCGTACGCGACGGAGACAATCGAAAATTGAATGAGTAAACCCCGTAGTAATCGAGCCCATTGAACCCGATATAAGTATGCTAATCCTGGCGGTGGAACTATAATCTTTAAAACAATCGTAAGCTAAGTTGAATGCACCAATTTCCGTTGAAATAGAGCCCATAACAGCCGAGAAAAGAATGCGCCGTTAATGTTCGAAAATGGTGGTAACAGAAGTCTAAGATAAACTTTCACAATGCAGAAAGTAGCTGAATAGTAAGCTAAGCTTAATTATCCATTTACCGTTGAAATCGGACATATTAAACCCGAGAAAAGAATGCACCATTAATGTTCGAAAATGTTAGTAAATGAAGTCTAAGACAAATTTTCATAATACAGAGTTGAATCGTAATCTAGGTTGAATTAACCAATTCCCGTTGAAATCGGCCCCCTATAATTCGAGGAAAGAATGCACCCCGAAGCAGTGGAAGGTGCTTGTTGCACCCACCCCCTGTAAATTTAACGAATTACCTTTAACATTAACGTGATATTTATTTTACAAAGGAAATCCCATCCCTCTAAAGTTAACCACTTACCTTTAACAGTAGCGCGAATTTTAATTCACGGCTGTAGTGAGTAAAAATAAGTTGATGCCGTAAAAGAAGATTAATATTCGAAAAAGGTGGTAGCTGGAGTAAAAGAAATTTAGCGGTTTCTAAACTAGCCAGAGGACCCTAGAACTATGCTAAAGAAAATTGCAAGACTATCGGATCATTTTTAATGAAACTGCACCAAGGACCCTAAGAAGGCGATTAATATTCAAAATTGGTGGTAGCTGAAGTGTGAGTAATTTTTTTTTGTTATTCATGTAGTAGCTGGGGGACCTAAGAAATAGTTAGGGAAAAAATCCTAGTGAATCGGACCATTTTTATAGGGGACCAAAAGGAGCTTATTGATAGTTGAGAGCAAGGCCTAAGATGAAAACACGATAAAAGGTCCTTGTACTTAGCGCTTTAGATTTCCAATTAGTCGAAATTAAGTATAGGGTATAAGTATTAATCATAAGAAAAATTTTTCAAAGAAATGCTTAAAAAAAGAGCTCTAGAATCCCAATAAAAATATGAAGGTGTTGGCTCGGGGAGAGAAGTCCAAGACTCAATTTTGAAGTTATGCAATGAGAATGTAACAGAATTAGTGGGTGAAAAATGTATGGCATACAAAAAGTTACCCTAGGGGGGCCAGTGTCTGAACTGAAATGTAGAAACGAAAAAAAAGCCAAATGGAAAAAGAGCCCTGAAAACGAAGGACGGATTAAAAGGGGCGATTTATTAACAATTTAGGGCGCAAAAACTTCAAGTGGCCTTGTACCAAGCCCTAGGGGTACAGGGTCTCAACTGGAATGTAGCTGGGCAAGGGCCCCAAGAAGGCAATTAATTTTAAAATTTGGTAGTAGCTGAAGTCTAAAAAATTTTTATGTTGTTCGCGTAGTAGCTGGATTTCCTATCATGTTGTTACAAAAAAAAAGTTAGTGAATCAGACCATTTTTAAGGGAGATATAATAGGAGGTCCAAAAGGGGCCAACTGATAGTTGAGAGCAGGGCCCTAAGATGGAAACATGTTAAAAGTTTCTAGTACTTAGCGCTTTAGATCTCAATAAGTCGAAATTAAGCATAGGGTATTTATTATTCATTCGAATAAAATCTTAAAGAAGCGCGAAAAAAATGGGGGAAATTCTTAAAAAAGGGCACTAAGTGCCCAATAAAAATATGAAGGTGCTGGCCCAGGGAGAGGAGTCCAAGTCTAAATTTTAAAGTTATGCATTGAGAGGTTGGCAATATTAGGGTGTGAAAAATGCATGGCTCAGAAAAATTTCAAGGGGTCCAGTGTCTTAACTGGAATGTAGAAACGGAGAATAATTAAATGGGAAAAGAGCCCCAAAACGAAGAAGATCGGATAAAAAGGGGCAAGTTCTGAGCAATTCAGAGCATACAAACTGAAAGGCGCTAAGGGGGCGCCGGTCATAAAAAATTAAAAATCTGAGCTCCAGGTGTATCAGGACCTGTCTTTGGACTGTGCAATATATTTCACTAGCCACCACACACAGAGCGAAACTTCCTTTTATTAGTATAGACTAGCTGACCTACCCGGTGTTGCCCGGGCACGTGATAATATTCTTAAATGAACCTGAAATTTTTACGGTTTTATTTCTTAAGGCTGTTCTTAAATCCTGTGGGGCAATTTTATGACATGCATTTTAGTTAATTTTTGCTCGAGAACTGGCATGTGTTGTTATTCAGAAACTTTTTAATCGAAAGACGTTTTCCGGATTTTTTGTAAACACAACAGATCTTACTGAAAACATTGTCAAAGATGGCATTTTCAACGGAATTTCCCGACGAAAGGAGAAAAAACAGTCAACGAAAGGGAAAAAAAGTCTTGTCCTATATCTTTAACACGATTTTGTCTGAAATACGAGCTCGATGACAGCGTGAAAAATCGGTTAAAAAAAAAAAAAAATACAGTCCTGTTTTAACGTATATACAAAATAGCTGACCGCCGTTCTGATTATCACATTTATAGACAATATTGAAACAGTCCCGTTTTCATATTAAAATGTAATTTTTAACAAAAAAGAATGTTTTAATTACATTTTCTTCGCCGAAAATATTCTTTATAAATACATTTGCACATCAAGCGCAAAAATCAATATAATACACATAAATATAGGGGGAATTACAATCACAGCATTGTACGAATACACGAAGCCTACACATTTCAAACAAATACTTGATAAATGATTTTACAAAAAACTAAATAAAATAAAATACATATATATATATTTAAAGAGAGGCCGCGCTGTTTGGTACTAGACAGGCTGAGAATTCTTGGGGCAGACCATGTCGCTATTGGTCACAAAGAAAATTACAGAACATACACATTAGGTTTTAAAAGATTTAAATGGTCCCCTGTAGCAAAGAAACTTTCAAGAAAAAAAAATCATTTTTTCTGCCTTGCAAAGAGAAATAAAAATCATTAATAAAAAATTATTCAAAGAGGTGATTTTTGTTTTAAAAATTATTAAATGATTTAAGACTTTTCATATGTAATGCGTATAGCAAATTTTAAAACTATTAGCTTCACCTAAGGGAGGGAGCAGCTTTACCTGGTTTAGGGCGCACAGACCTGCAGGTCGGTTGCCAGTCGGGGCAGTCAGCCTTATTTAATCCTAAAATTATGTGATTAAATAAGGTTTAATGCGGAAAAATACTGTTAACAAAAAGTGATGTAATTTTGCATAGGCTATAATCAGGTCCTAAGGAACATTGAATTGGGTACTTAACTTTTTCTCTCTTTTTGAAGCTTATCGATTCTGCATTTGACATTTGTAATATTTTCAAAAACAATACTCACAAAATTTAAATTGCTGCTCCCCCCCCCCCCCTCCCGTCTAAATTTTGTCGCCGGGAGCTGATGTAGAATATGTTTAAATCCAGCTCTTATTATTGTTTTGTAATCTGTATTAATGCATGTTTAGTTTCCACAAAACAAACAAAAAAATCCCCTTCAAAATTTTCGTTTTTTTTTGGATTTCGTCTGTAAAATGGTCAATAATTTTCTTCAAATAGTCAGGCTATTTTTTTCCAAATCGTAAAATAATTATCGTAAATTACTACTGTTACATCGTACATATAGGTTTCTCAGCGGTGAATTCTTTGGCTACCATTATTTCCGCACAGTAATCATCATGATAAATTTCTAAAACATTTTTAATAGAAATGTACCAGAAATATTATTTTTTGGAAATAGTGGTAGCCAGTAAAGTGACCGATGAGAGACCAGTTAAATAAGTTTTGATTACTTTAAGATCTGAAAATCTTCAACGGTCGTCTCCAGAAAAGTTACAGAAAATAATCAGGCATGCTGAAACGCTATTGGAGAAGTTACTTGAGGCTGCAATATGGTATGAATTAAAATTAAAACTTCCTGAATAGAAGTCATATCTTTCAACTGTGTATGAAAACATATTTTAAATCGAAATAGTTGAGATTAAACACAAGGTAAAATATCATAGGAATACGCTGATTGTAACAAGATTCATCTATAATGTCTGATTAATAATGAAAAAAAAAAACAAATATTTTAAGAAATCTTTATTTCGCTTTTTCTAATTTTGCGCCCTTAGGATTCGTGCGCCTGGGGCAGTCTGCTCCAACTGCTCCACGATAGCTACGCCCCTGGCCGACAGCCGAGGTCAGGGGCTGGACGTGAATTCTCCCAGTCTCTTCTATTCGGCTGTCCCCACCTACTTCATTAATGGACTAAGCCGTTACATAGTAAGCTACTCTTCTAAAGAGCCGCTAGTCAGTGTAAAAATGAAGGTTTGAAACATGGTGAATCATTGGAGCTCTATTTGTTAACCCCTTAAGTGCCACAGACGTATATATCCGTCGCGCATAGTCGATGCGTTACGTGCCACTGAAGTATATATACGTTAGTCCAAAATATTGTCCTTTATACTGCGCTGTACCAATAAAACCACGCCCACGGCTTTGGAATTTAAAAAAAAAAAAAAAAAAAAAAAAAAAAAAAAAAAGAAAAAAGACTTTGAAGGTGTTTTTGAAAGACTGACCTATTTCAGAGGAGAAAGGGTAGAAGGAACTACCTTCATAAAGGCTATCGCCAGGGCCGGCCCAAGGCGTGTGCGAAGTGTGCCACCGCACGGGGCGCCAAACAGACGAAAGGGCGCCTATAAGAGCACCGATAGAAATTATTTTATATTCTGCGTTTTTTTTTTCTTTTACGTTTTCTATAGCTGGGCTGGGGCCAGCTCGAGAAAGGATTATTCATTCTGTTTAAAAAGGAATTCAAGCGCGCCGAATTTTCACATGTAGATTTCGGCTTCTGTTCTTTATCTGAATGGAATTACCTTTAAGCTTATGAGAAAAGAAACAGAATCACGAACCCCAGGAACCACCTCATTAAAATATGCTTCCCTTGCGGGATGCTAATTAATTTGGACTTTGACATATTCATGATGAATTCTATTACTTCCGGCTATTTAAGCGCATTATTCTAGAGTCTTCTTATCCCACAAGGAATCTGAGCCCCCCCCCCCACCCCCCCCAGATGACCGGAAAAAAGAAACTGTTAGGAGCTTAATGGGGCAGAAATTTTAAAATAAAAAATAGACGGCTTTGAAAAAGATTTTTTTGAAAAGAAGATGAGCTCACATCCAGAATCATAGCTGCCAACTTTTATGCTTTCTAAAATCTATGCCTCTAAAATTTTACAGAAAATATTTTCTTATTTAATCGTTGAAATCTCACGATTAAAAAAGGCGAAAATGTCTATTAAATTTTAGTAGTAACAAAAAAGCGTAAAAGTTGACAGCTATCCTTCTGGATGTGGGCTCATCTTCTTCTGCATATAGTCAATAGCGTTAGTGTCAGAAATTTTGCCGAAAATAAAAAATGAAAAGTGGGCATGTAACCAAAAATATATAGGTAAATAATTCTTATTAAAATGACCGCAGTATCGAGACAATGCAATTCGGTCGTTCACTAATTATTTTATTAAACTGCTGTAAATTGAATATTTAATAGGTAAAAATGAATCAAACCAAACATTTTTCAAGTAGCTTGATTCATTTATTTATTTCGCTTAAATGAGTAATTTTCATGCAAATGTGAAACATAGTAGAATATTTAAAGTTACAAAGCATGCTCTTAGTATTTCAAAGTTGTCAGTTTTCCCAATTACGAAGGACGTTGTGCCCTAAGCTCAGAGCAGTGGAACAATGGCCTATATGGCAGCCTGGTGCGTGAGGCAAAGATTCAGATGGAACCCCCCCTATAACATGCTTTTAGCCACAATTTTTACTTATTAAAAAAACGATTTTGGGGTTTGGTGGGAGGTGGGTATTTTAGAGTTGAGAGCCTGGGCCCTCTTTTGCCCTTGCGATAATCAGGCTCTGATCGGAACTAGTGTTTCTTTCAGGCACATATCGTGGAAGGTAGTGCTTCTGCGGCGTAAGACCCCCTCCCCCCCCCCCTACTTGGGAAAATTTTCGAGCAACGGTATAATTCTTTTAGTGTTTAATTATTCCAATATTTATCATCTTAAACGGAGGGTAAGGGAGCGGTCGTAGCTCAGTTGACGGAAAGAGATTAACACTAGAAAGACGGGAAATTTTACTCAAGTTTTATAAAAATATTTAACACCAGAAATTTATTTAAAAGTGTTTAACTTATTTTATTAATTCATTTTTTCTTTAAGTCTTTTAAGCTTATTTTATAAAGAAATTTCTGGTTCGAACCGTGATATTAAAAATTAATTTGGTACAGGCCTAAATGGTCCCTTGCCGTCATTCTATAGTGTTAAACTATTTCTATTTTTGCTACAGGCAGACACACATTTGTTCCAAAATCTTCCCACTTCAGGGATTTCGTTCACCTGGCGCCCATGCCATATTCTTTGAATTTATGTATTGCCCCAGTTTTCCGAATTGTGGTCGGAAAAAAATACTGAGCGGAAAGCCAGTAAAAAATATCATAAAAATATATAATTGCGTTATAATGATGCACTGTTTCATTCATCATTAAAGATTATTTATTAATGGAATATAGTATTTGGCCCATTACACAATAAATATTTCGCAATACTGAGATTAAAATCACTGAAATTTTAAGCAAATATTGTTAATTTAAAAATAAAAGTTGCTGGAAAAAAAAGACTTTTTTTGGAATCAGATTATGTATTATATTTGATACTGAGTCAAAGGTTGTCTAAACCGAAAATGAATTCTATTAAATATTAGAGAGATTCTTCATTATTTTGTGAAATAATTTGCACCTTAAGTACTGGAAGAACGAAATCTGCTTAGGTGTTAGGTTTTGTTTTTTTTTTTGGATAATATTGTTCTAAGCCTTTTTATTATATATACCCAAGCGCAATTTTTCTCCGAGTGATTTATTATTTAAAATGAAGCTAAAAACGTAAATTTTACCTCCCCCCTCTTTTTTAAATAATCTACGATGACGATTTTTTTTTTCAAAAGGGCTTTTCCTCCCCCCCCCCCTCCCTACCACCAGCGTCCATGACATGCACTTTATTATTTGTAAATCTTCTAAACAGAAGTTGGTAGTAATATCATTTTATCTTGATTTCTCATTAACAGGAGCAAAGAGCTCGATGAATAAATCAACATAAGCTTGACAATGCAGAATTGTGAAACTGGAGCCTATTTAAATAAATAAATATATATCTGTATATAAATTTTATTTTTTAATCGTCTTGAAAAAATCTTTCATTTTATACATTTATCGTTAAATAGCTTTTTTTCCTGTTAGTGCCCGATATGCTTATTTTTTTATGACGTCCTACACCTATGATTTTATAATGTCACTTTCTTTATCCAATTTCAGTGCGGCACTAAAACGTAAATTCGGAATACTTAAAGATTTCCTTTGGGATGGTTTGTTTAATTCTAGTGTGGGCACCAGTAGAACAAAATCCAGGAAACTTTTTTTTTTTTTTTTGGGGGGGGGGGGGGGGACAGTTTTTGTTAATCGTATTCTTTATTATTATAAATACAACTCTTATCCTCAATCATAGTTTTTTCTTAGTGTTTAATTAATTTAGGTTACTTAAAAAATTTAATTTTAGTAAGTTTTTTTTTTTTTTTTTTTTTGGTAAATATCATCACAGAGATTGAGAACCATTCAAAAAATGAGAAGAAAGAATAAGAATGTTTCCGGAATTAGCTGAAGAGAAAACTGGGTTTTCCATTCTTTCGAAAGTTTTCACCATGAAAAGTGAGCCATTTACGAAAATCGATTTTTAATATGAAATTAATTCGTACTTTTTATTTACTACATAACGAGACAAGATTACAGTTTGCATCTTTCATGGTTGCTATTTACTAGTAGCTCTGCTTCTTTATTTTCTATATTCCAAACAACATTCTTCTAAAAAAGTTTTTTATTTTAATTAATTAACTATTATTGTTATTTTCGTCCAATACCACGTGCTGTGGCCTTATGTTTTACTTTTGTATCGTAGGGTTACACATTAAGACTGATAATTACTGTAAAATTGAAATTTCCCTGATTTTGCAATTTACCAAATACAAACTCAAAGATGAGTTTAAATTTAAAATCTTATCTGTTTTTGAAACACTTTAAATGTCTATCTTAAATAATTAGTAGTAGTATGTGTAAAAAGTGCGAATAAAAAAAAAATTAAGATAATAAGTCACGCAATTTTTCTTGTGTGTGTGTGTGTGGGGGGGGGGGGGGGGGGCGCCGCGATGGCTGCTCGCACGGGTGCCAAAATGTCCTTGGGCCGGCCCTGGCTATCGCACTGAGCTAGTGACGTGAAAATACAAGCGAATTTTCTTCCATATTTGACAAGGTTCCGCCCTTTTTGTACACCACTATTATTTTAGAGAAAATATTGTTTGGTTTGCCGTTCACTTTTCGCCTTTCTATCGCATTGCTATTTTCATGTCACTACCTCAGTCTCATAGCTTTAGCCGTGCAGTTTCTCGAATTTTCTATAATTTCGTAGGAGTATGTACGATACTGATGATAGTGAGTTGGATGACGACTTTCCGTCATCTTCTGGATCAGAGAAGTCAGAATATGATATGTCAGATGAAGAGGATTCAGATAACGACTATTCTATGAAAGATGCCAGAAACTGGGTACGATTGAATATAAAAAATTTACCTATGCCACCTTCACGGTTTCCATTTTCGGAACAACCAGGAATAAATAAAAATGTAACAGATGTTACGAACCCACTTTTATTTTTTGAATTATTTTTTGTTCAGAAGCCGGTGCTTCATACTGTTACAGAAACTAACCGTTTTGCAGACCAATATACCGTAATTTCGGGTGTATAGCCCGCAGATCAAACAATTCAGTTTGGACACAGAAATTTTATTCAGTATTTGAAGACGAATATTTACCGAGGTCTAAAAAGTTACATTTTATTTTAAAAAGTTTCTGGGTCGACACGCGATTGTTTGATCCGCGGGCTATACACCGGAAATTACGGTAACAACCAGCATCCTGGAAAAGAGAAATCAAGGACGAAGTTGTGGCGTCCAACAACTTTAGAAGAAATATATGTTTTTTTAGGTATACTTATTCTGCAAGGAATACTTGTAAAACCTCACGTTGCGCTTTACTGGTCTAAAAACAAATTGATCGAAACTCCAATTTTTGGGAAATTTCTGCACTTTTCTGATAACAGTACTTTTGATAAAAATTCACATCCAAATCCAAAACTAAGTAAAATATGGCCTGTTTTTTCTGACATGATGAAGAAATTTTCAAGTGTCTATACACCTGAAAGGGACCTGAGCATTGATGAGAGCTTGATGCTTTTCAAAGGCAGGCTATCATGGGTACAATACATACCAATGAAAAGAGCTCGCTTTGGAGTAAAACTCTTTGTACTTGCTGAAGCAGAGACAGGATATATTCACAATACGATCGTGTACACAGGGCAGAGTACAATCTTTGATAAAAAGTATGAGAACTATGGAGTGGCAACAAAAGCAGTGATGACGCTTATTGAATCTTTTTTGGGAAAAGGTTATTGTGTAATTGCGGACAATTTTTATCTCTCACCAGAATTAGCAGACCTTCTTATCCAAAATTCAACTGACGTATATGGAACTCTTCGTCCTAATCGACGTGATTTGCGGGAAAATTTCAACAAACTTACTTTGAAGAAAGGCGAAATAGCCGCTTTCCAAAGAGGCAAAATTACCGTGTTGAGATGGCGTGACAAAAAAGATGTTTCGCTTCTTAGTTCTATCCATACAGCAAATTGCTCTGAAACTGAAAAAAAATGTCATGAAGCCAGCTATTGTTATAGATTATAACTTGAAGATGGGTGGAGTTTATAGAGCGGATGAAGCATTTGTTATTCAACAACACGAAAAAGACAGAAGAGGTATTATTTAACAATATTTCGCCATCTATTAGATATGGCTATTTGGAATGCCTTCACATTACAAAAGAAACAACTCCGTAACGTTGATAATTACAACTTCCTCATGAATTTGGTGGAACGTATATTTGAGAAATTTCATATTACTCCCCCACAACCTGCCAAACGACAGAAATTAGAAAGGGGCTGTCCTTTACGACTTTCTGCTAGACATTTTCCGGACTTAGTAACATCAACGTCTTCAAAGAAAAATGCATCGAGAAGATGTGCGGTTTGTTCAAAGAAAAAAACTCGCCGTGAATCCCACTATCAATGCACTGAATGTGATGTTGGTTTATGTGTCCAACCATGTTTCAGGATATATCACACGGCCACTAAGTTCTAACATCTTTTTTATCATATTGTTACACTATAAATTTACATTTTCGGTATAATTTTTGTATTTTCGTTTCTTATTATATTTTCATGGAAGTACTCAATGTTTATATTAAAAGCTAGTCTCTTATTTCCCCCAATTCACCGCATAACTACGTGCACCTGTTTGGAAAACGATCGTGTACACAGGGCAGAGTACAATCTTTGATAAAAAGTATGAGAACTATGGAGTGGCAACAAAAGCAGTGATGACGCTTATTGAATCTTTTTTGGGAAAAGGTTATTGTGTAATTGCGGACAATTTTTATCTCTCACCAGAATTAGCAGACCTTCTTATCCAAAATTCAACTGACGTATATGGAACTCTTCGTCCTAATCGACGTGATTTGCGGGAAAATTTCAACAAACTTACTTTGAAGAAAGGCGAAATAGCCGCTTTCCAAAGAGGCAAAATTACCGTGTTGAGATGGCGTGACAAAAAAGATGTTTCGCTTCTTAGTTCTATCCATACAGCAAATTGCTCTGAAACTGAAAAAAAATGTCATGAAGCCAGCTATTGTTATAGATTATAACTTGAAGATGGGTGGAGTTTATAGAGCGGATGAAGCATTTGTTATTCAACAACACGAAAAAGACAGAAGAGGTATTATTTAACAATATTTCGCCATCTATTAGATATGGCTATTTGGAATGCCTTCACATTACAAAAGAAACAACTCCGTAACGTTGATAATTACAACTTCCTCATGAATTTGGTGGAACGTATATTTGAGAAATTTCATATTACTCCCCCACAACCTGCCAAACGACAGAAATTAGAAAGTGGCTGTCCTTTACGACTTTCTGCTAGACATTTTCCGGACTTAGTAACATCAACGTCTTCAAAGAAAAATGCATCGAGAAGATGTGCGGTTTGTTCAAAGAAAAAAACTCGCCGTGAATCCCACTATCAATGCACTGAATGTGATGTTGGTTTATGTGTCCAACCATGTTTCAGGATATATCACACGGCCACTAAGTTCTAACATCTTTTTTATCATATTGTTACACTATAAATTTACATTTTCGGTATAATTTTTGTATTTTCGTTTCTTATTATATTTTCATGGAAGTACTCAATGTTTATATTAAAAGCTAGTCTCTTATTTCCCCCAATTCACCGCATAACTACGTGCACCTGTTTGGAAAACTGTGGCACGGGGAATGAATCTCGTAAGCTTTTCTCGGCAGGTAAGAGATTACAATAACTACTAATTGTTTAATATTTTACTTATGACAGTAATTTTTGCTCGTGTTGCAGATGTGCAGTACAAGAAAAAAGTTGACGTTATACGAAAAACACATCTCTGATTTTATCATTATTTTTGCAGTGCAATAAACCTTCCATTAATTCACATATCATTTTTTTTTGAAGAAAAAAAAAATCAAATAATGCATAAAGACATGCCATAAAGAATCCGACTAAAATGAACGCAAGAAAAACTTTTTTCGTATAATGAAACGAATAGAACCAATATTGTTACCAACAAATTGTTGGTTCTAAAGCGTACTTATTTATCGGAAGAGAATCAATAAATCATATTCGAAAAATATGAATTATTTACCTAGATGAATTTTTACATAAAAAGTTTTTTTTTTTTCGGAAATATGGTTTTGTTCACGTAAAACTCACTCCTGACTCTTTTGTTCGAGATATATACAATAGTTTCCTATCGGTAGCTTAAGGGCACAGCTTTCAGTTATTAGTGAATCCACAAAAATTAAAAATTGAATGGAACATCTTTTATCTCTCAGTGATTATTTACAGAGTTCGCACGCTCTTAAGCCACGCCCCATTTTGTAAGGCCAAGTTCTAACTGTGGCAGTGTGGGGGGGGGGGGGGGAGTGAATTTCGTAAGTTTTTCTCGCACGTAAGGGGTTAATGTTAGTTTGCTATTCGACATTGACATAATAGTCAAGCAATAGCAAACTTTCATGAAGAAGTAATCAACTACAGGATATGATATAGATTTTCTTTTGTTATACTAGGGGGCTCGGCCCCCTACGAGCTACGCTCGCCAACCCCCGTCCAGACACCGCAGGCTCTAAATGCACGCTAATTTGATCGGCTTTAAAAAGATTTCGAAAGATTGAATTATAATTTAAAAAACAGTGGCGATCTCCCTATAAACGAATTTCAATTCATTTCTCTTTGATTGGGGAATTTTAACGCCAAATCCGCTGCGGTACTACTTGATTATCCCGACGACCCATTTCGCCAAATTATATAAATCGCCAAACCATTCGCCAAATTATACAAAATGACATAATTTTTATTTTAAATAACGAAAGAACAAATAAATTCGTACAACATTAATAAAAATACAAATAAAACGTCGAAATAAAAATAACTTGATGACGTAGACACGTGTAACAACATTTCAAAATAAGCTAATATAAAAGGAATTAAGTAAACAGAGTCTTTGTCTCCTGGTATTTTTTAACAAAGCGAAAAGAAAGTTCTTTTAAATGAGATATTTTAAATTAATCGTTTTTAATCTGACGTAATTTTTACCAAGCTATTCTTTCTCTTTTAAATAGTCGCGTGAAAGTACTTTTGTTAGCAATGAAATATTATTTGCGGTTTCCTAACAAAAATAGTTGAAAATATCCTCTCAAAATATTAAATAAATGTCTAGCGCAATTTCTAAATTTAAACTTTTTTGCAATATTATATTGTGTTCATTTTATGTAATAACTATAATGTGACGTAAATATGACATAATTTCTCCTAAGACTTCTAACGCATGTTAATGAATTTATTATTTTACAACATCCTTTCTCTTTTAAAATTCACGTGTGTACTTTTTATGACGTAATTTTTAATAAGTTCCTGCTTTTTATACATAATTATTTAATTCTAATTTGAAAGTTTTTTTCCTGTTTATAATAGTCACGTGTAAATAAATTTTTAATTTGAAGCAAACATTATTGCTTGCGCTTTTTATACAGTTGGCAACAGTTTAAATTAGTACAATTTTCTGAAATCTGTAAAAAATATCTCTAGAAATGCAGAAAATTTGAATTTAAAATAGAAATAAAACCTGAAAAAATGAGTCAAAATAAAAAAATTAATGCAATCTGCACTCCGGCAAATTCTAACGCATAAAATGATCTAAAAATGATTACACTGCCATGTATAGTTTTTGCTGCTATAAAACTTTTTTAGTGGAACGATTTTGTCCAACTTTAGCATTCAATATCTCTTAAAATAATTCTTCGATTTGAAAACTGTCTGCATCAGCGTGTTTATCAAACATTTCTGTATAAAACCACTGATTTTCATATTTTTGTATGCATTATTTTTCTCAATATTAACGAAGAAAGACCTCCGGTCACAAAAAATTCAAAACCGGCGGCGGCGGCGGCGGTGACAACGGTAGTTACTTTTTTTTAGAATAGAGAGAATCTATTAAAATATATTTCTTTTTTTCCGGTGTGAAACATTAATTAATCGTCTACTGTAGCAGTTTGCACTACAAATAATAATTGCGTAGGTTAGCTGATTTAAAATACCATATTTTCCAAATGGTAATTTATCCTGTAAAATATTTTAAAGTGATACAAAAAACTGTTATTTATGTTCACAAAACAAATATAACCTAACGTACTTAATTTATCAAAATAAAAAAATACCGAAAAAAGATGCACTCATTATTTTGAAAATACAAGTGTCATCGCGGAATACTATTTCATAGTAAATTTTGTGTTGCTTCATAGAATATAACCGTTATGCTGCTGTTTTTTTATGTAATCCTAAAATATTATTGCGGTCGCACTAAGGACATGAGAACAATAGGAAGCTGATTTCATTTGATAACAACAATATAAATTATTTTTCTTATGGAAAATATTTATTTAAAATTGTCAGCATACATATAGACATTTTTCTACACTGTTCAGAAGTGAATGCGTATCCGTCCGAAATGAAGAGGACAAAAGTAATGAGTAACAGCACTGCGGTAACTCTATTTTGCTCCTGCTTCAAAACATCTTTTTGACTTTCCTACCGATCTTCGTTGCAATCTATTGATAAGAAACCGATAAAAATTGTCAGCGCCTATCGTAATCGACGGCGCCCCGTATCACCCTTATTGTGGCTCTGATGAGTATGTTTCGTTTATTTCTTGTGTATTACTGTATATTATTTCACTTTGTATTTTTATGGATAAAGAAAATGCTTCAACACTTTTCTCAGATACATCAAAAAAAAAAAAAAAAAAAAAAACATTTTTTTAAGCCTTTTGAAACTAAAAATTCTGAAACAGAGTAGCTCCGCCTTGAACTCGATTACGTTAATAAATATACTTGTAAGAATGTAGAGGTATTTAGACTACATATTTTAATTTTGCTGTATTCATTCTGGTAGTTTTCATTTTTTTTTTTCAAATATTTTTTTATTTGAAAAATCAGTTTTATCTCAACAAAAATTGAAAAGCCAAAAACACACGTTTAAAAAAAGAGGGGATAAAAGCACGTTTTTGCGCGATCGGCAAGAGAACTACCGTTAAGTGTCTCGTGAAAAAAAAACTTTCGTACGTTCAATCGAAGAAGATTGTCAAAATGAATAAAAAACGACTAAACGAAATGATACATTTTTGCATATACATTTGTAAATATTTATAGGTGGCATCCACCACGTTAATTCGACATTCATAGATATTATACGGGCATACATGAAGAAATTTTTTTTTCTTGGCTCCATTTTTCAAATATTGTATTGAAATAAATCTAAATACATATCATATATCGGTGTAAAAAGAGTTACTTCTATTCTCTGCACAAAAAAGTTCAACGTAATATTTTTTTAAATTGTAAAATGAGTAATTAAAATCAAGGTAGCAGATCTGCTATCACGGGCATTAGTGATCATGAGCCCATGGTCACATTTTTGCTACCATATAATTTTCAAAGGAAATTTGTTCTTCTTAGTATTAGCTTTGTATTTAAGATACTTGTTTTACTTTTAAATCACATGCTCATGCTATTAAATAAATCCGAAATAAATTACTTGGAATTTATAATTTCGATATACCGTATTTTCCGGTGTATAGCCCGCGGATCAAACAATCGTGTTTTGACCCAGAAATTTTTTTAAATAAAATGTAACGTTTTAGATCACGGTAAGTATTGGTCTTCAAATACTGAATAAAATTTCTGGGTCTAAACTGAATTGTTTGAGCTGCGGGCTATACACCGCAAATTACGGTACATTAAAATGAAATTATTTTTGTTTCTATATTTTTAAATAAAATATTGAAATTCCTTTTTAATAAATAAATAGAGAAAATTATGAAGTAAATCCAGAATTAATATTTTGAACTTTATATTTCTAAGTACAAATACAAGCATGAATTCTATGTTTAAGAAATTCTAAGTATAAAACGTTTTTTATTGAGCAGTATCGCTCAAGTATGTTATATTTAGTACGTTTGTATTATGTGGTACTATTACACTAGCTGATCCCGCGTAGATTACAATCGCTGTAGTTTACTGTCTTTTTAACTAATTGTTGTGTGTTAAATTTTATTGTGGATTTTGAATTTTTGGAAACAAAAATAGTAAATCTTATAAGAAATGGATGTTATCTTGTTTTTTATTTTATTTTATTAATTAAAAATGAACTATAATTTATTTAGAATCCGGATTGCATTTTTAATAGATTTCTAATAGATTTGCAATATTTGAATAGACAGATATGTAAAATTGCACGACTCTGTTTTCGAAATTGTGTACATTTTTAGAAAGTACTTTATTGTATCGGTCGTGGTCAGCGCTAAATTGCACAACGCTCCGGAATAAATGAATAAACTGAAGGCTTCTCCCACAGTAGAGATCCTATATTAGAGAGAGATTGGACATTGACCGAATGCCCGCCATTTCCGTTACAAAATAGATAGAACGCCGTTCAACGCAATGCATTTTTATCAGCGTCTAACACTTTTTTCTATTAAAATTATGAAAATTTTCCTTTTGTATGCCTTCAAAGAGTCGTTCGGAAGATAAATATAAGGACATTTTTATTTTAATGAGTAAGAATTCTCAGAAAATGCAATTTTTTTTTTTTTTTTTTTTTTTTTTTTTTTTTTTTTTTTACGCTACGCAGCAGTGGCAAGTTATCGGATTTTGATTTATTTATAGAATTTGTTTTTCATAATTTTTATTTTTGTTTTTTTAACAGCCGTGCTATTTAATTTTTTTCTAAACTTTCATTTAATATTTTGATAACAATACTCTTTCTACACTATATATTTAACAAACTTCTGTATTAAAAAAATTATCAAAGAGAAGTAGCAGTACGTAGAAACTTATAAAATATTTTCAGTGCGCATATTAAATTACCTTTGAATCACATACATACTTAAATATGAGTGGTATATGTTATGTTCAAATTTTATTGTCTCTGAAATTATCAATGAGAAGATGGTGAAAATTATAATAATGTTGTTTTAAAACATAGAGATAGTTGTTAGAGATAGTTTTACAAAAAATGAATTCTATAGATGTTAGAGATAGTTAAAAAAAAATGAATTCTATAGTTCGTTTTCTATCTGATAATCATTAAAAATTATTTTCTCAAATATTGCGAAATTAAAATAAAGTTCTTACATGCCCAATCTTTCTCAGCCCGCTATTTTAATCAGTAAAAGAAAAAAAAAAAAAAAAAAGAGTAAAAAATGCATTTTCTGAGAATTCTTAAACATTAAAATGGAAATGTGCTTATGTTTATGTTCTGAAAGACTCTTTGAAGGCATATGAAATGAAACTTTCATAATTTTAATAAAATAAAATGTGTTAGACGCTGATGAAAATACATTGCGTTGTACGGCGTTCCATCGACCTTGTAACGGTTGGTTGGTTGATTTTTGACGGCCGATTATCTACTCTAGGGATATAGGCCCGAGCGGGGAGTGCCCTCCGTGGGGGTCTTTCTAAGGGAACCTAACCCGTATTTCCGCATGGAAATCCATGGCTCGAAGAAAACCACGAAAACTCCGTACGATTAGGCCGACGGGCGCGATTTGTTTCGAACCCAGCACCTCCCGTCTACCAGCTTCGAGAGCAGAACCTCTCAGCCACTGGTGAGGCCTACCTCATAACGGAAATGGCGGACATTTTGTCAATGTTCAATCTCTCTCTAATGTAGGATCTCTATCCCACAGTAGAAACGAGCACCATCTAATGGCTAATCCTCTAAAAATAAGATCCTAGACTAGCGGCTCGATCGAAGAGTGGCTCACAATGTAACCGCTTAGTTCATAAATATAGTAGGTGGGAACAGAGGAATAGAAGAGATCGTACGGGGAGTATTCACACTGACCTCAGCCAGGGCTTTCTTGATATTATATTAAGATAGCCTTGCCTCAGCTCCGGTCTGATTTCCCCTTATACAGTCGAAAGAGCGTTGAACACAGAACGTTGATGTTTAATAAAATAAATTAAAGCATTAATTTTTCATACTGAAAATATGATTTTGTTTGATGCATTTTACATTGTTTCGCCTGTTATTAACATATAATTTAGCAATATCCCTTTAGTAAATTTTATTTTTTGCATATCCTCATTTACGTTACTTTCAGTTTGCTAGTAAATTTACTTACGACAATAGGACACATTATACAGAAAATTTTTCAATAGTTTTGCGTAGAAAGGTTTTTTAACCTTCTTTAATTTGGTCATTTATCATTTTCATACTGATATTAAAATAACAAATATTATAATAAAAAAATAAAGTTTTTATTTTATTATTATTAGATACTTTTTATATTATTACAAAGTATAAAATAGTGGCTCTTTATTATTATATTATTCTTTATTTAATAGATTTCTTTATTAATTTAATTCTAAAGAAAAAATTGAGTTTAAGACTTATAATTTTCTCTTTCACTGCACAAATGTCCTTAACAATTCAGTCAGAAATTTATTTAAAAATATTATAGGCAAACATTTCCTCAAATCACACCACTATTTTTTTCCAAAAATCTTTTTTAATTATCCGAATTTGTATAAAAAATGATTAAACTTATCTTGCCCTGTACGCGGACGACACGGTAATGTACGCCTCTGCACAACACTCATTCACATTATACAAAATTCTCCAAAAACACATAGATAAATTCCTTAACTGGTGTAACCTGTGGCGTGTTAAGCTCAACGAGCAGAAAACAGCTGCTGTCTATTTCTCTAGAAAACTAACATTTCCCAATCGCATTACTATCAATAACACTACTATTCCTTGGACTAATGACACCAAGTATCTGGGGGTTACTCTTGATAGAAGACTTACCTGGAAAAAGCATTTTATTAATATCCGAGGCAAAGTTGCTGGTATCTCCCAGGCCCTCTCTCCTCTTCTCAAAAGCAATACTCTTTCTATTCATAATAATGTAATCTTATATAATGCATGTATTAGATCAATCTTAACTTATGCTTGTCCGATCTAGGGATTCGCTTGCAAAACCAGTATGGAGTATCTTTACGGTGCTCATAACAAAAACTTACGCTATATCCGTAATGGTCACCATTTTCTTCGTAATACCACTATCCGCAGGGATTTGAAAACCACTTCCTTAAAACAGCGCATTAATAAACTTGCTAAAAATTTTTATAAATCTGTATACAACCTCCCTAACCAAATTATAGCGGAACTACCCGACTACGAGGTTTCCGACCCCACTAACAGAAAGCGCCCTAAATACTCGCCTTTGCTTAACGATGAAGACTGAGTTTCCCTCACCTTCTGCTATACTTAACCTTTCTGTTTGTTCTGTCCTGCCTATAGTATAAAAAAAAAAAAATGTTTTTCTGCTAGTTCTTTAGCATTATATATTTTTAAACTAATGTATGGTCTCTGAAAAGAGTCTTTTTTTTTATGGGGCACTCCCCGGTATCTTTTTCGTCTTTTCCTTCTTTTTTTGGAACTAATGGAATTTTCTTTCTTTTTTAATTATTTTTTTTCTTTTCTTTGTTTTTTTTTCTTTTTCACATATGTTATACTAGTACTTATGTACTTTGTTCTTTTTTGTTAGTCTTTTCTTTTTCTTAAAAGTAAATTTAACTTTTGTGGCTACCAGCCACGTCTAAACATTATTTTTTTAAGGCTCCCTAATGCCCTTGCAACACAATCACCTATCCACTGGATGTAAAGTTGCAACGCAACTAGGTAATCCATTCAGCTGCTCACATTGTTCCATTGTTCCAAAATGATTAAATATTTCTGTTATATATTTAGCATATATTTAATCTTTTTTTTTTCTTTTTCTTGTAGTGATATTTTGCATCTTAAAAATTTGTTTTCATAACTTGCTTTATCATTATAAACATTAGGAATGTATTAGCGATTTTCTTATTAGATGTGTTCTTATTAGATGAGGTATTTTCCTTAAAAAATAAAAATAATACTGACCCCCCCCCCTTTTTCTTTTTCTTTTTTTTTTTTTTTTTTTTTTTTTACGTATTCCCTCCTTTTGGATATTTTTATTGGTAGTAGCAGATTTTTGTGAGCAAAGTTTGTTGAAAACTGGGCTTATTTCTTTTTAATGAAATGGTTATTTATCATTTAAATTTTATGTAATATTACCATTATTTTAATTTATCTTTTGAATGTCCACACTAAGCATATTTTGCATGTTTTTGGGGTGAGAATTTGCGGCATTTCCAATTATTTTATTTTTATTCTACCTAAATCCAACCTCTCTCCCAGGATACATTTAAAAAAATATATTTAAAATGTTTTAAAATTTCCATTTTTGTTAATTTATTATTTAAAAAAAATCATTAATCGATATCTTAATCCTCCCTGTCCCCAACTTTTCCCATAGCAAAAGATATTTCTAAGATAAGAACTTGTAGTGTTTGCTTTATATATACAGTCGAGTCTCTATATAACGAAATCCACTGTTCCAGTAAAAAATTTGTTATATAGAGAAATTCGTTATATAGGGAATGAGTAAAAATTCCTATTTAATGTGTAAATTTTGTACAAAAATTACTTTTGAGGTGTTTAATTAAGAATTTGAAATGTTTAACTATAAATATTAATCTAATATTGTATTTCTGAATTATTTAAACAGTTTCAAAAAAGAGAACACACATTTATTTGAAAGCATAATAAAAATCACATAAGGAAAACTTGCATTAATTTTAGACGAAGAAATCTGTAATTTTTCGCTGTTTTGATTTCAAAATTGTTACACTCTCGAAAAAATGTTCACACTTTAGCAAGGAATGAAAAATTTGTATCGGGAACATTTTCCTCCATTTGAATTCTCTTTCACCTTAAACTTCAATTACCTCTCTGATCCCGCTCTTATATGTGTAACAATCCAATTGACACTGTTTTAAGAAGTATGTTGGAAGGTGTGTGGGAGGGGGGGGAGGGGGAGATGAATTCGTTGGGCATAAAATCAAGGAGATTCAAGGTAGAAAAGTAAGATAAAAAAACTCAGCACTAACCAGTGACGGAAAATTGATTCCATGTGATTTGGAAGACTTCTTAAAACAATAAATAAAGAACATTTTATGAAAAAATCCGTTATATGGAAATAGATATTTCGCTATATGGAGACTGTTTTTAATGAGATCATGGGAAAAACGGACCGTTCCTACTAAAAATTCGTTATATAGAGAAATTCGATGTATGGAGTTTCGTTATAGAGAGACTCGACAGTATTTAACACTAGAACTACCAACACCGTCATTTTGATGGTTTTCAAATTTCATACTTAACTAGCTGACACGCCCGGCGTTGCCGGGGCCCATAATAATATTTTAAAATGAATCTGAAATTTTTATCGCAGGTCCGTACAGAGGGGGGGGGGGTGGAGACGGTGCAAATTACCTGGGCCCGATTCTTATTCAATTCCAATGTTGTGTAAAGTCAAAGGTTAAGTTTTTTAATTTTTATATGTTTCATACTTTAAACTTTTTTATTCCAAATTAACTGATGAATTTAATTAAAATGTAATTACATTTTCAATAATTTATTTTTTTATTTAAAATCTTTATATGAAAAAGCAATCACAAATACAACATAAAGTGTAATACTGAAAAAAAAAAAAAATTGTAAGCAAGTATTACTATATAGATTTTTTTTAAAAGTACCATCCAGCAAATTTATTTTCTAATAGAGTAAAGTCTGTTTATAACGGAATTCGGCAATAAACGAAAAAAAAAGTTCCAGCTCCCCCCCCCCCCCCCTAAAGAAAAAAAAATGCTATTATGCTTTGTTCAATTTAAATAACCTTCATAAAACGTAATTTATCACTGGTCGTTTTCGTTTCCGTCTAAGCAGGTTTTATTGTATCTTATTTATGTGTGTGTGTGTAGGGGGCGGGATAATATTCTTAAATGAACCTGAAATTCGTATCCAGGTCCGTACAGTCAAAACTACCTGTCCGTACAAAATTACTTTTTACGTCATGACAACATTTTGTAAAATTCTTGCTGCTGTTTAATTCGCATTTCAATACAGCGCTTTGCAGAAATTGCACGTTTCACCCACGGTTATGCATGCCCCGGAACGCTTTCAGTAATTTTGATTTCAGAAGCACCGCGTGCATTAAGCCTATTATTAAGCCTATTTTGCCAATTGCTTAACGGCGTTCTCTATTTGGAGGTCGAATCTATTTCGATCCGACTCGAATTCGGCTTCTTTTTCACTTTCAAGCATTCACCGAGATTTTTTATGGGCATTTCAAATGATATTTTGAAGCTACATAATTGCAGCGAAAGATATCGCACCGAAACCGCGAAACGTAAACAAACCCGATCGCCATAAATCCTGCCAAGGACTCTTACACAATAGCCAATCAGATGCGACTCTCGGGCGTTGCCATTAAACAATAACAAATAATCGCGATTTCTGTGCCACGTACGTTAGCGTAATATATATATAGATATTTTGATATAATTTTTGCATTATTCTAGAATTTTATGATTCGACTTTTAATGAAATATAAGAATAGTTAAATATTCCTATTCAATTTCCACTCACCCACTTTAATGTCCATAATCAGTATGACCTATACCTATTTACACCAAGACCAGTCAAAATGACGACTTTGGCCTCGCATCATCTTTTCAAAACAAAAATCTTTGATATACCGTTTGACAACATTTGCAAGAGAAATATACTACAAAATTTATTTTCTTAAAATAGTGGTGCAAATAGAATAGAAAAATAGTCGAATGTGCAGCCCTGCTTTAGCAGTTTCAAAGTTGTATGATCCAAAGTGTTCGGCAGTCGTTATAACGGGATCTATTTTGCTCCGATTACGATTCAGTTTAGAACTGAACGGTCTGACTGGTAAATGTAATCAGGACGCAATCATTATCAGTTTTACTTCTAACGTGATAAACTGCTTGGTGAAAAGTGTAATCTGTGCAAAGTGTAATCTGTAAAAAATCCAATCTTGGAAAATAGTATTGTAGGAAGGCTAATTGCTTTCCATTAAGTCATGCACAGCTTGATTTCCGACAACCTATGTCACTTACTAATAGAGGAACTCTACAATCCGTCGGAATATCAGTATACGTGGCTTATACTAGAAGGCGTGGCTTATCAAATGTGCTATACTATAAATGCAAATAGAAACTGTTTTTCTTTGTTTTTTTTTTATTAATAATTAATGAATTATAATATTAAATGTTGTTTTTGTTAAATTATATTCTTTTGTTTACATTAACTAAGTTAAAAGTTACAATAAAAGATCAAAAATCTGTGAATTTGACGGGTGCGGTAAAACTTATATATTTAACATCGGTAGTTCTAGCGATATAAGTTAGTAAAAAAAGTTAGTAGATTAAAAACTCTTTAATGTTTTAAAATTTCCCTCCCCATTTTTCTTAATTTAAATAAAAATGAATAATCATTCATCCCCCCTCCCCCGCGCCCCTCAACTCTTTACGTATCAGAAATATTTCAAAGTGCAAAAAGGGAAGAGCAAAGGGCATTTTCTTCATCTTTTTTTTAAACTTGACTTTTCACTCTCCTTTTCGTTATCACTTTTATTAAAATACTAAATAGTGCCCGTCAAGATTTGACGGTAAATAACGTGAATGCTTCGTTAGAAAAATTCTTAAATTTTTAATTAGTTGCTTTTAAATTAATTATTTAAATCGTGACAAAATTCTATATTGCCTAAATGATTCCTCATTCTTTAAGGCGATAAAGGGTGCTGTCAGTCTAACCTATTCAATGAAGTCAAGGAATTTTAAGCTTATAATCTACAACCAATTACGCTCGCTTTTTATCAGAAATGTACATAAAAATGCTGGGTAAAGCATTTATTTTTACTTATTACGGCTTTATTTATTTATTTTTTTTTTGAAAAAATAACAATATTTATTCTTATTTATTTATTTATTTTAAACTGCACAACCATTAAAAGTTACCATGAATTTTATTCTTACCAATCTTATTCTCTAAAACCTAAATTTGAAACTTTATGCAGCTAACGATTTATGATATATACTTTTTATTACTTGAATTTTATTTTACATTTTTATTTATTTTTTAAATATTAAACCACGGCTATTAAGGTAATTCCTTTTATAATTGTTATATGAATATTTTTCTTTCTTTCCGTTTTATTTTTTATTTTTTACAGAAAAGAATGGCAATCTTTTCTTTCTGACACACACACACACACACATATATATATTCTTGATAATGGTCAGAAAATATAACAAAAATTGTAGATCAACTCAATTTATTTAATTGATAATTACATGCAAAATATTTTAAATAAGAAAATATTATTTAAAAAAATATATTGTTGTGTATTAAATTTTATTTAATTATAAAGCATTCAAATAATAATAATAACAAAATAAAAACCATATAATTTCTCCTGCTATCAAAACATGTCATTATTGAAGAGAATTATCGCCAAAAATATTGCAGAAATCATTTTGCTGGGCGTTGGGCTCGAACCCACTTCCTCTACAAAAATTCAGAGCTTTAAACTGCTGCTTTTGAACGCTGTGATAACAGGAACTTGCTCAACTTCCACTAAATTGAAGGGGTTCGAAGAAGAGTTGACGCATGCGCAAATGTGTCAATTTGGTTCTTACTGATCTTACAGAATTGCCTTTACGTTTTAATATATATGATAGTGATATTTTTCTTTTTAAATATTAGTATTAAAAAAAAAATAAATTAAAAAAAATTAAATAATACAATTTTTTGTACTATTTCATCCTACTATATTTGTTTAGAAATGTAATTACTAACAGGATGTTTATTTGAATTTTACGAGTAGTTACACTAATGCAATAATTAAAAAAAGCGACGCATAACATCACCAATGTAGGATAATCAAATAAATATAAACTCGTATGAACACATATTCGTTCAATAACCTCAAATGTAAAATTTGACCAGAATAACATGCGGAAGATGCCATACAATTCAGATCATACCCGAGGTCAAGAAGGCCAGATTTTTAAAACGAAATATAGTACAATTGCCTCCGAAAAAATACTACGCTACAAAGTAGAGATCCTACATTAGAAGTTGACTTTAGCGCCATCTACCGGAGTTAATTAGTATTATAAAAATATTGGTTATATTAAAAAAATACGTTATTCGTAATCATGGAACTATTAACAAAGAGGAACTGACATATCCTTAACCCCTTAACCTACAATTTACGTCTCAGCAGCTCCACGGTTTGGCAAATCCATAGCTACCACTAAAATTTAATAGAGATTTTTGTCTTGTTTAATCATGTTGTGTCAACGATTAAATAAAACTATATTTACTGTGAAATTATAGTGGTAAGAAGAATTTACATTTGGCTCGATCATCGTACGCGGGCTATGCCCGTCATTGTAGGTTAAGGGGTTAAAATAGTGAAGCTTCAACTGTAACCGCTATGGCAGGAGTTGTTTACCGCCGGTAGAAACTTCCACCAGTAGATTTATTTAAAAATTTTCAATTTTTTTAAACGCTTTACTGCTACAAAATTACCTGTGTGAAGTTGGCACCCCTCATTGTGAATTTAAATATGAAAATTACACAGGAGTTTTGCCCAAGTTTTGCCCAGTTTTGCCCAGTTTTGCCCACCCACTAATTAATTTTGCCCACCCTTCGTAACGCTGTAAATCAAACTTTATTTTTTGACCCACTTTGAAAAAGCTAGCACCCCTCAATTTGAAATTTAACAAAACAATTGTACAATTATTTTGCCCAAGTTTTGCCCAGTTTTGCCCACCCATTAATTAATTTTGCCCACCTTTTATAACGCCGTAAATCAAAAAAATCTTTGTTGACCACGTGTGAAGCTGGCAACCCCCATTACGAATTAAAATATGAAATCCACACAAAAGTTTTGCCCGAGTTTTGCCCAGTTTTGCCCACCCATTAATTAATTTTGCCCACCTATTATAACGCCGTAAATCAAAAAAATCTTTGTTGACCACGTGTGAAGCTGGCACACCCCATTACGAATTGAAATATGAAAACCACACTAAAGTTTTGCCCAAGTTTTGCCCAGTTTTGCCCACCCATTAATTAATTTTGCCCACCTTTTATAACGCCATAAATCAAATTTTATTTTTTGACCCATTTTTTAAACTAGCACCCCTCATTAGGAAATTTACAAAAAAAATTATACTATTATTTTGCCCAGGTTTTGCCCAGTTTTGCCCACCCGTTAATTAATTTTGCCCACCTTTTATAACGCCGTAAATCAAAAAAATCTTTGTTGACCACGTGTGAAGCTGGCACCCCCCATTACGAATTGAAATATGAAAACCACACTAAAGTTTTGCAGAAGTTTTGCCCAGTTTTGCCCACCCATTAATTAATTTTGCCCACCTTTTATAACGCCGTAAATCAAAAAAATCTTTGTTGACCACGTGTGAAGCTGGCACCCCCCATTACGAATTAAAATATAAAATCCACACAAAAGTTTTGCCCGAGTTTTGCCCAGTTTTGCCCACCCATTAATTAATTTTGCCCACCTTTTATAAAGCCGTAAATCAAGAAAATCTTCGTTGACCACGTGTGAAGCTGGCATCCCCCATTACGAATTAAAATATGAAAACCACACTAAAGTTTTGCCCAAGTTTTGCCCAGTTTTGCCCACCCATTAATTAATTTTGCCCACCTTTTATAACGCCGTAAATCAAAAAAATCTTTGTTGAACACGTGTGAAGCTGGCACCCCCCATTACGAATTAAAATATGAAATCCACACAAAAGTTTTGCCCGAGTTTTGCCCACTTTTGCCCACCCATTAATTAATTTTTCCCACCTTTTATAAAGCCGTAAATCAAGAAAATCTTCGTTGACCACGTGTGAAGCTGGCACCCCCCATTACGAATTAAAATATGAAATCCACACAAAAGTTTTGCCCGAGTTTTGCCCAGTTTTGCCCACCCATTAATTAATTTTGCCCACCTTTTATAAAGCCGTAAATCAAGAAAATCTTCGTTGACCACGTGTGAAGCTGGCACTCCCCATTACGAATTAAAATATGAAATCCACACAAAAGTTTTGCCCGAGTTTTGCCCAGTTCTGCCCACCCATTAATTAATTTTGCCCACCTTTTATAACGCCGTAAATCAAAAAAATCTTTGTTGACCACGTGTGAAGCTGGCACCCCCCATTACGAATTGAAATATGAAAACCACACTAAAGTTTTGCCAGAGTTTTGCCCAGTTTTGCCCACCCATTAATTAATTTTGCCCACCTTTTATAACGCCGTAAATCAAAAAAATCTTTGTTGACCACGTGTGAAGCTGGCACCCCCCATTACGAATTAAAATATGAAAACCACACTAAAGTTTTGCCCAAGTTTTGCCCAGTTTTGCCCACCCATTAATTAATTTTGCCCACCTTTTATAACGCCGTAAATCAAAAAAATCTTTGTTGACCACGTGTGAAGCTGGCACCCCCCATTACGAATTAAAATATGAAATCCACACAAAAGTTTTGCCCGAGTTTTGCCCAGTTTTTCCCACCTTTTATAAAGCCGTAAATCAAGAAAATCTTCGTTGACCACGTGTGAAGCTGGCACCCCCCAGTACGAATTGAAATATGAAAACCACACTAAAGTTTTGATCAAGTTTTGCCGAGTTTTGCCCACCCATTAATTAATTTTGCCCACCTTTTATAACGCCGTAAATCAAAAAAAAAAATTCGTTGACCACGTGTGAAGCTGGCACCCCCCCATTACGAATTAAAATATGAAATCCACACAAAAGTTTTGCCCGAGTTTTGCCCAGTTTTGCCCACCCATTAATTAATTTTGCCCACCTTTTATAAAGCCGCAAATCAAGAAAATCTTCGTTGACCACGTGTGAAGCTGGCACCTCCCATTACGAATTAAAATATGAAAACCACACTAAAGTTTTGCCCAAGTTTTGCCGAGTTTTGCCCACCCATTAATTAATTTTGCCCACCTTTTATAACGCCGTAAATCAAGAAAATCTTCGTTGACCACGTGTGAAGCTGGCACCCCCCATTACGAATTGAAATATGAAAACCACACTAAAGTTTTGCCCAAGTTTTGCCGAGTTTTGCCCACCCATTAATTAATTTTGCCCACCTTTTATAACGCCGTAAATCAAAAAAAAATTCGTTGACCACGTGTGAAGCTGGCACCCCCCATTACGAATTAAAATATGAAAACCGCACAAAAGTTTTGCCCAAGTTTTGTCCACTTTTGCCCACCCATTAATTAATTTTGTCCACCTTTTATAACGCCGTAATTCAAAAAAATCTTCGTTGACCACGTGTGAAGCTGGCACCCCCCATTACGAATTAAAATATGAAATCCACACAAAAGTTTTGCCCGAGTTTTGCCCAGTTTTGCCCACCTTTTATAAAGCCGTAAATCAAGAAAATCTTCGTTGACCACGCTTGAAGCTGGCACCCCCCATTACGAATTGAAATATGAAAACCACACTAAAGTTTTGCCCAAGTTTTGCCGAGTTTTGCCCACCCATTAATTAATTTTGCCCACCTTTTATAACGCCGTAAATCAAGAAAATCTTCGTTGACCACGTGTGAAGCTGGCACCCCCCATTACGAATTGAAATATGAAAACCACACTAAAGTTTTGCCCAAGTTTTGCCGAGTTTTGCCCACCCATTAATTAATTTTGCCCACCTTTTATAACGCCGTAAATCAAAAAAAAATTCGTTGACCACGTGTGAAGCTGGCACCCCCCATTACGAATTAAAATATGAAAACCACACAAAAGTTTTGCCCAAGTTTTGCCCAGTTTTGCCCACCCATTAATTAATTTTGTCCACCTTTTATAACGCTGTAAATCAAAAAAATCTTCGTTGACCATTTGTGAAGTTCTCACCCCCCCCCCCCCATTACGAATTAAAATATGAAAACCGCACTAAAGTTTTGCCCAAGTTTTGTCCAGTTTTGCCCACCCATTAATTAATTTTGTCCACCTTTTATAACGCCGTAATTCAAAAAAATCTTCGTTGACCACGTGTGAAGTGGCACCCCCCATTACGAATTAAAATATGAAACTACACAAAAGTTGTCCTATGTTTTGCCCAGTTTTGCCCACCCATTAATTAATTTTTCCGACCTTTTGTAAAACCGTAAATCAAAAAAATCTTCGTTGACCATTTGTGAAGTTGTCACCCCCCCATTACGATTTAAAATATGAAAACCGCACTAAAGTTTTGCCGGAGTTTTGACCAGTTTCGCCCACCCATTAATTAATTTTGCCCACCTTTTATAACGATGTAAATCAAACTTTATTTTTTGACCCATTATTTTTTGACCCATTTTTTGACCCAAAGTAGCACCCCTCATTAGGAAATTTACAAAAACAATTGTACTATTATTTTGCCCAAGTTTTGCCCAGTTTTGCCCACCCATTAATTAATTTTGCCCACATTTATAACGCCGTAAATCAAAAAAATCTTCGTTGACCGCGTGTGAAGCATGCACCCCCCATTACGAATTAAAATATGAAAACCGCACAAAAGTTTTGCCCAAGTTTTGTCCAGTTTTGCCCACCCATTAATTAATTTTGTCCACCTTTTATAACGCCGTAATTCAAAAAAATCTTCGTTGACCACGTGTGAAGTGGCACCCCCCATTACGAATTAAAATATGAAACTACACAAAAGTTGTCCTATGTTTTGCCCAGTTTTGCCCACCCATTAATTAATTTTTCCGACCTTTTGTAAAACCGTAAATCAAAAATGTCTTCGTTGACCACATGTGAAGCTGGCACCCCCCCCCCCCCCATTACGAATTAAAATATGAAAACAGGATGTTGCAACCTCGTCCTGAAGCAATCTATCCTGAGTATTCATAAAATTCGTTACAACCGATGTCACATAAACGAATGTATGAGCGATTCGCACCAGTGGCGTGGCGTAAAAATTTTCGGTGGTCATCGCAATTATTTAAGTTTGTGGTGAAAATATATTAACTCTAAAATTCAATGGTTGAATCTCTCTATTCTAAAAAAAAGTAACTACCGCTGTCACCGCCGCCGCCGCCGGTTTTGAATTTTTTGTGACCGGAGGTCTTTCTTCGTTAATATTAAGAAAAATAATGCATACAAAAATATGAAAATCGGTGGTTTTATACAGAAATAAACACGCTGATGCAGACAGTTTTCAAATCGAAGAATTATTTTAAGAGATATTTAATGCTAAAGTTGGACAAAATCGTTCCACTAAAAAAGTTTTATAGCAGCAAAAACTATACATGGCAGTGTAATCATTTTTAGATCATTTTATGCGTTAGAATTTGCCGGAGTGCAGATTGCATTAGTTTTTTTATTTTGACTCATTTTTTCAGGTTTTATTTCTATTTTAAATTGAAATTTTCAGCATTTCTAGAGATATTTTTTACAGATTTCAGAAAATTGTACTAATTTAAACTGTTGCCAACTGTATAAAAAGCGCAAGCAATAATGCTTGCTTTAAATTAAAATTTATTTACACGTGACTATTATAAACAGGAAAAAAACTTTCAAATTAGAATTAAATAATTACGTATAAAAAGCAGGAACTTATTAAAAATTACGTCATAAAAAGTATACACGTGAATTTTAAAAGAGAAAGGATATTGTAAAATAATAAATTCATTAACATGCGTTAGAAGTCTTAGGAGAAATTACGTCATATTTACGTCACATTATAGTTATTACATAAAATGAACACAAAATAATATTACAAAAAATTTAAATTTAGAAATTGCGCTAGACATTTATTTAATATTTTGAGAGGATCTTTTCAACTATTTTTGTTAGGAAAGCGCAAATAATATTTAATTTCTAACTAAAGTATTTTTACTTGAATATTTAAAAGAGAAAGAATAGCTTGGTAAAAATTACGTCAGATTAAAAAGTCCCATTTAAAAGAACTTTCTTTTCGCTTTGTTAAAAAATACCAGGAGAGAAAGACTCTGTTTACTTGATTCCTTTTATATTAGCTTATTTTGAAATGTTGTTACACTTGTCTACGTCATCAAGTTATTTTTATTTCGACGTTTTATTTGTATTTTTATTAATGTTGTACAAATTTATTTCTTCTTTCGTTATTTAAAATAAAAATTATGTCAATTTGTATAATTTGGCGATTGGTTTGGCGATTTATATAATTTGGCGAAATGGGTCGACGAGATAATCAAGTAGTACCGCAGCGGATTTGGCGTTAAAATTCCCCAATCAAAGAGAAATGAATAGAAATTCGTTTATAGGGAGATCGCGACTGTTTTTTAAATTATAATTCAATCTTTCGAAATCTTTTTAAAGCCGATCAAATTAGCGTGCATTTAGAGCCTGCAGTGTCTGGACGGGGGTTGGCGAGCGTAGCTCGTAGGGGGCCGAGCCCCCTAGTGTTCAAAAAAGAAACTTTAAATCTTACCTTCACTTATACATGAACTCCAAATGTTCTGCTAAAACTGGATCGTAGAGTTTTAAAAGCTTATTAAGAGTTTTAAAGTATTGCTTGGTCATCGCCGCATCCAGCGATGACCGGACGCCACGCCACTGATTCACACCTATTAAAACACACACAAAAAAAATAGTGAAATCGGTTGAGTCGATATATTGGAATCTCTACCTTAAAGAATCTCTGGATATATTGGAGTATATTGGAATCTCTGCCTTAAGGCTGGAAGGCTTAAAGAGGCTTAAAGACCGCAAACGCTGCAAAGAATATTTTAAAAAAATCACAATATGTAAAACGCTAATATTGTTTAAAATCATTTTATAAATTAAGTAACATTTTAAAAATAGAAATTTTCTATTTTTTCATTCAAATTCTTTTTTATAATTTAAATAAATAGTTATTTAGTTATTTAAGCTATGAGGTATTCTCTACGGCTTTTGCCGGCATGACCTCAAATGATCATAAAATGGCGTTATTTCCTTGGAACAACCTTCTTCCACGAGGAAAAAAGTCAGAACCTTAAATAAATATTAAAAATTAAACTTTCCATTTTTTGAAACTTTCTCCCATTTCGATTCAAATTCACACTTACATAACTGAAGAGAAACGACGCACCACTGAGCTACTGCGAACTCAGTTCGAAACACTTTAGAATAACATTTTAAACAGCTTGCTTTAGTTCTAAAAATTCACCAAAAGTTAGCGAGTGGAAATTAAAAACGAAACACTAATTGCGCAAAGAGGCATTGCTGTCAAATCATCACAGCCAATCATGCTACAGAGCCTGTTTGGGAAATATCCGCCCCATCAATTTGACTGAATGCTCTATTTGCCTTTCGAGACTGTGTTTAAGAAATATACGAAGTAACGATAAAGAACCCACCAAATAGATTTCTAGCATTTAGTAGGATACCGCGATACGAGAGTTGCAGCATATCGAATATAAAATTTGATTAGTTAGACGATTCTGGACAAAGCGAATGCCCAAGCTTAGCGAGTGTCACATTATAACCAAGCTTATGCTTGTTAACTTATCTCGAAACTCGTCTAGGTGAGCATCGCCATGTTCTGGAATACAAAATGCCTAGGTTTGCTATAGTTTGGACAAACGCAAGCCGAGAAAATCTAGACAGAAAATGCCTAGGTTTGCCATAGTTTGGACAAACACCCCTGTCAAAGCACAGTCTAAGCCCAACCAACGCCAACTATAGACAATGCCGACGAGCTCGATTTCGACCCCACGGCAGGTCGGCCATCAGCGGATGATTCGTTCGACCCTATTCTTGTGGCTTTTATGTCACAAGAATAGGGTTCAATGAATGATAAGCAAATGACTGATCTGCCGTGATGTCGAATTCCAGCTCGTCGGCACTGCCGCAACCAAAGACTTTTAAGATACATAGACCGGCAAACTGTCAGTTTAACTGAGGATTTTTGATCACAGCTCTTGTACGGCAGCATATATGTTTTATATTTTAATTTACCTAAGAAAATGCTTTTATTAGCGTAATTTTTTATTTCGTATCATTAAGTATTAGTCTACCCTATTTCATTTAGGCCTTAAAAAAAAAAAAAAAAAAAAAAAAAAAAAAAAAAAAAAAACTTTATTAATAATAATTTTTTTGTCTTTTTCGTATAGCAAGTAAGTATTTCAATAAACGTCCTCCAAGGATAAAAATATAGTGTTACTTTCGTTAATATGCATTTTTTTAATTGCCTTTTTACATAACATTTAGTTTTAACGTAGATTTCTTTACAAGTAATTTAAAATTTTCTAAATTACTATATTATGTAACAGTTGTTACCTTTAATCTACACTTCCCTACCAGTTACTTTTGTAACTCAAACTTAAAAAAAGGTAGAATTATAATCTTTAACAATCTGTTTCCATATTAATTTCGCCTTTATTTCGGTTTATAAGGCATAAAAATTAGATACTCTTTTTCAAACATACCATCCATAAAATTATTAATAAATCGCCTTATTTAACTTTATTTCTGAAAATTCAATATTTATAACGCATATTTAGATATAAAAAATAGCGTCATGTAAAACATATGCCATAAAATTCATATATATTGATGAAAATTATTTTTAAAGCTCATTCTAGCCATAGCACTTAATGGTAAATAACTCACAGCTGACGTACAAACCTTGCGGTTGAGGTGTTTCAATTTACTTCAGATGGCTGCCATAATTTCGCATGCTTTTGAATGGGAATGGAGGATATTCCATCTCCGTTTTGATCACGTGGTCAAGGTAAAAACTTCTAGCGTAAAGAACGGAAGGCTCCGTAGACGTGTAATGTAAATCCCCGCTAGCCAATGAAACAGTGCATGAGGCCAAGCAGTAATATCTTTCCTTCTTATCAGTTAGAAGTTCCTTGGGTAAATTACCGGTATCACGTGACTTTTTTCAGCCTCGAACGCATATTTGGAATATCCTCCATTGTCGGTCTATGTATCTTAAAGGTCTTTGGCCACAATCAACGACATATAAGTCCAATTAATGACGTTTAAAACGTCCCACGGAGTGGGTCAACTTTACTCGGTGATTGGTACAAAGCGCTACGCCCATCGTTTGGTGCCAATCGCCATGTAAAGATGATACACTCCATATAATGTCTTAAAAGTCATAATATGGTCTTTTTTGACGTTGGTCATAGTCTGAGCAACATATGCCGCCAATTTCATATCGAGGCACGCTACGCGAAACTAGAATTTCATTTAGGAACACCAGCAAATCCTGCAAAACATTTGGAAGTATTTAAAAATTGTATGAACAGTGCAAAAAAAACTCTAATTCCATAAAAACGTTGGACAACGCTGAGACAATCTTTTGAAACGCATGGCAAAACTCTCGGAGCATTAGTAAAAATTGAACAAAATATGGCCAAAAACCAGTAAGCTCCATACATAACAAGAGTTCTCAGTTGGCGGTCATACGTTTGCAAGGCAAATGAAGAATAAAAGGCAAAGGTAAAATATAGTCCGCGTTACCAGTGTTAGATACTAGTGTTGACATTTACTATTATTCTAATGTATGTCTCTCTAATTAAGCAATACTTATCTAATTAAAAAATGATTCTTAAATCATGCAAAGAAACGAAACAAACAGTACTTTTTGCCTGGAATGCAAACCTGGACCGCTAGAAATCATCTTGGGAAATAGGAAGACAGATTTCCTGTTATATATGGAGCTCAGTGGGAGAAAACTAGGTAAATCCGGACGAAAATCTAGACACAGACAGGACGGCCGAAAGTAAAGGAAAATTGGGAAAACTAGGAAAAACTTTGCTTTGGAAAAAACAAGAGTAAAATGAAAGAATACTAAAACAAATGAAGTCGGTTAAAAACAGGCAATGCTATAAGAACGCTGGACAAAACAGGATACATTTTTTCAGTTGGAGAAAGCTGTAGAAAAGTCCCGTAACACTAGTAATATGGTTAGTTTAATTCGTATTTGGATGTGAAAATGCCCAAAGTGGTAAATAGAGCTATTTTTTTAATTTACAGCATTATGAAAAGAGGGCAAAATTAAATAATAGGTGGCAAAATAACCTCTCAATTGTGCTTTTTTTCCTACTGTGGGGTGCTAGTTTAAATAATGGGTCAAAAAATAAATTTTATTTACAACGTTATGAAATCTTGACAAATTAAATAATAGGTGGGCAAGACTGGGAAAAATTTAAACAAAACTTTTGTGTGGCTTTTACATTTTAATTCGTAATGGGGGGTGCGAAATGCACACGTTATCAACAAAGATTTTTTCAATTTACAGAGTTGGAAAAGGTGGGCAAAATTAAATAATGAGTGGGTAAAACTTGGGCATAACTTTTGTGTGTTTTTCATATTTTAATTTGAAATGGGGTGTGCCAACTTCACACTTGATCAACAAAGAATTTTTTGAGTTACAGCATTATAAAAGGTGGACAAAATTAAATAATGTGTGGGCAAAACTGGGATAAACTTGGGCAAAACTTTTGTGTGGTTTTCATATTTTAATTCGTAATGGGGGGTGCCAGCTTCACACGTGGTCAACATAGATTTTTTTGATTTACGCCGTTATAAAAGGTGGGCAAAATTAATTAATGGATGGGCAAAACTGGGGCAAAACTCTAGTGTGGTTTTCATATTTCAATTCGTAATGGGGGGTGCCAGCTTCACACGTGGTCAACGAATTTTTTTTTGATTTACGGCGTTATAAAAGGTGGGCAAAATTAATTAATGGATGGGCAAAACTGGGGCAAAACTCTAGTGTGGTTTTCATATTTCAATTCGTAATGGGGGGTGCCAGCTTCACACGTGGTCAACGAAGATTGTCTTGATTTACGGCTTTATAAAAGGTGGGCAAAATTAAATAATGAGTGGGTAAAACTTGGGCATAACTTTTGTGTGTTTTTCATATTTTAATTTGAAATGGGGTGTGCCAACTTCACACTTGATCAACAAAGAATTTTTTGAGTTACAGCATTATAAAAGGTGGACAAAATTAAATAATGTGTGGGCAAAACTGGGATAAACTTGGGCAAAACTTTTGTGTGGTTTTCATATTTTAATTCGTAATGGGGGGTGCCAGCTTCACACGTGGTCAACATAGATTTTTTTGATTTACGCCGTTATAAAAGGTGGGCAAAATTAATTAATGGATGGGCAAAACTGGGGCAAAACTCTAGTGTGGTTTTCATATTTCAATTCGTAATGGGGGGTGCCAGCTTCACACGTGGTCAACGAAGATTGTCTTGATTTACGGCTTTATAAAAGGTGGGCAAAATTAATTAATGGGTGGGCAAAACTGCGCAAAACTCAGGCAAAACTTTTGTGTGGATTTCATATTTTAATTCGTAATGGGGGAGTGCCAGCTTCACACGTGGTCAACAATTTTTTTTTATTTACGGCGTTATAAAAGGTGGGCAAAATTAATTAATGGGTGGGCAAAACTGGGCAAAACTTGGGCAAAACTTTAGTGTGGTTTTCATATTTCAATTCGTAATGGGGGTGCCAGCTTCACACGTGGTCAACGAAGATTGTCTTGATTTACGGCTTTATAAAAGGTGGGCAAAATTAATTAATGGGTGGGCAAAACTGCGCAAAACTCGGGCAAAACTTTTGTGTGGATTTCATATTTTAATTCGTAATGGGGGAGTGCCAGCTTCACACGTGGTCAACAATTTTTTTTTATTTACGGCGTTATAAAAGTTGGGCAAAATTAATTAATGGGTGGGCAAAACTGGGCAAAACTTGGGCAAAACTTTAGTGTGGTTTTCATATATCAATTCGTAATGGGGGGGGGTGCCAGCTTCACACGTGGTCAACAAAGATTTTTTTGATTTACGGCGTTATAAAAGGTGGGCAAAACTGGGCAAAACTCGGGCAAAACTTTTGTGTGGATTTCATATTTTAATTCGTAATGGGGGGTGCCAGCTTCACACGTGGTCAACATAGATTTTTTTTTGATTTACGGCTTTATAAAAGGTGGGCAAAACTAATTAATGGGTGGGCAAAACTGGGCAAAACTTGGGCAAAACTTTAGTGTGGTTTTCATATTTTAATTCGTAATGGGGGGTGCCAGCTTCACACGTGGTCAACGAAGATTGTCTTGATTTACGGCTTTATAAAAGGTGGACAAAATTAATTAATGGGTGGGCAAAACTGCGCAAAACTCGGGCAAATCTTTTGTGTGGATTTCATATTTTAATTCGTAATGGGGGGTGCCAGCTTCACACGTGGTCAACGAAGATTGTCTTGATTTACGGCGTTATAAAAGGCGGGCAAAATTAATTAATGGGTGGGCAAAACTGGGCAAAACTTGGGCAAAACTTTAGTGTGGTTTCATATTTCAATTCGTAATGGGGGGTGCCAGCTTCACACGTGGTCAACAAAGATTTTTTTGATTTACGGCGTTATAAAAGGTGGGCAAAATTAATTAATGGGTGGGCAAAACTGGGCAAAACTTGGGCAAAACTTTAGTGTGGTTTTCATATTTCAATTCGTAATGGGGGGTGCCAGCTTCACACGTGGTCAACAAAGATTTTTTTGATTTACGGCGTTATAAAAGGTGGGCAAAATTAATGAATGGGTGGGCAAAACTGGGCAAAACTCGGGCAAAACTTTTGTGTGGATTTCATATTTTAATTCGTAATGGGGGGGGGGGCAGCTTCACACGTGGTCAACATAGATGTTTTTTGATTTACGGCGTTATAAAAGGTGGGCAAAACTAATCAATGGGTGGGCAAAACTGGGCAAAACTTGGGCAAAACTTTAGTGTTGTTTTCATATTTCAATTCGTAATGGGGGGTGCCAGCTTCACACGTGGTCAACAAATATTTTTTTGATTTACGGCGTTATAAAAGGTGGGCAAAACTGGGCAAAACCTGGGCAAAATAATAGTACAATTTTTTTTGTAAATTTCCTAATGAGGGGTGCTAGTTTAAAAATGGGTCAAAAAATAAAATTTGATTTACAGCGTTAGAAAAGGTGGGCAAAATTAATTAATGGATGGGCAAAACTGGGCAAAACTTGGGCAAAACTTTAGTGTGGTTTTCATATTTTAATTCGTAATGCGGGGTGCCAGCTTCACACGTGGTCAACGAAGATTTTCTTGATTTGCGGCTTTATAAAAGGTGGGCAAAATTAATTAATGGGTGGGCAAAACTGGGCAAAACTCGGGCAAAACTTTTGTGTGGATTTCATATTTTAATTCGTAATGGGGGTGCCAGCTTCACACGTGGTCAAAATAGATTTTTTAAATTTACGGTGTTATAAAAGGTGGGCAAAATTAATTAATGGGTGGGCAAAACTGGGCAAAACTTGGGCAAAACTTTAGTGTGGTTTTCATATTTCAATTCGTAATGGGGGGTGCCAGCTTCACACGTGGTCAAAATAGATTTTTTTGATATACGGCGTTATAAAAGGTGGGCAAAATTAATTAATGGGTGGGCAAAACTGGGCAAAACTTGGGCAAAACTTTAGTGTGGTTTTCATATTTCAATTCGTAATGGGGGGTGCCAGCTTCACACGTGGTCAACAAAGATTTTTTTGATTTACGGCGGTATAAAAGGTGGGCAAAATTAATTAATGGGTTGGAAAAACTGGGCAAAACTTTAGTGTGGTTTTCATATTTCAATTCGTAATGGGGGGTGCCAGCTTCACACGTGGTCAACAAAGATTTTTTTGATTTACGGCGTTATAAAAGGTGGGCAAAATTAATTAATGGGTGGGCAAAACTGGGCTAAACTCGGGCAAAACTTTTGTGTGGATTTCATATTTTAATTCGTAATGGGAGAGTGCCAGCTTCACACGTGGTCAACATAGATTTTTTTGATTTACGGCGTTATAAAAGGTGGGCAAAACTAATTAATGGGTGGGCAAAACTGGGCAAAACTTGGGCAAAACTTTAGTGTGGTTTTCATATTTCAATTCGTAATGGGGGTGCCAGCTTCACACGTGGTCAACAAAGATTTTTTTGATTTACGGCGTTATAAAAGGTGGGCAAAATTAATTAATGGGTGGGCAAAACTGGGCAAAACTTGGGCAAAACTTTAGTGTGGTTTTCATATTTCAATTCGTAATGGGGGGTGCCAGCTTCACACGTGGTCAACAAAGATTTTTTTGATTTACGGCGTTATAAAAGGTGGGCAAAATTAATGAATGGGTGGGCAAAACTGGGCAAAACTCGGGCAAAACTTTTGTGTGGATTTCATATTTTAATTCGTAATGGGGGGTGCCAGCTTCACACGTGGTCAACATAGATTTTTTTGATTTACGGCGTTATAAAAGGTGGGCAAAACTAATTAATGGGTGGGCAAAACTGGGCAAAACTTGGGCAAAACTTTAGTGTGGTTTTCATATTTCAATTCGTAATGGGGGGTGCCAGCTTCACACGTGGCCAACAAAGATTTTTTTGATTTACGGCGTTATAAAAGGTGGGCAAAATTAATTAATGGGTGGGCAAAACTGGGCAAAACTTGGGCAAAACTTTAGTGTGGTTTTCATATTTCAATTCGTAATGGGGGGTGTCAGCTTCACACGTGGTCAACAAATATTTTTTTGATTTACGGCGTTATAAAAGGTGGGCAAAATTAATTAATGGGTGGGCAAAACTGGGCAAAACCTGGGCAAAATAATAGTACAATTTTTTTTGTAAATTTCCTAATGAGGGGTGCTAGTTTAAAAATGGGTCAAAAAATAAAATTTGATTTACAGCGTTAGAAAAGGTGGGCAAAATTAATTAATGGATGGGCAAAACTGGGCAAACCTTGGGCAAAACTTTAGTGTGGTTTTCATATTTTAATTCGTAATGGGGGGTGCCAGCTTCACACGTGGTCAACAAAGATTTTTTTGATTTACGGCGTTATAAAAGGTGGGCAAAATTAATTAATGGGTGGGCAAAACTGGGCAAAACTCGGGCAAAACTTTTGTGTGGATTTCATATTTTAATTCGTAATGGGGGGTGCCAGCTTCACACGTGGTCAACAAAGATTTTTTTGATTTACGGCGTTATAAAAGGTGGGCAAAATTAATTAATGGGTGGGCAAAACTGGGCAAAACTTGGGCAAAATAATTGTACAATTGTTTTGTTAAATTTCAAATTGAGGGGTGCTAGCTTTTTCAAAGTGGGTCAAAAAATAAAGTTTGATTTACAGCGTTACGAAGGGTGGGCAAAATTAATTAATGGGTGGGCAAAACTGGGCAAAACTTGGGCAAAACTCCTGTGTAGTTTTCATATTTAAATTCACAATGAGGGGTGCCAACTTCACACGTGGTCAACGAAGATTTTCTTGATTTGCGGCTTTATAAAAGGTGGGCAAAATTAATTAATGGGTGGGCAAAACTGGGCAAAACTCGGGCAAAACTTTTGTGTGGATTTCATATTTTAATTCGTAATGGGGGTGCCAGCTTCACACGTGGTCAAAATAGATTTTTTAAATTTACGGTGTTATAAAAGGTGGGCAAAATTAATTAATGGGTGGGCAAAACTGGGCAAAACTTGGGCAAAACTTTAGTGTGGTTTTCATATTTCAATTCGTAATGGGGGGTGCCAGCTTCACACGTGGTCAAAATAGATTTTTTTGATATACGGCGTTATAAAAGGTGGGCAAAATTAATTAATGGGTGGGCAAAACTGGGCAAAACTTTAGTGTGGTTTTCATATTTCAATTCGTAATGGGGGGTGCCAGCTTCACACGTGGTCAACAAAGATTTTTTTGATTTACGGCGGTATAAAAGGTGGGCAAAATTAATTAATGGGTTGGAAAAACTGGGCAAAACTTTAGTGTGGTTTTCATATTTCAATTCGTAATGGGGGGGTGCCAGCTTCACACGTGGTCAACAAAGATTTTTTTGATTTACGGCGTTATAAAAGGTGGGCAAAATTAATTAATGGGTGGGCAAAACTGGGCTAAACTCGGGCAAAACTTTTGTGTGGATTTCATATTTTAATTCGTAATCGGAGAGTGCCAGCTTCACACGTGGTCAACATAGATTTTTTTGATTTACGGCGTTATAAAAGGTGGGCAAAACTAATTAATGGGTGGGCAAAACTGGGCAAAACTTGGGCAAAACTTTAGTGTGGTTTTCATATTTCAATTCGTAATGGGGGTGCCAGCTTCACACGTGGTCAACAAAGATTTTTTTGATTTACGGCGTTATAAAAGGTGGGCAAAATTAATTAATGGGTGGGCAAAACTGGGCAAAACTTGGGCAAAACTTTAGTGTGGTTTTCATATTTCAATTCGTAATGGGGGGTGCCAGCTTCACACGTGGTCAACGAAGATTTTCTTGATTTGCGGCTTTATAAAAGGTGGGCAAAATTAATTAATGGGTGGGCAAAACTGGGCAAAACTCGGGCAAAACTTTTGTGTGGATTTCATATTTTAATTCGTAATGGGGGTGCCAGCTTCACACGTGGTCAAAATAGATTTTTTAAATTTACGGTGTTATAAAAGGTGGGCAAAATTAATTAATGGGTGGGCAAAACTGGGCAAAACTTGGGCAAAACTTTAGTGTGGTTTTCATATTTCAATTCGTAATGGGGGGTGCCAGCTTCACACGTGGTCAAAATAGATTTTTTTGATATACGGCGTTATAAAAGGTGGGCAAAATTAATTAATGGGTGGGCAAAACTGGGCAAAACTTGGGCAAAACTTTAGTGTGGTTTTCATATTTCAATTCGTAATGGGGGGTGCCAGCTTCACACGTGGTCAACAAAGATTTTTTTGATTTACGGCGGTATAAAAGGTGGGCAAAATTAATTAATGGGTTGGAAAAACTGGGCAAAACTTTAGTGTGGTTTTCATATTTCAATTCGTAATGGGGGGTGCCAGCTTCACACGTGATCAACAAAGATTTTTTTGATTTACGGCGTTATAAAAGGTGGGCAAAATTAATTAATGGGTGGGCAAAACTGGGCTAAACTCGGGCAAAACTTTTGTGTGGATTTCATATTTTAATTCGTAATGGGAGAGTGCCAGCTTCACACGTGGTCAACATAGATTTTTTTGATTTACGGCGTTATAAAAGGTGGGCAAAACTAATTAATGGGTGGGCAAAACTGGGCAAAACTTGGGCAAAACTTTAGTGTGGTTTTCATATTTCAATTCGTAATGGGGGTGCCAGCTTCACACGTGGTTAACAAAGATTTTTTTGATTTACGGCGTTATAAAAGGTGGGCAAAATTAATTAATGGGTGGGCAAAACTGGGCAAAACTTGGGCAAAACTTTAGTGTGGTTTTCATATTTCAATTCGTAATGGGGGGTGCCAGCTTCACACGTGGTCAACAAAGATTTTTTTGATTTACGGCGTTATAAAAGGTGGGCAAAATTAATGAATGGGTGGGCAAAACTGGGCAAAACTCGGGCAAAACTTTTGTGTGGATTTCATATTTTAATTCGTAATGGGGGGTGCCAGCTTCACACGTGGTCAACATAGATTTTTTTGATTTACGGCGTTATAAAAGGTGGGCAAAACTAATTAATGGGTGGGCAAAACTGGGCAAAACTTGGGCAAAACTTTAGTGTGGTTTTCATATTTCAATTCGTAATGGGGGGTGCCAGCTTCACACGTGGCCAACAAAGATTTTTTTGATTTACGGCGTTATAAAAGGTGGGCAAAATTAATTAATGGGTGGGCAAAACTGGGCAAAACTTGGGCAAAACTTTAGTGTGGTTTTCATATTTCAATTCGTAATGGGGGGTGTCAGCTTCACACGTGGTCAACAAATATTTTTTTGATTTACGGCGTTATAAAAGGTGGGCAAAATTAATTAATGGGTGGGCAAAACTGGGCAAAACCTGGGCAAAATAATAGTACAATTTTTTTTGTAAATTTCCTAATGAGGGGTGCTAGTTTAAAAATGGGTCAAAAAATAAAATTTGATTTACAGCGTTAGAAAAGGTGGGCAAAATTAATTAATGGATGGGCAAAACTGGGCAAACCTTGGGCAAAACTTTAGTGTGGTTTTCATATTTTAATTCGTAATGGGGGGTGCCAGCTTCACACGTTGTCAACGAAGATTTTCTTGATTTACGGCTTTATTAAAGGTGGGCAAAATTAATTAATGGGTGGGCAAAACTGGGCAAAACTCGGGCAAAACTTTTGTGTGGATTTCATATTTTAATTCGTAATGGGGGGTGCCAGCTTCACACGTGGTCAACAAAGATTTTTTTGATATACGGCGTTATAAAAGGTGGGCAAAATTAATTAATGGGTGGGCAAAACTGGGCAAAACTTGGGCAAAACTTTAGTGTGGTTTTCATGTTTCAATTCGTAATGGGGGGTGCCAGCTTTACACGTGGTCAACAAAGATTTTTTTGATTTACGGCGTTATAAAAGGTGGGCAAAATTAATTAATGGGTGGGCAAAACTGGGCAAAACCTGGGCAAAATAATAGTATAATTTTTTTTGTAAATTTCCTAATGAGGGGTGCTAGTTTAAAAAATGGGTCAAAAAATAAAATTTGATTTATGGCGTTATAAAAGGTGGGCAAAATTAATTAATGGGTGGGCAAAACTGGGCAAAACTTGGGCAAAACTTTAGTGTGGTTTTCATATTTCAATTCGTAATGGGGGGTGCCAGCTTCACACGTGGTCAACAAAGATTTTTTTGATTTACGGCGTTATAAAAGGTGGGCAAAATTAATTAATGGGTGGGCAAAACTGGGCAAAACTCGGGCAAAACTTTTGTGTGGATTTCATATTTTAATTCGTAATGGGGGGTGCCAGCTTCACACGTGGTCAACAAAGATTTTTTTGATTTACGGCGTTATAAAAGGTGGGCAAAATTAATTAATGGGTGGGCAAAACTGGGCAAAACTTGGGCAAAATAATTGTACAATTGTTTTGTTAAATTTCAAATTGAGGGGTGCTAGCTTTTTCAAAGTGGGTCAAAAAATAAAGTTTGATTTACAGCGTTACGAAGGGTGGGCAAAATTAATTAATGGGTGGGCAAAACTGGGCAAAACTTGGGCAAAACTCCTGTGTAGTTTTCATATTTAAATTCACAATGAGGGGTGCCAACTTCACACAGGTTACAAAATTTCAGTCATAAATAATCATAGAAACAGTTTTTCATTTTTACTGGTAGGAAATTACTTTGGCGGTAGTTAGGCCTTGCGTTTCCGCCATATTGTGACAACCAGGGAAACAAACTAACAGTTTTACAAAGCATACTGACACCATTAAAAACAAATAAAAAATTTTATGATATTTTTGAGAAAAATTTCAATGAATAAGACGCTTAATTAAGACGAAAATTTCTATTCAATTTTACTGGTGGGATGTTTGACCCAGTGGTAATCAGAAACTGTAGATCCGACTTAAAAACAAGCAGCCGCCATCTTGTGACAACCTCCTCAGTTACTTCAGTCTCAACTGATAGACAGGGCACTGTATGTCTCCTCCTTCATAACTCCATTTTCGTAATAAGCTGAAAAGTGGTTGATATGATTTTTTACATGTATAAGTTAAAAACAATGCTTTGATGTTGACATAAAAGGTTCTAAATTACGATATTTCTTTTCTTTCTTTTTTTTTTGTACCTTATATGAAATGAGTGAAAGGCATGTATTTTAAATTCAACGAATGCAATACAAATTATGACGATGGGAACAATATTTGGCGATTTATAACCTGCGTCCGAATAACACAAAAGTACCGCTTTTTTCCTCCGAAACTAAATGTCATTTTAAATATAATATATATTTAAATCGAAACAATTTGTGGTAGAAGTACTTGGCAATAAAGAAACCAATCTGGTAAACATGGTATATCTTCCGTGAGTTTCTAAAGATCCAGAAACTATGCTCAGTAGGTTATGCAGATGGAAGATTGTCCGATAATCAGTTTGACGCCATATTTCTTCCATTTCTTTAAATTTCTGCAATTTCTTTCATGTTTTCCCAAAAATACCATGAAAATACTAATTTTAAATGAAATACTACGAAAAATACTACACTCCTAATTTTGGGAAAAAAATACTACAGTAGTATTGAAAATACGACAACTTTATAAGTAACTACCACGCCATATATGAAGTTTTTAGCCTCTTCAGTATCACAGAAATCGCAATTTAGAACTTTTTTGCTCCAGCAACCCTCTGGTGGTAATCGCACAGACATAAAATATAGCTTATGTTTGCGCAGGTTCTATCACCAACAATTTGTCACAATTATTTGTTAAATCGGTTTGGTATTTGATGAGATTGCATAAAAATTGTAATTTAGAACGTTTATAGAACGCTTTTCACTCACTCTATCCTTTTAAATTCGGAATTTTCTTTCGAAGGTTCTTAGAAAGCATTTGCATCTTGTAAGTAATTACCAAGCAAAATTTCAAAATGTAAGACCCCTCAGTTGTGCAAAAAATGAAATAAGAATATGTTTTGTGCTTGCAACCCCAGGATTAACTTCAAAGGATCGTGAAAAAAAGTGCAATTTTCTTCAAAGGAGCGGGGGAAAAAATACGATTTCCGTCAAAGGATCGTGTAAGAAACTAAAAGTTCCACCAAAGGATCGCCGAAAAAATGCAATTTTGGTTAAAGGATCACGAAAAAGACACGATTTTCATCAAAGATGCGATTTTTGTTAAAGGATCGTGTAAAATATGCGAATTTTGACAGAGGATCGTGTACAATATGCGAATTTCGTCAGAAGATCGTAAGAAGAAACGCGAATTACGTCAAAGAATCGCTAAAAAATGCGAATTTCGTCGAAGGATCGCGGAAAAACGTGGATTTTGTCGAGAGATCATGGAAAATACTCGAATTTTATCAAACGATCGTGGAAAATACGTGCATTTTGTCGAAAGATCGTAGGATAAAAAATTCAAAGTATTGCATATTCGTCAAAGTATTGCAAAAAAAGCAATTTCGTCATAGGATCGCGGAGTAAATGCGAATTTCATTAAAAGGACTGTGGAAAAAGTGCGATTTTCATCAAATGGTAGCGGCAAAACGCTAATTTTGTCAAAGGATCGCAGAAAAAATGTAAATTTCCTCAAAATGTTGCGGAAAAATGCGAATTTCGTCGAAAGTCTGTGAGGCCGTGAAAGTTAAGCTTTTATTTATTTATTTATTTTATTTATTTTTTTCTGAGCCTGTACCATGTCAGATTTTAAATCAACCGAACATGAAACTGCAAAATCCATTTTAAGTAAACAGGACCCGAACCTGCAAAAATAATTTTCCCAACTTGACCCGAACCTGCAAAAATAACTTTCGAAATATAAAAAATATTATCAATATTTTGTTTTTGACACATACAAAAACTGTTTTAAGCAATTAAACTGTAATGCAAAATTTTTTAATCAAGTCGTGTATTTAAAAAAAAAAAATCAACTTATGATAAGCTAACATAATTAATCTAAAGAATTGTCGTAATGCAGATTTAAAATTAAAAGATACTTTGTACTGTTTCTTGGCTATTAAATTATTAAATTAGCTCACCTGTTATTTGGTATTTGCATATTATTCTGGCCAGACTGCACCAACAATGGTGCCCAAAATATTAATTATCATAATTCTTATTTATGTATTTCACTACCTTCATTTTGAGTGCATAGTTGCCATATTATAAAAAGTGTTAGAGATATATACTTATAACTATATAATAAGATAAATCATATAGATGTTATACAGCATTGTATTCACTGATATACACTATATTTATATTACATGTGATTTACATTATTCATTCTGATGGGCATAACAAACCATTGGCAATAAAATTACTATTATTTATATCATTTATTGCTCAAAGTCGTCAATTTCATACTACATATTTAATTTTAATATGTATTAAATTTAGACTAAATTACCGTTTTGTATTATTAGCCCCCGGAATGCTATTTCTTTCTCCCAGCTTATTTTGTCTCCAATAAATAACTTACCTTGTGTACGCTAGCCGTAAAACAAAAGCCGATATTTCATTGTGCGATTAAATACTCTACAGCATTTTTTAAAGCTTCTAAGCATCGCACATTTTCAATGTTTATACCGTTGTATTGGGAAAAAAAGTATTTTTTAATGCAATTTGTTTTAAAACTGCATCTACATTTGTTTTTTGAAATATTAATTTTTTTGTAGTTTTTAGTGACATTTGTTTCATTTTGGCAACTCAAGTACTCGATTTCTGTAGAAAGTAAAGAAAAAAATGTTGAAAAATAGCAATTATATCTTTTTGTTGCCATTTTCTCATAAAAATTAAAAAAAAAATAATTAAAATACGTGCTATTTTGAGAAAAATATGAATGAAGGATTTATAATAAAACATGGAGCTATTATAAACTATATTTAATTTTAAGAATCTATATTAATGCAAATGACGTCATTTTACATAAAATAAAAGCGTGTGCTTTAAGTCTTAAAACTGAAATATGTTTTGCAGTAGAGTCCCGATTATCCGAGTCCTGCTTAACTGAGTTATTTTTTTCTGATGGACTGGTGGCTTCTATTATTATGAAACAGCCATTATAAATGAAGCGTTAGGTGAAGACGAAAGAGCACTCGTAAAAAGTTAGAACTCTGATTTTCTGGTCAGAATGGGGAAAAAATGGCCATAATTTAAAAAAAAAAAAAAAAAAAAAAATGGCCATTTTTTTTCATTCTGACCAAAAAATCAGAGTTCTAACTTTTTACGGCTGCTCTTTCATCTTCACCTAACAATTCATTTATAATGGCTGTTTCATAATAATAGAAACCACCAGTCCATCAGAAGAAAAGGAAGTAATGGAAATGCCGGGGGCGACACTAAATTCTGAAAAAAGCAGAATTCCTGTTCTCTAGTGTATTTTATTTTAGTTTGCTTTTTATATTATTATCATTTTTAACTATTTTATGAATGTAGTTACCATTTGAACATGATTAGCGAGGCAGCGCCGAAAACAAAACAGGTGATTCAGAACCTGTTTTCGTGTTCTATCCACCTGGCCCGATAATACGTAAGCTCCATTTATGTTAATAGAAATTAATGAAAATTAGATACGTTTTATAAAATTTCCAATCAAGCTGTAATATGCATTTTCTCACAATAATACATCAAAAACAATATCACAGTACATTATTACATTGTTTTTTAGGTGCGTTCGTAGTTATATAAATACGTAGCACCTATAGTCGTCGTTCAGTCCGTCCGTCTGTCTGTCCGTCTGTCCGTCCGTCCATATATAACAGAGCAAAAACTACCCAACCGAATGGTCTGAAATTTTAAATATATAATTGATGCAAAATTTTGTCGAGTCATTTCAAATTTCATAAAAATCAGATGATAAGTTTAATTACAGGGACAGTCAAAATGTTTCCTTTACAATACGGCCAATGGGAAACAATTATTTCAAGTACATTTTAATGATGTTACAGCCTTTCGAACAGAATGAAATTGATAGGCACTTATGAAGTGCACTAAAATATACATTCAGTACAATATGCGGTGCAAAAAATTATTATAAAACTAGTTATAGTACGAACGCACCTCATGTGCCACGTTTGACGAGCAATTTCCAGCTTGTTTTAATGTGTATTAGGTTTTTGAGAATGGTGGTTGAAGAATTTTAGCAGTAGTTCTCAACTGCTGTGCCTTGAAAGTAATTGTACATCTATCTCCCTTTTTTATTTCATCGTTAGTTACCATGAATATTGCTTTAATAATTTTCTTCATATTTCATACATCCAAAAATATTCAAACAATTATTTATATTGAAATTGATTCTATTTCTTAATTATACCAAATTAAGCCTACATGTCAGGATTTTTACTATGATTGTCAACAAAATACATGGGCAAACTTGAGATTTATTTACTATTGTGTGTTTTTAGTTATGTGGCCAGTTTACCATGTAGTTTACCATGTCTTGGGTGAATTCATTCGAGAACTTACAGGTTCAGACACTACCAAACAGTAACAGAACTAGTGATGGGCGATAACGAGATGTTTTTCTCGATTTTCTCGATTGTATGGACATCTCGATACTTTTCGATTGTGTAAATTTTTTCTCGATGACTCCAGTTTGCCAATTGCTTTTATACATCATATATTATATACGTCATACATTTATCAAAAACCGTCTGCGGGTGAACTGGAATGAGTCGGCGTTAATAAAGAGTAGGTGACTTCGCCCGCTAGTGGGCTCCTCCTTTAATCGGGGACCCTATGTTATACGTAATCTTGTAATATGAAATCACGAACAGGTTACCCGCTATATACGACACCGTATAGCAGGCGTGGTGTGCACGCACTACAAAATCTTGTAAAAAAATATAATCTCGAAACGAACGAATCTCGGACCAGATGTCTTGGGGGAGGGGTCAAAGTGAGCGGAGGGGCACAGTAGCTGCATAATATGAATAAGTCGTCACAGGTCTTTAGGCCTTTCGAACCATATGCCACATGAGTGGTCTGGATCTGAATATATAAAAATGCCCTTCCCGTGGGGGCAAAGAGGGGGGAGGGGTGCGGGAGATGGATAACATGAGTAAGTGGTCATGGGTTTTTCCAACAATGTCACATGAGGGGTCTCGGCTAAATTTAGAAAAGTGTCCCCCGTGGGGGGAAAAGTGGGGGCGGTCACCGGAAGTGCAGAACATCAATAAGTAGTCACAGACCTTTCCAACAATATCTCACATGAGGGATCTTGGCTAAATTTGAAAAAGTGTCCCCCGTGGTGGGGGCAAAGTGGGGGGGGGGACTGTCACCGGAGGCGCATAACATCAATAAGTAGTCACAGACCTTTCCAACAATATCTCACATGAGAAGTCTTGGCAAAATTTTGAAAAGTGCCCCCCTGGGGGGAAATGGGGGGGAGGGACGAACACCGTAGGTGCATAACATCAATAAGTAATTACAGACCTTTCCAACGATATCTCACATGAGGGGTCTTGGCTAAATTTGAAAAAGTGTACTCCGGGGGGGGGGCAAAGTGGGGAGGCTGTCACCGGAGGTGCATAACATCAATAAGTAGTCACGGACCTTTCCAACGATATCTCACATGAGGGGTCTTGGCTAAATTTGGGAAAAGTGCCCCCGGGGGGGCAAAGTGGGGGACGGACACCATAGGTGCATAACATCAATGAGTAGTCACAGACCTTTCCAACGATATCTCACATGAAGGGTCTTTGCTAAATTTGAAAAAATGCCCCCCCGGGGGGGCAAAGTGGGGGACTGGCACCGGAGGTGCATAACATCAATAAGTAGTCACTGACCTTTCTAACGATATCTCACATGAGGGGTCTTGGCTATATTTGGAAAAGTGTCCCCCGGGGGGGCAAAGTGGGGGGACGGCCACCGGAAGTGCATAACATCAATAAGTAGTCACAAACCTTTCCAAAGATATGTCACATGAGGGGTCTTGACTAAATTTAGAAAAGTGTCCTGAAATTTCATATATTATAAATAATATTTATCGGAGGGCTCCATAAAAAAATCCGATCTAAAATGATAAAAACGGAAAAAACTACCCCCCGCGGTGGGGGGCCAAATTGGGAAGGGGAGGAAGAAAATCTCATAATATGAAAGAGTCATTCGAGAGCTTTCCGAAAACATATCACATCACGGGTCGAAAAAAAGTTTGAAAATTGATCCCCCTCCCCCCCCCTTGGGTCCACTCTTTCGTCCCGGAATTTACGCAGCCCCCACTTTAAAATTTTTATGTTCAATAAATAATATTTACCGGAAGACTGCATAAAAAAACCACATCTAAAATTATATTTAAATTTATTATAGAAATCGGCTACGGTTTTAAAAATTTGTTCGCCCCCTCCCCATCCCCCGAATTTCACCTTTAGGGGAAGAAAGGTTCATAATATGAAAGAGTTGTCAAAGGACTTTTCGATAATATGTCACAGGAAGAGTTCGGTAAATTTTTTTAATTGCTCCCCGCCCACTCTCACGTCCTCTGAATTCACCCGACCCACCTTCCTCTTTGAAATTTTTATATTTAATAAATAATATTTATCGGAGGGTTCCGGGTATGTGACAGCTTGGTAGGGCTAAAATAAGAAAAACATTGAAAATTAAAGCTTCATTTCACAGCTCATTGCCATGCCTGTCAGCTCTGTCCAGCTCGCCCCTCGATATCTCATTTCGGCCCTTCTTGGCCGAGCGTGAAATGACAATCATCGAGAGTAACATTTCGAGGAAGGACGAAAACTGATTTCTCAATCTCGACAATGTCATATGAAATGTTGAACAGAGACCGAGAGCGAGAAACGAGAATGGCAATGGGAAGCAATGAGTTACAATCAATGAGATATCTGGAAGTAAGCGAGAGGCTTGCCCTCGGGTTTGCCATCTCCTCGAGATAAACGAGCAGTTCGCAGCAGCAGAAAATATATCTCGAAATGCCAGAGAGAGGACGAGAGAAAGGAAGCTTTCAGAAGAGTCAAACTTACCGCGCTTCTGGTGTAAGTCATGATTTCCCAAAGGAGTACATGTTCTTTTCCATTCGCTTTTGTTATTAACCGATATGGGTTAGGAGGCATAGTGGTTTAAGTTATCAGTTCGGGTTTCAGTTGTTGATATAGAAGTTTTCTAGTGAATTTGGCGGCACCAGTTTGTCTTGATTTTCAATGTTTCTCTTATTTTAGCCCTCATAGCTGTCCCATATCTCTTAATATTAGAATGCTACTGTTAAAACAAAACTGCACTGCAAATTATGTGTTTTCAAGATTTTAAGTGTCGCCTCAGGAAAGAGGATTTTTCAAAATTATTTTCCCCCACTCATGTAATATATTAAAATAAGGGTAATCTCATAACCTTTCTAAATCTACCTTTCTTTTGTCAATCCACCGTTAATTTTAGGCCCCTGGGCTTAAAATACTCTAAAGGAATATACTTAGCGACGGTATTTTTCGTACTCTGGTACGGTATCTTGCACTCATAGGAAAATTATAAGACTAACATCAAATTATGTCTAAAATCGAATAAAAAATAGGGACATATGTTTCTTAATTTTAACTCCCTTCTTCGCCTCAAGAGGGCGCTTTAAAGTTTTGTTTCTTCAAAACTTTAGTATACTGTTTGTCCAAAAATTATAAAATTCACAAAATAAAGTCTTTTCACTCTCCCCTATCTTCTCGTATGAATTTTATTTTTACTACCACCAGGGGACGCCGCCCAGTGAAACATTTTACTTTTAGCCTCAGGCTATTGGTATTTTTCATCTGTTTTTCATAATGTTTTGTCTCATTGGTTTTCTTCATTGTAGATACTATTCTCCAAGTTCTTGACCCATTCTGACTACTTGGGCCTATTCTGGACCAGCTGTGGCCCATCGGGCCCCTCTTCATTTGTTTGGCTCTAATCACACGCTTCACTTGTTCTTTTACCATTTTTCTTTTTCTTCAATTTTTTTCTTATTCAATGGTTTAGTTTTTTTTATCATTCTCAACTTCCCCTAGTCCTCTCTTACATGAAGTTAACTTTCATCCTTGGTCTGCCCTACTGTCAATTTGGGGCCTAATGCCCCTTTTTGGGGGGAAGGGGGGGGGGGGCGTTTCTTCTACCTTTTCCAGACCGATCATCTAATACCACGTTGGTAAGGATTGGAAAATTAAAATTATCCAAAATACCAAAAATGAAGTCCATTGAAGTTTTATTTTAGTTATAGAATTCCCTATTAGCGGATATATTTGTCTGTTTACTTTTCTATTTTACGATAACACTCCTTTGTTTTCGATAAATCGACAAATTCAACAGCATTAGACACATTTTAGACATTTAAGGAACTTTAACTTGTATCAAACCTTCTGCCTTTATCGAAAAGAAGAAAATGCTAATCGATTCTAGCTAATGCGCCTAAAATAAAAAATGAGCTAGTAAATGTGTCATAGAAACTAGCTACTTTGTATTTCGATACAGACTTGAAGAATCATGTTGGAATCGCTAGGCACTGGAAAACAATTTCCGTGTTAGGCAGGTTCCCTCTCAGTAGTTATATATGTCTGGTTATCCTTACGTTTTTCGATAAAGATGTCTTGTTTTCGATAAACGGAGAAACTCCACAGCATTTGATACACTTTAGACATTTAGGGAACTTTAATTTATATCAAACCTGTTTCCTTTATCGAAAACAGGGAAATGCTAATCGATTCTAGCTAATGCGCCTAAAATAAAAAATGAGTTTTTAAATGTGTCATAAAGTAGCTACTTTGGATTTCGATACAGACTTAAAGAGTCATGTTGGAATCACTAGGTACTGGAAAACAGTTTCCGTGTTAGGCAGGTTCTTTCTTGGCAGGTATCTTTATCTTACTATCCTTACGTTTTTCGAAAGAAACTTTTGTTTTCGATCAATGGAGAAATTCCACAGTATTTGACATTTAGAGGAACTTTAAACTGTATCAAACTTTTTGGAGTTATCTAAAAAGTAGAAAGGTTATTTGATTCATCAAATGCGCCATAGTTACGCGATTTGGACATGGCAGTTTCATAAAGAAGAAAGGGGAATTTATTCCAATGAAAAGAAAATCATTTTAAAATACTGAAATTCAAATGAGATATCTTTATAAATTTCTTCCATAAGATTAGCATTAGCGAGCAGGTCTTTTCACTTGACTGAAGTAACCCCTTAAGCCTAAATCAGGAGAAAATAATTGCGATAGCAGAATTATCGAGCAGACCCTATCACTACTATGAAAGTTTCGGCCAGAATAATAGCTAAATTTTCCAACAATTGTTTTTAGCTTCTCTCGTTATAATCGATTGTAAAACATCTCGATTGTACATTCTAGGAATTAATCGATGGCTGTATCGATTGTTATTTTTTACGATGACGATTTTTCTCGATTGTCGAATTTTCGAGAATCGCCCATCACTAAACAGAACATTGTTTGTAGTATACAAAAGAGGTTAGAGAATAAATTTTAGTACATAATAAAAGAACATTAATCTATGCACTGTAAAAAAAATTCCGCAACGTTCCTGGGAAAAAATGGGCAGCTGAGTTGCCCATTATTTCCAAGAAACATTTCTTGAAAATGACTGGAACTTTACTGTATATGTTAAAAACTTTCTACAGAAATGCCAGTAAGTTTCCTGCGAAATACCAGGAATATTTCTGTTGACAGCAAAACATTACTGACATTTCACAGCATGCGGGATCCGCAGACGATTTTTACATTTCCAGTTGACAATTTTCGCTTTATTATCATTATTTGTTAGAATGAAAAAATATTTTGAAATTGACATCAAAATTATTATTTATAATTTACACGAAAAAATAAATTTTCAGTTAAAATTCAATAAAGTAAATATATATATGATATATTGTTTCTGAACTTTGCTTAAATATAAAAATATATAAATGTAAATAATAATTAGAAAAAAAAATCTAGACATAAAATATGTTGGATTTTCGTTAGTAATTATGTTAGTTTACAAGTTAGATAAAATACATATAAATTTTCATGAAAAAAAAAATTCAAATTTGCAGCAATTCAAAGTGTCAAATATATATTAAATTTAAATCAAATTGTAATAAAGTGTTAAAATATAAAATTAATTAAAAAAGAAAAAAAAAAGTCCAGAGGTAGCATCGAACTCGGGCCGTACGGGTGGCGTGCGAGCTTTTTGCGTCCACACCACGAAAGACACGTTAAGAGCTGCAAACTAATGGGTATTTGAAACGTATGCTAAACCTCGGCATCTAATTTCTGAAAATCTAAGTCCCATTTGAAGAAATCCTTTCACAAGAATAATTAGAGATAAGAACTCTAAAACATACTTTAAATTAATCAAAATCGGTGAGAATCATGTTTGATGGTCCCCTGGTTAATGGAGATCCAAATAATAGGTGTATTTTTTTTACACGGTCTGCTCCTTAAACATTCCACAGACAAGTACGAGAGATAATCTCTTAGCGATGTCACGGAGGTATTGTATTTTCATCTGAATTGTCTTGACAATAGAGACGTAAAGGATTATGTCGTCTATTGATTTATTTGCACTCCATATTGATTTTTTTACATTCATTTAAGGAATTCTTTTTCGACACTCGCGCGCGAGCAACGGATTATAGCAAAAAAAAAAAAAATAAAATAAAATAAAAAATAAATGGCGGCCGCAGCGTTTTGCTGTTTCCAACTTTTGTTCAGGAACGTTTCAGATAAGAAAACCAGAATTTCACAGGAAAGAGCTAAATTATTCTGAAAACCTGAGAAAAGGCGAAACGTTCCTGGATTTTACATGGAACGTTACCATTTTTTTTTTTACAGTGTGCTGTTTATTTTTAAGCATTTTGCATATTACAGGTAATTTCTTTAATCACTGTTTATGTTTTTTAAATTTATAATGAGTAGTGCACTTATGTGTGTACAAGTGTTTTTTTTCTTCACAAATTCTCTATTTGGCAAAGTTCACGACACCTGGCCAAAACGTACTCAATACAATATTACTTAGACATAAATTAAAAACACAATAAATTAATTAAGAAATATTTAAACAATATATTTTTTTTAAATATTCCAGTCAATAATTATTAGTATAAAGACATTTGATTTACGGTGTGCGCATTATTTATGCATGTAAGCATTCGCTGTTTTCTGTGGTACAAATCTGTATGTCCTTCAATTCAAATAATTTAAAAGCGCTTTTAAATTAATCAGGATAATATCGATATAATATTGTGACACGTTTGTCATTATCTAATATTAATGCATGCAGAATGCCTTTGTATGCACCAGGCTTTACTTATCATCGTAGTATATATGAATGTATTTTATATGAAATTAGTACCAAATAATGACAGATTTATTGATGTTATTAAGTCAGTAAATTGAAAAGTGTCAAATGAGATATTTTCTATGACTGCATGTCTGAGTGTAACTCTGCCAATTGCATGGCATCAGGAATTTAAAATGCAGGGTTTTTTTCCTTGTTAATAATTATTTAGTAAAAATTTCTAACACTTTAAAGAGGAAAATAAACTTTTTTGTTTGGTGCCATCAAGTTGTTTATAATTATATTTTTTAAATTTTTAACATTTTAAAGTGGTAAATAAACTTTTTTTGATGCTAAATAAACTTTTTTTGATGCCATTAAGATGTTAGGGCGTCAAGTTTTGACGGGTCAAATTGCCCACTTTTAAAAATATACATACACTAATATTTATTATCACATAACATAAAATAAATGTATTTATATAAACAGCCTGGATTAAAAGAATGGTTTTTAGATATTTCAATGTAGTATAAAAGAAGGTAATTTTAATGTATGCGTTCATGCATATACTGTGACTTGCTTGACGCATATCTGCATGTTCTTAAATTCAAAAAAATTTAGATCACTGTTTTATTTACCAACTTGATGCTGAAAATTCAAATACACTATGGGCTTACCAAACTCCCGAATCGATGATTTTGGCAAGTATAAAAATTCTGATTTTTCTGTTCTTAATTAAAGCAGTTCTTACTTATTTGAATTTTTGCTTAGAATTATTATTTAAAAATGTCTATCATTTTAAAGCCGCCATGGACATTTTTTTTTTTATAAAGTACCATTTTTTTGTTTGCGTCAAGTTTTGATGGGTTCCATCTTGTCATATATATTAAAACGTAATCCTGATTCTGTAAGATCAGTCAAAAATTCACGCATTTACGCATGCGTGAAGTTAAATTTACTAGATCTTCTATTTAGAGGAAAGGACGAGCAGGTCTGGTTAGCAGAGTGGTCTAAAGCACCAGTTTAAATCTCTGAACTTTTGTAGACGACGAAGGTTCGAGCACAATGCCAGACAAAATGATTTCTGTACCATTTTTTGCGATAATTCATTTCGATAATGACATCATATATATTAAAACGTATACCTAATACTGTAAGATCCTGTAAGAGCCAAAATTCACGAATTTGCGCATGCGTGAAGTTAAATTTACTAGATCTTCTATTTAGAGTAAAGGACGAACAGGTCTGTTTAGCAGAGAGGTCTAAAGCACCAGTTTAAAGCTCTGAAGTTTTGTAGACGATGCAGGTTCGAGCCCAACGCCCGGAAAAATGATTTCTGTACCATTTTTGGCGATAATTCATTTCGATAATGACATATTTTATTAAGAGGAGAAGTTATATGATTTTGATTTTATTATTATTATTATTTGAATAGCTTATCTTTAAACAAAATTTAACACTCAAAAATATTTTGAAAAAATAATAATTTTATATTAAAAATATTTAACCTAACATATTTTGCATGTAATTATCAATTAAATAAACTGAGCTAATCTACAACTTTTGTTTATATTTCACATATGTAAAAAATATATATTATAAATCGTTAGTTGCATCAAGTTTCAAAATTAGGCTTTTAGAGAATGAGACAGATATAAATAAAATTCATGGCAGCTTTTAAAGGTCGCGTAGTAAAAAAAAAAAAAAAAAAAAATAAATAAAAAATAGATATAGTTATTTAAAAAAAAAAAAAAAAGAGAGAGACCGTAGAAAGTAAAAATAAATGCTCTGCCCAGTATTTTTTGGAAAATTTCTGATAAAAAGCAAGCATAATTGGTTGTAAATTATAAACTTAAAATTCTTTCACTTCATTGAATAACAGGTTAGACTGACAGCACCATCTATCGCCTTAAAAAGAAACAGGAATCACTTATGGAATATAGAAATTCGTCACGTAATTTGTCATTCAATAATTAATTTAAAAGCAACTCATTAAAAATTCAAGAATTTTTCAAATGGAATATTCAAGTTATTTACCGCCAAATCTTGACGGTACTATATATTAGAACATAAAGGTAATTCTGTAAGAACAATAAGAGCAAAATTGACACATTTGCGCATGTGTCAGCTTTTTTTTTAACCTCTTCAATGTACAGGAATGTTGAGCGAGGCCTTGCTAGCGCAGCGGTCAAAAGCAGATGTTTAAAGCTCTGAATTTCTGTAGAGGAGGTGGGCACGAGCCCAACGCCTGGAAAAAAGATTTCTGCAATATTTTTGGCGATGATTCTCTTCAGTAAGGACATGTTTTATTAGCAGGAGAAGTTGTAGGATTTTTATTTTGTTATTATTATTATTTGAATAGTTTATAATTAAATAAAATTTAATACGCAACAATATTAAAATATTAATAAAAAAATTTTATTTATCATATTTTGCATGTAATTATCAATGAAATAAATTGATCTGATCTGCAATTTTTGTTATATTTTATGACCATTATCAGGAATATAGAAAAGTTTGTCATTCTTTTCCAAAAAAATGAAACAGAAAACGGAAAGAAAGAAAAATATTTATGTAAGAACTGTAAAAGAAACTTCCTTGATATCCATAGTTTAATAATTACAAAAAAAATGTATAAAAATTTAAAATAAAATTCAAGTAATAAATGAATATATTTTATAAATCGCTAGCTGCACCAAGTTTCAAATTTGGCTTTTAGAGAATGAGACTGATAAAAATAAAATTCATGACAGTGGGATGTAGTGGGCTGGAGCTTTTAATTTTCTAATCTCGTGTAGGATTATCGTTCAAAAATAACATATTTTTCTTTCCCAAGTTCTTTATTAGAACAACTAAAATTAATTTGAAAAATGCAATAATAAATTTTACAATCCATAGATAGATACTCTCACTTTTTATAACCATATCTACACTTCGAACACCCCAACATGAATGAACGTTTCGTACTTCACATCTCTCATGTTGATAAAATACCACCTCTCTTTACCAATGTCTTGTGTCTAATGTCCAGAACTGCTCACTAGCAGAACCTTGAACTTTTTTTCTTTCACCAGGAGACGAGCGATCTCGCTGCCCCATTGTTCATCCACCCCACTATTTCTTCGAACGTCGAAATACTCTATTGAGCAGATCCCAAGTACACAGATAGGTATGCTGTCTCTTCTACTGCATACCTTTACACAAAAGACTATTGTCCTTCATGGAAATGCCTGTTGCTTCCCATAGTCAAAAATTTGTCGAGAAGGCTATGTCACAACAGCTTTTAATGGTCGGTTAGTTAAAAAAAAGAAAAAGAATATTGTTATTAGAAAAAAGTGAGACCATAGCAAGTAAGATGAGGCTATGTTACGTGCACCGGTCACTACTGACCACAACACGGTGCCCCCAAAAGGACCGCCACGGCACCCACTTCAAGGGGGTTTCCACGAGACCGGGCTAGTCATTCTGACCTGCACCGATATGTCTCATTAGTAGGGCATCCCAAGCAGGATTGTCCCGCTTTAGTCTCCTCTGGGGCATTGCACAAAACGGGGAACCACGGACCCACACTCACGTGAGTCAATGACGGCCCCCCGAACTTATCTACCAACGTCCGAACGCCACGAAGCAACCTGGCTCAATACAACTGTAAAGAGGGGTCGAAACAGGTTCGACCCGATGCAGAGCCACCGTCACATCATCGAATCCTAATCACGAGACACATCATAGGAAGAGCCCGTGCTCGGAAACTAATGAGGGGGACTCCACACCGGCTTGCTTTACCGCTTGCCGAAACTGAGAAACTCCTATAATGGTTATCTCTGCGATTTCAGCCCGCGGATGAAAGGTAGTATGATATGGGGATGATAGATAGTAAAAAACAGGAAAGTTAGACCTCAACCCACAGCCAGCCCATGCCAACTCGTTGGCTGAAAGAGGGTGGCCGACTATGAGTCAAGGGAGAAGAAAAAGATAACACAAAACACAAACTTAATCTAAAACATAAACACGTCATTACACCACCGGACCAAGAACGGAAGTAGGGGCTTTACCTCACGACCCCGGACGAGGTCAACATGGGTGTAATGATAGGCCTTAGAGCCCAGGAAGTCCCGGGCAGAGTCAAGGCAGAATACTGAAACGTGCGTAGGCGGACGAACCGCATCACGACGCACCTGACCGGTCCACCCCTTGACTCCACCTAGGAAGACCCGAACCCACAGGAAGACAACATAATATAAATACACTTTAAAATAACTATTTGCAAAAGGCGAGTCCGTGCCCATGAGGACACGTGAGCTACGTGTCCCGTGGGAGACTACGCCACCCACTAGTCAAGGACTGAGCCCGGACCCTAAGACGACCCTTCGGACCAAGAGGCTTCGCGTCCCCTGAGGGACTCTTCCACCTCGAAGTCAACATCGGGTCGTAGGTTAGTAGATAGAAATAAAAAATAGGAAAGTTAGAACGCATAGGGCATCAGATCCACACGCCGCAGCAGTGCGGTCAATTTGTCCGAGGACTTAGCGCCGTATACGCCCAAGGAATAAATTTACAAGAAGCAAAAAGGGTTCGAGATCTGATCGGACCTCGTGAGCACGGAGGGTGCATAGCAAGTAAAAACAAATGCTCTATATCCAATATTTTTAGTTAAACTTCTGATAAAAAGCAAGCATAATTGGTTGTAAATTACTGTAAATTGGTTGTAAACTTACTTTTTTGTTTTTGTTTTTTTCTTCATAGAATAGGTTAGACTGACAGCATCATATATCGCGTTAAATCAAAAGGAATCAATTATAGAATATAGAAATTTGTCACGATTTCAATAATTAATTTAAAAGCAACTAATTAAAAATTCAAGAATTTTTCTAATGAAACATTGAAGTTGTTTTATTTACTGTCAAATCTTGACGGGTACTATCTAGTATATATTAAAACGTAAAGCTGATTCTGTAAGAACAGTCAAAAATTTCCACATTTGCGAATGAGTGAAGTTAAATTTACTAGCTCTTCCATTCAGAGGAGAATAGAAGCAGGTCTGGTTAACGGAGTGGTCTAAAGCACCAGATTAAAACTCTGACATTTTGTAGAGGACACGAGATCGATCACAATGCTCGGCAAAATGATTTTTGTAATATTTTTGGTGATAATTGATTTCGATAATGCCATATCTTATTAGGAGGAGAAGCAATATGGTTTTTATTTTATTATTATTATTTGAAGGGTTTGTAATTGAATAAAATTTAACGCTCATCATAATAATTTTATGTTGAAAATATTTTGCATGTAATTATCAATTAAATAAATTGAGCTCATCTGCAATTTTTGTTATATTTTCTGACCATTATAAAGAATATACATGGGTGTATGTCAGCAAGAAAAGTTTGCCATTCTTTTCCGTAAAAAATAAAACGAAAAGAAATAAAAATATTCATATAAGAACTATGAAAGAAATTATCTTGATATGCGTGGTTTGATATTTAAAAAAAATATATATATAAATGTAAAATAAATTTTTATAAAAATAAAATTCATGCTCCTTTTGATGGTCATGTAGTTCAAAAATAATAAAATAGAAATAAATACTGTTATAAAAAAAAGAGGCCGTAGTAAGTAAAAATAAATTCTCTACGCAGTATTTTTAGGTAAATTTCTGATAAAAAGCAAGCATAATTGGTTGTAAATCATAAACTTAAAATTCTTTCACTTCATTGAAAAAGTTAGATTGACAACAGCATCTATCGCCTTAAAGATATAGGAATCATTTATGGAATATAGAAATTTATCACGATTTCAATAATTCTTTTAAAAGCAATTAATTAGAAATTCAAGAATTATTCTAATGAAACATTCAATTTATTTACGGTCAAATCTTGACGGGGCAGAGTTTTCTATAGTAATAGTGTAATCATCACATCAAATACTTCGATGGGTTTTTGACCATTCGCCTATTTTCTTCACTAAGTACTTGTAATTTATTAAAATACAACAAAAATTCAGTAAATTGTTTTCGATATAACATTTTTATGCTTCGCGAAACTAGCGGTACTTCGCCCAACTAGCAATACTTCGCCAAATGTAGCTTCGATTGGACTTAGTAAAAAACAGTCACTAGAATCTCCAATCTCCATAGAGAGCACAGCTACACCAAAGAAAGTATTATATAAAGAGAAGAACAGACACTTCGGTAAACTCGTTTCTGCTGAAATGTGACGCAGATGTCGTACAGAGAAAAAAACATGCTGGGGAAGTGCCGCTTTCAGCACCCCTTGAATGGACAGCTAACTTGAATGGACAAGGTCCACCAGGGTTGCAAAGATTTGTTTGGCGGTTGTTTTCAAACGGCGTTCGTTGTTCGTTAGAGAAAAGGTAGCGTCGTTTGCGAAAGAAAGAAAGTATTTCACGATTTTTTTCGTTTAATACATTATAACATTAAGTAATATTTACAAACATTAAATGCGCAAGGTCGTTTTTAAGTAGTATAGATTTTAAAGACAGTAAATCGTGTGTGTGTGTGTTTTAAAACTGCGGATAAAATTTGTAAACAAAAGAGGGTATCCATTGCTAGTTTTGTTCATTGGTAAGTTTTAAAACGCTTTTCACTGTTTCCCAAAAATCTTAATTTTTCAGATATCTATGTAGTTTTTTGCAACTGTAATACAAAGAAGAAAAAATTGTTAATGCCAGTTTTTAATGGTAGTGACTTTAATATAGTATGTCTGTCTAAATTTTAGCTCAGCCATAGAATTGTTTGTTATTTATTTACTTACTTTAAAAAAAGAATTTTATTTGTATTATACATAAGTATAATTAGTAGTCAGATGAGTCTAAGTAAAAATAATAAGATTATCATCTTCACCTTCGAAATTTTTCATTTGATTTCTGATAACAAAACAAACAAGGAGGAGGCGGATGGGGAGAAATATTTACAATTTCAGTGAATGTCTTATATGTATTTTAAAATAATTTAATGTGAAAGCATGAAGTTTAAATAAATAACCATGGATATTGTTTTAAATATTTATTTTAACATAAAAAATTATAATTTTTATTTATATTTTTCATTTAGACTATTATTTATATTTAAATAAAAAGGAAAATCTTATTGTGAATGGATCTATACATGCTAAATTATAAACTATAAAGCTAAAATTATATAAGTTTTCCATTTTCTAAAAAGTTTATATAGCTTTAGTTTATGTGTTATTTATAAAATATTATGTAAATAATACACATAATAGTTTACAATTTTATAATAATTAATTTTATAAACAAATATTATGTAAAGAAATAAAATTACATTGTTAAAAATAAATATTAAATTAAACATTATTACTAAAAATATTTCAAAAATAATAATAAACATATTTGTATGACTGATAAAACTAAAGTTTGATGAGGCATATATTTAATTTCATTTAGTCACTGATCAAATTTATTTAAATAAATTGAAAAGGAAGGGGCTAATTTTTGTCTGAATATTTTTTAATGTAACATCTTTTTCGAGCAAAAAATTTTTTGTACAGCTATTAAGAATAGGCATTAACTACGTTTGTTTCTTCTTTCTATTACAATAATTTAAAAACTACGTAGATATATAAAAAATTAAGGTTACGAAATACTGAAAGGCATTTATAAAACTTATCCTTGAATAAAAATAGCTTTCCTCTTTTGTTTACAAGTTTTCTTGGCAGATTTAAAATACACTCAGACTGTTTTATTTCTTTAATATTTATATACTTATTAATGGTCTTGTGTATCAATATACATGTAATATTGGGGGGAGGGGGAGATAATAGATAAAAATACAATTTCAAAGCGTTATATAAAAAAATTAGTATTATATCTGTTATTTGAGTCAAAATGCAAAATATTCTCGGCAAATTTATTTCAATAAATTTAAGAGGAAGTGACTAATTTTAGTCTGAAAGTTTTTTAATGCAACATCTGCAACATGTTTTTTGTGCAAAAGAGAAAAAAAAAGTTTTATAAAAAATTAACAACTATATCAAAATTGCCCATAAAAAGTTATATATGGCTATTTATCGCTATTATTACTCGCCAGCTTCCACCAAGTACTCGCCGCTAATTTCATCCTGCGAAGTTGCTTTTCCTGCCGTACATTTGCGTCCTTAGAGAAGTGGAGAAGCGGGGGGAATCGGAGGCAATACGCTTTACCATTACGGTCTACGGAAGTATCGGTTCTTTATCTGGATCTTCTTTGGCTACACCCAGACACTAGCTTACATCTCCGACTTTCCTTTGGGTTTTTTTATATCCTTGTGGACATATGATCTTGAAACACGAGTACCAGAAAATATATTCCTCACTATGTTTCGATATCATATATATAATTTATAATATTTTCTTAATGTTTTCTGGTGTGAATTTTAAATTTTTGAAGCATTTTATGAGTAATATCCGTGCTTTATGTTAATAATGAAATTTTTCTTTTATCAAAATTTATTTTTCATTTACCGTCATCATTTACCGACTCAACGTTTGAGTCGCAGCATATTAGTTACAGTCATTCAGGGTAACTTTGAAGTATGGGGTGTAACTTTGCACCACCTCCTATTTTTCAATATTTTTTACTCCAAAAGACTAAATAAACTCCAGAACTGTGCTCTGTTGGCAAGGTTCTAAACTGGGATTTCTAATCTTTAAATTAGAAAATAAATTAACAACATTATGCGCAATTAATTGCATCATCTAACTATTTTTGTGAAGCACTGTTTTCAAGTTAATTTTGAATGCTGTTTTGAAGTTGTTGTAATCCAATTAAATTTTCATAATAAGTAATAATATCCTCATTTATAAGACATATTATTATCTAAATGTTGTAAATGTGTTAATATTTTGTAATTATTCATGTATTAATAGTTAATAAAATGTAAAATAAAAAGGCACTAACATTTTAGCACATTTTCAAGGTAACTTTGAGCCGGCTCAAAGTTATACTAATGTTTATAATTTACTGATTATAGGTGCTACTGTCAAATATTTCTCATATTTGCACGTATATTTTATATAAATGCCGAAAGTGTGCATTAGCTATAACATATAAATATTTCAGGGATGAGAGCGCTCCGACTCAAATGACCAATTACTACCAATAAATTTTAATAGTATATTTCGCTTTTTTAAATTTCAAAAATTTGGTCATTAAATAATACGAGAAGTACTATTAAAATTTAGTGGTAGTAATCGGTCATTTGGGTCGGAGCGTTCTCATTCCTGATATTTTCACAAATATGTGTAAAATACATAAAATTCACTTAACCCCTTCGCGACGGGAGCCTTTTACGAAATATTTATTACTTTGCTACCGGTTTTAAAAAACAGAAGTTTGTGCCTATTCAAATAGGGAAAATGCTCGGATTAAGTAAGGCAAATTTTACAGTAAAGTTTTACTGGTGAGTATAAACGAGATTCTTAGGCCTATTTCCGGCACGTATACGTGTCGCTCGTCCCCAAGGGGTTAAAGGCGTTTTTGGGGGCGGAGCTACTCAAATTTGACATTTCATACATTCAACATTTTTTATTCTTGTTTGAATAATAATAGTAATAGTATGTAATGTATCACTGTAACTGTGGATATATTATTGAGTTAAAACATTGAAAATTGTTTTTCACTGCATTTTTATGTTTTATATGAACAATAAACAGTTTTTTTTTAAATTTCTAAATATTCATGGTTCTCTTCTTTTACTTTTCTTATGCATAATATTTCTTGTAATTACATAAATTATACAAATCTTGTGATGTTGGGAAATGTAAATTCGGAGTCTTTACATATCTGAAAACATTTTTTGGGGTTTAAAGTTTTCGCAACTATAATACTTTTTTATAAGGAATTATTTTAGATAATATTTATCATATGGTGCAAAGTTACCCTAAATGGCTGGGTAACTTTGAACCAGGTTAAAAATTCTTTATTGCTTTTATCCTTATTATTCCTTAATTTTTGATAGTCAAACAATAATTTAGGATCATTTCTTCTCTTTTATGCCCCTGGTTGCAACAATATTCTTAAAATAAGAGTGTGGCACATGATAATAGAGAAAATGCGGATCAAAAGTTACCCTGAATGACTGTATTGATTTAGAGTTCAATTTAACTTCACCTAAACTATTTATGATTTATAAAAGGAATTTATAAATATGATAATTATGCTAATATTTTGTACTTATTTTCAACTGTTGTAAGTTTTGAAATTTTATCTGATCGATCTGTGTTTTAAAAAATATAAGTTTTGTGACTTTGCGTTATGCTGAAAATTTTGGAATAATTAACATGAATGTTTATCATTAACTGCAGCAACATGAATTACTATATCAATTGATAGTTAATCTGTTGAATATTTAAAGTAAAAAAGAACATGGAATTTATTTTCAACGAATCATATCAAGTTAGATAAAGCGGAATGTTGTTATCAGTCTTATCGATACAAGTGATCAGATAACTCTACCTCGGAAGAATTAGCATAGATGCCAGCTTTTACGCTTTTATTCTTAACACTGGTATTTAGTAATAGGTTTTTCCTTACAAAGCAGTAAACAGCAGAGAGTTGCCAGGGGCTTCCCAGTTACAAGGCAACTTCACATCCTCTCGGTGAGTAAAAATATATTACAGCATAAGAAACTAGAGAACCTGCAATGGGTAAGAGAAACGACATGATGGCAATAAATTCTGATTGTTCCAAAGCTGCTTTCAACCGCCGCGAGCGATCGACTGCAGCGCTACCATAGACTTTACACAGGACGAAAATAGAGGGTTTTTAAATTTATGTACTAATTCATAATATTTTCACGCTTGTTTAGATTTTTAACACCAATTTTCAGGCTCAGAAATGTTTATATTATGGATATAAACACAATTTTGTCTAAGAATTTCGCAATTTCTTGAACAAATATTTTTTTCCTTCCTTAAGTTTCGTTTTCATTCTGTCAGCAGTCAGCACGAGCATTATTCTTTCTTTTTCTGGTTATATTTTAATATATATATATATATATATATATATAATCTTCATTGTGTTTATAATATAACGACATATGACTTCAAAGATCTTTTTAATAATATAGACCTATTAGATTTACATAAAATTATAAATGCATTATTTAAAAAGTATTATAAAAAACTGGAATTACCATCTAATATAGATATTGCATATTTTAAATCTTTAACTAACTTCATTATCTATAATAATTATATATTGCAAGATAATACTTTATATTTACAGCATGTCGGTATACCACAAGGCGGTTGTACTTCCAGTTTACTCTCAGACTTATACTTATATCATTATGAACGTAATTTTACTAATAATAAACTACATTTATATCGTTATATTGATGACATCATTTTAATTGATACTGATCAATCTGCAATTACTCGATTTCCAGTTGATTATCCCACTAATTTGGAATTAACGGAAAACCTTTTATCTAACAATACAATTAACTTCTTAGATCTTAAAATTACAATAAAAGACAACAAAACAATCACAGATTTATATGACAAACGTAAAGAATTTAAATTCACAGTTAACCCATTTACAAATTTTAAATCTTGTCTACATCATTCTGTATTTCGGAATATAATACTTAATCATTTATATAGAATAAAATGTTTATGTTCTTCTCCTCTAATTAACAATAATATTAAAAAACTAATTTATGATGCACTAAATCATGGTTTTCCAAAAAAATTCATATATTCATTAATATACAATTAGTACTTTTCTTACATGATCTTTTTAAAACAAATTAACACATGCGTAAACAAAATTACAAAAAAATTATAAAATAAAAAAATATCTATAAAAAATTAAAAATTGTAAAATAATATAAAAAAATTATTATAGGTTGGTTGGGTGGGTAGATGTTAGAGTACGGAGGAGGGTGGTGTTGTCTGGATAATACGCAATGGTTAATTATTAAAAAAAAAAAAAAAAAAAAAGAGGGCTTTTGTATTATTACTATATTTTTGATACGTATTTTATATGGATGTTGATTTGATATTTTATATGTAATTGGAGAATTTCATTAATATTATAATTAGCTTAATTATTGATTAATCTAATTTACAATTATTTGTTATTAAATTTTAATTTACTAAGGACAATATCATATTAATTACTAATAGTATGCCATTTTTATAGTGATTAATATACATATAAGTATGTTTAATATAAATATAGTTATACTGTATGCATTAAAATTGGGTAATTATTTTTATTATTATTCCTCTATTCTTTTTAATATTTATTATCGGTTTATTGTTTTTGAATGTCCTACATTCATAATTTTTGGATTTTTATGGATGTCTGAAAATAATCCACACTCTATATTTGTGCTTTTTAAGTAATGGGAATTTAAGTATCATTTAACCTTCTATATGCTTCCACATGTTTTTTATTTCCTGTTCATTTTATAAATATCTTATAAATAATTGATTAAAAAATAATTTTTATATTATTTTTAATAATTATTTATATTATTACTGAATTTATTTTGTTTTATAGCATATAGCTATATGCTATATATTATCAAAGTTCTAGAATTATTTAAATTCTTAGTTTAGTTTAAATAAGTTAGCTAATAGAATATATTGTATGCTTTTAAATTTTATTAACAATAGTTTTTTTAAATAAATTGTGTGGTTTATATTAGGTTTATAATTCTCTGTATATAAGGATATGTTTGGTTTTGCTGTTTAAAAAATTATTTACATTCAAATGCTTACAAATATTTATCTTGCGACAGTTGATTAATAAAAGTAATACTAGATGGCAGCACCAAATTTTGTATCTTTAAGATTGCTCTAAACTTTAATTTTTCTAGCTCCATTTCAGTTATAATTTAATACACCAGGGGGTATTTTTAGCTAAATTTTGACGATATTGTTAAACAGTTATTAATTAATTTAATAGTGCATTTTAAATAATGTAATTACTATCTATTTATTTTATATTATATTAAATGTGTTTAACAAGGTATTTCAAATTTTATTTCAAAATGTATTAACTGCATCCTTTGGTATCATTTACTGTGATTTCTTAACTGTTTTATTCACCTTAATCTTTATGATATTCTGGTAGACATGTGCGCGTGGATATTTGTAAAATACTGAAATATTAATCGGTATGGTGTTTATTATTTATATTTTATATCCTATAAATATTTAAATACGTTTTATTGATTCTTCCATTTCATATTATTTGTTTCTATTCTGCTTTCATCTTTAATCAATTCACTTGAATTTAATGGTTGTTTGGGCACAGGGGAAAATAATTTTTAGCTTTAGCTTATTTTTCCCACAGAAAACAACCATTTTGCTTATATCATTGAATTCTGTGCCCTTGATAACGTAATTCAATATTTAAGCTTTTCAATTTTTGTCGGTGTCCACTTTTTTCTTTTTCTTCCATAATAATTCTTATAATAATTTTTTTTTTTTTTTTTTTTTTTTTTTTTTTTTTTTTTAATACTTACAGCTTTAATTCATAATAATTGACGGTGGTAGGTTTTGTTTAGTTAATGGTTATATATATATATATATATATATATATATATATATATATAATTTGGATTATTTTTATTTCTATGACTAAAATGTATATATATATATATATATCCTTGCTTTGTTTCAGTGGAATCGAATCACAAGTATTTTTCCCCCTATTTTCTGTCCTCAGTAATCAAAATAGATGTTGGCGAAGAGTGAAAAATCGCCAAGCGCGAAATCCTCCTATGAACTTTTCTCAGGAGTTATAGAGTCGTTTCGTAAAATTCATGTAGATGATATGGTGTAATGGTTAAAGTACATGTCTAGTACATCCAAGGTGTCGGGTTTGATCCTCTTGGTTTCGACTTTTGAAATTTTGTTTCTTTCTTTATTGATTTGTTACCAGCTACTCTGATTTTTTTTAATCGATTCTTGTCAATAAAAACTAAGTTTTAATATTTAATTTTATTTATTTATATATTTATTTTGATAATTTATTATCAGTTAATAAAATATTAATTTTTAATCGGTTCCTCTTAATGAAACTAAGTTTTAATATTTAATATCACCAAGGGCTATATTTTAATAATTAAAAAGAAACATATATTTTAATGCAACAACATCGAATAAAATTACATTTAAAATATGTTTATGTCGTAATTTTAATAACATAAAAATATCTTATCACTAGAAATAACGTAATACAGTATTCATTTTTATTAAATTAAGAATAATGCTTCTTACATCAAATACCCATATAAATTCAAAACAATTTTGGGAGGATGGGTACGTATGTATTAAGTGGGAAATTTTAAAAACTTAATATTATATGATTGGAGAGGGATGTCAAAGAAGATTAAAGGTGGAAATTTTGTGATTTATAAGATCTTTTTTGTTCTTCTTACTGTATAATACCAAATAGAGGAGAGGCAAAAAGGGGAGTTAAAAAAAATTAAATGAAATTGCCCTCTCCATTCGACAAATAAATCTCTGTTATCAGTCGTCATTGTGGAGTGATCGATTTTAATTGAAAATGTAATATATTTATAGGGAAACTAAAAACGATATTCGATTCTAAAGAACTGGAATATAGAATTTCATGCATGACTGCCTGCAAATTTCATGCATTTTAAGACACACAATGAGATCCTGAATATGTGACTTCGTGAAACATATTTATTTATATAATTATTTATTAATTTCCTAGGCATCCTTAGAATAAACTGTGCATGGAGATAACCAATATACATTTTAGAGGGGGATTATACATTTTTTTTTTTCATTTTGTTTCCTATGCATTTCAGGAGTGTAAGAATTAAATTAAGTTTTTTATGTAATGTCGGATGAAGTAAATGTTTACATTTTGCTCCAAATATATGTATGAGCCAAGTTCTAAACCTTAACCTCAAAATCCCCCCCCCCCTCCAAAAAGAAATATACATTTTTATGGCCGGTAAATTCCGATAGTTTTAAAAATTAACACTAAAAATCTCCTGAAAATATAGAAATAATTTTTTTTAAATATATTGTAAAATAATATTAAAATACATAAATATATAAATACATTTTGCCTAAGCACAAGGCATATTAAACCATTAGACCCAATTTCCGCAGGTCCAATTGGACCGAATTTCCGGACGCGACACCACAGAAAAAGGAAACGTTGCCTTCTGAGACAGCAATAATTTATAATTCAAGATGTAATTAATTTATCAGAAAAAAAAAAAAAAAACTGTTACATTGAAAATCCCTTTAATAATCGCATCTGAAGAATCGTGCTTTTGTGTTTAAAAATGATTCAGAAAGTTTCGCGTTGTTCAATGGGGGAATTCTTCTTTGGAGAATCGCCTTAAGTAAATTAAGGATGAAGACAAACAATACATATAAATAGAATACAAGTTTTTTTTTTTCAAAGTATTTCACAATTTTTTTTTTTGTTCTTTTTTCCTGAGGAATTTTGGAGGTTGGTCTCAAATTCAAACTAATTACTTTCTACCATATTCACGAGGTTATTTTTATCCACAAATGCATACGAATTTGAAAATATTCTTTTCCGGTTGTAAGAAATCGAATAGCTTTTCCCGTTTTCCGATAAATAGAAAAGTCTTCTCCTAAAATGGCAATAGGAATTGCACATTCTGTCAATTTGTATGCACTACAGTCATGAAAAGTTCGTCATAGTCGACTAATTTATTGTAATTGAAGGTGTGTCAAATTTTTAGGAAAATGGAAAACGCAGTGCCATTGTTTGGCCAAAGAGACTGGCATTTTTAGGAGGGCCCAATGCAAAAAAAAAAAAAAAAAAAAAAAAAAAGACCACCTTTAATACATTGTTAAATGGCATATGTTCATAGTCTATATATTTTGGACAACATATACGAGATCTGTTCTAAATTTGAATATTCATAAAAATATCCATTTTAGTTGAAGGCTGTTAAATTTATAAAGTTTTAAAAATAAACGTTAAAATTTCGTTATCAAAATCCCGAAGTTCGAGGAATATTAAAAAATTTTATTGATTATTAATGCGATTATGAATTTCTGATTTTGTAAGATCACTTAGTGATCCTTTTTTTTTTTTATATATATATATTTTTGTTCAATACAAATTATAGGGATGGAGACAATTAAATGGAGATATTCAATTTTTCAGTGCTTTTAAAATATATGCTATATCTAAAAATGTAAAAATAATTGTTTTTAATGCAATGCTTAATGGGGTTAACGTTTATATTTTGTATTTTTCGGCCCAAATAGATTCACATACACACAAAAATTAGCATAGATGGTTGTTAACACGTTGAATGCCAAGTCTATTTTGTCTCTTTCCGTTTAGGCCACGAAATAAGATTCCCGCTACAGAATCTATAAGTGTCGGTCACCGATGACTGACACGACCTAAAAAGAAAGATAAGTGTCAGTGACCGGTGACTGAGGTAGCATTCAACGTGTTAAATTCGAGAGGATTAGGAAATTAACGATAAACCATACCCCCCCCCCCCCCGCCCTCCGCCTTCCTCCAAGCGAAGAAATGTCAGAAAAATGTTATTGATTAAAAATTTGCATAAGAGCGTGGATAGTTTTTTATTCCTTTAAATATGTATTGTGAAATAGTACTGAAATGTGTAATTTCAGTTATTCAATTCGATGAGTTGAGTGATTTGATTTACCACATTTTTATAAAAAGTAGAAAGTCAATAAAGAGATGTTTATTGTTAGATTCTAAATAATCAATTTAAAATCAATATTAAATGTGTTTATGAATAGAGAATTTCACTTAGGGCAACTTTTGTTATAATATGCACAAAAACAGAAATGAACCCACGATTTGCAATATTTTGATTCGTTTTAAAAAAGAAGAAAAATTATTTTTTTTTTTACCCTGTTCCGTTTCGCAAGAACGCGCATTAAAATAATAATATTAATAATAATAAAAGTAACCAAAGCGCGAGAATGCGCCAAGCGTGGAAAATGAGGTTTGCATGATTTTTTCTTCCATGGGACACTTTTGTTCCACAGAGCATGCGCACTTGCGCTCATGAGGTTTCTCTTACAAGTTGGAGTTTCTCTATAAGAAACTAGTCGGATATGGCAATCCCAAAACTTTCTTCTATCTCATGTATGTTTATACGTAAAAATTCGCTATCACAATACAAAACTTAAATGGCAATCTGTGTACATCATGAGGATTCTAATTATATGAAATTCCGTGCATTAGTTCTTGAGATATGACTATTGCCAAAATTGTGTAAATCCTTCAAAATGCAGCATAACAGTGCCACCTATTGGGTGATTAACACCAAAACCTAATCAGCAACAACTTGTGTCAACGTCTAACCGACTCCTAATTTAGATGAAAATTTGTGCATTAATTCTTCAGATAGAACTATTTGCGGAAATCGTGATAAATGCAGCATAGCAGCGCCACCTGTTGGGCTATTTACACCAAAATGTAAACAGCATCAATTTATATCAAGGACTAACTGAATCTGAAGTTTGATGAAAATTCGCGCATTTGTTCTTGAGATTGAGCTATTGCGGAAATCGTGAAAAATGCCGCATAGCAACGCCACCTGTAAATCGATTTACACTAAAATGTAAACAGCATCACTTCATGTCAAGGACTAACTGAATTTGAAGTTTGGTGAAAATTCGCGCATTTGTTCTTGAGATTGAGCTATTGCGGAAATCGTGAAAAATGCAGCATACCAGCGCCACCAGTTGGGCGATTTATACCTAAAACCAATCAGCGCCAATTTATAGCAGGTACTAAATGAATATAAATTTTTATTAAATCCCGTACATTAGTTCTTGAGATAGAGCGCCCACAAAATTTGTGTCACATACATACATACAGACAGACAGACAGACAGACAGGCAGGCAGAGTCACAGACTAACAGACAGACATTTTGTAAAAACACGTTTTTCGGGATTTCTGACCCCTAAACGTATAAATCCGTCAAAAACCGAAAGTCGAAAAATTTCACGAATCCGACACTTTCGTCTTGTAAAGATAGAAGAAAATAAAAAGTATAAAAGCAGTGCAATATGCGACTACACATTTAGAATAGACAACTAAAAGTATAGTCAATTATTAATGTGAAAGATGTCCACAATCCTTCCAAAAGCGCACAGCCAGACCGGTAGTAGTTAATCCGTGTTTTGAATAACACCAGCGCCGCCGAAGATTATATGATCCGGTGTCCACATCTTGAATAATATATCATCGCACATAATAAAATTCGTAGATACGGAATACAACTATCTGAGAGAAATTTTCATGCAAACGTTCGAAAGTTTTTTATTATTTATAGTTTATTTTACTGTACATTAAAAAAAAATATTTGACGATATTTTTCTTTTACCAAATCTACAGCATTTGATTTATTAAATTTTCTAAATTGCATTCTTTTTAAAAATTGACTGTACAGGTTGGTCTATTAACCCTTTCAGAGGCAAGTAATTCTGTTTCTGTAATGTCGAATTCACACAGGAATCTTCAAAAAATTTTTTTTCAAAATAGGGAAAAACAATTTAACATCTTTTTGTCCATCAAAGTTAGAAAAGTAAAATTTAGTAAAAATTTTCTGGTGCAAACCTTCATTAATCGTAGGTGGGATATAATACATCCCACCGCCCCTCAGGGGGTTAATCTTGATCTTCCGGCAATTTGGTTAAAAATGACTAAGGTGCCTTAGAAAAAAAAAATTCTTTTGAATTAATTTTTAATGTAGCTTTCAACTACTTCACCGGCAACAGGTATAAGAAAACAGTGCTTTTACACCCGATTTATCTCAGCACAAACGTTGAAGTGACTAAAGCTTAACCCTCTCACTGCTTAATTTTTTTTTATCAAAATAGATTCAAAATTTCCGCATTTTTTTTTTAGTACATATTTCAAATCTATATATATATTAGAGTTTAAATATGTTAACATTTTTTGTAAAAGAGTTTTTTTTTTAACCCAAACAACTTGAATCAATAATTTAACATTTAAATCAGAGTAAATCAGTGCTGTTACTGGAGGCTATTTTTATATTGTCGCACCATTATTTTAAGAAGATCAATTTTGTGAACCCCTTGAGGGGCACCGGTATATATTATATACCACCTACGATTAATGAAGTTTTACACCAGAAAAATTTTATTAAATTTTACTTTTCTAACTTTGGTGGAAAAAAGCCGTAAAATTGCTTTTACTTATTTTGAAATAGAATTTTTCAAACATTCCGGTGGGAATTCAGCATTTCACAAACGTAATTGCTTGCCCCTCAAGGGGTTAACCAAGGTTCTTCTATCATAAGGTTGTTCCATTTGAAGGATAGCCAATCAGAGTAGAGCAGGACTGAAACGTCACGTGGCGGACAAGATTGGAGATCGACCAGCCGTCATAAAGTAAATGGATGCGAAAGAATGAAATATCAAGTAAAATAAATTTTTAAAAAGCAGATCTTCGAAAGTAAATTGAACGAAATCATTTTCCTTAAAATAATTTGTTCAAACACTGATTGGAGTTAGTTAAATATAAAACGCATGATGGTTAAATAATATCACGTTACGTTTGTTTACATTCAAATACTTAAATTTTTAATGTGCAAAAGTACAAATGAAAACTTTTAAACTATTGTAAAATAAAATGAATGAATGAATTATATGAATATGATTACAAAGCAGTAGTATAAAAAAGACTAGTATTATCAAACAGAATAAATTAAACAAAACTCACACATTAAAATTTTTAACAATAATGCACTGTACAATTACTAGATATAAGTTTTCAAAAAATTTCGAATGTCACTATGCTTATTCAGGATCAAAATAATACAATAATATTGCTCTATAATTAAACTAATTCCATTATGTAAAAAAATATGTACTATGCATATTTTTTACATTATAATATTCGAATAACAATATCGTAAAATTTAAAACAACTTCAGTAATAAAATATCCATGTTATCTTATAAAACACATCAAATATAACATTGCTCCATACAAATAGAAAACAATAGAAAAAAATATATGGAGGTATACAGATTTAACAATGTGCTAACATTTTCAAAAAATAGAAAGGAAAAAAAAGTAAGAACCAATATCATAGTTTCAATAATGCATGTGAATAATACTTTTTACACACTATCATGTTGTAAAATCATTGATCTTCATTATTAATAATCAAAATTAAATTTTTAAATTCTTTAGTTTCAAATGCACATCAATATGATTCAAATATCTGTAGCGTATATTGTACGGCAGCTGTTTGCTAAGCGCCGGGTTAGTTAGATACGAAGTGCATGTCGCTGTATCAGCAGCCAATGTTCAACAGATCTACGAAAAATTGAGAAAATCGCACAAAAATCCTTATCACAGCGCCCCATGTATGAAGTTTGGTTCAAATGTGTGCATAACTTCATATACTTTCCGATGATATAATGAGACACACATAGATAAGGACAGACAGATATTTTGTAAAAACATGTTTTTCGGGTTATCTGACCCTTAAAACGTGGATATCCGTCAAAAACCGGAAATCGAACAAAATTTCGACTACAATACTTTCTTCTATTATAGATAAAAGAAAGTAAAAAAAGGTAATGCTAAAGCAAATATTTTAATAGAGCAATTTTTTTTAAAAAAGGTAAAAAAAAAAATCACAATAACAAAAGAAAATTTTTTATGCAATTTTTGACTTTTTTTAAAAATTTTGCGGCGATTTTTTCCATATGAGTAAAATGGATCCTGCTTTATTTTTTTTAGCACAATATATTAAATCTTGTCATGTTTTCAATAAAATTTATTCTGAGTTCGTGCAGAGATTTTTGCATTTTTTGTGAATTTTTTATTCGATTTTTAGAGTTTTCTAATGTTCCGTGGCATTTTTTTTTTTTTTTTGTAAAAGGAACTCGGTTACCAAATATAATAAATTTTCTCCTCTGCGAGTTTTGAACTTTGAAACTTTTTTTTTTTCCCATTTGATGGCGATTTGTCTACATTTGTTAAAGAAATCCAGTTTTAATCTTTCATTCCAATATAGTAAATGCTGTCCTCTTTTTTCCCCTTTCATTAAAGTTTATAAGGAATTTCTCGAGATTCTTTCATGAAATTTTTAGAGATTTTCGTGGTCTGCAGAATTTTTTTGACATTCGTAAAAGTAATTCCGTTTTAGAACTGCAGCATAATATAGTAAATTTTGTCCCCTGCGATTTTAGTGTTTTTCGTTGCGATTTTCCAGAATAATAAGCGACAGTTAACAAAATGCCGTGTATTTCGACGTCCGGATTTGAGACTCTGAACTGTATTGTTAAATCTGTATAGTGTTCTCCGAAAGTTACTGGAACACTTTGATATAGCGTATTTACTAGGTTTTGTTTTCAAAAAATCTGTTAAAATAATAGAATAATTAAAATCAGTCACAAAAAGAAGCTTCCAATGCAGAACAGCATTAAATACTATTGAAACCATGGAACTAGTAATAAAGAGGAAGTGACATATCCTTAAAATAGTGAAGCTTCAACTGTAACCGCCATCACAGGAGTTGTTTACTGCCGGTGGAAACTTCCACCAATAGATTTATATAGAAAATTTCAACATCTATAAACGCCTTATTATTACAAAATTTCAATGATAAATAATGGCAGAAACAGATTTCCATTTTTACTGGTAGGACTTTACTTTGGTAGTAGTTAGGCCCTGCGTTTCCACCATATTGTGACAACCAGGGAAACAAACTGACAGTTTTACAAGGCATACTGACACCAGTAAAAACAAATTGAAATTTTTACGATATTTTTGAGAAAAATTTCCAAGAAAAAGACGCTTAATTAAGACGAAATTTTCTATTCAATTTTACTGGTAGGATATTTGCCCTTTGCGGTATTCAGAAACTGGAGATCCTATTTTAAAAAAGCAGCCGCCATCTTGTGACAACCTCCTCAGTTACTTCACTCGTAACTGGTAGACAGTATACTACATGTCTCCTCCTCTTTATTCATAACTCCATTATTGAAACGTGCGGAGCGAGGCGAATCTGTCCGCCACGTGACGTAATGCGCGAGCAGTTGAGAAATCTTTACAGTTGGCGCATCGCACGAATGGTATCCCCCTGGGGTTAACGTGTTTTTGCGTTTTGTGTTAATGTGTGAATTTTATATGGAATTTTTTTATTTAAAAAGTGGTCCGAGTTGAATTAAAAAATAGTCGACAGTGGAAAAAAATGAATCCCCGAGGAAATCTCGGGTTGCGCAAATTTTGCCACTTTTACGTTGCCCAAGGAAATCTCGGATTGCGCAGCGAGAAAGTTAAACTTAATAATATTATAAAGATTTTGGCTCCGATCATTTTTGTAAAAATGCTTTACAATCTTGAAAATTAAATGCCTTTTATTTCTGAAAATTGTTTTTCCAAAGCAATAAATGCTAATTAAAAAATATATACTTAAAATATTTACATTTAAAATGTTTACAATTAAAATATTTACGCATCATTAATACTTTCAATTTTTAAAGTAGTTTCTTATTCTGCCAATGCAGAATTTTCTAATCTGTTTTTTCAATATTCTGGTTCTGTATGTACGATAGAGATGAGTTCGGGCTCAGTTGTCGGAGCCCGTGACCACCCGAGGCCGTTGATTTTAACCCTTCACTGCACGATTTTTTCTATTTTTATGAAAAAAAAATATTTGAAATCTATATATGGCTCTAATAATGGCTAAAACAGTAAAAAAAAAAAAAAAAAAAAAAAAAAAAAAAAAAAAAAAAATTCTAATTTTCAGTTAAAATTTGATATTTTATGGCGTGTACCCGACGTACACAATTAGGGGTTTAAAATATTGTATTGCTATATTTTACAACAAAATGAACTTAAATTAATTAATTTTATCTGCTTAGCAGTCTGCAACTTTTTTTTAATAATAATTTTAAGTATTTACTAAAAATAATGAAAGTAAATTTTACCTTAATAGCTTGATCGAAAATTTTTTTGCTTCCGAAGAATAAATTCTAATTTTTCGTCAAATGCAGCCATCTGACATGGACAAAATAAGTGTTATTCCATTCTTTGGACTGTTCTTGATCAGGGATAGAGATCATATTGCTCAAATACATGGCACATAATAAGATTTATAGTGTTTTTAGGTATGTGCCAGATGTGGCACGTCGTGCAGTGAAGGGTTAATGAGCCCGAAATATTGTGTGCCATCAGAACCCGAACACAATATGGAAAGTATGCAATCCAAAATAAATAAATAAATAAAAGGTATAATATTTAAAAGTTCTTCTAAATGTAATATGTCATTTTCTCAAAACTTGTTACATGTAAATAACGATTAGTTCCCAGCACATGATTAATTTTATGAAATTTATATTCAATCTTATCAAAAGTTTAGTAACTAATAAAAATATATTTCCTTAAAGAGGTTCTCATATTTTTCTCACGCGGGAAATCTGACGGACATATTAATGAAGTGCGTTTAATGAATCAATGAATGAAATTTGCAAAAAATACTGTTTACATGACAAAGAATCGAACAACGTTTCCCTAGTTCCTATAAATTACTTCCTTAAAACAATCTTATGTAATTCTCGTGTTCTTGAAAATTAGCTTAATTTAAACATTTGACACTATTATCTGAAAGATCCGGTGTTTTTATAGGAAAAGAAGAAACACTGCTTGATTGATTTCTATCGGAATAACAATGCATGCCAATTATATCTATTTAGGAATAAAAGTGACTTCGGGAATGTGAAGAGCAGAGCCAGCAGAGTTCAAGATGAAAAATGGATAGAATCATTAATGTTATTTTCATATAAATAGCGATTATGACTACAGGGTTCGTTATTTTCAAGGCGCAATATCAGTATTTTTTTTTATAGAAAAATAAATCTAGTTCAAACTCGTGAAATTTCGCTTTATTTAGGAAGAGATTTTCTAAAAGAAAATACTAGTACCGAAGAATTTCTTAGTCTGGAAATTCAAGGACCCATACGAATCCTGGACTAGTTCACAATAGAAGACTAAAAATGTGCAAACATTAAGCTAATGCTGGTTCAATGAAAACAAAAGAAAGTATTAATTTAGCTTTAAGTAATAAATAAATGTTCCAATTAAAAAATAGCCTAATGGAGTCACATTCCTACAGGCGCTACACCAACAGTTCATCGGAGTCAATGCCAAACATAAATCTGAAAATATCACAAATTTTCTTCTAGAATAACACTCTAATGCTACAAATAAAAATAAACACGATTTTTGTTTACCCTTCATTCTGATCAAAATAGCAGTAAAATGACTTGAAATGGAATAAGTAATTTTTAAGCGAAATCTTTTTAAGGTTTCGTTCATCTGACGAAACCCTATTCGTCTCGCTCCTCTGTCTGTCCGTCACAGAGCCCGTTCTCAGAAACTATACATGTTGGAGACTTGAAATTTTGCATACTTATAGCTGAACCCCTCACATAAAACGACAAATCATAAAATTTTGAAAAAGTTGTACATTTAATCCTTTGGGCTCCCGCATGTGTATTTTAAATTATTCTTTATAAGTGAGCTCCTAATTAGGTTGGAGGAGTGAAATTTTTCATACTTATATCTGAACACCTCACATCAAACGACAAATCATAAAATTTTGAAAAAGTCGCACATTTAACCCTTTGGGCTCCCATATGTGTATTTTAAACAACTTTTTCTAAGTGAGCCCTAATTAGGTTAGAGGCTTGAAATTTTGCATACTTATAGCTGAATACCTCACATCAAACGACAAATCATAAAATTTTCAAAAAAGACGCACATTTAACCCTTTGGACTCTCACATGTGTATTTCAAACAATTCTTTCTAAGTGAGCCCCTAATTAGGTTGGAGGCGTTAAATTTTACATACTTAGAACTGAACACCTCACGTCAAACGACAAAATATAAAATTTTGAAAAAGATGCACATTTAACTCTTTGGATTCCCACGTGTGTATTTTAAACAATTCTTTCTATGTGAGCCTCTAATTAGGTTGGAGGCGTGAAATTTTGCATACTTATAGCTGAACACCTCACATCAAACGACAAATCATAACATTTGAAAAAGTTGTAAATTTAACCCTTTGGTGTCTCATATGTGTATCTTAAACAATACTTTCTAAGTGAGCCCCTAATTAGGTTGTAGGCGTGAAATTTTACATACTTATAGCAGAGCACCTCACATCAAACGACAAATCATAAAATTTTGAAAAAGTCGTACATTTTATCCTTAGGACTCCCACTTGTGTATTTTAAACAATTTTTTCTAAGTGAACCCTAATAAGGTTGAAGGCGTGAAATTTTACATACTTACAACTGAACACCTCACGTCAAACGACAAAATATAAAATTTTGAAAAAGTTGTACATTTAACCCTTTGGGCTCCCTCATGTGTATTTTAAATACTTCTTTATAAGTGAGCCCCTAATTAGGTTGGAGGAGTGAAATTTTGCATACTTATAGCTGAACACCACACATCATTCGGCAAATCATAAAATTTTGAAAAAGTCGCACAATTAACCCTTTGGACTCCCACATGTGTATTTTAAACAATTCTTTCTAAGTGAGCCCTAATTAGGTTAGAGGAGTGAAATTTTGCATACTTATAGCTGAACACCACACATCATTCGACAAATCATAAAATTTTGAAAAAGTCGCACAATTAACCCTTTGGACTCCACATGTGTATTTAAAACAATTCTTTCTAAGTGAGCCCTAATTAGGTTAGAGGCTTGAAATTTTGCATACTTATAGCTGAATACCTCACATCAAACGACAAATCATAAAATTTTGAAAAAGTCGCACAATTAACCCTTTGGACTCTCAGATGTGTATTTTAAACAATTCTTTCTAAGTGAGCCCTAATTAGGTTTGAGGAGTGAAATTTTGCATACTTATAGCTGAACACCACACATCATTCGACAAATCATAAAATTTTGAAAAAGTCGCACAATTAACCCTTTGGACTCCCAGATGTGTATTTTAAACAATTCTTTCTAAGTGAGCCCTAATTAGGTTTGAGGAGTGAAATTTTGCATACTTATAGCTGAACACCACACATCATTCGACAAATCATAAAATTTTGAAAAAGTCGCACAATTAACCCTTTGGACTCCTACATGTGTATTTTAAACAATTCTTTCTAAGTGAGACGTAATTAGGTTAGAGGCTTGAAATTTTGCATACTTATAGCTGAACACCTCACATCAAACGACAAATCATAAAATTTTGAAAAAGATGCACATTTAACCCTTTGGACTCCCACGTGTGTATTTTAAACAATTCTTTCTATGTGAGCCCCTAATTAGGTTGGAGGCGTGGAATCTTGCATAGTTATAGCTGAACACCTCACATCAAACGACAAATCATAACATTTTGAAAAAGTTGTAAATTTAACGCTTTGGGGTCTCATATGTGTATTTTAAACAATCCTTTCTAAGTGATCCTTTAATTAGGTTGGAGGCGTGAAATTTTACATACTTATAGCAGAACACCTCACATCAAACGACAAATCATGAAATTTTGAAAAAGTCGTACATTTTATCCTTAGGGCTCCCACATGTGTATTTTAAACAATTTTTTCTAAGTGAGCCCTAATTAGGTTGGAGGCGTGAACTTTTACATACTTACAACTGAACACCTCACGTCAAACGACAAAATATAAAATTTTGAAAAAGTTGTACATTTAACCCTTTGGGCTCCCACATTTGTATTTTAAATAATTCTTTATAAGTGAGCCCCTAATTAGGTTGGAGGAGTGAAATTTTGCATACTTATAGCAGAACACCACACATCATTCGACAAATCATAAAATTTTGAAAAAGGCGCACAATTAATCCTTTGGACTCCCACATGTGTATTTTAAACAATTCTTTCTAAGTGAGCCCTAATTAGGTTAGAGGCTTGAAATTTTGCATACTTATAGCTGAACACCTCACATCAAACGACAAATCATAAAATTTTGAAAAAGTTGTAAATTTAACCCTTTGGGGTCTCATATGTGTATTTTAAACAATCCTTTCTATGTGAGCCTCTAATGAGGTTGGAGGCGTGGAATTTTGCATACTTATAGCTGAACACCATCATGCGACAAATCATAAAATTTTGAAAAATTCGTACATTTTACCCTTTGGGCTCCCACATGCGTATTTTAAGCAATTCTTTCTAACTGAGCCCCTTATTAAATTGGAGATTTGAAATTTTGCATATTTGTAGCAGAACACCTGAGGCCAGGCGACAAATCATAAAATCTTGAAAAAGTCTTACGTTTAACTCTTTGAGCTACCACATATGTATTTTAAGCAATTCTTTCTAAGAGAGCCTAATTAAGTTGAGGACATTAATTTTTGCATATGTATAGCTGAATACCTCAGACCACACGACAAATCATAAAATTTTCAAAAAGTCTTATATTATTTACTCCTTCGGGCTCTAACTTGTTTATTTTAAGCAATTTTTCTAACCTCCGCACTTTTCACCTGAGGAGCACTTTTCTATCTTTTGCCGACACCCCTTTGACCATTTTTTCATATTATGCACCATAGCCTTACATATTTTAGTTCCCCTTTTTACCGCCAGGGGCGCCTACTTATCTCGGGTGCTATGGGCCCAATCCTTTCGACTAATATATCTACGGATAGTATGTAAAACGAAGTTTCGCTCGGATAGAGGTTTGTTTAGAATAGAGTGCGCCCCTGGTTGCGAAATGTGGAACTAACAGATTTGTAAAAAGGATAAAGTGTTTTGAAAGGAACATTAAACGAAACCCTCTGTGCGATCTGTGATCACACTTACCCACTTGTCAGTGGTGGAAAACTAGCCAGAGGAGGGGCCTATTTACATCACTAATATTTTATAGTATTCTTAACCTTAATAAAAACTCAATAATTCTGTCATTATATAAGCCGAAAAATACTACTCAAATTTAGTGGTGTCAATAGCACACTCCGCCTCCTCTGCGCCAATTTTCCACCACTGACTTGTTTTAGATAAACTTTTGTATTATTTTTAACATTTTTGTCTTTTTTTCTTCCATACGTATTCCGCTTGTCCGGAATATATTGGCGAAAACCGAGGCGTCCTCTCCATGAAACCATACTTTCTTCGATTACAATGTTTTTACCATGCTTAACAGGATCTTGAAAAGTATCAACAATTGCTTCAACAATATTTCGATTTTTGTTCAACTGATCTTCAGGTCTAGCTGTGGTATTGTCGGAAAAATGTAAAAAAATAAGTATCAATAAAAAACGATCACGTTTCATGGAATTATTTATGCGCGCGTTCGCATACATGTCCCTTTTAGGGCAATACAGGTGACTATTTTATAATTCTACCTCGCACCACTTTTTCAAAACAAAAATCTTTGACATACAGTTGAACAACACTTGCAAGAGAAATATACTACATTTTTTTTTTTTTTAAATAGTGATGCGAATAGAATAGAACAATAGTCCCCTGTGGCAGCCCTGTCAGTATAATCTAATTCCTGATAATTGCGCTCTTTCTTGCGGTAGATCCTTCTTCTCAATATCAACGTTAGTCTAAATATGTTTAATACGTGGAGGTTGTGCTGCCTTATGTGCAGTCAATACAATCATGTCTCTAAGTCTCCTTACGAACTTGCAGACATTCACAATTAACTCTGCTTGTTATATTCGAGTTCGATTCAATAAATATAAAAGGGGGGGGGGGGTCATTACATACAGCGTCTGAATAAGCGACAGTACTGCGCCACCAGATGAAGCGAAACATGAATTCGAATGTCGCACAGTGGATCAAAGTATAGGCGATGTCGAACATAGGATTATCACGGTAGTATAACCCTACATATATGATGGTTTTCGTTATATTTAAGTTTAAATGAGTAAGATAAATGATACTGAAAGTATCTGCATGGTTTTTACGAGCATTTTCGTGCTTTTTTGTCACAAACAGTAAATTTAGGGAAATGATGAATAACTAAAATAAACGGGAAAAACAAAGCATACTTTTTATTTATATCCAAATGACATTTGTGGAATATTTAAAGCATTTGCTTAATTTTTAATTGGCAACATATGCATAACTATTTAAAATTGTACTACAAAACTGCAACATTCTACTGCAACATTTTAGAATGCATTTCAGTGCATATTTGTTATTATTGAGTTTGAGTTTTTAAAAATTACTTTGTAGTAATATTAATTTTACCATGTTTCTTTTTTATTTGAAACAAGATTATTTCATTTTGTCTTTTTCTTATAATGTTTTGAAATATGATAACAAACAGAGATTTGTTTTTGTTTCTGAAAAGTTTAAATAATGATTTTAGTTATGAAAAATCAATGCTTAGTTTTGTAAGGGAACAGTGTGGACTAATTGCCTCAAAAATTGATGGAGAAAATTTAAAGGAGCGTTTACGTATATTTTGTGTAAATGAAAAAGATAGCTGGCTGAAATCTGAACGAAAATTAGATCGTCTCAATAATAAAAACTATTTTTCACTTCAGTGTTTCTTTAAAGTTGGTAACGAGCTTAGCAGCACGTAACGAGCATTTGCAGTTAAAAATTTTGCAGAAATCAAACACGAAAATGTTTTTCAGACGTAATCAAAACTCATGAAAGAAGACTAACTCAAAGTTTCAGAGAGGATACTTCTGGAGAAGCTAAATTAAGAAGAATCAAAGAGTAAAATTAAACGCGAATTCAGAAAAGAATTAGGTTTGCAAATAGATGTTGTTAAACAGGGAAGTGGTTTGACACACGATGGAAACACTGCAAGGATATTTTTTGCTGAGTTTGAAAAGACAGCTGAGATCACTGGATTGGATAAAGAACTTATTACACGTTTAGCAATTGTAATGTATGTGATCGCCTGTGACGAAGTAATTAATGCCAAAAAATTAGGCAATTTCGCATAGGGAACAGCTAAACAACGTGCCTCAAAATACGGTTGGTATTATATGCCAGCTTCTGTACATAATTACTAACTCATGAAAAGGATATGATTACAAATTTTGCTGCTCCAATTGGATAATTATCGGAAGAAGCTAGCGAAACTCGAAATAAATAGTTTCGAAGGTACCGGGAGTCTCTTAAAAGAAAAACAAGTCGAAGAGCATGCAATGAAGATCTACTGCACCATTTGCTAAAAACATCTGACGGTCTGATTTCCAGTATTAGACACAAAATAAAAAAAAATCAAAGGAACAGAAAATTTCTAGAAGCATTGGGACTTTCACTTTAAAATATAACACTTTATCACTGACATAGCAGCGCATCCATTTATTAGAGTACATTTAACCCTATGAGAGCCTTTGCGCTTTTCAGCATTTTCATGTAAACGTTTATATAACCCGAGATACGAGTTATTAAATTTAATTTAGCAGCTTAATGTTAAATTACTTTTTTACATCATTTCATCCTAGAAATTTCTTACAGTATAATCTTCTTTAAAAAATATTTTTGTGTACAGCCAATTTAACATGTTTTCTGGAAACGGAAAATTACGTAATAGCCGCTTTAAGGCCATTTATTTCGAAAACGCGCAGGTTTGCGCAAAAAATCCTCTATACCACATTAAAATATAGGCTTTCAGGAATACCAGCATGTGTTTGAAATTTCAAACAACTTTAAACAATTTAAGTTGCGCAATTTTGAAGATTATGAATCCGTTAATTCTATATGTGTTGTTCATAATGTAGAATAAGACATAAAATTCAATCAAAATATAGTCAGTAGTGGTTTAAAATGTGTTTTAAAAAATTAATAATGATATTTTAAATGCGTTATTAGTAGACGTTTCTTAGGTTTTATTTCTGAGCACAGCAAAAAGTCAGTAAAATTTCCAAAAAAAAATTCCTCTGCTGAAAGATGTATATTCCGAGCTATACAAATACGATATAATTTTGTAAAATTTAAAAAATAAACATATATTCGAATTTTGTAGATATTCTTTTAAAATATTTCATTGCAAAAAAATAGTTATTTAATGATTAATTTTTGGCTCTATGTTCGCATTTTCTTAAGGATTGATCCACTGTGTGCCGTCTCACAGCGAAAAAATATGAATATCGGCGCCGGTGTGAACGTGTTAAAGTCTCTCTATTCTAAAAAAAAGTAACTCCCGCTGTCACCGCCACCGCCGCCGCCGCCGCCTCCGCCGCCGCCGCCGGTTTTGAATTTTTTGTGACCGGAGGTCTTTCTTCGTTAATATTAAGAAAAATAATGCATACAAAAATATGAAAATTGGTAGTATTATACAGAAATGTTTGATAAACACGCTGATGTAGACAGTTTTCAAATCGAAGAGTTATTTTAAGAGATATTTAATGTTAAAGTTGGACAAAATCGTTCCATTAAAAAAGTTTTATAGGAGCAAAAACTATACATCGGAATTTAATACTTTTTAGATCATTTTATACTTTATAATTTCCCGGTGTGCAGAATTAATTTATTTTTTTAATTTGACTCATTTTTCGAGGTTTCATTTCTATTTTAAATTCAAATTTTCAGCATTTCGAGAGATATTTTTTTACTTATTTCAGAAAATTGTACTAATTTAACCTGTTGCCAAACTGTATAAACAACGGAAACAATAATGTTTGCTTCAAATTAAAAATTTATTTACACGTGACTATTATAAACAGAAAAGAAAAACTTTCAAATTAGAATTAAATAATTACGTATAAAAAGCAGGAACTTATTGAAAATTACTTCATCTATAATTACACGTGAATTTTAACAGAGAAAGGATATTGTAAAGTAATAAATTCATTAACATGCGTTAGAAGTCTTAAATAGGAGAAATTACATCACATTTACGTCACATTACAGTTATTACGTAAAATGAACAAAAAATAATATTGCAAAATAGTAGTTTAAATTTAAAAATAGCGCGAGACATTTACTTGATATTTTGAGATGAACTTTTCAACTATTTTTTTTTTTTTTTTTTTTTTTTTTGGACAGCGCAAATAATATTTCATTTCTAATAAAAGCATTTTCACGTGAATATTAAAAAGGGAAAGAAAAGTTTGGTGAAAATTACGTCAGATTAAAAACGATATATTTAAAATGTTTTATTTAAAAGGACTTTCTTTTCGCTTTGTTAAAAAATACCGGGAGACAAAGACTCTGTTTACTTAATTCATTTTATATTAGATGATTTTGAAATGCCATTGTATCTTTTAAGAGCAACTGATTTTTCCGTAAAATTCCCCAATCAAAGAGAAATGAATAGAAACCCGTTTATAGGGAGATCGCCTTTGTTTTTTTAATTATACTTCAATCTTCCAAAAAAATTCAATTAAAGCCGATCAAATTAGCGTGCTTTTAGAGACTGCAGTGTCTGAACGGGGGGTTGGCGAGCGTAGCTCGTAGGGGGCCGAGCCCCCTAGTGATATAAAAAACAGTTATGATGTTCACAAAAGAGTTGTCAGCTAACCGATTCAATATATCAAAATAAAAATGCTGAAAAAATATGCACCCAATATTTTGAAAATACAAGTGCCATCGCGGCATAGTGTTTCATAGTAAACATCGTGTTGCTCCATAGAATATGACCTTGGCGCTGTTGTTATTTTCTGTGATCCTAAAACATTATTGCGGTTGCACTAATGGTATGAGAACAATAGGCTGCTGCTCTTATTTGATAGCAACAATGTATTATTTTTCTTACTGATTTTATTTTTCTGATATTTATTTAAAATTATCAGCAAGGTAGAAATTTTTCTACACTGTTCAAAAGTGAATGTGCATCTGTTCCAACTGAAGACGACAGAGATAAAGACTAAGAGCACCGCGATAGCTCTATTTTGCTCTTGCTGCAAAACATCTTGTTGGATTACCTACCGATCATCGGCGAAAAGTAGTGATAAGAGTTAGAACCGATGAAAGTTACCAGCTCCTATCCTAATAGGCGGTGCCTGGTGCGAGGGCACCATCGGCACCACCTTTGTTGCGACTCTGATGATTATGTCCTGTTTATTTCTTATGTATTATTGTATATTATTTCACTTTCTATTTTTATGGAAAAGAAATACTTAACACTTTCTCAAGTAATTTTCTTAAAACATTAACACTTTCAGGGGCGCCGTTTGCAGTCTGCAAACGGTTAATTTTAATGCCCAAATTTCCAAATGGCATCAGTAATTTTTTAGTACAATTTCGATCTCATAATAAACCTGAGGAAAAGCTTTTGATTATTTTAAAATAAATTTGTTCGTAAATTGCGGTGTGAATCAATTATTTGAACATTTACGGAGCAGAAATGCTTTATCCGTGTAAGGGTTAAGGCTCGCTTAAGATTTATAAAAACCATCAAAAAAGTATTTATTTTTATTTCTGTAGAAATTGCGTAATTATATGATTTCTAAATAAAGTGTACAATTAGTTGAAGTGAAACAAATGATGTTTTTGAACTAATTCACATTTGCGGACAAGCCATGAAACGGGCATTTTGCACTTTATTGTTTGTTTTACCTCCACCATACAAATTAATACGAATACAATCCTTATTTTTTAAATATTTACTACTTTACGAATGTTTATAAATAATATTTAAAACTAGAAAACAGAAATTCTGCTTTTTCAAAATTTAGTGTCGTCCCCGATAAATATATATATGTTACATTATAACACTCATTCTTTATCCTGTATACTAAATGTTGCATTAATAGCAACACTGGATTATTTCTATAGTTGAAAATGAAGTTACTGACTGTCTCGATAGCAGGAGTGGATCATATCCAGCAGTAATAGCGTAATATAAATTGTCAGAACAGGTAATTGGATCTTGTTGTATTAGTATAACGAAGATTGGATGATGATTGGAAGCTGTAGCAGTCGACGAGTGAAGGCTATGGAATACATTTTTCCGTGAAAGTTTCCCCAGAAATAATTGAGATAAAACGTAATATCATCTCAGCAATTTATTAAAACATCATTCGGCGGCGCAGTTTCCACCAAGAAAATTAGCCATAGCTTCATAGTAATAATTTAGGGAGTAAGCAAGTTGTAGATAATTGAATACGTGGACGGTGACTAGGGGGTGGTATGAAAAATGGAAATACGACTAGAATCTCTCAAATCTGCTGAAAAACAGCGAGCATCGGCTTTTTGTTCGTCAAGTGTAGGAATACAAATATGACGTAGATCGCGCTCTCAACCAATGAATAATTAAGAATATCACGTCATGGAAAGAGCGCGGACAGAGTGAGCGGATGAATTTGAAGAAAAAAAAGGATAACCTCGGAAATGCGCGGGAAAGTGAAATTCGGAAGAGAAAATAAAATGGTTGTTAAAAGAACATTCTAAAAGAAAAAAGCGTGGAAATGGAACATTTAATTTAAGAATACTAAAAGCGTAATATTTAAGCAATTTAGACAAGTGCGACATTAAATTAAAGGGAATTTAACAGAGTTAACGATAAAGATTATTTAAGAATAAGGATTTAGTGAATAATTAGTAATTTAGAATAAGATAAGGAAATCGCGGTATTAGATCTAATAATGTAACACACACACACACACAAATATAGATAGATAGATAGATAGATAGATAGTACAAAACATATTTCTTTTTTAAGACTTAAAGCACACGGTTTTATTTTATATAAAATGACGTCATCCGCATCCGCTGAAGAATTCCTCATTTGCGATCCAGTATTAAACAATATCTACCATAAAATACGCATAGGACGTCACTATCGCTGAATAATACACAAATACAAAAAAAAATCGTCATTCAAGAAACGCGACAAAAAATCGGCTACCAAGGTAGCACAAAGATATCGGCCAATATCAAAGTGAGATAGTGGCCGATATCAAAAAGTAATATTGGCCAACGTTAAATTACCCCGCCCCGCCCCCCCCCCAAAAGATATTCCACGAATATTATTTTATATATTTGGCAATGTTGGCCATTATTTCCCAACATGTCTGAATATCAGTTTGTGACTTTAAATGATAGTTTTTCCTGTCATTGCTGAATATCATTATTTGAGATGGAGCGATGTATTTCTCCAATATTAGAGAATAACTTTTTTAAATATTAAATTATAACTTTTTAGATATTAATTTCGTAGTTTATATTCCAAGAAAAGCGATTTGCAAAAGTGATGAATATAAATTTCTCACTGTGCTAGGGAGATATTCATCCTCCAAAGATTTCAAGTCTGAGTCCTTGGTTTTATTTCAAGGTATAATGAAAGCTAGCCGGGGAAAATGTAGTAATAACAAACTTTCACTCAATAGTGGTGGGAGTAGATTTTATGTACACTGTAAAAATAATCCATGCACTTTCCGTTTTGGAAAAGGCAACTAGTTGTCTTTTCCGAAACGGAACAGATTCCTTTTGAGAATGAGATGTTTTAATTTACAACACGATTAGTTTCACATCTGCAATGAAAGTGACATCTTTCATTACCAAAAAGATTACTTTCATTGCAGATGTGAAACTAATCGTGTTGTAAATTAAAACTTTTCATTCTCAAAAGAATCTGTTCTTTTCAGAAAAGGCAACTTGCCTTTTCCAAAACGGAAAGTCCATGGATTTTTTTTACAGTGTAGTGACGAAAGAAAATGTCTGACAAAATTATAATTTAATTATCCCATATACTCTTTCAATCATAATCAACTTTTTTTTTTTTTTTTTTTTTTTTTTACATTCTTTTAACAAAGATTTATTTAATTATCATTTTTTATTGCTAAGTTTGTTAGACATTTAGAAGAAATTATTGAAAACTAATGACCTACTTTTGAAACTAAACTTGTATTGTTCCAATAATAAAAAATAAAATTATTTTAAAAGTCTGAAATTCGAGACCATTTTAAAAACATAAATATAGTATCCATTAAAAAATACACAAATTGCTCTCTTTTTTTATCTAAAAATATTAAGTAATAAAAAAAGCATCTTTCGTTTTTTATTTCAATTTAACATCGTTATATGCCCTACATTATTATTTTTTTTAAATACAAATAATTTTAGAGTAATAATTGTAGATTTCCTTATTAGGTTTTTATATAGCACTATCAATAGATTTTAATATGAAATGCTAATATTGAGAATTTTTTTTTATTGCAATCTCTAGAAATGTCTATATAAATTGTACTACAAAAAATTTTCCATACCAATCTCAATGGATTTCTATGTATTTTTTTTGAAATATATACATAAATATATAACTATAGATTTCTGAAGAAAATTTGTATAAAATTCGAATTTCATGGCAGGCGTCTCCATCAAATATTCTTCGACGGAAACGATAGAAATGGGCGGTCCTTCAGAATTTTCCATTCACTTTGATCAAGATTACCAGTCGATAGATATCTCGAAATGTCTGAAAAATGATATTGTTTTTACGAATGTCGATAAATATCTGTGAATGTTGGAATACGAATATCATTTTTACAAGATTGGCCAATGTAAATAAAATATTAAAAATAAGGCATTAAAAAATCAAGTTTTCTAAAAATGGCAAAATTGTCAAATTTTATTCTTTAGAATACTATTTATGTATTATAATGTTACAAGTAATGCAAAAAATTTGTTTGGATGCTTTCTTTTAAAAACTAATTTTTAGTTACATCTTTAAATATCGGCAGATATTGTAAATTTGACGTCTAACATTCAGTGACTTTCGAGATATTGGCCAATATTGATCGAGACATTGGCCGATATCTCTGATTAGCGGCTCTTTCGAAGAGTGGCTCACTATGTAGCTTAGTTCATTAATACAGTAGGTGGGGAGACCGAGATAATTTATGGTCAGCCCCTAACCTCGGGTCTCGGCAACGGTCTTATTTCCCCTTACAGCCAGGAGCGTTGATCACACAACATTGAAATTAAACAAAAACATTGATTCTTCCTATTAAAAATAAGATTGTTTGATGCATTTTTCATTGTTTTGCGTTATTAACACATTATTTAGCTTTTTTTTTTTTTTTTTGCTAAATGATACTTTTATGGTTGGTTGTATTTATGACGGCCAATTATCTGCACGAGGGAAATAGGCCCACGGAGGGAGTGTCTTCGTGGGGGTCTTTCTAAGGGAACCTAACCCGTATTAATGCTTGGAAATCCAAGGTTAGAAGAAAACTACGAACGATTAGGGCGACGGGCGCGATTGGGATCGAACAGACAGACATTGTAGACACCCCCCGTCTACCAGCTTCAAGAGCAGAACCTCTCAGCCACTGGTGGGGCCATATTTTTATGTTACTCTCAGTTTGCTCATAAATTTGCAAAGGACACTTATAATTTGTATGTTCAATATACAATATGTAATTATGCATAAAAATATAGCCTATTTCTTAATAGTTTTATGCAGAAATGTTTGTAAGCTGTTCTAATTGGGTCATTTATCATTTTGATACTGATATTAAAATAACAAATTTTACGATTAAAAAAATTATTTTATTATTATTAGACATTTTTTATATTATTACAAAGTACTCCCCCCCCCCCCCAACCTTGCTGGTTTTCCTGCATTTTATAAAAAATATTAACTTTTCATCAATTTAATTGTAAAGAAAAATTGAGTTTAAGACTTTTGTACACAAGTTTAACATAAAACTCTACGTTTCGGTTTATTCTTTAAAACCTTCATCAGGAGAAAAATTTTCTAAAATATAAATCGACAACAAACTCTTTACATGCTACATTTTGAAATCAATTCAAAATTCAAAACATTCTAACGGAAATCTCTTACTCCCAAATAAAGAGTTCAGTGGCGCCATCTTTTAATCAAAGATGTAAACGAAGAAAGACTAGCTGAAAAAATGGAATTTTCATTGACTTTTCAAAATTGAAAGCCATATTGCTGGTATGTGAAAGGAAACATTATCATTACACACTTCATGGTTTCTTAGACGAACCTTTCATGAAATTCAACATTCAACTCGTTGCCTCCAATTCTATGACTTTGTTTAATCTTCTGTGTAAAAAAATAGATCCAATTCCTTTTTCATCTTTTTCTGGGGTGTATGAAATTCCCTTTAAATTTTCTGATGGGACCACCTCGTCCTATATTGGTATGACTAAACGTCGATTTTTCGAAAGATTGCAAGAACATAAAAACGATTTGAAGTTTCGTAAACTTTCTACTGCACTCTCAAGAAGCTACCATAAAGGACTCATTTCATTTATAGACTTTGACCATGCTAAAGTTATTTCCAAACAAGTTATTCCGCGCAATGCTATTATTCGTGAATCTTTAGAAATTCGTCTAAGAAACCATGAAGTGTGTAATGATAATGTTTCCTTTCACATACCAGCAATATGGCTTTCAATTTTGAAAAGTCAATGAAAATTCCATTTTTTCAGCTAGTCTTTCTTCGTTTACATCTTTGATTAAAAGATGGCACCACTGAACTCTTTATTTGGGAGTAAGAGATTTCCGTTAGAATGTTTTGAATTTTGAATTGATTTCAAAATGTAGCATGTAAAGAGTTTGTTGTCGATTTATATTTTAGAAAATTTTTCTCCTGATGAAGGTTTTAAAGAATAAACCGAAACGTAGAGTTTTATGTTAAACTTGTGTATAAATTGTACGTTGGATAGCAACACCTATTTGTTTTGTATCGATATTACAACGTAAAGTCCTTTATTATTATTAAGACTTTTGATTTTTCTCTTCCATTACACAAATTTCTCTAACAATTCAGTTAGAAACATTTCCTCTGATCACACAACGTTTTTTTTTTTTAAATCTACTTTAACTATTCGACTTTAGGTATATTTAATGAAGCAGAAATATTCATTTTTTTTCATATTATTTTTGTAATGATATGTTGCATCTTAAAAATTGTTTTTATGAGTTTATCATTGCAAACATTAGAAAATGTTTAAAATAACGCAATAGAGATTTTGTTATTAGATGTGCTCAGAAAAATATTTCATTTCACAAAATCTTATTAGATTAAAATAATAATGATAATAATAATAATAATAATAATAATAATAATAATAATAATAACAACAACAACAGCCATTGCTTTAAAAAAAAAAGTATTCTCAGCTTTTTAATATTTTTTATTGATTTTAGCAGACTTTTGTGAATAAAGTTTATTGAAAACTGAGCCTATTTCTTTTTAATGAAATGATTACTTATCATAATGCGAGATGCAATTGTCCACCTCGATTCAATCGCAAAATACACATTATAAACTTTTAAAAACTCGCTGTTTAACGTCAAAGGTGACAAAAAATAATAATATAGATGTTACAAGTTAGCAAATATACATTTTATTTAAAATTTCTTAGTACTTTCGGCCTGCAATTCCCGCGGCCGTCGTCAGAGTATATTTTTATTTTTATTTCTAAATAAAATCATAAGTTGAAATGCAATAATAAAAATATTCTCTGACGATACCCGCGGAAATTGCTGGTCGAAAGTATTAAGAAATTTAAAATAACATGTATATTTGTTAACTTGTAACATCTATATTATTATTATTATTATTATTATTATTATCATCATCATTATTATTTTATTTATTTATTTTATTTTATTAACCGCTTGGAAAAATGGTTATTGTCCTCGTCAGGGTAGGAAATCAAAAGCATATCTGAAGCTTTTGATTGGTTTAATCTGCATTTCATTCGTTTTCTGATTGGTATATACAGTAATCTGTATTTCCCTTTAATTTCAACAGAGATGGATACCTTCTGTTGCCACTATGACAAAAAAGTAATAAAAACTACAAAAAAAAAAAAAATTAATAACTAAGAAACAAATTGAGATACAGCTTGCAAACAAATTGCATTTAAAAGTATATTTTTTTTCTCTATACGACGGTGTAAAAAGTAATATTGTGGGATGTTTAGAAGTTTAAGAATGTAATTTCATTTAAAATGGGTCGTCCAAGAAATCTGACGATGGAAAAGCCTTTTCCCAGTGAAATACTTGGCCAGTGAAATGCTTGGCTTGAAATGAACAGCCAGTGAAATGCTTGGATAATACGTAAGTTTCAGGTGGATAATACGCACGAGTCGCAGGCGATTTTTCTCGCTTGCGTTTTTTACGTGTAATAACACTATTAATGTTTAATTTATGGCGTACGTAATGTATGATCAACTCTGTGCGATTTTTTATGTCTTAAATTTTAGTCTTTGAAAAAATCATTTTCCAAATGGTCGTTGTAATTTGTTAAATTGCTTTTTTTTTTCCTTTTGTATTATTACCATTTTTTTAATTAATTTTATTTTCATCTTTTGAATGTCCACACTAAACATTTTTTGCATGTTTTCGGGGTGAGAATTTGTGGAGTTTCTATTTATTTTATTCTTATTCTACCTAAATCCACCCTCTCTCCCAGGAAATGCGTTTAAAAGCTTTTTAATTTTTAAAACTTCCTTGCCCATTTTGATAATTTATTATAAAAAATAAATAATCGTCAATCGATACTTGTAATCCTCACCGCCCCATCTTCACATGGCGAAAGACATTTCTGGATGATAATTGCCGAAACGTCAGTGAAGGCTTACTGTGGAGACACGAAAAGTTTTGGTTTCCGTTAGTCTGTCTGTCTGTTAGTCTGTCTGTCTGTTCCGCGATAACTGCCGCAAAAAGCATCCGATCGGCTTGAAATTCACTGGGCATGTTGATGAGGTACCCGGACTTAGCTGTATAGTTTTTGGTTAAATTTGGTTCATTCGTTCGGGAAATATGGAACATTTTATTTTGCTCTATAATGCTTTTCAATGGCAAGTCAGACGATTTTCAGATTTTCATTTGTTGAAAGAAATGGCTCATATAAAAAATGGATTTAAATGGTAAATTTTTGATGCTGAAATTTTTAAATAACATTATTAAATTATTCCAATAAATTATGTCAATATATTTGCGAGATTTGTTTAATTAGGTTTATAATATTGGGGGGAATTTTATGCATGTTTTCCAATAATATAAAGGATTTTGTTTTATCAAATTGACATAATGCATATTTCATTTTTTTTCTTTTCATTCTCTGTTGCCTAGCAACGTATTAGGTCCTAATAATATTAGTATAATTGCGTGTATAATGCTTGAGTAAAGCCAACGTCAAAACAGATGAATTAATGCATTTGTATCTTTGCATATAGAAGGATTTTAGCCCAGAAATAAAAATAGGCAATATTTCATTTATTTTATTGAAATATTTTGCTTAAAAATACAAAAGTTCATTATTTTCATAGAGAATAACGTAACATTTTCCCATAACATTTACCAATATTTCTTTAATTGTTGCCAAGAAAATCAAAACCAGGAATAATATTTTCTTTTAAACAATTTTCAATTAAAAGATTTTGACGTGAAACAGGAAAATGAAAAAAAAATTAAGAATAAAAAAATTAATATGGCGACATATTGGGAATAAAAAGAAAACTCTCAAGTATTTCTTAATATAACAAGATGAAAGGTTTTGAGTAAGTACGAATAGCAGATGAATTAGACGTCATTTATCAAAAAAAAAAAAAAAAAAGATGTTGGAATAAAAAGACCTTGGCTAAAATAAAATGAACTATTATTTACGGAGGAAAGAGATAGATGGAGATGCAGTATGCCGTAAAAACAGTTTGCAATATGATGTGCGTTATCGCCCAGATTTAAATGCCATTATTTGGCCCAAACAAAACAAGCACGTGGAACAGCGACCGAAATCTTTGACTTCATCCGTGCCTTTTTTCTGTAAAATGAAAATGATCTGCTTATATTTAAGCATTCTAAAGTAGCATTTCATCGTATTATGAATTAAAAACTGTATTACTAAAAATATTTTTCTTTTCTTTCTTTCTTTTTTTAAGCACGCCGTTGTGTTTCGGTCGAATGTAGCGGATTTTAAGGTTACATTTTTTGGCGTCACTTCAAGATTTATTGTTTGCGTACGGTTAACATGAGGATTTTATTTTAAATTTTAAAGTTATTAATTTATATAAAAAAAAACTTATGCTTATCCTTATAAATCACAGCGTAAAAAAAAATCTATGATATACTATAACCATCCGCACAATCAATAAAAAATTACGAATGTAAACTTAAATAAACTACGGAGGGTTCAGGGGGGCTGTGCCCCGCTGAAGAAATGCAATTTTTGATTAAAAAAGTTACCAGAATTAGCAGCTCATCAGAACTTCAGAGCATCAGTGTATAACCACTTGTTTAACACATTTAATTTCTGAAACTTTATGAAGTATTTTGTATTCTTATAAATATTTATGTAATTTGAAAACTTTAAAAAGCGATTTGTAGGAAGATGAATATTACGCAATGAGTGTTAAAAAACAATGACTTGCAAAGATGACGTCGAGGCTCCTGATCTGCAGATTTACTAGTTAGTAAGGTTTCTATTATTATTATTATTATTATTCCACTTAAATGCACATTCTCTGATAGAACAAAAGTTTAAAAACTCTTTAAAGTTTAAAAAATTTCCTGCCAAGTTTTTAAAATTTAAAATAAAAATAAATAATTCATTCATCTACTCCTCCCCCACCAAACCTAAGCTCTTCACACAGAAGAAGATATTTCAAAGTTTGAAAATTGAAAAGCAAAGCATTTCCTCCTGTCTTTTTTTTTCTAAGTTTGCCTTTTCACTCTCCCTTTTTTTAACACTTTTATTAAAATGTAGTGATATTTTTTGTTTAAATATTAGTATTGTAAAAAAAAAAAAAATGCTATTTTATCTTACTATATTAGTTCAAACAATGCAACTTCAAACAGGATGTTTATTTGAATGTTATATGTCATTACTCCGATTTAAGAATAAAAAAAGCAATGCATAATATGAAATTGTATCAACGCATGTTCAATAACCTCAACTGTAAAATTTGAGCAGAACCACACGCGGGATGCTGTGCCGTACAATTCAGATGGTAGCCGAGATCAGGAGCCTCTTCTTTCCCCACCTTCTATATTGAGATTTCTAAATGGACTCATCCGCTAAATAATGAGTCACTCTTCGAAAGAGCCGCTAGTTATACCTCTGTGCTAAGTGCTAGCTCGATAAACCAGCAATGTTACGTACACTTTACTTATACGTTTACGTACGTCCGAGGTGGCGTATGATCTTGAATAAAAAGGAATACTTAAAAATAATAACATCAAAATCGGATACCATTTACTTAATTTATAATTTCGTCATTTTTTCTGGTGTGAAATTTTAAATTTTTGAAGTATTTTATGAGTAATATCCATGTTAGTTAATTTTTCATTTATGAAAATTCATTAACGTTTACCATGATCAACCTCAATGTTTATGTCACAGTATATTAGTTATTGATTTAGAGTTAACTTCATCCAAACTGCGCACGCCTTGTAAAAGTATTTACAAATATGATAATCAGGCTAATATTTTGCACTTAGTTTCAAGTTTTTTGAGTTTTCAGATTTCATCTGATGTCAGTTTTGAAAAAAATAAGTTTTGTGACTTTGCGTTATGCTATAAATTTTGGAATAATTAACATGAATGATTATCATTAAATGCGGCAACATGAATCACCACATTAATTTTTTGAGCGAAGCGAAGGCTAATACACAGCGCAATATTACTTTCCGGGCATATACAGCTACGATGGATATTAAAACCTTTCGTCAAACATAACTAAAAAAATATTGTTGGATTTAGTTTCTTATTGTACTAGAAGATACGTATGAGGGTAACCTATTGAATTACTACTTACCTATTGAATTATTTGGTGTTTTTTTAGCCGGGTTTTAATTTAACCAAGAATATTTTTTTTTTTTTTTTTTTTTTTTTTGCCGAAAGCAGCATTTTTTTTCTCGCATATGTAACTTAGAAATAAATCTTTGATGTTGAAATAAAATGTTTTGACTTATGCTATTATCTCTCCTTACCATGAAAAATAAGTTCCAAACCGATAAAAATTATATTAAAAAACTCCGATAAAAATTATATTAAAAAACTGATAGAAAACCACAATTTATCTACATACGTCACAGAAATTTAGTGTACGTCATTTTCACCAGCTCAATGTTTTCGTAGACAACTGGATTAGAGCACATGGAGCAAAGAAAAAAGCAAGAGCACATGGAAGCAAGAGACATAAGAAAGAGCACATGGAGCTTTTTTTAGCCGGGTTTTAATTTAACCAAGAATTTTTTTTTTTTTTTTTTTTTTGCCGAAAGCAGCATTTTTTTTCCCTCGCATATGTAATTTATAAATAAATCTTTGATGTTGAAATAAAATGTTTTGACTTATGCTATTATCTCTCCTTATTGTTTTTATTTATTTATGTATTTGTATTTTACATGAAATGAGTCAGAGTCATATTTTTAAATGTATTTTAAATTTATGTATTTTAAATGAAAAGAATGCATTACGGAAGATGACGATAAGAACAATGTTTGGCTATTTATCACCTGCGCTCGGCTAAGTGCCTATTACCATGTATTTAATACTCTTCACGGTACTTCGCTATTATATTGACCTTGGCGCGTTTTTGAAAAGGTTGCTGCAATTCGGGTTTAAAAAGGTGAGCTGTATTTGCCAAATGATATAATCGACTATGAAAATAAAACTGAAGAAGTATTATGTGGTTTATGTATGTATATTAAAAAATGCGTCTGCTAAACACATATTAGATAAATTATTTAGGTTTGTATATAATAACACATAAACGGATTCTGAATCAATTCTTCGATACTAATATTATAAAGCAGTAATGAATGTGTGTTTGTGTGGTGTCATCTCTGAAACTACCTAGCTGATTTAAAAAAAAAAAAAAAAAAAAAAAAAAAAAAAAAAAAAAAAAATGTAGGTGACCATCTCTGTTCCAAAAAAAAAAAAAAAAAAGATTATATTTTATGTCGGTACAACATTCTCCATAGATGCAGGAGCATAAAAGTTCTAAAATTACGATTTCTGTGATATTGTTTGAGCTGGAAATTTGAAATTTGGTGTAGCGGTTACTTTTAAGATGTAAATATTCGTTATGAAAGCTTTCTAAAAGTTTCGAAATTTTAAAGTGAGAAATAAACGTAAAACTTTCTAGAAAGATTCTAAATCACGATTTATTTGGAATTGTTAGGAAGAAAAATTTTGAAATTTCACAAGGCTATTACTTTTAAGATGTACATGCCTATCAGTTAGAAAAAAAAAAGAAAAAAAAAACAGAAAATTAAAAAGGCTCACGATTAAAAAAAATGATCTAAACTGCAATTTCTGTGATACTGTTGGGGTTAGAAACTTGAAATTAGGCATGTTAGTAACTTATAAGATGTAAATACTCGTCATATAAAAAAAATATCGAAATTTAGAACACTAAATAAAGCGGACAAAGTTCTAAAGACTATCTAGATTTAAAAAGTACATGGAATCGTTAGGAATATAAACATGAAAATTTACATGGACTTTTACTCACAATATAATAATTTCTAAAAATTTCGCTATATAACACGATGCAGGAACAAAACACTTTCGGAAATTTTCTATTTCTGTGTTACTACTGGTTCTAAAAACTTGAAATTTTATATCGGTTTACTTTTAAGATGTAAATCAATACAAAAACCCTTCACGGGTTAAAAGTTTGTGACGCAGCGCTTTATCTTATGTTCTAAGAATTTTAAATATGGAACTTAAAAATAATGATATCAAATTTTGAGTGACACTATGCTATTAATTATAATATCTATATACATTTATTTCATCATTTTATTTTTTTATAATTGCATGTGCAAAAATTATGTTCATTTTAAAAAGATGTATAAAAGTTTATTCATTGATGCATTATCATCCGTATCTCTCATAAATGCAAAATATGAGTTTTAAAAGATATGATATCAAAATTTAAGTGACGCCTTGATGTTGCTTAAAACGATTAATTTTAAAATTCAATTTAAATTTTCTTTTGACTAAATACATTTACACATCTAAACAATAATTTTCATTTTCCAATGCACTGTTGAATATATTACTTTCACTGAATCTATATAATGCACTGAAATGTACCATTTGAATAAATTGATTTATCTTTTGTGCCACGCTATCCAAAAATCAAAAGTAAAATTTATGTAAATAGTTTTTTTCGTCATATTATCCATTTGCATCCATTTAACTTAGTTTGGATACAATGACGCAAAAACTATTTACATAAATTTTACTTTTGATTTTTGGATAGCGTGGCACAAAAGATAAATCAATTTATTCAAATGAATACATTTCAGTGCATTATATAGATTCAGTGAAAGTAATATATTCAACAGTGCATTGGAAAATGAAAAGTATTGTTTAGATGTGTAAATGTATTTAGCCAAAAGAAAATTTAAATTGAATTTTAAAATTAATCGTTTTAAGCAACATCAAGGCGTCACTTAAATTTTGATATCATATCTTTTAAAACTCATATTTTGAATTTATGAGAGATACGGATGATAATGCATCAATGAATAAACTTTTATACATCTTTTAAAATGAACATAATTTTTGCACATGCAATTATAAAAAAATAAAATGATGAAATAAATGTATATAAATATTATAATTAATAGCATAGTGTCACTCAAAATTTGATATCATTATTTTTAAGTTCCATATTTAAAATTCTTAGAGCATAAGATAAAGCGCTGCGTCTCAAACTTTTAACCCGTTAAGGGTTTTTGTATTGATATCAGTATTTTTTTTAAGTTAATGATAAAAAAAATAAAACAACAAAAACAAAAATTAAAGACCAGACAAAGAATTCATAGTCAGGATTTCTATTCACCTTCAATCTCTCCCCCTCCCTCAACGGAAAAAAAGATGCCTCATATTTCAATTTTAAAGAGCACTGTGCTATGAGATTTTTTTAAACCACTCATTGGTAAATATGGAAGTAATTCACAACATGCATGTAGATGGTATTTCTGTTGGTTTGTTTCAGAGATATAAAAAGCTATGTTAAATTTTACTAAATAAGAAATTTACTGTCTTAAGAAAAATAGCAAGAAATATTGCTGTTTAAACATACATATATATATATATAAACTTCCACCATCCTTCTTTAAAGCCCTTTATTGGCAATAATAGTAAAATCATATAAAATAATCTCCTGAGCCCCAAAAATTTCACTTCTCCCTTCTCACCCATCTCTCCAGCTTACCTAAATAATTAAAATCTTTCAAACTTTAGTTTGAAAAAAAAAATAATCTGCAATATTTGTTGCTCACTAACATAAATAAATAAAGCCCTAACTCCCCAAATGTACATTTCTCCTCTCCTCTCTCCCCCTACTGCACAGCATAAAAAAAAGCACTCGCAGATATTAAATCTTTAGAGTTTTTGGTGAGTGAATTACATATGAAGATAAATACGATAGATCTTTATAACACACCTTGGGATGAGAAGTTCTGCATATTACAGAATTTTGCATTATATAGATCATATTTCTTTCATCATTAAATTTACCTTGTAAACGTGCTTTAAATTACATTCCTTGGAACTAGAAGTAGTGAAAATTATAAAATTTTACATAATAGTATAGGTGCAGATTCCCAATATCTGGAAAGAGAAAGTGGCTCCTAAACCCAAAAAGTCCAGTGGCCTCATTGTGAAACAAACACATAAAAAGAATTTAGTGTTTGTAAGGGACTGAATTCAAAGTGGAAAATAATTTATTTTATATATACATATGTCTATGTACAAGAAAACACAGACTAATTACATCAAATGGGTTTGTTTAATTTAATCACAAAATTCTTTAAATTTAATTATTAAGTCTAATACAAATCTTAAACTATGTTCATTCAGAAGATATAGTTGGACAAGATACATTTTAAAAAAATGTAAAGCTAAGCAATCATGGTAGCGGGAAATATTAGGACAATAATATTTCTAATTTTGATTTTATCGTATAACATTACATTAAAAAAATTGTGGATGTGAAAAATTATTTAGCGCTATAAAAATCAAAACACACTTTTCAGACGTTTGTTTTTCTATGTAATACAATAGTTTTCTGTGTTAAACAGATCATTCTGGACTGTAGGAAGGAAAATACACTGATTTCATTTTTTTTAAAAAGGTAGAAATCCACCATTAGCAGAAAAGGAGCATCCCTGTATAACGTATGGCGACTGAGACATTGAAAGTTAGCGGCCGAAGCAAAAAATTTAGTCGTCACATGGCGATTGTGAATCTGCATCTATATATAATAGGTATAGATCACAGGGCCAAAACTAGCCTTTTTTGTACTCAGGGCAAACATGGATTTGGCGCCTTCCCCCCCCCCCCCTCTTCTGTAAAGTATATTTACAAAGATAATTTTATTAATTTTCTAATAGCCGACTTATTTTAAAATTTAAAGTATGCATAGGCGTAGAGTTTTCAAAATTATTGGAGGGGCTCAGCCAGTGGCGGAGATAAGGAAAGGGGGGCGGGGTCTACATTCCCTGGAACAGGGAATTGATTTACTAAGTGATGAATAGAAAATAGTAAAACCTGCTACGAGAAAATTACATATAACCGCTGAAAGTTTCCGTCTTACACAGGTCTCCGTCTACCTAAGCAGGTAAAAATTCAAAGTGTTCCTTTCTATGGGATCATGAAATGTTTTCCATTAGACAAGATTTCGTTATAGACAGGTTCCGTTTACACGGGCTAACCTTATATCCATACAGTAAAACCTTTGTAAAAGCAATCGTAAACTACGGAAACAATATTCCGTTTAAGAAGGTTTCTGGCTAATTAAGTAAAATTGTATGGAAATCTTTCCTTCTGCAGCATGAAAAGTTTCCATTTAAGACAGGATTATTCCATAGACAGGTTACGTTTTGACAGGTTTTACTCTACATATATCATAAATATCTATATATCTAATAATAAAAGACAAGATCGTTGTTTGTGTGTGTTATTCCCGATGGCTAGGAAAATCTACTGCCCGCAGAGGTCTGGAAATTTATGTGAGAATAGTTCAATGCGGGTATGGATGCCCATGAGGCTCACATTTTTAATTTTTTGATAATTGGCAGAGATATTAATTAAAAACTCATCAAAAAAGAGAATTTTTTTTTTTTTTTTTTTTAAATTGTCGGAGGCGCGCTCGTGCATAACCAGAACCTTCTTTTCGAGCGGGAAGGAAGGAAGAACGAAATATATTTCTCTTTTTTTTTTGCCGTTTTATTTTAATGCCCATCAGCCGTGCAGTTTAAAATACGGAAAAACGGACGACATGTTCTTATAGTTCGTACTTTTACATCTCAAACGCCGCTCTCAGTTAAAAAAAATATAGTTTTTAACTCTTTAAAAAATTTTTCAAAAAGAGATTTCTCAATCGACTTTTTCTCCCTTTCGGCAACGCTTACTCAGAGCTCAATTTTAGAGGTATCGATTCACAAAAAACATGTATTTAAAGCTAAGATTTCTTCTCGTCGCCGGTGCAATCGGTTTTCTAAAAGACTAATTTTAATTCTTTAAACAGATTCGCGACCGCAGGTCACTTCGCGCCTCACCGTAACGAGACTATCTTTTTTTCCACAATCATTTTACATCTATTACAAAAATTTAGTAATGTTCGAACGAGTAGAAGTATTTAAAAAAGATTTCCACGAAAAAGCTAAAAAACGGTTTCGGCACTGTGTCGCTTGTCTTCGGCACACGTTTTCACTATTAAATAAGCATATTTTTCATGAAATTTTATAGAGTACTCGGGTACAGTTATATTTATAATATATTAAAATTTCGGACAGTTCGGACGACGAGAGCTATTTTTTTTGTTGTTGTTGTTATGTTAAAAAACCCGACGCGAAAACAAGGAAAACTAATCGGATGTGACCATGCCAAAACTTTCTTCTATCTCATACATGTTAATACTTCAAAATTCGTTATCACGGTGCCAAAATTTAATGACAATCTATGCTCATCTTCATCATAAGGATTCTAAAGATGTTCATTAAATTGTGTGCATTTTAAAAGGAGATATAAGCATCGCACCTTTGAAACAAACAACTGAATTTTGGCATCCACCGTCTTAGAGGTCTGCAAGAAAAATTTACAGCTCAAAGAGCATAAAAGCCACACCTGTCGCGCTGTATACACCCAAGCCTAAGAAAGGATCTATTTATGTGAAAGTGTAACAGAATATGAAGTCTGATTAAAATTCGTGTATTAGTTTTTGAGACAGAACGATTGCGGAAATCGTGAAAAACGGAGCATAGCAATGCCACCTATTGGGCGATTTACACCAAAATGTAATAAAGAACAACATATATCAACGTCTAACAAAATTTGAAGTTTGATGAAAATTTGTGTATTAGTTTTTAAGGTAGAGATATTGCGAAAATCATCAAAAATTCTGTATCGCAGCGTCACCTGTTGGCCAATTTACACCAAAAAGTAATCAGCACCATTTTATATCATGGACTAACCTAATCTGAAGTTTGTTGAAAATACGTGCATTAGTTCTTGAGAAATCGCTATTGCGGAAAACGTGAAAAATGCAGTATAGCAGCTATACCTGTTGGACGATTTACACGAAAACGTAATCAGCACGAAATAATATCAAGATATAATTTAATCTGAAGTTTGATGAAAATCTGATCATTAGTTCTTGAGATAGAACTATTGCGGAAATCGGGAATAATGCATCATAGCAGCGCCACCTATTTAGCAATTTACACCAAAAATTAATCAGCACTAAACAATATCAAGGACTAACAGAATCTGATGTTTTAGGAAAATCTGTGCATTAGTTCTTGAGATATAGGGCGATTTGCACCAACAACCATTCAGCACCAATTTATATCGGGGACTAATTGAATCTAATGTTATTAAATTCCGTGCATGAGTCTTGTGATAGAGCGCCCAAAAAATTTGTCACACACAGACAAACTCACGGACAGATTCACAGATAGACATTTTGTAAAAACATGTTTTTTGGGATCTGTGACCGCTAAAAAGTGTAAATATGTCGGAAACCGGAATTCGAAAATTTTCTTTAATCCAATACTTTCTTCTTGCAAAGATAGAAAAAAGTAAAAAGGGAGAAGAAAATATATTTATTTTAGAAGTAGCTATCAATATTTCTTTCACGAAGTTTTTACACGGGCTGAGAAATGGTTATACTTATAACGATAAAAATTTTAAAGAGTTCGGACCAAAAGGAACTATTTAAAAAAAATTATGAAAACGACCGTACATATGAAAAACAGAAAATGACTTCTTACGAGTGCTTTTACAATTAAAAGTCAATATTTTTTGGAGATTTTTTCATTTAATAAAATAAATTCGGACAAAATCGGACTAAAAGTATAAAATCACACAAATTTGTGCTTTATTAAAGGTTATTATCACGGGCTCGTACAACGCCGGGCGGGTCAGCTAGTCTATAATAATAAGAAAAGAAGTTTCTCTGTCTGTCGGCTATGTTCTGAAAAAACCGCTGCACTCAGAGCTACAAAATTCGGTATGAAGGTATATTGTATTTAGTATATATTTACTATGTATTTAGTTATGCACCCCAAAGCCCGATTTCGGACTTTTTGATTAGACTTTTTCAATATAATTTTTAATGCAATTTTTAACGTTTTTTTATTTTTCATGGTTCGAGGCGATTTTTTTAAATTATTAAAATAAATCCGATTTCAATCTTTTAGCGTATAATATAGTAAATTGTATCCTCTTTTCAAGAAAGTTTATTCGGAATTCGTACAGCGATTTTTGAATTTTTCGCAAATATTTGCATGCGATTTTTAGCGTTATTTCGTGTTTCGCAGCGATTTTTTTATATTGATAAAATGAATTCGTTTTCAAATTTTTAGCTTTATACAGTAAATTTTGGCCTCCGAAATTTTTGAATTTTTAATTCGATTTTTAATGAGAGTTTTTGCGATTTTTCGCAACGAGTTTTGACACTCGTGAAAGAATTCTGGTTAAAATGTTTTAGAGCATTTTATAGTAATTTTCGGCCTTTCCGACTTTTGGAATTTTTAGCGCTTTTTAATGCAATTTTCAGCGGTTTTTCGCGTTCTGCAGTGACCTTTTTTACATTGGTAAAAGGAATTCGGTTTTAAACTTTTAGCCTCTTTGTTCACTTTGCATTTATCCTATACTATTGCACTATATTATTACTACATTTATGCTATAGCACTGCAGAATTCGCGGAGAGCGGCGTGCGCGTTCCGTCTACAGTCCTTTAGCCTTATCCTTTCTTATTCCGACTCTCTTGCGGGAGTTAGGCTGAAAAAAATTCAAAAATTGAAACCGAACAAATTTAAAAGGGAAATTACTCAAATTAAAGATACCGAATAGCGGGGAAGGAGGGCCCGGGCCTCTGAAGCTACCGAACGACCTCTGCTGCGTCGAGCTTATTATCAGAGTTTTGATTGTTATTGTGATTTTATGCATTCTGTGGAGATTTTATGACATTCGTGAAAGAATTCTGGTTAATGTTTTTATTGTGTTCTCGACAATTTTTGAATTTTTAATGCTCTTTTTTTTTCTTTCGTATTCCGTAGCGATTCATAATATTTTAGCGACTTTCATAATATTTTTTTGGTTTCAAACTTTCAGCCTTATATAGCAAATTTTTTCCTTTCCGCGATTTCTGATTTTAAAAAATGTCCACATTTCAACACGATTTTTAGCGTTTTTACGCATTCCGTGCCTTTTTTTTTTTTTTTTACGTTCATAAAAGAAATTCGTTTCAAACTTGTTAAACGCTGTAGTATTTTTTTTTCGCCTGCGATTTTTGATTTTTATCGCTTTTTAATGCGATGTTTAGCGTTATGATTCTACCTTTTGCCATTCGTAAAAGGAACTGGATGTCAAACGTTTAGGCAAATATAAAAAAATGTGTTATATTTTCAATAAAGTTTATTTGAAATTCGCACAACAATTTTTGAATTTTTGGCGAATTTTTATGCATTGTTTAGAGATTTTTCGCATTCCGCGGCCATTTTTTTACATTCGTAAAAGGAATCCTGTTTTAATCTTTTAACTCTTAATAACAAAATTTTGTCATATGAATTTCATGTCATTGAATTTTTAGCGATTTTTCGAGTTTTTTCGCGATTTGCTACAATTTTTCCAAATTAGTAAAAGGAATCCGGTTATCTTCTAGACCAAATAGTAAATTTTCTTTTCTTTTCATTTAAATTTATTTGGAATTCGTGCAGCTTTTTTAATTTTTCGCGAATTTTTATTACGATTTTTTGAGTTTTTTCGTGTTTCGTACTATTTTTCGACGGACCGGACGACACCGGGCATGTCAGCTAGTTAGTGTATAAACGTATAATATAAATACTACAGGGTTGCGCACGAAAAAGCGGCCCGGCTGTGTTTGCCATGAATGCGTATGTAGAGATAGATACTTTCATATGAACATCGAAAAGTTTGAAAATGTCACGAAAATTGAATCAAATGTCAGTCCGAAACGGCACAGAAAAAAATGGCCTGGCTCGGGTTTACAAAAAAAAAAAAAAAAAAAAAAAAAAATTAGACCCGGTCCCTACTCAGCCTGATACTAATGAAAGAAAATGGGCCTGAGAAAGGGTTTCTTGCTCGGCCCGAATAAGAACAACTGAATATCTACTGTTTAATGTTACCAGATCCTGGTGAATCGTCATTTACTACAGAGAGACCGCTTGATAGATTTGGTCTATTTTAATAAATATGAGCTTTATGTATCATTTAGAGACAAAGAATGTCTCCCTTTACATTCTATGTTTTGGAGACATTGGTGATTCTTCCTGCCTGGCTTCTATAATTTTTTTTATAGTTTCATCATTTGCAACAAAACTTAACTCCTCTACCCCCTCCCTCCCGAGTTCTTCAAAGCTCGTAAATTGGAGCCACTTTCTTTGTAGGTTCGGGAAACGCCGAACCATCTTATCTGTGCTCTAATCAGATCATATCGGACACCATTAGGTTGTCCGTTAAAAACCTGAATTTATTGCCCTATGACGACGCCGAATCAGAAAAAGAAATTCTTCCCAGAAAGTATGCCCTGCCCATTGTCCAAAGAAGGAAGAAAAACCCACCATGGAGAGTGCTTAGTTTTTTCCTCATACGCAACGCTAAAATTTTCGAGTTCTTTTACTTGTTTACAAAGAATAAAAGTAAACAGCGAATTTAGAAAAAGAACAATTATGCATCGAAAACATTATACGCTAAAAACTTTTGTAAATTATATGAAATTCCAAAATCTGAGTTTTTTTCTATGTCAGTTGGCGTAAAAAAATATAGCCCATCTGAAAAAATTATTGGAGGGGCCCGAGCCCCACGGGCCCATATAACTCTACGCCTATGGTAATCATAAGACATGTTATTCTGAACTACGTAATCTACAATGGCGGGTCCAAAGGGGAGGTCACGGGGGTCATGATTCCCCTCTGAACACCAACAAAAATTTTCTAAAGAGCATTTTTAAAATGAAATATACAGTAGAGTCCCGATTATCCAAGTCCTGCTTAACTGAGTTATTTTCTTCTGATGGATTGATGGCTTCCATTTTTATGAAACAGCCATTATAAATGAAGTGTTAGGTAAAGATGAAAAAGCAGCCGTAAAAAAAGGCCATTTCCCTCCCCCCCCATTCTGACCAGAAAATCAGAGTTCTAACTTTTTATGACTGCTCTTTCATCTTCACCTAACACTTCATTTATAATGACTGTTTCATAATAATGGAAGCCATCAATCCATCAGAAGAAAATGATCCATTCCAAAAGTATAATCCTTCATTTGGTGCCGGGGCACATGCCCCCTCGCCCCTTTGTTTCGGCCCTTGATAGATCATGTCACACATTATTAAATTACCTTTAGCTCGTGACTGACAGTTTTGGGGGCAATAAATGCATGGCTGGCAAATTTATTCCTTTTTCACTATTTTTAATAATGAAATCTTTGCCTTATTTTTGGCAGAAGTTTCTTATATTAAATAAGGCAAAAATTTCTTTTTTAAAAAATATTACTTTTGGAAGGCATGAATTTAGTGCCTAAAAAAAAAAAAAAAAAACCGTCAAGAGGTGCCACCGATTATAACACTCATTTACAAAAAAAAATTAATATATTGTTTTCATTGGTCCAAAATAATGCGTTAAAGAAGACAATGTATCAAATTTAGTGTTCCAAGAAATTAGCAATATTTGTGAAACACATGTGCTTCTTAACTGCAAAATTTATTGTTTAGATCTGAGAAAAACATTATATGCATCTTCTGTATTAAAATTTTTTAGTGGCAGGCTTTTGTGATTGAACAAGGACTGCTTGCAGAATACTTTAATAATTTTACAATATAAAATTATGGCTCTCGAACTACTATTGATGAAATACAGTAATAGGGATGAAAAAAAATCATTAAATGAATATAGTTTATTTTTAAAAAATTAATTGAATTTTCATCAGATATACTGATTATTACTACCATACATTATATGTAACATATTTATTAGAAAAATTACAACTATTTAGATGAAGTTTTAAAATGTAAACAAAATGATGCCTTATAAACACATCAAAAATACAGTTCGTTTTCGAAAGCTGTGCCTAACACTCTGAGACAATTTTACGATCCAAAGGGGTAATGCTGAGATGGGTATTTGCCAAAGTTCCAGTTGTATATTGTCACTCAGCTAAACAGCCTTCGATCATCCCTATTTTGATAAAATCAAAACAGACCTGATGCATGCACAAAAGCGCACAAGGTTTCGCTTTACGAAAACAAACAGTACCTCTGAACAAAATCATTATACAGTAGACGTCCTCAAATCCGCTCAACTTGGGACCAGAGGTTGTGCAGATTTTAGAATTTTGCAGATTTCTGGTCCTTGCTTTGTTTACAGTTTTTAAACAGTCATTTGAATGTATTTATGCAATCAAAGTTATAAAAAATCCTTGCAATATAGTAAAATATTAAAATAATTAATTACAGTAATAAACTAAAATGATAAGAAGTAAGATAATTTAAAAAATGATTAAATTATTAAAAGTAAAGATCAAGTAAATAATAATGTATAATTAAATCTGCATTATAAAGATAAGAATCATTTTCCTTGAATTATTGAATGAAACTTACCTCCTTCTTAATGGTACCTATTAATTTGCATCAAAATTATAAAGTAAGGAAGCTTTATTTCAGGTTTAGCCAGTCTTAATAGTCAAAAAATCTGGATTAAAATACATAAAAGATTTGATAAAAAGATTGTGATTACCAATTTTTTTTTTCTTTTTTATCAGAAATAAATTGTACTTCCTTCCTAAAAAATCATGAGTTCAGTCATATTATAGAGAATTAATTACATACTGAAATACAAACGGAATGATCTAAAATTAAAAAATTCTGTAATTTTGCCCTTACATCTGAACTGAAAGTTTCATTGTTTACATCTGTGATGATGTGCAGATTTAACGCTGGTAGCTGGGTGGGTACCCGGGCAGATACCCACTACAACCCTGAAAATTATTGCTTGTTTTTAGCACAACATATATTTGTTTTAAATGCTTTCTCGTCACTTCTTTATATGAAAAACAAATACAGGAATAAACATAAACATCGAATCTGATTTATGTCTAAAACTAAGATTGAATCAGATATGAGGAAGATGTGTTTGGTAAAGCAATCATCACCCTTATCATTAGCAATACAACAGAATTAATAATCATTCTAGTGCATATGTATCAATCTACACCAATATGCCATTAAGTATTGTAGCTTTTTTTAAAATCAAAGCACTATATTTTGATAATGTACATATTAATAATATAGTAATAATGATACTAGTACTTTTTACTTGAATGTTAATATAAAGCAGTCAATCTAAGTATACCAATTTAATAAAGTAATCATCCAATTAAATACAGTAAAATCTGCTTAGACGGAGCACAAAAGACTGCACAAATACCTTGTTTTAGACATATTCCATTTACACAAGTTTTTCTGTAATAGCATGGAGTTTGTAACTTGGTGGTATGCGGAAGTATGAACTTCTATTCACTGGTACGTCGATCTAAAAGTTCGGGAACCCCTGCTCTAGAGGGTAGCAATATTTCTACAAAATGGATTGCAGGCTCTTTTTAAGAGTAAAATTCCTTGTTTACATTAAGGAAGCTGTCTGTTATACAGAGAATTGCATTAAAAAGATCTTTTACTGCAACAATGCTTTTACTACAATGCGGTCCTTTGACGAAATTCACATTTATCTCGTGATCCTTTGATAAAATTCGTGTTTTTTTACAATCCTTTAACGAAGTTAGTGTTTTATCTGCGATCTTGTGTCAAAATTCGTGCTTTTTACAACATGCTGTGACAAAATTTGTGTTTTTTCGCAATTATCTGACGAAATTTGCGTTATTTCCGCAATCCGTTGACGAAATTCCAGTTTTTTGCGGCCTTTGGCTAAATTTGCGTTTTTTTCCGTGTTTTTAATCAATCCTTTGGCAAAATTCACGTTTTTAATTAATGCATTGACAAAATTCCTGTTTTTCGGCATTCCTTTGACAAAATTCGTGTTTTTCAGCGATCCTGTGATGAAATTTGCATTTATTTCGTGATCCTTTGGCGAAATTCGCATTTTTTTATGATCCTTTGGTGAAATTATTGTTTTATCCACGATCCTGAGGCTAAAGTTCGCACTTTTTCTGCAATAGTGTGACAAAAAGAGTTTTTTTTTCGCCATACTGTGACAAGCGTTTTTTCGCGATCCTTTGACGAAATTAGTGTTTATTTCGTCATCCTTTGGCGAATTTTGCATTTTTAATGACATTAGAGTTTTATCCTCGATTCTGTGGTGAAATTCGCGCTTTTTCCTCAATCTTGTGACAAAATTCGCATTTTTTCGCAATAATCTGACGAAATTTGCGTTTTTCCTTGATCATTTGACGAAATTCATGTTTTTTTTAATCTTTTGGCGAAATTCGTGTTTTTCACGATCCTTTAGCGAAATTCATTTTTTTCTGCGATTCTTTGATGAAATTCGCGTGTTTTCCACGAGGCAGTGACTAAATTCATGTTTTTTCTGAGTCCTTTGACGGACTTCGCATTTTTTTCGTTATCCCTTGGTGAAATTCGTGTTTTCCCGATATATATATTTATTTGGTGGGTAGTATGATCGGGGCCGTTTGACCCCCCCCCCCCCCCACTTCTGTACCCGAAAACTTTCGGGTTTCCGTTTGTTTGTATTTTCCGCAAAAACTGCCATAAAAAAGTTGGATTTATATTTTTTTTGAGGGGGGGGGGGATCAGCGTGATTATCCCCCCCTGCACCTACCATAGGGACCTGCTGGATTCGCACCTGCCATAGGGACACTAAACGGTAAAAAGTAACTATTAAGAAATTGTCAGCGGCTACCTTCCTACAAGGACAAAATATTTTTTTTTCAAGAGAAAAACATAAAAACTGCCTAATATTCATAAAATATTGGTTGACGGTTTTTCGGATGCGAGGCCCTGTGCGGCCGCACCTGTCGCACACCCGTAGGGACGCCTCTGTCGGTATGAGGTAAAGGAAAATGCAATAACTTTGAAACGAAAGATGTTTGTACTTTCACTGAAAAAAAAATTAACAACATGTAAATATACATTTTTTTTAAAAGATGAAAAAGACGAGGTTTGTGGTATAAATTTGACGCCCCCTCCGTGCCTGGGGGTGACTGCACCATTCGTACAGCCCTGCTGAGACATATGTAAATCTGACAGCATAGCAAATAACAATTGCATTCTTAAACGTCGATGGTATGATTTTAAAAGAGAAAAGCATTGAAAAAATGTTGCGATGCGTAGTTACGTACAATAGATAAGTCACAAACGTCAAACATTCACCAGCCGAGAGGGATAGTTAAGGGAAATAATGTAAATAAATAAATATAAAACATTATTAGCCCGCGGAACAGCATGCTATTTCTTTCTCCCAGCTTATTTTGTGTCCAAAAAATAACGTTAGCAATAAACAAAGCAGATGTATCATTGTACAATTAAATGCTCTATAGCATTCTTTTAATAATTTTTAAGCATCGCACATTTTCAATATTTATACCGTCGTATTTGGAAAAGAAAGTACTTTTAAATGCAATTTGTTTGAAAACTGTATCTCCATTTATTTTTGAAATATTAATTTTTTTGTAGTTTATAGCACCATTTGTTTAATTTTGGCAACTGAAGTACTCCATTTATATAGAAAGTAAAGGGAAAATAGTTGAAAAATAGCAATCATATCATGCCATTTTCTCATAACAACCGAAAGAAAATGTAATTAAAATACTTACTATTTTGAAAAATATATAAACGAATAATTTCTACGAATAATAAAACATGGAGCTATTATAAACTATATTTAATTTTAAGTATCTGTAGACCCTTTCAGTGTGACGTCAGTCATGACGTTTTGGTTGGAAACTGACTCGAAACAAACGGTTGCTATGCGTCATTTCTTTTTAAATATAAATCGTGGAAAATGTTACCAGTACATATCAAGTATTAAAACAATTAGATGTCAGATATAGATATAAGATATAGCTGCAACACACAAACAAAATAGAAAATACAACTTAGCAACCGTTTGTTTGGAGTCAGTTTCCAACGAAAACGTCATGATTGACGTCACGACTGAAATCGTCTAAATTAATGTTATAAACATAAAATGAATGCCTATGAATCATAAGATAGCCGTTTTTTTGTGCAGTCTCTTTAATGACGGCATCTTTTTGATGCATTTCTGTATTATTTTGAGATAGTGACATCCTATGCATGCTTTACTGTAGATGTTTAAGAGTGGATCGTAAATGTGGAACGCTTGATCGGATGCGAATGACGTGATTTTACATAAAATAAAAGTTTGTGCTTTAAATCTTAAAATTGAAATATGTTTTGTACTATTTATATATACATATATTTTTTTTCATCGGGGGCGACACTAAATTCTGAAATAGCAGAATTCCTGTTTTCTAGTTATTATTTTTTTGTGTTTTCATGCAATTCATTAGAATAAGCAAAAGTTGCTTTTAAGACACCCCCCCCCCCACCTCTTCGATTTCACAGGTAATAATAAATTTCTCTTATAATACAGCTAGACATTTATTTAAAAACGATTATATAGAAATATTTCCTGAAATTATTCCACTGTTTTTCCCCCAAACATCTTCTTTAATTAATCGAATTTCGATATATTTAATGACATACAAATATTTAATCTTTCTTATTATTTTTGCAATTATTTGTTGCATCTTATAAATCTGTTTTCATAAGTTACTTAATCATTATAAACATTAGGAATGCATTAGCGATTTTCTTATTAGATGTGCTGTTAAAAACGTTTTGTTTTCCAAAAATCTTTTAAAATATACCATCTTTTTTTTTTTTTAAATAATCCTTGTTTGCCCCTCCCTCTTTTTTCAACATTAGTCCCACCTTTTGAATAACTTAATTTGTAGTAGGAGATTTTTTGTGAGCAAAGTTCAATGATAACTGGGCCCAATTCTTTAAATTAAATTATTATTTATGATTTGAATTTTCCGTAATTTTACCAATACATTAATTCATTTTAATTTCATCTTTTGCATGTCAAAGCGTGAAATGTTACTCTTTTTTGTATGTTTCATGGTTCAGAATGTTTTCCATTTTTTATACATTTTTTCTTTTGCCCAAATACATCCTTTCTGCAAGAGCACAAGCTAAAAGACTCTGTAATGTTTTAAAATTTTATAGCCCATTTTTTGTTAATCTTTTCTAAAGATAAATAATAAAATAATTCATATTAGAGTTGGCCAAAGAGTCGAAAAGTCGACTCAGAATCTCGACTCCTTCCAAGTGAGTCGAACTGTCGACTCCTCAATAGTGAATTGCCTCGACTCAAAAGAGTCGAACTTTAATTTCTGCTCAGTTTGGGATTCGGAGTCGAAGAATCGAAGTCGACGCACTCAAAGAGTGGTTGGACGAGTTTAACACAGTGTCGGACTTCGGACTTAGAGAGTCGAGAGTTGAAAAGTGGAATTTCGATTCTTCGACTCAGTATCGGATTTCAACTCTTCGAATCCGGGCTTGGTTGTTTAGCAGAGAACGAGAGAACGGAGATCTTGGTTTAATTATGTATTGGCGATTTTGGGAAAGAAGAAAGTATGTTTAGGAAGATGACGGTGCGAATGAAGGGGGAGGGAGGGACAGAGACAAAGGGGCGGGCAGTAGGATATTTTGTTAAAGATTAGTTGAATTTATGATATGCTTAGGGGAAAGAAGATTTTAAAAAAAGCAGATGTTACCTTTGTATTTTTTGGCACAAAAAAGAAGTAGGACTAGTTAGGGGAATATTTTCATCTGTTTTCATATCATGCAATATTAAAAAAAACTTAGAATAAAGTGAAATAAAATTCTACTTTAGTAGCAGGTTGTTTAAAATATACTAAGTTACTGAATTTATTTTATAATAGATGTTTTTAGATAAAAGTGAATTATCGTTTATTTGTTTGCGCATATAATGTTATTTTAATTCCGTTAAATAAAAATGTTCGCAGGTAATATTAAATGCATATAATTTACATATATTTTTTTAAAGTTTAGCCAATTGATTTATTTAACGTTCCTTATTTAAACCCAGATATGGAAGATATTTTCGGAATCCTGTCGCTTTCCCGCCTCCTTTTTTTCGTAAACAACTAGGCTGTGTGTATGGATATATCTCAACATATTATCATGGTTTTAAAAATAAAATTTTAAAAGGGAGTAAATCAAAAACTATAAACATGAAAAAAAAAAGAACTTTTTAAAACTTACCACCCCCCCCCCCCTCCTCCGGGAGGACGGGCGACTGATTATTGAATTATTTTTTGTACGGAAAAGTATAAAATTTACAGGTGTTCTTATTCAGAAACTAAGTAATCGAATGGCGTTTTCCTTTTTCCTTCAAAAACTGCTGTCAAAGTTGAAGTTTTTAAACGAAGTTCGGTACACGATAGCACGGGGGAAAGAGAAAAACTTGTCGTTACGTAACAAAGATCGTATTTTTCTTGATAAGCAATTTATATATGTAAACAAATGGAAAACGCTATTTGATTCCAAATCGCCACAATAGTTAGGCCTGTCAATTTTATAACTTTGTAGTTAAAAATACTCCCGCTGAGCCCCGCAAATTAAAGTTTGTGTGTAAGGAAAAATGCGGTTTTCTCCAAAACTATGTGGTCGAGGATAATCGCTATAATTTTCCAGCAAAGTTTGAATAAACTACTATTGCCCCTAGTTTTTTTTTTTTTTGTTTTTTTTTATAATTTTAGTTTTAGTAGATTCGGAAATAGGCTGGAGGGGGGGGGGGTACATATTTTTGACAGTATCTAAAATTAGAACAAATATATTTTTGATTTCGGTGTTACAAGGTCTTTCCAACAATACCCAAACGATACACATACACACACGCATAAACGAAAAAAAAAATCAAGTAACTAAATTAGCCCTTTTTTTTTTTTTGAAAAATATTTGTGAATAGCTTTTAATCTATAAATTTGTTAACACTATCAACTTATAATGGCTCCGTTTTCACTTTTTAAGAACGGAATCCTAAAAAAATTAATGAAGAAGAGATCTAAGAATTTAAAAGGTTGTGATTGGGGAGGATTTCGGATATTTTAATGGGTTCTTGTCCTTGTCAGCAGTAAATTTCACTTACCCCACATTCCCCCCCCCCCCCCCCCCGCGCGCGCGCACACACACACACATGAAAAGAAAAAAAAATCCGTTTCCCGTTTTGTTTTCAGCACAGAAAATTTAAACCTTTAAAACTTGATATATATAAAAAATAACACCTCAAAACCGTACTCCCAGTTAAAAAGAAGGCAAATTTTTAGACATGTTACGAAATTAAACAAGAATATTTCTATATTTTACAGTTTGGCTTAGAAGTGTGCACTGGCCCAACCCGTGGGCAAGGCTAGGGCCAATTTTTCGCAACGCTGGGGGTCGAACCGGGCCTTACTTTTTTTTAAGGCTTTGGGCCGGGCCTAGGCATTGTCCTTTGCAGACCGGGTTAGGGCTTTTCTTTTTTTCTAAAAGATTGCGTCGAGTTCAACTTAATTTTTCAGTACCGATCCGGGACTGGCTTCATTCTTCCAAGATTTGCGAGGGCCGACATTTTAAGTACCGGTCTCGACCCACCCCGTACGAAAATTATTGTCTCGGCCTGGTCTGATCCGCTAAAATTTGTCCCGGCCCAAAACTTTTTGCAAAAAAGTGTATATTTTTTTTAATTGCCATTATTGTACAACTAAAATTTATTCTTTTTCTAAAATAGTTTAGCTAAAGAATAGCAATTTCTAGGCAATAAAATTAAAATACAATAAAACTTGTGAAAAAGAACCCGTATATGACGGAATTCTGTCTTAAACTAAAAAATGTGTTGATGCATGAAAAATGAATACAATAATATGTGAGGAAAAGTACATAATACATTTAAAACTGCTAAGAAGGAAACTTGTCTATAACGTATATTTTTTATTTCCTAAGCAATTTCGTCTTAGGTGATTTTACTGTAGTGATTTATCAGATTCTTAAGTCTCAAATACATAGGATATGGATTAACGATATTAATTTTAACTGAATCATTTACATACAGGTAGTGTTTCATTAAAAAAATAAATATCGCAGCACACGATGTTTCTTTAAAAATGAAAAGAAAAAAGGATAAAATAAGCATTTTTACTCAGAACTCCTCGTACGAAACAATTTTTAATCCTATCGACGCAAAAATCCATATTTTCTAATTTTTAGTACCTAGATTTTAACTTTTTTTTTCGGAGGGGAGGGAGGTCGGGCCAAGACGGCACGGGCCCGAACTTTTAAGTTTTCTACCGGGCTGGACCAGTATTTTTTTTTTTCTTTTTTTGTACGGGATGAACTTTTAGATTTTATACCGGGGCGGGTAGTTGATTATTTTTCTACGGGCCGGGCCAAACTTTTTTCTATGAGCAAGCCGATCTTTTTTTTCTGTGGACGGGGCCTGGAAATATCGTCCCGGAGAGACATCTAGTTTGGCTGTTTCCAGTTACCATCCAAAAAAGTTTAATATAAAAGACTTTTTCTATATAAAATCAAAACCAAAATAATTCAAGCGTATGCTCAAATATTTTCTTCTGCGCGATAAATTTGATACAAAAGTAGGATTGCGTCATCTTTACTATCAACAAACCAATCTTATTTCCGCAAGTGAGTCGAGAGTTGAGTCAGTATGTCGACTTATCAATCAAGTGAGTCGACTCCTTAAAATGAGTGGAAATGCCCATCCCTAATTCATATACAGTCGAACCCCGTTATAGCGAACCCGGTATATAACGAACTCCCGGGTGTAACGAACGAAAATTTTGGTCCCGTCGTTTTCCTATTTTATTTAATGCTAATTTATCCTTTTATAGCAAACCACCGAAATCTTAAAAATCGGCTATAACGAACATTTTTGTCCAGTCGACCATGTTTATTTATTTTTTTTTTACTTTTTTAAAGTTGTGAGAACAGGACTTCGACTCCAATTTCATAAGAAAATGTATGCCAGCTAGTGAAACATGGGGCAAATCAGCAATAAGACTTTTTTTTTTTTTTTTTTTTTTTTTTTAAATGGAGAAACAACTGCATTCTTTCGCTTTTACGAAAGCTACTCTGCAGGTGTGATCCCGCCCACCCGTCAGTCATTTTCCCTTATTCCTGATCACAGCTATTTTCTCAGTTTGTGATATGCAATTGTTTGAAACATGTGATGATGAAGTTATTACATGTGAAGATCCGACTGATGAAGAGATTATGGAAGAAGTTAAAATGAATCATTCTGAAATCGAAGATTCTGCATCTGATGGTGATGAAGAGGACCACATAAATGACGAAATCCCCACAATCTCAGATGCTACAGCAGCGATGCGTGTAATAATTAGAGCTGTAGCAAACCGCACATATTCGTTACTAAGTAACGGGTATTCTCTAAGATACGAAATACCGAATCGGTACTTCGAAATACGACTCGTTAGTTGTTACTGCGTCAATACGCAGCCGAACAAAATGAAACTAACTTCAAACGCTGCTTACGTTTGTATAATTCATGAATGGAGCAGATAGCCGGATGCGGTAAAAGATGCGAATTTGTATTCAGACTCGGATATTTCGGCGTTAGTTGTCTACGTATCAGTGTATGCGTATCATTCTGTTAGTATCATTTATTCTCAAATCTCAAACGATTTTGATTTCGTAGGGGCTTCTTGATTCCTTCATTATGGAAAGAAAAAGAACCATAGCTATTTTATACCCTGAGCTTGCAGTACCATCTGAAAGAATTTTTTTTCAAAATCAGGTTATATATTATCTGAAAGGCGTGCTTCATTAAAACCAAAAAGAATGGAAAAAATATTATTTTAAAACATAAATCAAAGATTTCTAAAATAATAATTGACGTAAACTGTTGGTTGATAAGATGATAAAGTCTAAAATGAAACACATTTCTTTTAAATATTCTGAAAATTTTCAAGAAATTCTGTTCTAAAATTTACAGGTTTGCTTTCAGTGCATTCTTTATCCTATAAAAATATCTTTGTACGTGTATTTATGTTTTAAATTAAAAAAATATATATATTTTTATGATAAAGACGAGTTTTTAGATTGCTTGTAAAAATGTTTTTATGATAACGTTTAATTTTTTTAACCTCCGGTATGCTATTTCTTTCTTCCAGCTAAGCTAATAAAGTGTCGTCTCCAAAAAAAAAAAAAAAAAAAACACGCCCCGTTGTATAAGCCAGCCGTAAAACAAACCAGAGGTGTCATTGTACGGAATAATCTCTACCGCATTTTTTTTTACTTCTAAGCATCGCACATTTCCAATTTTTATACCGTCGTATTGGGGAAAAAAGTACTTTTAAATGCAATTTGTTTGAAAACTGCATCTCGATTTATTTTTAAGATATTATTATTATTTTATTTATTTATTTATTTATTTTTTTTTTTTTGTAGTTTTAAATGCCATTTCTTTAATTTTTGTAACTCAAGTACTCCATTTCTGTAGAAAGTAAAAGTACAGGAAAAATAGTTAGAAAGTACCAATTATATCTTTTTGTTGCCATTTTCTCATAAAAACTGGAAAAAAAAAGGTAATTAAAATACCTGCTGTTTCGAAAAAATATAAGTTAATAACTTCTGATAAAACATGAAGTTTTTATAAACTGAACTTAATTTTAAGTATCTACATTAATATTACAAACAAATGAAAGCATATGAATCATGAGCTAGCCTTTTTTTTTTGTCGAATTTCTTAAACAACGAAAGAAATTCTTCAGCGGGTGCGGATCACGTCATTTTATATAAAATAAACGCGTGTGTTTTAAGTCTTATAACTGAACTACCTATATTTATGTACATTTTTTTTTTTTTCATCGGGTGTGACACTAAATTCTGAAAAAGCAGAATTACTGTTTTCTAATTTTTTTTTAACCATTCGGAAAAATGGTTATTGTCCTCTGTCAGGGTAGAAAATCAAAAACATATCTGAAGCTTTTTATTGATTGAATCCGCATTTTATTCGTTTCCTGATGGGTCTATACAGTCATCTGTATTTTCCCTTTACTTTCAACAGAGATGGATACTTCTGTTGCCACTATGACAAAAAAGTAATAAAAACTACAAAAAAAAATTAATAACTCAGAAACAAATTGAGATACAGCTTTCAAACAAATTGCAATTAAAAATGTATTTTTTTCTCTATACGACGATATAAAAAGTAATATTGTGGGATGTTTAGAAATTTAAAAATGAAATTTCATTTAAAATTGGTCCAAGAATGTTAATGTTTAATCCATGGCGTACGAAATATGTATGATCAACTCCGTGCGATTTTTTATGTCTTAAATTTTAGTCTTTGAAAAAATCATTTTCCAAATGGTCGTTGTAATTTGTTAAATTGCTTTTTTTTTTTTCGGTTTGGCTTGTAAAAATAATTGGCATAGATGTCATATACGCACCATATTGTGGCAATTTTTTTCTGGGGCCAATGTCATATAATCACCGGGGTACTTAACTGGTGCCAAAGTGCCGTTATTTTGCTTGATATGGTTACTCGGATGTTGTTTATTTGTTAATAAATTGTATAGTTAATTTTATTTTATTTTTTAAAATTATATAAATTGTTTTGTTCTATAGTTATTAATGAAACATTTTTTATTTATTGTTATTCCCTATTTAATATATATAGATATGTAACTTGTATTCGAAAACGAGGTTTTCACCAAATTGGCATCAGAGAAAAAAATCACGCTAGTGTTGTGCGTATATGACATATGTGTCAAATGTATTTGTTGCTCTGTTTTTAAATTTCATATTTGAAAAAAGGGTATTTTTAAATATAAATCAATAATTTCAGAAATAATAATGTAACTGAAGTACAGTGTCATTTGATAGGATAATCACGTAATAAATTAAATATATATATATTTAAATATTTTCATATTATTCCAGAAATTACATTTTCATAATACATAATTACTTTTAGTGTAAAATTAATAAGTAAATTTGTTTGTAAAATATTTTGGCTGTGTAATTATATTTCATAGTTTTCGTATAAATTTGGTGAACTTTTACTCTTCCTAAGTTGCTTTATCCGATTACTTCTTATTTCATAAGTAAGAAATTATACAATTTAGACATGTTATATTCAATTATGCATCGTATTTTAATTTTCTTTGCCTTTTTTTCATTAAAACGTAGAAAATTAAATGTATTTTTAACGTACAGATGGCAGCACATATTTTACGTTAAAATAGTAACGAATTCTTCAAAAGACTCATGTGCGGTATATAATTAGATTTGCTATTGCTGCAGGTTTGTAGTACATACGATGATTGTTAATACCCGGTTTTTGAACAGTAACGAAAGTAAAGAGTAACGAATACTTTCTAACGGGTAGCGAGTTCGAAAGTAACGACATCATACGGGTATTCATTTAGTCGTTACTTTTACAGCACTAGTAATAATAAGTTTTTGTCTACACAAACACAGGGAGAAAGAGTGCTGGAGTCATTTGATATACTAGTCTAAGAAATTCATAATATGTTTTTGAAATCGGCATCACGTCAGTAGAAAATTACCGATTATTTCTGTATCAAAACAGTGAGCAACAATTAAAGGTAAAATTAATTTATTCATGTTTGTCTTCATTGTTAGTTAATTTAATTAGTATTGTGTTAGTTTAATGTAATCGAATTTAGTCAATTTAATTCTTTAATGGCTATATTTAATAGATTTTACCTTTTTTAAAACATCATTATTGAATATACACATAGCAACTAATGAGTTATACATTTTGTGAACTCTAACATTTTTCTTGACGGTTCGGATATTACGAACCACCGGATATAGCGAACAAAACCTTCGGCCCCTTGAAGTTCGTTATAACGGGGTTCGACTGTATAATATTCATTCATTGCTTGCACAATCATACGTGGTTTCTGGACTTCTAATTGACAATTTGGGTGGAGATCCATCCTACAGATAGTAATTATTAAAATATTTCCTAAAAATAAATGGTTGATTTATTTATGGTGTGAGTTTTAAATATTCAAAATGCAAGTAATATGATTTCTTGTTATTTTCTTATGAAAGGATTTCTAAACGTTGTTTTCCCTCTTACTTTGTTTGTTTCATCGTTATCTAAAAATTTGGAAAAGGATGTTAAGTTGGAAAATGTAAAACACCAATTTACAAAAGACTTTCAGAACAGGGAGGAGCTTCTACTGTTTTAAAATTAAGATTTGATAAAAATTTCCCGTTGGCAATGTGTTAACTTAATTGTAATTCTTGTGTGTGTAAACCCCTCACCCACATTGTCATTGCAAATATATTTCAAAGTGTATATTTTAATCCGTGCCCTACCCAGCGATATATAATACAACTATTGTTTGTATTCGGATAGCAAAACCCTCCGCGCTATTGCGCATGCGTCAGGTCTGCTTTGATTTTATCAGAATAGGAGTGAGCGGAGTTTTGGGGAAATAGTATCGATCTATGTAAAAGCGTTTTTGTAGTTAATATTTATAAAAAATTAAAAAGCTTAAATATTAAAAAAAAAATTAAATAATATTTTTGCTTTTCGCGAAAAAAAATATTATAATATTATTATTGTAAATTATATTAAAAAAGCTTACTTGTTAAAATATACTTTTAAATGATGTCCGCCTCATCTGCTGAAATTCATCTATACCTGTTTTTTTCAAAGACATTCTTTTTAACTCTTTTTTTAGGTGAACAAGAAACGGGATAACGCTCATCTCTTGATTCTTGATGAGTCTTTTTAATAGTAGTGCTAGAAGCCCCGGTAATTTGACTGGTTTGTTTTGTAGAATGAGCTATCGAAGCAATTAATTCTCCTTTTCTGCTACTTGATCATAAAATTGAATGACATTATATATAATTTTCTTTCTACCATTCCTGAAAAATTTATTTCTACTCAAACTAATCATTTGAACGCTAAATACAGAAGTTTTAATTTGTATTAAAACGAGATATTAATAGAATTTTAAACTTTGATCGGAGGTAAAAAATACTCCCTCTGTCCCAAATTAGTTGCTACATTTGCTTACTTTTGTACTGATTATTGATATTGATGATTTTGTTTGATTTCAGGGTGCTATTCTATCAATCAACAACATTTACTTACCAAGCATTCCCTCCGTCTCTCATTAAATAAGTCCCAAATTAGTTTTTAAAAAATCCTGGGTTCGCACGCTCTTAAGCCACGCCTCATTTTGTAAGTATTCTTCTACCAGTAATCGCATAAAACTCCCTTCTAGCTAATGCATCGTTAATTCTTTAGGAAGAAAATTATCTTTATGGTTAACTGGTGGTAGAGTCTTCACAAAATGATGTCGGTCTACTAAACTGCATCGGAAGCTATTTATGACTCCACCCACTTGAAATGTAGCAACTAATTTGGGACGGAGGGAGTAAACAAACAAGAAAGCGTCAATCTTAGTGACAACGCAGACGATAACTTTGGAAGCTGCCCATCTGAACGTAACACCCCTTTGCATAGTAGAATCGTGCCAGAGTGTTAGGACCGGATTTCGGTAATTTTCTGTATCAAATATCGATCCAACCTTATAGGTTAGACACGACAAGATAATTTGTGAGAAACCTTTGTAACGAAAGATTGTTTATTTATTCTTTCTTAATATAGTTCTAAAATTAACTGGTGTCAGATGTAAAAAACTGAAGTCTTCATAAAAGTAGTTATTACTATTACTCAGGGCTCGCACTGTTCCTAAAATTTTCGCAATTTGCTACCAGTATTTTAAATAAGAATTCTTCGTGGTAGATTCCTTTAACATTTGTAATAGAATTTGTAATAGAATACAACAAAGATTATCGTTTTAATTTAGTGGTAGTAAATTGCGAAAATTTTAGGAACGCTGCGAGCCCTGATTACTACGTCCATTTTTTCAATACGACTACAATAAACTTTCGATTATCCGCACTCTATCAGCAACCACCTCTTCCACAATAAAAAAAAACAGTGTCGCCCCCGGCATTTCCATTACTTCAATTTCTTCTGGTGGACTGGTGGCTTCTATTATTATGAAACAGCCATTATAAATCAAGCGTTAGGTGAAGGTGAAAGAGCAGTCGTAAAAAGTTAGAACTCTGATTTTCTGGTCAGAATAGAAAAAAAAATGGCCATAATTAAAAAAAAAATTTTATGGCCATTTATTTTAGGCAGTGAAATCTTACTAAAAATGCTAATTTAAAAAATGACTTTCAGTAAATAATTAATAATTAATTTTGAGTTTCACTTAGAAAGAAAATGGTCTGTTAAAATACGTAAATCATGTTATTCTAAGTAGTCTAAAAAATCTAGACCCCTATCTTCCACCATTTCTGAGGAAAAGGTACATAAAGTTGGTGAATTTAACACAGGGCTTTCCCGATCCCCTTAAAAGGGCAATTTTTGATTATAAGAATTACGCGAGGAGAATAACGGGAGAAATGGTTGCAATGTCTAATAGAGTTATTGAAATAATACATGGTGACTAATGACTTGCAACGGGCTAAAATAAAAGTACCACAGAAACAATAATAATTTAATATAATCCATTTAAGGAATATTTCATTATATTTAAAATCTAAAATCTTTAAACTTTAAAAAACTTCCTTGAAAAGTTTGAAAAAGGCATATTTAAAATTATGAGCCAGAAGTGTCTGATACAGTACATAAATTAGAAAATTGGTTTTGGAAAAAGTGTGTTATTAAGTTGACTATGCTTCAGTACTCCGTGATTGTTGACCATAATATATGCCAGATGTTGATGCATAAGCCAAATCGACCATTTTATTACTTTTTTTGTAAATAGAACTGTAATTTATTTTCAAACTGTAACAAATACATTAGGTTTTGAATGGCAATCCTTAACTCAAATAAGAAAGACAAGAATCTTAATATTGATTGTTAAGACTTTTTACTCTTTATCAAAGATTTTTCAGCATCAGCAATTGGTTTGTAATTTTCTGTTAGCCATCATAAATTTTATGAAAAACAGTTTTAATTTTTGCGTGCGTAAATAAGAAAGACCAGAGCCAACGGAAACAACGGGCTACTGCGCTTTTCCGATTTTGAGTAGTAGTGTGACGTTGCTTATGGTCTCAGCAAAGCTGAAGAAATCAGTTGAAAAAATATATTACTGTCTTGTATTTATATTATAACATCCGTTTTACTTTTATAGGCAGCGGAATAATAATTGTCAAAACTTATCAGAATTTCAAAGCACTGTCGCAATTTGAAGTATATCTATAACCCCTTCAAGGGCGGTGGTTCATTTTTGGACCACTTAATTTTAATTCTCAAATGCTACATTAGCACCAGTTTATTGGAATAAAAATTTTTCCTTTTATTAACCCTTAAATGCGCGATTTTTTATTTTGTTTCTAAAAAATTATATACATGTTTCTCTGAATGTTTTATTACACAGGAAAAATAATGAAAAAAATCAAAGATACATTTTTCGTATAATACGCCAATCTTTTCTTCTATTGCACATCTGCAATACAAGTAAAAACTACTGTTGTATGGCTGTTTTACGCTAAATTATTGCAAATTAGTAAATATTTTAATAAGCATGTCTCAAAATACCTTATATTTTATATAATTATTTATTTTATAAAGCTTAACCTTTAATCCTTTAATTCTCACGATAGAATACGTTCTGGAAATTACGTAGTCCAGAGATTCTGACTTTACACCAGAAAGTTTCACTATTTAATTTCGATTTATTTAAATACGGAATTTATGTTATTATTTAAAGGAAATGTTGCTATTTTAATTTTCTGGTGTCAATTAGGTAAAAACGAATAAAAAAAAATCTATTAAATTCGAAACACTGTTCTTTGCATATATGCAAAGCTGCGCACTAATGGGTTAATGACGTAAACAAGCTTTTGCTTATTTTGAAATAAATTCGTTTTTAAATTCTGGTGTCATTCACTCATTTCAGAGTTTTACGAATAGAAGTACTTTGCCCCTGAAAGGGTTAAAAAAAGAATTTGTAACCAGATGTAAAGATGTCAAAACTGGAAGAAATAAATTGATTATATAACTGATCCATTTATACCATTGAAGTCATTTTAAATATAACAAATTTAAAATAGACTACGTAGGAGTGATTTATTTTAACACAAAGAAATTTTGAAGCTGCAGTATAATTTTAATTTATTGGTAAAAAAATATGACTGTCGAAAAAAGAGAGAGGAAAATAATAACGCGATTTTTTCTAAAAACAGGCGGTTAATGTATAAAATTTTCAATGATTTAGAACAAAGCCGAAATAAAACAATTTTAAAACACAAAATATCTGAAAATAATATTGTTTCATCGGATTATTTCCCAGGTAGTGGAATCATGATTCTCAAATCGTATAAAAATTTTAAAACATCGGCATGTTTATAAAAATGTTAAATAAAATGAAATAGTTTGTAACCAGGTATAAAGTTATTTAAAAAAAAGTAATGTAAATATTCAACTGCTCCCTTTATACCCTAGAGAACATTTTAAACACGCCAAATCTTCAAATAAACTACATAAGAATGATTTATTTAACATATAAAGATTTTGAAAGTGAAGCACAAGATTAAGTTACTGGAAAAATACGATTGTCGAAAGTATGAGGAAGAAAGAAAACAAGTGGGTAAGTGTGATCACAGATCGCACACGGGGTTTCATTTCATATTCCTTTCAAAACACTTTATCCTTTTTAAAAACCTGTTAGTTGCACATTTCGCAGCCAGGGGCGCACTCAATTCTAAACAAACCTCTATCCGAACGAAACTCCGTTTTACATACTATCCGTAGATATATTAGTCCAGGGGATTGGGCCCATAGCACCCGAGATAAGTAGGCGCCCCTGGCGGTAAAAAGTGGAACTAAAATATGTAAGGCTGAAAAAATGGTCAAAGGGGTGTCGGCAAAAGTTAGAAAAGTACTCCCCAGGTGAAAAGTGCGGGGGTTAGAAAAATTCCTTAAAGTACACAAGTTAGAGCCCGGAGGAGTAAATAATAATCTTTTTGAAATTTTTAAGATTTGTCGTGTGGTCTGAGGTATTCAGCTATACATATGCAAAAAATTAATGCCTCCAACTTAATTAGTGGCTCTCTTATAAAGAATTGCTTAAAATACATATGTGGTAGCTCAAAGGGTAAAAGTAAGATTTTTTCTAGATTTTATGATTTGTCGCCTGGCCTCAGATGTTCTGCTATAAGTATGCAAAATTTCAAATCTCCAATTTAATAAGGGGCTCACTTAGAACGAATTGTTTAAAATACACATGTGGGAGCCCAAAGGGTTAAATGTACGACTTTTTCAAAATTTTATAGTTTGTCGTTTGATGTGAGGTGTTCAGCTATAAGTATGCAACATTTCAAGTCTCCAACATGTATAGTTTCTGAGAACGGGCTCTGTGACGGACAGACAGACACACAGACAGAGGAGCGAGACGAATAGGGCTTCGTCAGATGAACGAAACCCTAATGAATAAAATAAAAAACTCTAGATTTCTTTGTTTCAAAAAGGTCTTTCATACCCTAAATGTCAATATTTCTTCACTAAAATTATGTGCGGTCATGGCACATATATTTTATATAATATAATTTTTTTACAGCTTTACAGGGTTCGTACGTGTGCTTCAATTTCAAGACTCAGAAATTCTTCCGTACCAGTATTTTCTTATAGAAAATCTTTGCTTAAATAAAGCGAAATTTCGCGCGTTTAAACAAGATTTATTTTTCTATAAAGAAAAAAAATACTGATATTTCGCCTTGAAAATAACGGTACCCGTACGAATCCTGCTTTAGTATAGGCTGGCCCATATATGGGTCTTTGTAGTGTAAGCCCCACAGATGATAACTGCTATTCTTTTTAGCCACCGTTATTTTCAAAAAGTTTTTTTCGCTTTATTCAATTAATGAGATATCTCCGATAAAATAAGTCACATTTTCAGTTCTAAAATACTGGTAGCGGAACATTATAGCAATTTGCACCTATGCGACTTACACTCAAGTACGCATGGAATTAGCCTATAAAAATAAATACAGGGTATGTTCACAAAGTTTCAAGACTGGTCTGATAATACAAAATTTATTAAATATTTTTGTACAGCGAGCTAAAATTCTTCGAAATATGACTCTTGGGATCAACACACCGCTTTCAGCGTTTTTTCCATTATTCATAGGCTCCCCGATGGTCTTCGCGCACAAGGCTGTTAAGGGGTCTCGTCGAAGCTACTTGGATCGCTGGAATCGTGTCAAATCGCTTCCCTTTTAGGTCTTTCTTGATCCGGGGGAACTTAAAAAGTCGCTGGGAGCAAGATCGGGGCTGTAGGGGGCTGGCGGCAGTATTCCCACGTTAAACTTAGACAAAACTTCGGCAGCGGCAAGCGGCGTATGAGAGGGCGCATTTTCGTGGTGACGAATCCAATCGTCTCTGATCTCTCGGCGGGCGCGCCGGACTGTATTTTCCAAATAGTAGTGCATTCCAGCGTAAAACCGACCTGACCCGGCGCGTCCGCCCAGACACCAGAGAAGATTGGATTGTTCACCACGACAATGCGCCCTCTCACATGTCGCGCAGCCTCCAAAGTTTTGGCTAAGTTCAACGTGGCAATACTGCCACTAGCCTCCCTACAGCCCCGACCTCGCTCCCAGCGACTTTTTTATTCCTCCGAATCAAGAAAGATCTGAAAGAGAAGCGATTCCAGCTTCGACGAGGTCACTTAACAGATTTGCGCGCGAAGACCTCCAGGAAGCCTATGAATAATCTAAAAAACGCTGGCAGCGGTGTGTTGATGCCTAAGGGTCATATTTCGAAGAATTTTAGTTCGCTGTGCAAAAATGTTAAATAACTTTTGTATTCTAGGACCAATCTTGAAACTTTGTAAACACACCACGTAATAAAAAAAAAAAAAAAGTCGTCAATATTTATCTCTAAACATAAAAATTAAAAACCGCAATAAAAAAATTTTAACATGCAAAATATCTAAAAATTAATATTATTTCATAAAAATATTTCTCAGGCAGCGAAATCAAGATTGTCAAATCGTGTAAAATTTCAATATAATCGATATAATTTTAAAGCAAATAACATAATTTTATCAAATAAAACAATTTGTATCCAGGTATAAAGTCATAAAAAAAAAAAATCCAACTGAGCGCTTTATACGTACCCTAGAAATCATTTTAAATACAAAATAAACTACGTAAGAATAATTTAAAACAGAACATTTTTGAAGATGAAGCAAAATTTTAAGTTATTGGAAAAAGTACAATTATTGAAAAAAAATTTTTTTCAACAAAATCTTTATACTATAAATATCAAATATCTGCACTTTTATTATACAGGGTTATTGAATACATATATAAAATGTTAAACGTTTCAATGCAAAAATAAGTATTTTCTAAAAATAAAACGTGCTTAATATTCATATCTGAGCTTAAGAGTTAAAAACTGATGGAATATTTAAAAATATTTTTTTTGACCAAAAATATTTTCCAGGCAGCAGAATTATGTTTCTCAAATCGTATAAAAATTTCAAAATACTGACATAATTTTCAATAAATTAAATAAATTAATTCACAACCAGGCATGAAATTGCTAAAAGTAAAATGAAAAATGAAAATATTCAAATGAGCACTTTATACCCCTGAAATCAATAAAAAATAAAAAATAAAAAAACTTTCCAAAATTTCATGTAGTCTATTTAAGAATAATTGTCTAATATATAAAAATTTTAAAGAGGAAACACAATTTCAACATATTGGATAAAATACAACACAGTGAGTTATTATAACTTAAACATTAGCTAATTCTTCTAGATTGAAATTGCATCGAGCAATGCTTTATTTTCAGAAATTCAAACTATCAGCATTTTGGTATTCAATTTAAATTATCAACAGTCATAATTTTACCAACGATTTAGAATATATATTAGATAATGAAATAATAAAACTTTGAAAGAATCACAATGCAATCAAAAGAACACACAGCACGCGTTTTGGAATGGAAATTTTAACAGACCGTCATCCAACAGCCAATGTAAACACGGATCCATAAGGGGACAAGTTCACAAATAAACAAAAAGGGCAAAGAGGAAAGTTTACAAAGAGTGCGACAGGTAGCGCTAGCTGAAAGGTAAACACCAATCGCAGAAGAGAATATAATAAGAAAAACAGAGATTGTAATAAAAAAATGAACAAAATAAAAAAATAAAATAGGAGATGTAAAAAATAAAAATAAATAAATAAATAAATAAAAATATAAATAAATAAATAAAACAAAAAGAGAAAAACACAAGAACAAAATAAATAAAAGCTTTTTTTTAATAGCATAATGAAATGAAAAGAGATAAGAAAAGAGGAGAAAGAATTACAAAAGTAACTTCCAAGCTGAAGAGAGAAAAGGCGATGACATAGATCATTGACAAGTTTATCGGAATTTAAAAAAATAAAATATGCTATGTGAAAATCTTGCTTAGTGGGATATACAGGAGAATAAATAATTCTGGCCACACAGAAATTGAAACAGTTACTGAAAGTCCAACAGTGAGATGCAATCGAAGATTTAGAGATTTCCTGACTTGATATATACCGTATATTTCCGTGTATAAGCCGAGAATTTTTGGCATTTTTTTGGCTGCAAAGTGGGGGGATCGGCTTACACAAGAGTTTAGAAAATTTCTAAAATTGATATTCTGAAATGAAGAAAGATGTTAAATATGAAAAATAGATAAATTACTCTCAAATTTCTAAATATACTTTAACACTCCATTATTTAACTATGAAAAAAGTAATTATCATCCACTATCCAAGTCATTATCAGACTCTTCAAACAAACTCCTTAAAATCGTTTTGTTACATCAATATGAATATCGGCAGTGTCTAATTCACCATCATCATCATTATCATCATCTTCAAAAACGGTATCATCTACATCTCCATCCATCGCATTACTGATGCAACGTTTTCTGAAAAATCCAATGATCATCTCTTATGGTAATTCAGGCTAAAAATAGGAGGTTTGGTCTTTATGAACGAGCAAATCATAACAGAATGAGAGAGATCCAATTAAACAGATTTGGTAACGCGCCAAGACAGAATAAGAGAGATCAATAATTTCGGAGAGCGCATTTTTTTTCTATTATCTATGCACAAAAAATGCCAAGTTTTCGTTCGCTGAATTTTTCATCACTTTTTTTTTACATCGGCTTAAATACGGGGTTCTGATGTTGGGCGATTTTTTTCACTGAAAAGTCGTATACTCGGCTTATACACGGAAATATACGGTAACTCTGATACTCGCTTTATCTGAAACTCTATTTTTAGTCCAGGCAATAGAGACCGTATAGGGGCTCTACCTAGCAAAATTCACGGTAGTTCTGGAAAAAGGCTTACTATATGTTTTTTGGGTCGCTGAATCCGATTTTTCCTGGCAATCCCCCCAAATTTTGATAAAATGACCACAACAAAGATTTTTACTAAAGAATTCTATTTTTTTATTGTTTTAGGGAAAAAGTATCTAGAAATTCAGAAAGTAGGCAAAATTTGCAACAAATTATATATATGACATTATGACTTAGGATGAAGGGGAAGGGGGATCTGCCTCGAAACATGCTCGCGGTGCTGCGTGAACTAAATTGCGCAATTCCACTCAATCACTCACACGTTTACATTCGCCCTCCCATCGCCCTCCCATCCCCCGGAAACCCCTCCAAAATAGTTGTTATTAACTTAAATTTCTTATTGTTTTAGGTGAAAAGCATTACGAAATTCAGAAACTAGACAAAATTTGCAACAAATAGGATATTTGACATTATGACGTAGGATGAACGGGGAGGGGGAGGGCTGCCTCTGAACATGCACTGCGCCAGTAGGTGCACTAAGTTATGAAGTCCAGGCAATAGGGGATTTTACCTGGAAAAATTAATACTAGTTCTGGATTTTGACTCACTTTATGTTTTTTGTGTCGCCGAATCCGAATTTGTAATTTCCTACCAAAATTTCACCCGGCAACCCCCCAAAAAATTGATTTTTTTAAAAAAAATTTGGTTTTTGAGAAAAGCGCGCGGGGAATGTTCCGAGGCATCCCCTCTCTCCCCGTTTATCCTACATCATAATGTCGCATATCCTATTTGTTGCAAATTTTGTCTAGTTTCTGAATTTTGTAATGCTTTTCCACTAAAACAATAAGAAATTTAAGTTAATAACAACTATTTTGGGGGGTTTTCGGGGGGCGGGAATTTTGTGGGTAAGTTAAAAATTCGGATTCAGCGACCCAAAAAACTTAAAGTAAACCTTATAAGGAAAGTTTGGAGGGGAGATGGGAGGGCGAATGTAAACGTGTGTGTGATTAAGTGGAATCACGCAACTTAGTCCACGCAGCACCACACGCATGTTCCGAGGCAGATCCTCCCTTCCCCTTCATCCTAAGTCATAATGTCATATATCTAATTTGTTGCAAATTTTGCCTACTTTCTGAATTTCTAGATACTTTTCTCCTAAAATAATAAAAAAATGGAATTTTTTAATAAAAACCTTTTTTGGGGGCTTTTTACCAAAATTTGGGGGGGGGGGGTTGCCGGGGGAAATTTTGGCGGGAAGTTACAAATTCGGATTCAGCGACTCAAAAAACATAAAGTAAGCCGATTTCCAGAACTACCATTAATTTTGCTAGGTAAAATTCCCTATTGCCTGGACTATTTAGTTTGTCCAATATAACCTAAATTACACGAACAAGGAATAAAATAAACGTCCTAGCGGTTCTCAGTAGGAATAGAGTCATTGAGAGAAGAGAATTTTATTTTATTAATAGGTTTGAAGATAACCTTGAAAAGAGAAGGGATTTTAGAAATTTGCAAAGAGAAAGGAAAGTAAAATGGCAGAACCATAAAGTTAAAATTAAGAGGATTATTTGAGCCAGAAAGAGGACGTTTAGGATTATAAAATTTATTGAGAACTTTATCAATCAAAGAGGGATTATAACTCCGAGAAAGGACAAGATATTTGAGATATTTCATTTCATTATTCAATGCAGAGGAGCCAGAAGAAATCCGTGACAGCTTGAAAACAGAAGGATAAAAGGACGCACTTTTTCAGGAGTTGTGTTACATACGGAAATTTTATCTTTAATCAGTAATCTTTATCATCATTTTATTTAAGAAATGCTGTAGAAAGGTACGATGAAGATATTATTTTCTAAGTAGTGTTAGGAACCATAAAATTTTCCCCATTGAATTCGATCCCTGCTTTTAATATACTTACATTTTATACTTTTGTATTTAGGGCGTTACGAACAGAATTTTAAAATATCGGGTTATTTTCTTATTGTCCAACGTCTTAGAAATTTTTATCAATTTTGGATTTTTTTTTAATTTAAAGCCTGCGCAAAGTAAAGTGAGAAAAATATTGATATTTAGTTGTAAAAAAGCTCTGTTATCATTATTATTTTTTTCACGGATGATTATTTAATACTGAAAAGAAAGAGTCCTGATCGTCAAAACACTTCAGAATTATTGAGAATTATAAATATAATTTTTTGGAAGGTTTCATATAATTTTTGTGCAAAACTATGGGTATTTAGTTGTAAAAACATGAGTAAATTCACGCATCCCCGTATCATCCGCGTATTCATGTTCTAAACGAAAATTTTGAAGATTTCACTTTTCAGAAAATACGAATGTTTCGTATGTTACGAATGTTTGTCCGAATGTTTTGAGATTTTAATGCTTATTAAACCTAATGTACAAAGAGCGTGCAAATATATTATATTTAAATACAGATATTTAGTTACTTTTAGAGTAGAAAAAGTACCTCCGAGAGACAAGGAGTAACTTGCTATCTACTTTAGAAAGGGTTAATGTTTTCTATTTTCGAAAACAAAGAACAAAGTTTCCGAATTAATAGGGAATTTTTCATTTATTTCTATCTTTATAACACAGCTCGACGATTAGACGTATGTAGGTTCTCTACTCTAAACAAACAAACATACTGAGGAAAGATATAGGTGGAGATGCAGTATGCCTAAAAACTGTTTGCAATACGAAAGTGGTTATCGCTCAAATTTAAATGACGTCATTCGGCTCAAACAAGACAAGCAAGTGGAACATGGAAGAGGTACTGCATTTTATAACTGCACATATTCTCATTTTTAATCGAAATTTTAATCATACCTACGGTCAACACGCGGATAATGAACTACAATTTGTAACGGTAAAAGAAAAAGCAAAGAAATACACCTTTGAATTGCAGGTGCGTCAAAACGCGTGGTTGTATTCGGTCCGAATGTAACAGATTTCAGGGTTACATTTTCGGCGTGACGCCTAGACACCATTCTTCATCTCTATTATTTCTCTTTACTCTGTGAAACAAACAATATGCGCCATCTTGTTACTTCATTATTTCACTCGCAACTGATATATATTATACTATATGTCTCCACCTCTTTATTTCATAGCTCCATGTTTTTAATTAGCAGCTTACTTCGATCGAAATGGTTTTCGTTTTCCGGTTTTCGACCGATTTAAACATTTTAAGGATAAAAAATCCAGAAAAATATGTTTTTAAAAATATCTACCCAGATAGCATGAACATTAGCAGCAAGTCTGTTTTTTTCTGATATTATTTTGCCATGACAAATTTGAATTGAGAAATTCGCAGCAAATCTCCCCCAAGATGTACCTTCACTCACTTGCATGAGTAGTTTGTTGTGAAACTGATAGCAAGAATGTCTTTAATTCACGAAAGTGACGAAAGCGAAAAATCCCTCTGTTGAGAGAATAGACAATCAGCAGATACTCAGAAATTTTATTCGTCTGGTACCGCTTTTTTTTAAACGCTATACTTATGAAATACAAAAAAAGGCTCGAATTGAAAGGTACAAATATTACCCTGTCTTGTTAATGGTAGTAAAGACGATGCATGCACCTTAACGGTGCCTATGCATCAATAGACATGATCGGGTCCATAGACCCCTTCGAAGGGGTTAAACTTATAGTGAAAACAGTTCAAAACAATGTGGCATGGAAAGGTTACTACTTTGCAGTAAGTTTAGAGTATTTTTGATTACTTATTTGCCGTTAATTTGCAATAAATTTGATACAGCATGAATTTAACTTGTCCGACAAGTTAGCTGCAAGTTCAAAGTGTGGTGACTTCAGCATTTACGTTATCTTGCTGCCGTCTTGTTATGAACTTTCAGTCTTGTCATGCTGAGCTTGCTACAACTTTGCAGGATTTCAAAGCAAGACTTCTGCACATTTTCTGCAAGCAATAAATGCTATGTGGGTATCTGTGCTATATGTGTCTATGTTTGCATGCCTCCTTTGCATCATCGAGAAAAGTATGAAGTTATTCATGAAATTGAATTAAATTTGTTATATATGATTTTAACTATGGCCAGTAGTTACCACTTGTATTTGTGAATATTTCGCCGGAAGAGGGCACTGTAAGGCGATTTTTATACCATTTTCTTTAGTACATCATCAAAAGGTGTGTGAAGTTGCGCATAGAATTGAAGCAAATTTCATGTGTATGTTTTTAGCTATGACAGCAGTTCAATATGGGGATATTCCGCATGAAGAGGGCGCTTTAATAGCAATTTTTGTGCCATTTTCATTAATATATCAATCAAAAAAGAAAAGTGCATGAAGTATTTACATAAAATTGAAACAAACTTTATTTATATGGTTATGTCTATTGACATAAGGTCCCAGATTAAAATGGGATATTTAGCCGTAAAAGAGGTGCTGTGATAGCGGCCTTTGTATAATTTTCTTGATTTCTCGTAGTTATGTTGTACATCGGATGCTTTTGCAGTGATGTGCATTTCGCATTCTGCTAACTCGGCGATTCAGAAGGAGCTGACGTACAAATACGAACTCGTCGACGCTGACGTTGAATAACGAAAAATAGTGATTTTATTAATTATCATGATCGACATTAAGTCGTTTTTACTCTGAGTAATAAAAAAAAGCTAAAATTAAGTTGAAAAGAAAAGTTCGTGTAATATTGTACTACCGACGGTATTTATAAGTACCAATAAAATAACCTATTATAAAATTCATTTAATACATCGATTACGCCGTAATACAGTTTAGTATGAGTTACAGATACATTACTTTATCTTGTTCCAAAAGCATTATTTGTTACACCAGGGCATGAAATTTCAGTTCAGAAGGTGCTCGCCGAACTAGAACTTTTGCTCGCCGTTACTTTACATTCATTCAGACAGCAACGTCGGTCACTACACTTGCCCAGAAAATGAACTATTTATGACAAACTGAATTTAAATTGACCGTTGTTAGAAGAAGCTGTCTGTTATATCAGAAAAATTTTACATTCATAGATCCATTAATAGAAATTCTGAATAAATCATCCAGTGTCTCAGTCTTCAGTAGTTCCTGTATGCAGTCTTGAGTCTGTTGTGGCAGCTGAAGCCTCTTGCAAGAAGCTATGCTCACTAGTAGACCAGCACAAATTGTTAGAATTTGGAGCGAATTGGGGAATCTTGCTGAGTACTTTTCACTGTAAAACTTCTCCAGCTTATTTTTCAGTGTTAATGAAGGGTACATAAACTTTGAATTCTGCCCACTTTGCCAATACAATATCCACTTTTTCATTAAAGAGACTTGGGTTCAATATATGCAGAGCTTTTTTATTTCCTATAACCCAAATTCAAGATTTTTTTCTTTGGGAGGCCAACTCAAAGTGTCAAAAACATGCAGAGATGTTAACACACCTGGTGACAAAGATTACAGTCTTTCTGTAATGTATAGCTTTGCATAATCTCCCTCTTAAAGTCTGAAATTCTCGCCCCCCATTTTTAATATTTGCCAGCTGTAGAACATTGATTATCCCTTAGATGGATAGTTGGTCGAAAAACTCCTGTTCGTTTGGTCCAACACTAGATTCGAGATCTGTCAGAACTGAGATGCAATATTCGATTTTTATTTCCTGATGAAATGACAAGTTCCTTGTTTTTTAATGCCACACTTAAAGGGTTTAATTTCCCATAGAAATCTTTTAGGAAATACAGAACTTAAAGAAATTTATAAACCTTCAATCTTATCAGCAAACACTTAGCTTTAGCACTATCATTGTTTTTTCCGTGGGCCCCTGTTCAAGATGGCTGGCAAAAAAGCTTTCACAGCACTTTCTTTGATGGATAATCATCCAATAGTGTGAATATCACTCAGTTTAAGAATATTTCTCCCAGAATTTCTGCTGTTTCTTTTAACATATGAGGTCTTTTAGCTGAGACATGGTAAAATTTAAAAATACTCCTAACCACTGAATCAAATGTTTTCAGGTATTCATCTTCACCACATTCATCCAAAACAGTCAACTGCGAATGGTGCGAAAGGCAGTGAATGTTTATCAATTCAGCAAATTTAGCACAAATAGATTTCTTTTTCATAGCCAGTCCTGATTTGTATCCAACCATATTTGGAGAACCATCAGTACCCAAGCCCAAAATATAACACCTGTTTCTATATTCATTTAGACCTGTAATCTTATCTATAAAATCAGTTATCTCTGTGAAAATAACTGAATGAAGTAGAATTCGGCAGCTTTGCTGCTCCTAAAATGTCCTCTTTGATATGATTATCTCTTGCATCCACGTATCGAACATATACTTTTGCATGTTAAACACCTGATCTATCTATGATACCATCAACCAGAATGCAGATATATGTACACTTTTTTGATTTTTCCACTAAATTTAACTTCATAGTTTCGGCAATAAAACGGATAAAATACCCGCATTGTTTTTCATTGCCATACTTTGCTAATATCCACATTTCTCAGCTAAGCACAAAAGATCTACAAGATCCGTATGTCGCTGGATTGAGGCACGATATTCTGAGCGTATATAGTTTGATTTGAAACACAACATTTTAAAAGTCAAAACTTACTCGCCAACCTTAAATATTTGCTCACCATTGGCGAGCTGGCGAGCGGAAATTTCGCGCTCTAGGTTACACAAAACAAAAATATTTTTAAAAGGATGATTTCTTTTACTTTTTCCTTTTTTCAGCTTTCTTGGCGTTGGGGGTGGGGTGGGGGAGGAGGGGTATTCAATTCGGAAATATTTCTATATTTCTTTCGTAAGAACATTATATCTGTACATTTCCTGATTCTACAAAATACTAAGAAAAATATTTAAAATAAAAGATTTGAGTGGGGTTATAAATATTGCACAAAATCCCTATAAATTCAAATTTAATTAATTTTTCTCAATCCTTTTAAAATCCTTCTAAAATTTATTAAATGATTGTGTTAATCTTCTAATCTAGATAAACAATTCACCGAAAATGCTTTAGAAGATAAATTTTCATGAATTCATAATTCAGTACATAAAGGGTTACCATGTGTAACAAACAACTTTTTGAAATTTTAACATGCATGAGATAGAAGAAGGTTTTGGGGTTGACTTGGCACATCAGAGTGGTTTATAGTTGTTTTTACCTTCCATTAATGTTTTGGATGAGGATATTAATATAATAAGACGATTTTACATCAGGTAATTAGCATGTACACGAGCTAAGAAAAGTAAAATGAGTTTTTACAGCTAATTTGAGATTTAGAAAAAAGACTGGAAAATCTATTACAAGATTTCCTTGTTTTTTTGGTGCTTATGTATGAGATATGTATGATACATTAATAATTTAAAACTGTGTTCGGACTAAGTCGTTTAAGAATCTTAACTTACGTTTTTGAAGTGTGTGTCCCGGAATTAGGCTTTATTCAATACTAGGAGCTTGAGAATGTTAACATAAACGACTTAAAATGAAATAGCTTTAATACTGTAGTATTTTATACGAGGTTTAATAGAACATTCATAAAAATGTTTTATACCAGAAATTATACCATATTTATTTTAACAATTTAAACCGCATTAATCTTGGATAATCCTTGTTTTCTTAAAGTACTATATTTCATGAATGGAGTTATGAATAAAGAGGAGGAGACATGTAGTGTACTGTCTACCAGTTACGAGTGAAGTAACTGAGGAGGTTGTCACAAGATGGCGGCTGCTTTTTTAAAATAGGATCTCCAGTTTCTGAATACCGCAAAGGGCAAATAACCTACCAGTAAAATTGAATAGAAAATTTCGTCTTAATTAAGCGTCTTTTTCTTGGAAATTTTTCTCAAAAATATCGTAAAAATTTCAATTTGTTTTTACTGGTGTCAGTATGCCTTGTAAAACTGTCAGTTTGTTTCCCTGGTTGTCACAATATGGTGGAAACGCAGGGCCTAACTACTACCAAAGTAAAGTCCTACCAGTAAAAATGAAAATCTGTTTCTGCCATTATTTATCATTGAAATTTTGTAATAATAAGGCGTTTAAAGATGTTGAAATTTTCTATATAAATCTATTGGTGGAAGTTTCCACCGGCAGTAAACAACTCCTGTGATGGCGGTTACAGTTGAAGCTTCACTATTTTAAGGATATGTCACTTCCTCTTTATTACTAGTTCCATGATTTCATGGCACATTGTTTGCAGAGCAATGTCTTTTAATTAAGTAAAATGTAGTTTTTGGTAGTATTAACGCGTCCTAGGTAAGGGAGAAAGACCAGGCAAAACAACGAAAAAAAAAATCGAATAACTTACATGTTTCGTTATCTTTGGCTCGTAAAATTATTAATTATTATTAGAAAATAAGAATGAATAATTTCACGAGTCAACGGAATTGAAACATGCAAGTTGTTAGGATTTTTTCCTTTATTTTGCCTGCTTTGTATGACGTTTTCGTGATGCGTGTCAAGGCTTTCTCAAATATCTAGGGGGGCATTGGCAGTATGCAGGTAAGTCATGTTAGTTAACTACTAAACTCTAAACAAGTCGTAACACAACAAAGACGATAAATTTTACTCGAGTTTTATAAAAATACGTTATTTCATAAAATTTATTTAAAACTGTTTAACTGATTTATTTTACTTCGTTTTCTTTAAACTGATTTTATAAAGAAATTTCTGGTTCGAACGCATATATTTGCTTGGAACCAGTCAAAATGGCCGCGCTTATCGTCCTTCTAGTGTTAACTCGTTCAGGACCGGCATCGTTTACACGAATTTTATTCGTTTGGCACCACTTTTTGTTAATTATTTGACTTAACTTTGTAAATCGCGAAAATGTCGTAGTTAAATGAAATCAACTTTACTTTTCTTTTTTACTGTTATGAAACCCAAGCGTTTAAAGCACTTTTTGAGGGCGCATATATGCACCCATGGTCCTGAACGGGTTAATGCAACGATCGAAAAAAATTTATTCTCGCCAAAAGTATTATAAAATACCACTTTTTAATACATATATACTAATAAATATTATATAAAATGCATTATGGCGTTCACATAAGATTGATTGCACTTAAAGTGAGCGCAGTAAGTGTTAATTTGTTGGCAGTGACTTGCACACGACTTTCCTTGCGAAAAAAATCATAAGTGCGTTGGTGGAAAACTAACCACTTGTGTTTCATATGATTTTTATCATTTGCATCACACATTCTATTTTCGCGCTTCCTGTTTAAAGTCTTGCTAATTACAAATGACGAAAGTAAAAAGATAAATTTGAATTTTAAATAGAATTATTTTTTACAGATATTTTAATAAAAAAATAGATAATTTAGCAATAATATTTTAACAATATTTTATGATGCAATATGTGTTCGAGAAATAATATTAATCTAATGAAATTATTCGCAGATTTAAAAAAAAATTATTCATAGAATTTCTAAATAAATTAAAATATATAGGTTATTTTTTTCAGCAGTTGAAAGTCTAGTAATTGAAAATTTGCTCCATAACAATCTTTAATTTATTTCAAATTTTATATGCAAGATAACAAAAGTGAACTAAAATAAAATGAATTTTTAAAAATTTTTGCGTTTTAAGAACCGAAATTTGCACGATAAAATATTTAATATATTTCAAGATTTGAGTATAAGTTACACCCCTTCGTCCCTTGTATTTTAAAAAAAAACATTTTTTAAAATGCTCAATACGTTCCTTTTTATTTAGAAAAAAACATTTTTTTAAATGCTGATCAACATGTGCCCTTTTATTTAGAAAAAAAAAAAAAACATTTTTTAAAATGCTGATCAACACGCTCCCTTTTATTTAGGAAAAAAAACATTTTTTAAAATGCTGATCAACACAAAGTATTTATTTTTTAACTTTTGTTAATCATAATATTTCGTTGTTCCACTACAAATAAAATAAATATCTAGATTGATTTTTTATTTTCATAATAGCTTCAATAAAAATAGTAATTACTTTTAAAAAAATCTTGGATTTGAAAGCTGTAGATTTTTTTGCTTAATCTTTATTTGCCAGATTTGACTAATTATCTATATTTAGAAACTAAATTATGAAATAATACACGTAGTTTTAGTGCACCTGCAGATTAAATGGAATTTTTACCATAAAAATATCATTTTTGTAATGTATAATTAATGTAGGAATACTTGAATTGCAAACAATTGTCAATGGCCAGTTCGAAATAATATCAGCTAAAAAATGAATAGATAGAAATAAATATGATTCTGAATAATTTCTATCGCGCAGTTTATACAGCAAGACCTAAACATTTCCCATTGAAAATTGTTAAGAAAAAATAATTGAGATTAATTACCAAAGAATGATATTTATTGTTATATCATAAAATAATTTCAACATGAAGCAATGTCCGCCATTTTGTATAATATTCATGAGTACAGTTATAGCAGAACATTTTAAAAGTTTTTTATAAATACCTAAGTATTTATCAAAAAATATATATAATATTGCCTGTTTTATGATTTTTCTAAAATTCAGTATCCAACTGAGAAGTCACAATCTATTAAAAAATTAAAATAAATGTAAAATAATTAGGATGAAAACCATAAACAAGAACATCTTAATTAAAATTTTATCTCTAATCGTATTTAATGTTAACTATTAGCTTGTCCCAAAGTTTTCTTAAGTAATTCACGTGATATTTTAAATTTCAATTTGCGTCACTTTCTAAAAGCAAAAATCTTTTACATATATTTTGACAACATCTTGAGAAAGAAAAATGTGTTTATTTTAAATAGTGGTACGATTAGAATATAAATATAGTTGTCAGTGACCGCCCCATCCACGGCCTAACGGTGCGGATCATTCTAGACCCCATCTGGTCCAACGGTGACAAAGTTCCAATTCCCGTCACTAAGGACGGCCTCCACCCGAACAGTGTTGCAGCGGGCTACTTTTTTTAAATTCAGATTTCTTGATTGGCACCACTTTTTTGAAACGATAAAATTACCTTTTTTTTCGCCCTAATTAATATGTTACTAGGACTTCCCTCAGAGGGATTAGTCTGAGCGATATTGCTGAGAACTTAGATTTAATAATAACATGTGGAAGCAAGGAAAATGAGATGTTATATTTAATTGTCCATATACTGCGATAAATTGAAATGATGAAAATAAACGAATCGTAGAATTACAAAATCTTATATATAAATTCGTATACACTGTTTAAAAAAAGGGGAAATCAAACCATTCAAGACGGCCATGCATGGATATAAAATTGAAAGTACGCAATATATTAAAAGTAAAATAGAAAATGAAACACTAAATTACTTATATCGGAATTTTAACTTTATAAAATGATGTCAAGAGCATAATCAGACGCTCCGCACCAATTTGAGTAACTTTAAATGACAAATATATGATGTTTAGAAAGAATGGACTATACTTTATATGGTGTGCGCTCCCCCGGAATAGTTAATATTGTACAATATCTGTTTTCCACGGATGCAATAAGGTTGTTGATAACATTTAAGGAATTCTCTCCTCAAAATCTGATATAGTATCAAAGTACCAGAACATCAACAGTGGCATGCAATGCTTTGTTAGAGTGTGTTTTAGATATGCTCGATCGGATTTAAATGATTAGTTTATGCTGGCCACTACATACGGTGTATTGTTTTGTTTTCAAACATATTCTGCACAAGTTGAGCTGTATTTAGCATGTATTAAATAAAAGAAATCGGCAATGATTACAACATAAAGAATGACACAAGATCTGAATATATCGTCTGCATAACTTTTGAGCTGTCAAAGTGTCATTTGAAGTAATTTACAAATCCATACATATTTATTCAGCAAATCATGCAAGCTAACATACGCCAATATGAACCCGATTATGAAATTTCACCAGAATAAGTTAATATATAAAAAATCTACTAATGATAATTGAGAATATGACCTTATGATAAAATGTCTAGAAAAATGAATCTGATAAAAAAATTCATATAACATTTAAAACGGCACTTCCCTCTGTTAGTGGCCTTGGCGAGAGAGAGAAAAGCCTAGAGAAGGAACACTTTAACAAGTACTTTCGGGCAACCTACTCACTGGTTCATACAGGTCTTCATTTAATATTTACACAATTTATTTAATGCTAGGTGGGTATCGATCAGTTTTGTTGGATGTAAATTGCATGTTTTGCGGAGAAAATGCAGCATTATGAAATATTTAAAGTTGCTGTACATAATAATTCCAAATTAATGGTAATTGAAATCGCTTTCCGTTAATTTCATCTTTTTAAAATTTTTTAGAAACCATTCATAGAGACAATTGTATATTTTAAAACTAACCCGAAGCAAAATTTCAAGATTTTGGGCTCAGAAGTAACACAGAAACAGAAAAATTTCGAAAGTTTTTTGTTTCTGCACTGCTTTATATAGCGACATTTTTAGAAATTGTTCTATTGCGAGAATTTACGTCATGATAAATACAGCCATGTCAATTTTCATGTTTATATTCCTAACAATTCCATGTACTTCGTTACTTAGATCATCTTTAGATCTTTTTCCGCTTTGTTTAGTCTTTCGATTTTTTAGAATTCATTCTACAACGAGCATTTAAATCTTATTAATTACTACCATGCCAAAGTTCTAGTTTCTAACCCCAACAGTATCCCAAAAATTTCAGTATTCCAAGTAAATCATAGTTTAGAGCCTTTCTAGAAATTTTTACGTTTATCCGTCAAATTGAACCTTTTAGAGAGCGTTCATTACGAGTATTTACATCTTAAAAGTAACTACCGCACGAAATTTAAAGTTTCTAACCCAATCAATATCGCAGAAATCGCAATTTTAGAACTTTTTTGCTCCTGCAGCGATGTAGGTTCGTGCACTGACATAAAATAGTCGTTTTTTCGGAGCAAAGATGGCCACCAACACTATATGAGATTTTGAGGAGATAATTCCTTAACTGTTATCGACAACCTCATTGCATCCGTGGAAAACAGATATTGTACAATATTAACTATTCCGGGGGAGCACACACTATATAAAGTATAGTCCATTCTTTTTAAACATCATATATTTGTCATTTAAAGTTACTTAAATTGGTACGGAGCGTCTGATTATGCTCTTGACATCATTTTATACAGTTAAAATTCCGATATAGGATAATTTAGTGTTTCATTTTCTATTTTACTTTTAATATATTGCGTACTTTCAATTTTATATCCATGCATAGCTGTCTTGCATGGTTTGATTTCCCATTTTTTTAAACAGTGTATACGAATTTATATATAAGATTTTGTAATTCTACGATTCGTTTATTTTCATCATTTCAATTTATCGCAGTATATGGACAATTAAAAATAATATCTCATTTTCTTTGCTTCCACATGTTATTATTAAATCTACCGGGTGTCCCAAAAAGGACTGACTGATTTTAAAATTCAATAACTTGCAAACGGTGACAGATATTAAAAAAATTCTTGCAGGAGGGTTATGCATAAGGTCAAAAGTTTTATTACAGTGATTTTCAATTTTAGTTCGATTTACAAACAATAGATGGCGCTGTAAGCAATAGTCGCTAAATACAGGCTCGATTTTTGATCCTTTATCTTGTTCCATGCAGAAAAAGGAGATGGAAATGTATTATCCGGTCCACGAAGTACCAAAAATCGAGCCTGTATTTAGCGACTATTGCTTACAGCGCCATCTATTGTTTGTAAATCGAACTAAAATCGAAAATCACTGTAATAAAACTTTTGACCTTATGCATAACCCTCCTGCAAGAATTTTTTTAATATCTGTCACCGTTTGCAAGTTATTGAATTTTAAAATCAGTCAGTCCTTTTTGGGACACCCGGTATGTTCTCAGCAATATCGCTTAGACTAATCCCTCTGAGGGAAGTCCTAGTATAATACATGTTTTGTAATTTAAATTCTGTCGCATTTTCAGATCAAGGATGTATATTTTATGCAAAAAATAAACGTTTATGGAAGAAAGCGTCTGTTAACATCATAACGAGTGTCTAATAAGTGGAACTGAGGTGATGTTTTTGTCTTAACAGCTGCAACTCATTATGCACGCATACAAATTATCAAATTTGCCATGTGACATTTGTATGTTACATAAATAAAGTTGCAATTAAGATGTTCTTAATAAATAAAAATTTAAATATGGGTACATGAATGATGCTATAAAAAATACTCATCCCTATTCAGAACTAAAACTAAATAATTCTAAATATGAAACAAAGAGAAGAACAACTTATCTTTATCATGGTGGCTGGTTGAACTATAAAAGTTGTTGCACTGGAAATAACTCTGCCAGCGCTACCTAGTATCTGTTATCCTATATGTGTGTTAGAGGGACTGAGATGATGGTCAACCTCAGGGACAAATATATTTACTACAATATTTTACTATACAATCTACTAATAAAGGAGAATTTCATTTTCCCGTACTGTATATACAGGGTGAATCTAAACTCTTGGGCAAAACTTTATGTGGTGATAGTACACATCAAGATAAATAATATTAAATAGGAAACTAAGACTCCCAAACCTCTTCCGAAGGAGATAGGCGCCATTAACCGTCTCGCTGCATAATTGTTTTATTAAAATAGCTTCAAAATAATTAAAATAGCTTCCTTTGTCACCGGTTTTTCAAAACAAAAACTTTTAGTCTAATTTAATCGGGAAAATGCTCCGATTAAATAAGGCAAAATTTAAAAAAAATCACTGGTAGGAATAATTAAAGAGGATTAATTAGACGGAAAAATGCATGCCCGAGAAAATCTCGGGTTGCTCAGTGAGAGGGTTAAAGTTTAGAGTCAAAATTTCAAATGATTATAAAAATCGGAAAAATTGGTCGATTCCTTTGCGGTTTTCGCTAAAGCTATTTTATATGTCAGTATTTTCTTGAAAATAAATTTTAAAGAAAAGTTAAAAAAAAATGCCGATAGAGGGCGCTTTAGGCTTTGGAATAACGAACAACTATTTTTTACCGTTATTTTTTGTATATCATTAAATGTTTTCAAAAGCTTAGACTTAAACTTAAATTTTGAGCACAAAATCTGAATCGTTGGGAGTGATTAAGTAGTGCAAACTGAACTGTGTTCAGGAGTTGAAATTTGATCCCCACCTCCTCCTGAACACGGTTCAGTTTGCGCTACTTTTATTTTTCACAGTTCTTAAAGGGCATTTATATTTCATAAGTAACTACTATGCCATATTTAAAGTTTATAGCCTCTTCAGTATAACAGAGATTACCTCCTATAAACGAATAAACAAACTTTACTTCATTATTATATTAAGTATAGATAATAATAATAATAATAATACTATCTACCCTATATATATAACAACCTAATGAAACGAATTTATAAAACGGATATTATGAAACGACTGAATTGAAACGAATTTACGTAACGATTTTATGAAACGACTGATTAACAACTGATTATGTTTCACGGCGATTTCTCCTAAAATATGGAATACTTTGCGATGAACTTAACACCAAAAATCCGTATTGATCCACAGATCTCAAAACTGGTATTAGAATTTTTTAATTCGAATTAGTTTTCGAAATATTAATTTTTTTCTAATTTTAAATACTTTTTTCTAATGATGGTGTAAAGTAGTTGTTTGTTGTTGCACAGGTGGTTCATTTTGCTAAGCTTCAATACTGACTCTAAGGCAAAAAATCAATTGTTAATTATTTTAAGAAGGAGGCAAGGAACTGCTGAGATAATAGAAGGCAGAAATTTTCTGAAGGTCTTTATTGTGCACCGCGATCGTTTCCACCACCGCCGAGAATTACACGGCCAATGTTGGAGAAGGGAGCGAAAAGTTACATTTCATTTTATTCACATCATGCGAGTTCAGAAGCTAGTCTGACTCAAAATACACTTTCTCGAAATCTCGAGTGTTGGCAAGCGTACATACGCAATTTCGCCAAATACATATACTATATGGCGAGATTAAAAAGAGAGGAAGACATGTGGTCAAAGTACAATAATTGAAATTGAATGGGGAATGTAAAAGTGTAATAAGAAATATTTAACGCCAATGGCTGCGTAGGAATTCTAACTCATAAACCGCGAAAGACATTCTATGGGGTTGCTAAAGTTCTCGTGAGATTGAAGCGGCCGAAAGAGCACGTTAAAAAAACAAAAACAAAATAAAGACAGGGTTAATAACTGAAATGACACATCTATCTAACATCTGGACCAACGGCTAAAAATGTAGAAGTAATATGTCTGACTAATTTCTGCATATCATCGAACTAAGGCAGAAGGATGAAAATTAGAATCCAGTTATTAGGCGAGAAAAGGAAATGATTTCTTTTTTTTTAACTGTAGTGCGCTGCGGTTAAAATATTAAAGAGACTGAGAATTGAATCCTTAATTTATGAAGGGAAAATAGCGCTAAAAACAGATTGAATCCGAATGCAGACAGATAATTAAATTTAAGAATTTAAAAAAAATGTAATTTTAAAGAGGGGAAAGAGGAAATGTCTTAATATTAATATGTGAAGCTTGCACAGGTGGTTCATTTTGCTAAGCTTCAATACTGACTCTAAGGCAAAAAATCAATTGTTAATTATTTTAAGAAGGAGGCAAGGAACTGCTGAGATAATAGAAGGCAGAAATTTTCTGAAGGTCTTTATTGTGCACCGGGATCGTTTCCACCACCCCTGAGAATTACACGGCCAATGTTGGAGAAGGGAGCGAAGAGTTACATTTCATTTTATTCACATCATGCGAGTTCAGAAGCTAGTCTGACTCAAAATACACTTTCTCGAAATCTCGAGTGTTGGCAAGCGTACATACACAATTTCGCCAAAAACATATACTATATGGCGAGATTAAAAAGAGAGGAAGACATGTGGTCAAAGTACAATAATTGAAATTGAATGGGGAATGTAAAAGAGTAATAAGAAATATTTAACGCCAATGGCTGCGTAGGAATTCTAACTCATAAACCGCGAAAGACATTCTATGGGGTAGCTAAAGTTCTCATGGGATTGGAGCGGCCGAAAGAGCACGTTAAAAAAACAAAAACAAAATAAAGACAGGGTTAATAACTGAAATGACACATCTATCTAACATCTGGACCAACGGCTAAAAATGTAGAAGTAATATGTCTGACTAATTTCTGCATATCATCGAACTAAGGCAGAAGGATGAAAATTAGAATCCAGTTATTAGGCGAGAAAAGGAAATGATTTCTTTTCTTTTAACTGTAGTGCGCTGCGGTTAAAATATTAAAGAGACTGAGAATTGAATGCTTAATTTATGAAGGGAAAATAGCGCTAAAAACAGATTGAATCCGAATGCAGACAGATAATTAAATTTAAGAATAAAAAAAAATGTAATTTTAAAGAGGGGAAAGAGGAAATGTCTTAATATTAATATGTGAAGCTTGCACAGGTGGTTCATTTTGCTAAGCTTCAATACTGACTCTAAGGCAAAAAATCAATTGTTAATTATTTTAAGAAGGAGGCAAGGAACTGCTGAGATAATAGAAGGCAGAAATTTTCTGAAGGTCTTTATTGTGCACCGGGATCGTTTCCACCACCCCTGAGAATTACACGGCCAATGTTGGAGAAGGGAGCGAAGAGTTACATTTCATTTTATTCACATCATGCGAGTTCAGAAGCTAGTCTGACTCAAAATACACTTTCTCGAAATCTCGAGTGTTGGCAAGCGTACATACACAATTTCGCTAAAAACATATACTATATGGCGAGATTAAAAAGAGAGGAAGACATGTGGTCAAAGTACAATAATTGAAATTGAATGGGGAATGTAAAAGAGTAATAAGAAATATTTAACGCCAATGGCTGCGTAGGAATTCTAACTCATAAACCGCGAAAGACATTCTATGGGGTTGCTAAAGTTCTCATGGGATTGGAGCGGCCGAAAGAGCACGTTAAAAAAACAAAAACAAAATAAAGACAGGGTTAATAACTGAAATGACACATCTATCTAACATCTGGACCAACGGCTAAAAATGTAGAAGTAATATGTCTGACTAATTTCTGCATATCATCAAACTAAGGCAGAAGGATGAAAATTAGAATCCAGTTATTAGGCGAGAAAAGGAAATGATTTCTTTTCTTTTAACTGTAGTGCGCTGCGGTTAAAATATTAAAGAGACTGAGAATTGAATGCTTAATTTATGAAGGGAAAAGAGCGCTAAAAACAGATTGAATCCGAATGCAGACAGATAATTAAATTTAAGAATTTTAAAAAATGTAATTTTAAAGAGGGGAAAGAGGAAAGGTCTTAATATTAATATGTGAAGGTAGGCGCCTTCACAGATGGCAACTCAAATTTCAATCATAACAGATTTTTTTTTTCATATTTCAGAAAAGGTTACAATTTTAAACTAATTTGGCGACCAGTTTGGCCTCCCTTAAATCTATGCTAAGAACAATGCTTTTTTTTATTATTTCGTTATCATTTTATTTAATACAAAACTTTCATTTAAAACTGAAACATTCAAAATTAATGGCTTTCACTTCTTTCCTTTTTTTTTAAACGAAACGAATAGAAAAATATTAGGCTCAGATGTCATGTACGCACCGGTGTACCTAATTGGCGCGAAAATTTCATTATTTTGTGTGACATGGTAACCCGGCTATTCTTGCTTATTCATTAATAAATGTTTATTTACATTTATTTTCTTTTTATTTAAAAAAAAAAGTTATAAATTGCTTTTTTCTGTAGTTATTATTATTATTTTTTATTTATTTATTGATATTTCATTTTAAAAATAATAGAGAATAATTTAAAAATACATATGCAACTGGTATTCGAAAACGAGGTTTTCCCTAAATTGTCGTAAAAACAAAAATCACGCCAAACCCGGTGCTTATATGACATCTGTGTTAAATATTAAGTAATGCAACATACCATGAAATTTAATTTCAAATTCAAAGCAAATGACCAATATTGCAAAATTATATAAATCGCCAAACCACTCGCCAAATTATACAAGTTAACGTAATTTTATTTTAAATAAACGAAAGAACAAATAAATTAGTATAAATATACAAATACAAATAAAGCGTCGAAATCAAAATCACTTGATGACGTAAACACGTGTAACTTCCTTACAGTCAAGTCAATGTGACATTTACGATCAAACATTATTGGCATTTAATCTTATAGTCTGGCGATAGATTTTTGGTCAATGGGATAACCAAGTAGTACCGTTTTGATTTACCACTCGAAAAATAAAAAAAAATGCTAACTTACGAGTTAAAAAAAGGGTTCTTCTCCGTTATACGGACACCATTGTCGCCAAGCGTAATAGTTAGCGCAAAATGAAAATCACGAGAATTGAAACATTTGAAAAATAAAAGAAAAAACACTGTCGATAGAAAAGTGAGCTTCTTAAATATATAACATTTGGAAACTACAGACTTTTACAAACTATTTTACTAAATCATAAATACAGTCGAACCCGGTTAAGACGCGTTTCAAGGGAGTGGACAAAAGTCGCGTATTAAGCGGGATCGCGTATTAAACGTGATTTGTATAATGTTGCAGAAACTGTTCGCCTATTTACACATCTAATCATTAAATGAACTTTAGAGCTTTCGGTCAGATGCTTCTGGTAGAAAATTGTATCTTTTAGGTGTATATATATATATATATATATATATATATTTTTTTTTTTTTTTTTTTTTTTTTCCTGGTGCACCGTGTGATGATCAGCAGTGATCACGTACACGTACGTAGTTTGCTTTAAGTATATTTAGATTTAAATTTAATTGTATTAATCTTTAACTCATTATTATCTTTTTAGGAACGGCTGTAATAATAACTGAAAATAAAAAATGAATTTAAACGGATTTATTGTAGCTTATTACGTTACAACCAAAAATAAAAAAAAAATAATTTCCAGCTAAACTAATTTTTTTTAACAGAGATAAAAAATATTAAACAACTTTTGAAGCACAGTCCAATTGTTAAAATCATATTTAGTACTTATGATAATGAGTACCATTATAATCTATCCTTCACATTATAAGACAAAACTATCTTTATTAACCTTTTTGTAAAAAATACTGTTAACATACAAAAAAGAAAAGAAAACATAAAAAAATTAAACAACCGTAGTCGTATTTATTTAATATTTACAAGTTTCATTTTTCTTGCGTATAATATGCTTTTTAAAACATAGTAGGTATATAACTTACATTTTAAACCTCACTAACAATAGGTATAATCATCCTTAATTATAATTTTATGACATATCTGAATATCCTGAATTCGTCTTTCTCTCTCTACAATCAAAACATACACGAAGTGAGAAACACAGAATATTAGGACGCGGAATCAAAGAATTGCAGTGTTGCTAATTTAGCGGACTTTTTTAAATTCAAATAACTACCACTATTTCCGGTTAGTAATGTTCGAATTAATTAATCTGTTATTAAATAAAGTAAATATTATTATCTGGAGACACTGTTTTTTATTTAAATATAAAAAATCCGATAAATTGGCAATACTGGAAAAGAGACAGGGAATTCGCATCTTGATCAATGAATTCGTGTCTTAAGCGGGATTTTTTGCCTTAAAAGACCGGAAATCTCTCGCGTATTAAGCGGGATCGCGTATTAACCGTTCGCGTATTAAACGTGATATTTTTGCATTAGCCTTATTGGCGATGTTCAAGGGATCGGAAAGAATCCGCGTATTAAGCGGATCGCGTATTAACCGTGAGCGTCTTAACCGGGTTCCACTGTATATACTTAAAATAAGTGAACAAATAACTGTTATACAATAAAGTATAGCAAATAATAGCAAATGACAATGTTTCGCATTGTTTACAATAAAAATACTTTTCACGATCAGGGTTGAAATAATTGGCGCATTAGCATACATTTTGGCATGGTGTCCGTATAACGGAAAAGTACCAAAAAAGCTATTGGCGAGATTTGAACCCAGCTAACATAAAAGTACCAAGAATTCTTTGCGATCATGGCAACTTTTATGTAGTTTTATTCGAAAAAATAACTTTGATTCTTCAATCAAAATGGAAACCTTTCTTATAAAAAGCTAAGGAACTGTTGATGATAGTCACATGACTTAGGCTATTATTATAGAGATTGTTTTCAATTCTAAAAACAGCGCAAAGAATAATATTTCCTAACGATTACAAATTTATTTACACATGGCTATTAAAAACTTTAAAATTACTATTAAATGAGTACGTGTTAAAAGCAAGAAAATATTGAAAATTATGTCTTGAAAATTCTATTTACACGTGAATATTAAAAGAAAAAGGAAACTTTAAAATAATAAATACATTAATATGCGTTTAACGCTTTCAGGGGCAAGGTACTTCTATTAGTAAAATGTAGAAATCAGTGAATGGCACCGGAATTTACAAACAAATTTCGAAATACGAAAATGCTTTTGTTCGCTAACTTAATAAAACGAAAATTTTCATTCCAATATTCTGGTGCTAATGTGGCATTTAAGAATTAAAATTAAGTGGTCCAAAAATTAACCACCGTGCTTGAAGAGGTTAAAGCAGCAAATTGTAGTAATTGTATTATGTCAATCGTTTTATAACGCTGTTAAACAGTACCGGTTGGCAAAGACTTACTTAATTCATTTTATTTTAGCTTCTTTTCAAATGTTTAACTGATCTTCTTTAATCAAACACGAAAACAACCATTGGATGTCTTTACAGCAACTGATTCGGCCTTAAAGTTACTCAGTTAAAGGGAATTGAATGGAAACCCGTTTTCACGGAGATCGCTAAAGGTTTTTTCATTATAATTCAATTTTCTCTAATCTTTTACAAACCGATCAAATTAGCGTGATTTTAGATTCTGCGGTGTCTGGATGGCGAGCGTAGCTTTCAGGGGGCAGAGCCCACTAGTAATATATATATTGTTTAGAAGTTTGTGTTATTAATTCAATAAATTGTTAAAATATCTTATGAACTCAAATATTCGTTTTCAAAAATTAGCAATAGTTAATAAAATATTTTTGAGGATAATTAATCATTCAATCATTAGTGCCATTATCATGAGTATTGTTGCCAGATCGAGTCTCGGAAAAAGCGGGACGAAGACTTCTCAATCGGGATATAAAAATATAGAACACGCCATAGAAATGCAAAATTTGTACAATGGTTTGTTAGTTGGTTGATTAATGTTTAATCGCAAAAATCCTGTTAAGGCCATGATTCGCCAAGAAAGAAGTACACGAAATAAAAACACGGAATTATGGAAGCCAGTCTTATACGTAAAAATTTCACTCTCCCTAACAGTAGGAACACCATTTAAATATTTTTGTAAAATTAAAGTCTTTTTAAAATGGTATTTTTCTGTCCCTAGCAATTCCGTCTTAAAAATTTTGTTACTCTAAAACAGAAACATGCAACTTATATCTGAGAGAGAGCGGAGTCGCTACGGGCTTAAAAGCCTACACTAGTCACGAAAGAAACGCTCAAGCTAATGTTAATCCTATGGTAGCGTTGTTTACAGAGTTCTCGCTCAAATTTTTATAATTATATTTTATTTTTTTTCATAGATCAATACATTTTATTGTGTGTTTGTTCTGTTTCGATTTTAGTGTATGTTTTTTATATGCGAGTACTCTCACTTTTGAAACCAGTTAAAACGGGTTCTAGAAATGAAAGTATCATTATATAAAGAAAACTGTAACCAAAATCGAAAAAGTACAAACGCATAATAAAAGATATCGACTCCAGGTATCCTATGCAATTAATAATAATAATAATAGTAATAAAAATTTTAAAATATTAAAATGCGAGGGAGAAGTCTGTAAACAACCCTTCCATAGGATTAATATTAGCGCTCTAGTTTCTCCCCTAACTAGTGAAGGATCTTAAACAAAATTTCAATTTGTCAAGTGTCATCAAGTATTTACAAAAAACAAAAAAACAAAAAAAAAAACAATAAACTTACTTTTAAAACATAATTGCGTTATTAACAGGTTCCGTTTACGCAAGGTTTATTGAACAAAGTACAATGAAACTTGTGAAAACAAAATCTCAATCTAACAAAAAAAAGTCCGTTTAATACAGGTTTCCTTTGGAAAGGAAGATAAAAAAATTTCGAAAATGCGGGAGACATGGCAGCACTAATAATGAGATCAATATTTTAATTAATTTAGATAGACGACTTAAATTTCTGAATTCCAGAGAATTACACTAATCAAGTTAATAAACACAAAGAAGCAGAAAAAGGGAGTGATCACTGTGATCTTCACGCCGAATGAATTATTTTTTTCTAGAAACAAGTTAAAAATTTCACCTCAATCGCTGCAAATGAGGTGCGATCGTATTATAACTAGTTTTATAAATATTCAGATATTGGTACAATAGATGTTGCAGGTTGGTTGACTCACTTTTTACCCGACTGCCAAGAAGGGTTTTATATTTCAAGCGTATCTGGGTACGTGGCTTTCCTTATGCCCTCGAAACATCCCAACGGCAGGATGCATTTTAATGAATGAGGTCTCTATCGATTCGACTTAACCGTCCGATGGTTATAGGCAAGGTTTTGTTTTTATAAATTAAAATGGCGGCCGTAAAATACGAAATGGCGGTAGATACGAAAAAAAAATTATGCATCATATTGAGTGGCATATCATTGGATAGGTCTTTTAAAATGAAGACGATCTTTCATTGACCATTTTACAGTCAGAAGCTCTGTTTAAATATTACACAACTTGATGTTGTGTAGGTAGGGTCTCCGCTTTACTGCAACTCTAACTTTCAGAGACATCTATAGGCCTCATCAAAACAGTGTTTATAGATAGGAACTAGCAATTAAACACAACTTAAAAGTCATCAATACAAGTAAATAAAAAAATAGATAAGTAATATAAAAAATAGTTTAACATTGATGAGAAATAATTAATTAGTTCGCTTTTTACGCAGTCGGTTTTTTTTTTATTTTTTTAAATTTAATTTTTACTTGTTACAAAATATTTTTTTTATTTTTTAAGTATTGAACATAGACTAAAGTTTTTTTATATCATTTAATTCGTTATACAATCAGCTATCAAATTAAAATTGCTACATAAGTGTAATATATAAGAAATTTTAAATGATTGATTTTAATTTTGAGAAAATAATGAGTCAAGGCTCCTCACATATGGGAAGGTTGACCTACTTTGTTTTATACTGAAATATTTGCGAAAAGAAATAAAATAAATTTAAAAAAAAGCAAAATAACTTTATGATACATGCTTTAATTATAAAAACTTATTTTTGAAAATATGATGCATAAACAAACCTGTTTAGACGCAATCGCAAGTCAGAGGGCGAAAAGTTTTATTTTAAACAGGATTTTGTCTGAGCAGGTATAATTATACAGCAGGGAAAATGATATTTTAACATTTAAAACTGTCAGAGACAGGTTCCGTTTTCATAGGATTTCATGTATTATTATGTCCGGATTTAGGAGTCTCTGTCACACTTATTTTGCCTCCTTTTCCTACTTTTTGTGACACCAGACCTGACAACTCTAGCTGTCACAATGTTGGCTTCATCTCACTGTATTCATCCTGGTGAAATTTGTCTACATACCTTCCTAAATTTTTTCGATCAATGCTATGTTCTTTTACAGCCGCATGAACATTTTTGATGTGCATGAACACACCACACAATTGAGGGAGCCTTGAACATCTGATCAACCTTCCCTCACTTTGTCTGGCTCAAGCCTCCCCACATAGCCCTTTTCTAAAGAATAGCACATAGCACATAGTGATACTATTTATGCCTAAAACGAAATCTCGACATTTCTGCATTACTTAAAACATACTTACTTAAATTTCTATGATATATTTTACCTGAAAAAAGCTTACAAAATATTTCTAAATCCAGTTGGATGTGCCATTCCCAAAACTTTCTTCTGTCTCATATATTTTAACCCTTAAAGCTCCGGCGTCTCTTGCACAAATTTTATTCGAACGGCACCACTTTTTAAAAAGCAGTTTCCTTCAAGTACACAATTTCAAAAATGCTCTGATTAAATAAAGTGAATTTTATTTTCATTTATTACTGGTGCGAAAAACAAATTTTTCAAAGGCTTGGGATGTCTCCGCAGCGGAGCCAACGGAGTGGGAAGGGTTAATATTTCAACATGTTGTTACAAATGTCAATATTTTGTTTTTATTAGTTCAATACTATATCAACTTTGACTTTCATCATAAATTTCTGCTTCAGTTAATGAATCGGAGTAAAAACGAGTTAATCTCGATCACATTAAAATCAATAGTTTTCCGTTATTCTTTTGTATATCAGCTGTTCACGAATAGTCGGCTTATCAGGATGTGAAGTTCCCGCCGCTTCATCAGCCGCCGGCGTACAGTAGAACTACGAAAAATCAAGAAAATTACACAAAAGTCGCTATTATAGTGCCCCCTTTCGGCGGAATATTTCCAAATTCAGGGAGGACCTTCTTGCCATGGCCAAAAAAAATACACAACAAATTTGGTTCAATTCTATGCATAACTTCATATATTTTTCAATGGTACAATATTGAAAATTTCACAAAAATCGCTATTACAGCGTCCCCTTCTGGCTGCATTTTTCTAAATTCAGGTAGGATTTTCTTGCTAGGACCAAAATCATACATAAAAAATTTGGTTCAACTCTATGCATAACTTCATATACTTTTTAATGGTACAATATTGAAAATTGCACAAAAATCGCTATTACAGCGTCCCGTAGCGGTAGAATTTTTCCAAATTCAGGGAGGACCTCCTTGCAACGACTAAAAACATACATAAAAAATTTTGTTCAATTCTGTGCATAACTTCAATCACTTTCGTTATTATAGCGCCCCCTTCCGGCGGATTTTTTCAAAATTAAGGAAGAACCTGCTTGCCATACCAAAAAACTTAAAAAAAATTGTTTCTATTATATGCATAACTATAGACTTTTTGATGGTACTTTAGAGAGTGATTGGATTGGCTCAGCCGCGATACAAAACCAGGTATCTCACGATCTGGAGGCGAGAACGTTAGCATGGAGCAAAAGGCCCAGCCAGCTACTCTAAGCTAGTAACTCGCTTTATACTGATCATGTGAGATGAGATAGCTACACACCCCATCCACAGTGAGAAAGACGTATTGCTGACGTCTGATGAGCGATATGCACTCATGAGTGATGCTGTCCTATGCATGTATGATGCGCAGTATGACAGGCTTTGTGCTGTGAGCGTTTCACAGGCTTTGGGTGCAGTGAATGATTTATCTAGTGCTGCCATCTGTTGGTTATGAGAAGAGATGATTGTTGCTGAAGGTTGTTGTTGCGTGTTAGTCCTGGTTCCCAATGAGAGGTGAGTGAATTGGCTCAGGATATGAACCAGAGATCTCACGATCACGAGGCGAGAACTTTAGCGTCGAGCAAAAGGCCAAGCCAGTTACTCTAAGCTAGTAACTTGCTTCATACTGATCATGTGAGATGAGATTGCTACAGTACAATAGCGACAGACACACGAACAGACGGACATTTTCTATAAACATGTTTTTTCGAACCTCTGACCCCTAAAACCTACAAATCCGTCGAAAACCTGAAGTCGAAAAGAATATCGATTGCAATACTTTCTTCTATTGAAGATACAAGAAAGTAAAACACAACTTTTAGGTTGAAAACGCCTCACAATTGACTTTTTCCACACCTATTTCGATTACCTGTATGAAATAAAGATTGTAGTTTGAGCATTCCAGTAGCTTTGGTTGACACCAATTGATAAAACTGAAATTCTTTTAAATATGAAAACTGATGGGTGGATCAAATCTCCCGTATGGTCAACCCTTCCTACACTTCCCTATATTAAATTTCAAACCATTCACTGAGGTTGTTTTTAAGCTGTTGAACGTATACAGACAGACGGACGGACCAGACGACGGATATAGTTGCTACGTATTTATATAATTACGAACGCACCTAAAAAGAACTAAAACGTTTGTGTCCAGCATATTTTATGAAACATTTTTCAAACATTCAGAAAAGTACTTATAACAAAACTTCACAGTGAGATGAAAGATGCTGTCCACATAAATTATTTAGAAAATGCATAAGTCATTTGAAATTCCAGCTTCTGCATTTGCACGGAAAATAACGAAATTTCCTTGTATAACCCGTATTTGTTTTTTAGATTTACATAAATACTACATGGTATGCTAAAAAGTAATTCAATTACATACATAGCACAGTTGAAATTTTCAATTCAGTAATTTTCTTCGATAAACACTAATGGCTTTGAGATTTTTGTGCAGCCCTGTACATGAATAACCGTCTATGGAATTTATATACACCAAGCAATATACAAAAATATAATTCAATTTTAAAACGCTAACCACAACTGAAAGTGACCTTCTAGTCATTATTGTTCATAGGCAGTACTGTAGCCAAATTCTTTTATGTGTTCCTGTAAATTAGTGCTGCACAACCTTTTTGCCAGAAAATTGTTTGCCACCACAAAAAATTTAAAACTAACATTTGAATTATTTAATAGCAAAATTTCTGTCAATTAATTAGGAAAATTTTTCTGGATAAAAATACTGGTATATCTGTTGGCCCGCGGGTAACCAAGTAATATGAAAAGAATTAAATTTTAAAACACGAAACGCAACTGAAACGCACTTCTAGCATATACTGTTCATAGGAAGTGCTGTAGCCAAATTCTTAGCGTATGGCTGTAAATAAACGATAAATTATATTCGCCTTAGATTCTACAGAAAGAGCCTTGTTGTACACTTCAGTTATATATAAATTTTAACATGCTTAAAATAGTTCAATATCATTAAAATATTTTTCAAGTTGTAATTGCTTAAAAGGCGTAGTGCCAACAGAGTGAAAAAGTGCATTTATCATTAAAATATACTACAGCCTACTACCCCCCCCCCCCCCCCCCCCCCATAGACCGTGATGAAACAAAGTTCTTTTGAGTGTCCATGTAAATTAACCATAATGCTACACACTTCATTTTTCATACTGATCTTGCCACAGTAAACACATTTACCATATATCGATTTCATGGTGCTCAAATTATATTTACGCAAGTTAGAGCAGGGACGGACAGGCAGACAAGACGGATTCATAAATACTTTTCAACTTTGTTGGAAAGTGTTAAAAAGTAAAGAGAAAAATCAAAAGAAAAAAGTCTTATAGTATCAGAGCCAGTAGTTGTATTTCCCGTTTCAATTCCTAAGAATTAGATTACATGAAATATATTTTATAGTAGTTTGTAATGGTAGGACAAAAGAAACTAAACTGCGGGTTGATATAATATAAAATTTCACAAAATTTATATGCAATAAAAAATTGTTTGAAAATAGAAATATAGAACTGACGTTCATGCCCCTGAACTGCAGATTTAGTAATTATAAATATAATTGATAATTATGCTTTTTATGTACAGAGTTGTTTTGTCAGATATTAATAACCATATATTAAAGACAGAAATTAATAGATTTTTAACAACTCATGAGATTTAAAACAAGTTGGAAATTATACGTCAAACGTGGCAAATGAGGTGCGTTCGTATTATAGTTTTATAAATATTTTTTTGCACCGCATATTGACTGAATGTATATTTTAGTGCACTTCAATGAGTGCATATCAATTTCATTCTGTTCGAAAGACTGTAACATCATTAAAATGCACTTGAAATAATTTTTTCCCATTGGCCGTAATGCAACGGAAAACTTTTGACTGTCCCTGTAATTAAACTATACATCCGATTTTCATAAAATTTGAAATGACTCGACAAAATATTTCAACAATTATATATTTAAAATTTCAGACCATTCGTTTGGGTAGTTTTTGCTCTGTTATATGTCGACGGACAGACAGACGGACGGACTGAACGACAACTATAGGTGCTACTTATTTATATAATTACGAACGCATCTCCAAAATTGTTCATTTGAATAAGAAATAATGAAAAGAGATAAGAAATTATATAAGAAATAAGAATATAATAAGAAATAAGAAATAATGAGCTCTCCTACGCCCTTGAAAAGAAGAAAAGTGTTTTTCCTTAATCCCTTCGGGACGAGCATCTTTTACAGGATTTTTTTATATTTTATCACCGGTTTTTGAAAGCAGAAATTTTTGCGTCATCGAATCGGTAAAATGCTCGGGTTAAATAAAGCAAAATTTACAATAAAAATTTACTGGGGAGAATAATCACGGATTCGGAGCACCTTACGCGGCACGTGTACCGGTCGCTAGTCCCAAAGGGGGTTAAAGGAACACCTCTGTTTTGTTGTCCACACATTTCTGTTGAGTAAGCTTCGGCTATAACTTAAACTTATAGGGACAGTAGAAAAAGCTGCATTTGAATTTATGCTCGCTGTATTGAATTCTAACCTAGTTATCTGAAATGACCTCAACCTTTCATCCCTTCGAGGTCGATAAAAGGAATACCAAGCTTATTTGGGAACTAAACACCAAGGGTCTCGCGTTGTGTTGACCACCTAGCAGGGGTATATGCTGCATAGCACGTCAGGGCAGTGTTGCCAGATTGGGGACTTTTTAATTCAGATTATTTGGTTGTCACCACTTTTTTTAAAATAGTATAATTCGCCTTATTTTTTAGGATTTTTAATATATTTTTAAATAGACCAAATATTTTTATTTCAAAAAAGTGGTGACAATCGACAATCTGGGGACAAAAAAGTTTCCAATCTGACATCACTGCCTCGGGCCCAGGGTCAAGTAATCAGAGTTGGGCACTGTAGACCCTGATCCAAATCGATATAAGTAAGCATCCTATCTTAAATGGGAGAGGTAACCGCAAGATTAAAGACGAGGTCACATCAATCAAGGTCGCACGCCACGTAGCGGACGGGGTTAAACTATAGGAAGATGCCTAACTGTTTTCTTACATCACACCACTAAAATTGTAATGTTCTTTTCACCTTGATTAATAGCTGAAATGTTTCGAACAAGGTGAAGAACGCCTCGTGGTGTCAAGTGCATTTGGACGCCCTTCCCGCTACGCCGTTATTCTGCGATAAACGTAGTAAGCAAAATTTTGTTCCATGAGTGGCTAAAGATTTAGGAAATATTCGCAGATGCGAGAGATCCTGTCGTATATCGTCGCTGGCATGTCAAACTATCCAATGTGAAAAAATGCATTTTTCATATTTTGTGCCATTTTGTGATTGATTATTGTGCATGATACGTTCTAATTAAAATCGTCACGTCTCTAGCTTGCTTATAAACTTAGGGCTAATTCCATGCGAACTTGTCATGTTTGTCACATACTACGATTTTTGGATACCAGTATTTTAGAACGGAAAAATGTGACTTATTTGCAGAGATGTCTCATCAATTGAATAAGGCGAAACCAACTTTTCGAAAATAACGGTGGCGAACAAGCATAGCGATTTTCAGCTGTGTGACAGACATGACAAGTTCGCATGGAATTAGCCTTAGATAATGACTGTTTCAAAGTATCCAATATGCACTTATCTCTAAAATTTACAATGTCAAACTATCCAATATGGCATATTCGATCCTTTGCCGCAAATGTTTGGATATTTCTCTTTTTCTAAACATCCATACCATGTCAAACTATCCAATGTGAAAATAGTCTTTTTATCAGGAAGACAAAAACTGTTTTATTTATGGATTGAAATTTAACGCAATGGACATACATTTTTGACGTTCACTATAGCATATGTTTCCTATTGCTAATGGAATGCGAGGATTTTTAGTTCATTTATAGGGACGCTCAAAAGAATCCCGTTACATTACACACAATAGGGAAAAAGATCGGTGACTTTTAATGGTGTTACGGTGTTTAAAACATAATGAAATTAATATGGATTTATCAAGTGTCTTTAAACAAGTTTTATGCAGAATATGAGGTGCAAGACATTTATTATTATTTATAGGTTCATACAAAGGAATTTTGTTGTATAATGGTTTATAGTAAAAAATATATATATATATTTGAAGCCTATTTTAATAATGTTAAAATATTTCAAACAAAGTGAAATTGACATCCGTAATTGATTTACATTACAATTTGCTTACTGTAGAATATGACACGTGTGATAGTTATCGTTAATTTACAGAGACACATAAAAAAAATTCCGTTACACTGCTCTCTATCAGCGATAGTTCTTTGAAGTGCGTTTTCAATTATAGTAAGAGTTTTTAAGTATTTGAATACAACGTGGTGCGTATAAAATATATAGATCATATACAGGGTTATACCAAAGAATTTGTAAGCATTACTGTCTATGGGCATGAGTTTCTTAAAGGAGGTTTTTAATTGAGTTATGCAATTTCGGTCTTTTATTTCTTTTTATTGTACGAAAATAAGTTTGTAGAAATTCCTGATATGCAGGGCTACGTAAAGAACTTAAAACATTGCCGGCTATGACTGGCAATTTCTGGAAGTTTGTTTATAACAAATTTTTGCCTGAATTAAATATTACCGTATTACGTAGCATGTATAAAAATCGGTAGATAATATGCAGGGCTATACAAGAAGTTTGAGAATATTTCACTTTATTGGCGGAAATTGCTAAAGATTGAAAGTATAAACTGGGTTACGCGTTTTCTAATTAAACTAAATTGTCGCGTACTATCTAGATTATATACAGACCTATAGATCATTTACAGAGCTCAACAAACTGATTCGAGTACTCTGTCTATGGACGGTAATTGTTTTTTAGTGAATTCTTTTGTGCAGCCCTGTATACGAGGTATAGAACATGCAAAAAAATACTTAAATTTAAAAGCGCATACCGAAATTGAAAAACGTACTTCCAGCAATTATTGCTCAAAGACAATACTGTAACCCCTTTCTTTTGCGTATCGCTGCAATGAATGACAAATGCTATGAATGCATGCCCTTTTCTATCGTAATCTTCTTGTAATGAAATTCAGTGATTTATATCACTTTTAATACATTTGAAATAGTGTAATGTCATTAAAATACTCTCCAAACGATTTTCCCCATATACCATAATGGAATGGAAATCTTTTGAGTGCCCTTAGAAAAGAACTATTAATGTTACACACTTCATATGCAATACAGAACATGCCACTGTAAGCACCATTAACATTTTTCAATTGCCTGAAAATCCGAGTATATTTACGTGAGTATTACATGAGCATGGACAGACAAATCGAATACATAAACATTTTTCAGTCTTGTTGGAAAGTGTTAAAAAGTATAATAGGTTGAAAATTCACATTCAGTAATGTCTACCAAAAAACGAGAATAACTGAATTCTTTTGTACAACCTTGTATACTACCTACAGATTTTTATATATGAAACATAATAAACTAAATATTTAATGCAAGCTAAAAGACGCTTGAAACTTATAAAATGATACTTCCAGAAATTATTATCCATATTTGTCCATGTTTCTAGTTTTTTGCGTGGCCCTGTATATAATTTTACTTATATTCTAAAAAATATCTCTTATACTAACTATAATTCTGCTTTGAAATGCATAACATAATTAAAAACTACGTTTAAGCAGTTCAGAATCATACTTAGTAATGCTAACGAATTATTTTAGGTAGTCCTGTATACAATCTATAGAGTTTATACATACCACGTAGTATTTATTCACATAGTTGTAAAATAAAACGTATACCATAATATAAAATGCATTTCCAACAATTATCGGTAGTAGACTGCAAACTGAAATCTTTTATGTGTTCCTGTAAATGAACGATAACTGTTGCACACGTCATATTCCAACGTAGGCATGTTGCTGTGTACCACAATAATGTATATAAATTTCATTATGTTTGAAATAGTGTAATATAATTAAACTAAACCATAAACGTTTCTTTCCCCATTAAGCGTAACGTAATGGGATTCAATGACAGTAACTGTATTATAACTGTAATGTATAACTGAGTGTAACTGTAAAGGACCTATCAATACTACACGCTCCGTTTTCAGTACCGGACATGCCATAGTAAACATCAAAAACATAAATAAGTTATATGGAAATCTAAGTATATTTACGAGAGTTAGAGTACGGTGAGATGACAGAAAAGTAAACCAAAAGTCATAAAAACTTTTTAACGACCAAGAAAATCTTGAAAAAAAGGAATACCCTTTATCATTCCCCGCATTCGGGAGAACATTTGCAATGGGGAAATTTCACGATTTTCATTTTCACTTTTATGTTGAAGAACACAAAAAATCAAGAAAATTGATACCATTTTATGTATATTTCGAGCTTTAATAATTCACTAAATTAATTTCAAAATTGCAGTTTTTGTTTCGGCGGGAAAACGCTCCATCTCTGGCGAAAGCGGCTGTGACGTCATTCGCCATGTAAACACCGTCGTTGTACGTTGCTCTCTTAAGTGTTTGACATATTTCTTTATATGTTTTTAAATTTTCTGTGTAAAAATGAGTAGCAATGTGTGTTATAAATATTGTGCAGTGCCATGTTGCACAAATAGTACAGTAAATTTGCCTGATAAGCACTTTTTTAGTGTTCTTAAAGTATTTTACATATTCATATTACTGAGTAGAAAGGTTTATTTTTTACATATTATTCTTTGACCTATATTAATTTTGTGACTTGCAAATTATTTTATTACTCAGAAACTAATTTTGAATTAGTCTGTAATACGCTAAGCAGCAAATTTTTAATGACTTTAATCTACATCGTTTTTTAAAATAAATTGCTTTTTTTTTTCGTTATAAATTTACTATGTTAAAATTCATAATTTTATCTGCAAGATAGTTAAAATATGTTCTTACCACTGTGTTATACAAGTTTTCTTTTCGATTCTAATGAATTTGATAAGAAATATTAATTTTATTTGCAATGCCTTCAAATCTGATAATTTGCATTTAATAAAAAGCACGATTACAATATAAAGTTAGTTTATATTAATTGCTGGTGCTGGTAGATGGCGCAAAGTATTTACAAAAAACACAATGTTATATGATTATCCTTTATTTTTAATTTTGCTGGTTTTAAAGGAAGTTAGAATATTTAAAGATTTTAATATTACTTGTGTTTTGTCAGTAATTTTTTTTTTTAATGTGAAAATTATCCATTAAACATTTATGTCAAAAGAATAATTTTGTTCCATATTTCTTTTAGGAACTTCTAAAATTAAAAATGTTCATATCTAAAATGAAATTTTATTTAAAAATGTTTTAGAGGGTATTCGGATTATAAATATGATTATTTGCAATTTCTTAGATTATTTTTTAACTCATTAACAAAAGGAAAATTAACTATTCAAATTTTAGTGGCAAAAAAAGAAAAAAAAAACCTCGACTACAACTACAAGATAAACTTTGTAAGAAAACTAAATTATTTAAACAAGCCACACTTGGACCTGTGTTTGTTAAATAGAAAACTGAATAAATCTCAAAAAATTAGATTGATTTCCTGTTCATTATTTAATGTTATAATAAATATGGTATTAAAAAGTTGTGCAGTAGTTTTAAGAAAATGATCCATAGTCTGCAATATTGTATGTCACAACCTTTTGTTTCAATTTGAGCTCATTTAAATTTTTTCCTTGTAGTATGTTTTTAATAAAAGTGTTATGTAAAATTTTATAAAATATAAACAAACCATCAATTAGTCCCATATAATTATTATGAACTTTTTTATTGTGTGTGTGCCCTTTCACAAATCTGGTCGAAATCGGCATTTTCAAATCAAAATTTTAATGAAAATAAAAAATAAACGATATATTTTATGTTAAGATAGGTCAGATCTTACCTTTTCAAAAATTTGAAGTTCATAACGTTAAATAAATTTTAAGGAACAGATGAAACAAGCTTGCAAATAGGAAGAGCAATGGGGAAAAGTATACGCGCAAAACGTATACATTTCAATTTCGTGGCAAATGACGTCACAACCAATCCTGTCGCGTTTTTGTATCACGTGGTTTTGTATCACGTGGCTTTTGCGTTATTAAAAACGGTAATTAAAAATTATTTTCTATTATTTTAACGATTCTGAGTGGGTTTTTGAGGCTTTCAAGATAAACTTTATCGGTTACACACAAAAGAAAACGTATTCCTCCCAGGTGAAATTTCCCCATTATTGTATTAAAAGAGCCTAATATGAATTTCTTTCAAATTTTCTTCAAAGTCATTTGGTTCAACTTTTTTTAGCGGGAGATTTAACAAATCAAAGATTTCTATTCGAAAATAGTGGTAGAAAGCGGCCCATGAGTTTCTTAGTATAAATAGCGCGAATATTACTATTTATAATTATGGGTATGAAGTGCCTGTTATTGCCCACCCCACTATTTGAGATATTTTTGTTTTCTTATATTTTATAAAATTAACAGAATGTTTAAAAATAAGCTTTTTACTTTATTAATTTACTTTATTAATTATATACGCTATTAAAATTATTAAAGAAAATTCTTAACAGTTATATATTGAATATGTAAATACCAAAATTTTTACAAATTAAACTATTGAATACGACACATTTGCTACTATAAAACGACGAATCTGGGAAAAGCTCAAAATTTTTACAAGTCAAACTATCCAATATGGCATATTCGCTGCTATGGAATGGCGAACCTGGGAAAAGCACAAAATTTTTACAAGTCAAACTATCCAATGTGGCATATTGGATAGTTTGAAGCTGAAAACGTACAAATAAGCATACCATATCAAACTATACAATATGATTTTTTGGCGAGAAAAATTATTCAAATGGTTTATCTCAATAGAATGCTTAAATAGGATATAAAACAGCACCCGAAAAATATAATAATTGTTTACTGCTGCTTAGCGCTGATTTTGAATCCATAATTAAAACAGTTTTTTTGCCCTCCTGAAAAGTGGCTATTTTCACATTGGATAGTTTGACATGGTACCGACGATATGACGTCAAACTAAAAGCCCGCGTATGTGGATTATCACCCTGTCCACAAAATGGAGCAACTGTGTTAATTTACGCCCGATTCTAGTATTAAGTTTGTACGTTTACTTATATCGCTTTGCCCTGATCTTTCATGGGTGGTAAAGCCACAGGCCCAATTTTTTTTATGTGAATTGACTGCCATTGTACGGTAACCCGTCTGTCTCGTATTCAAAATTGCAATATTCTGTAATAAAGATTGTACATAATATTTCTGGCATGAATATTAATTTTTGGAAGCATCTGTTTTTATAACAGGAATAAATGCACTGATTTACTGTTCATCAGAAAGTGATTCAGTTGAAAGGGATGCAAATTTAGACGATTCCACTACTTTACTGGTGTTGCAATGTGAAGCAAAAATTAGGGGTAAAAAATAGATTTTCATTAAAGGAAGAATTTTGTTTTATCAGCTACGCTTTTGTTATGTCAGCCTTGGATATAACTTACACTTAAACGATAAGGAAAATCGGAATTTACCATCTTTGCATTTCATTCGAACCTCGCAATTCCAAGTAACTGCCCATCCTCCCTAACACAGAAGATACTTTAATATTTTTACATACATCACGCTGCATGTGAAAGTGTAGTATCGTGAATGAAATAAAGCTTAACAGCTAAACACCCTTTCACATTTTACATAATTTTATATTTAACAGAATCTCCATACCTTTTTCGGCTTGATTGGTAAATTTTGAAATGGTTTTTCTTAAAGCCACGCAAAAAACAAATCTTCTTTAGTGGAGTTGCAATACGAAACAAAAATTTGGAAAAATGTTTTTCTCTTTACAGGAAAATTTTTCTTTTGGCATCCACGCTTTTATTAAGTAAGCCTTGTTTAACTTAATCTTAACCCCTTAGCTGTTTTGCCTGACTGCTGCTCGGAAAAAAAGAGCTTGCTATCGTCGATACTAAAAGCTTTTATTTACCACTTAATTTTAATTGTAACCTTTCAATTAAATGATATAACTTTTTCGATTGTACAAAGCCAAATATTTTAGTAAAAAAAAAGTGGTGCCGGGTCCTTATTTTTAATTTATAGTGTCAAAAAAAAAAAAAAAAAAAAAAGAAAAGAAAAAAAAAAGAAAAAAGAAAAGAAACAGTTAAGTGGTTAATAAAGATAGCAGGAAAATCTAGATTTATTTTCAGTCTCTTTGTATTTCACTCCAATCTCCCGATGTCAAGCAACTGGTCATTCTTCCGAACGCAGAATATCCTTTAACCCCTTCAAGACGAGCGTCATTTACAGAATTTTTAATCTTTTATCACCGGTTTTGCAAAACAGAATTTTTTTCCTAATTGAATGGGAAAAATCGGATTAAATCAGGCAAAAAATACAATAAAAATTTACTGGCGAGAATAATCACAGATTTTGAGCACCTAACGCAGCCAGGATACAGGTAGCTAGTCCCCAAGGGGTTAACAGTCTTACTATCATCACGCTACGTGTGAGAGAGTGGCACCGAGAACTTAGCTTCGTATAATTCGTAAATCTAGAACTACTATTATCTTTCAATTTATATGTAACAGAATCTGGATAATTTTTCTGGCTTCAGTAATAAATCTTGGATGCGTGTTTTAAAGGATGGATGGATAGATTGATTGCCGACCTTAATTGACATTAAAGATACAGAATCCACTTCTTTACTGGCCTGGCAATCGGAAGAAAAAATTAGGAAAAATGAAAATTACCATCAAACTAAGCAAATACATGCTAAAATTAATAAAATTAATTTAAAAGTTTTATAAATACCTTTATTCTGATGCCTATATTTATACCTTTTTATGCCTTTTAAATGCATTTTTATCATTTTTAGCATGTATTATCTTAATATGACGATTTTAAGTGATTTTCGTAGATAATTTTATAAAATTTTCCAGTTGTAATACCGGCAAGAGATGTGGGAAATTTTCTAATGTTACAATTTATCCAGTGGAAACTCGTCGCGTTTTATTTAGATAAATCATATAGCATCACGTTTACAGCCGCTCTATAGGCGCTACAAACGAATTATTTTTCTGAATACTTCCTATGCTACATTTTTGCCAAGAAAGAGCAGTTATAGTTTAAACTTAAAAGACACAGAAGGAAAATATACTTTTGAATTTAGGGTGTTTGAATTGCATACGAACCTTGTGATGCCAAGTAACGGCCTATCCCCCAACTCAGAATATCCTTTAACCCCTTGAAGGGTGGTGGGATATAATATCCCACTTAATTGTAATTTGTAAAAGCCATATTGACGCCAGAATTTTGAACAAAATATTTCCCTTATGCTATACATGAAGAAAAGATGTTTCTTCTTTGCAAAAAATTTATTTCTAAATCCTGGTGTGAATCAGTCATTTCATCATTTTTGCAAAAGAAGCAAGTTGCCCCTGAAAGGGTTAAGGAGGTTCTACTTCTTAACCCTTTCCGGCGCAAAGCAATACTGTTTTTAAGCTGATGTAATCAGTGTTGCCAGTGGGCAACTTTTTTTAAATTCAGATTTCTTGATTAGCACCACTTTTTGGAAACGGTAATATTCACTTTGTTTTTGCCTTCATTAATATGTCATTAAATAAGGCACATTTTACCATTTCAAAAAAGTGGTGCCAATCAAGAATCTGATTTTAAAAAAAGTAGCCCATCTGGCAACACTGGATGTAATGATGGTCTGACACCAGAATTTATAAATGAAATTATTACAAAAAAAGAACTTGCTTATTTTCAAGTGTGTTTTAAAAGGAAAATTTTAATTAAATATTCTGGGTGCCAGAAAAATAATAATTAGGTGTCCTTTAGTGAGGACACAACCCGCGAAATGGTTAAAGGATCAAAATTTTCATTTTTTTTTCATATTTTGCACTTTTTGCATTCCTCAATTATGTAGACTGTTGCCCTAAAGCAACAGTGTTATTTCAGTATTTTACAATACTTTTTTCCTCATTCAATGGAGCGCCGCTTGTTGAACGTAATGCTATTGTAAAATTTTAAACTTATTTTTCTCCAAACACAGTTTTTCAAACTGGGCGACCATTTTCCTTGGTAACTATTGAACCGGCTTCGAACATTTTTTATTTAAGAGAAAGCTAATCATTGTTTCTGTAGCTTAAACTATTGAAAAGTATAATTTTCATTGTTTAATTATTTTTAGAGCTCGCAAAATGTAAAAGGCAAAAATCGAATAACTTTCCTTTTTATGTTCTAATGACTGGCATTTTATCAAAAATCAACTTTTAAACTAGATATTGGTGTAAGTTCCAATAAATGTAATGACTTTTAATGATATGGTGAGTTGAATTTGATTAAGATGATTGGGATGGGAGAAAAACGATCGCCCTCTTGAACGAGGTGAGCATCTGGAGTCTCACAATGCACAATACTTTGTACAAAGAAAAATTAAATATATATAACAAAAAAATTAATGCAAATTGCAATTGTCAAAAAATTGTCACACAAAAAAGTTCGAATGTGATACCGGAAAGTGAAAACATTTAAATGTATGTAAAAATTTAATTCTAATTTCAATTGTCAAAAAATGTAATGCAAAATGTCTAAATGTTACACCCATTTTCTTTGAAATAGAAAACAAATCGTAAACACCAGTTGAATTTTATGTCAATGAAGAAAAGAAACCACCTTTAGTAATTTAACGTACACATCACGCTTTATACGAAACCATAAAATCGTGACTAAAAAAGTATCACCGCCATCCCTCCGTTCAGACACTACAGAATCTAAAAACACGCTGATCTGATCGGTTTTAAAATATAAGAGAAGATAAATTATACTGAAAAAAGCTGTGCAGATCTCCCTGTAAACGGGTTTCCATTCAATTCCCTTTGATTGCAAATATTTAAGGCCGAATCAGTTGCTGTTAAGATATCCAATGGTTGTATTCGTGTTTGATTAAAGAGGATCAATAAAACTTTTGAAAAGAAGATAAAATAAAATGAATTTAGTGTACAGAGTCTTTGTCTCCCGGTATTTTAAAACAATAGCCTAAGTCATGTGACTATCATCAACAGTTCCGGGCGGGCAACTTCGCTTTTTATATTCCAGGTGCCATTTCAGTACTTTAGTGTTAGCCAGGCACATGTGATAAGTCGCCAAATATTATTCTATCGCCATCATTTCATCTATATTATAATAGTCCAAGTCATGTAACTGACATAAATAAAAACGGTCTGATCCCTTCGCTTTTTATATGAAAGTTTGGCACAGATATCATATACGGCGCCATATTGACGTGATTTTTTTCCGACGCCAATTAGAGGAAAACATCAACAGCATAAACAAGAACATCCGGCTTACCATATCAAGCAAAATAACGATAATTTGGAGACAGTTAAGTACCCGCTGAGTATATGACATAGAAAAAAAAATCGCGCCAATATGTGGCCGTATATGACATCTGTGCCGAAAGTTTTTCATTTTGGTTAAAAAATTAATTTTTTTTTTTCGAATAAAACTACATAAAAGTTGCCATGGTTCAGAGAATTCTTGGTACTGTTAGGCTAGCTGGGCTCAAATCTCGCCAGTAGATTTTTTTCAACTCGCCAGTTAGCATTATTTTTTATTTTTTGAGTGGTAAATTAAAACATTGTTTTGAAGTTGAAATTAAATGCAATGGTTTGTTGCATTATTTAATATTTGGCCAGATGTCATATACGCGCCGTGTTTGGCGTAATTTTTATTTTACGAAAATTTGGCGAAAACCTCGTTTTCGAATACTAGTTAAATATGTATTTTTGGTAGTACTTAGTTATCCCGACGACCAAAAATCTATCAACAAACTATAAGATTAAATGCCAATAATGGTTGATCGTAAATGTCATATTCACTTGACTTTAAGAAAGTTACATGTGTTTACGTCATCAAGTGATTTTTATTTCGACGTTTCATTTGTATATTTATTAGTGTTATACTATATTATTTGATCTTTCTTTATTTAAAATAAAAATTATGTCAATTTGTATAATTTGGCGAGTGGTTTGGCGTTTTATATAATTTGGTGAAATTGGTCGACGGAATAACTAAGTAGTACCGTATTTTTAATTATTTTCTATTATTTTTAAAAGAAAATTACCAAAAAAATAATTAATAATTATAGAACAAAACAATTTATACAATTTTAAAAAAGAAAATAAAAGTAGGTAAACATTTATTATTAAATAAACAATAAAACCCGGGTTGCCATGCCAATCAAAATAATGCCATTTTGGCGCCAATTAGGTACCCTCGTGCGTATATGACATCTGTGACTAATATTTTTTTTTTCGTTTTGTTTTTAAAAAAAAGAAAGAAGTGAAAGTCATCAATTTTAAATGTTTCAGTTTTAAATGTATTTTAAATATAATGAATGAAAGGATTATATTTTAAATGACATTAATGAAATATAAAAAAATGCGACGGGAAAAATGTTTGGCGATTTATCACCTGCGCCCTGCTAACATAAAAAATACCGAGTACTTGATTTCTCTATCAGAATCTTTCAATTTGGCGAAAGATTGTTCAAGTAAATTGAATTATGAATAAAAGTAACATGATACATTTCTTAGGGACGCATTTAAGGGGGGCCAAACTGGTCGCCAAATTAATTTAAATAATAACCTTTTCTAAAGTATGGAAAAAAAATATCTGTTATGATTAAAATTTGAGTTGCCATCATTAGAGAAAAGAATTTAAAATTAGAAAATAAAATAATATCTCGAAAACTAAGTCGAAATTAAAAATTCTAATACCAGTTTTGAAATCTGCGGATCAATACGGATATTTGATGTTAATTTCATCGCAAAGTATTCCATATTTTAGGAGAAATAGCCGTGAAACATAATCAGTTGTTTAATCAGTCGTTTCATAATATCCGTTTCATGAATTCGTTTCATTAGGAATTTATATATTAAACAAAAACATAATTTGAAGAACAAATTAAAAAAAACAAAATTTATTTCCTACATTGTTTAAGCCCGAGAAGGGACTGATATTAAGTTATTTCATTCAATTAATTCTACATTTAATGTTAAATTTTTGTAACAAATTAGTTAAGCCAATTGAAGATTAAAAAATAAAAATAAAATTTATACAATCTGATACTTAAAACACCCTAAAAAATTAGATTCCGTTCAAATGAAATCGAAATAAATCTCAGAATTTTTTTAAAGTTTTGAATTTTCATGCATCTTATCATTTTATGTAAAATCGTAATAAACATAATATAAAATCTGCAATATACATATTTTCAATTAAAAATGGAAGAAATCTAAGATTTATTTCGATTTCATTTGAACGGAATCTAATTTTCTAGGGTGTTTTAACTATCATATTGTATGAATTTTATTTTTATTTTTTAATCTTCAATTGGCTTAACTAATTTGTTACAAAAATTTAACATTAAATGTAGAATTAATTGAAAGAAATAACTTAATATCTGTCCCTTCTCGGGGTTAAACAATGTAGGAAATATTTTTTTTTTTTAATTTGTTCTTCAAATTATGTTTTTGTTTAATATGTCAATTTTTTTCATAACTACAGCACTCAGACGAACGCATTACGAAATTAATAGAGAGTATCATCATCAGGCTTTGATGTTTGCGGTATTGCTTTTTAGTACCAATGTGTAATTCAAAATGTTTCACAACTGTAGTAATGCAGGTTGCGGTAGTTTGGACAAAAACTTCTAATCAGATCGTAAAAAATCTATAATCAAAACATAAAAAATTAACTTCTCTTTAAATTTAGATACCCTATTTCCCACTCTGGGACGCTATGAACGTAAATTCAAATTGTGTTGAAACCTTACTTATAATATTTAACAATATTATAGCTGTGATATAGTAAAAAATAAAAAAATAAAAGTTTTACTTAAATTTTTAAACATTATTCTCTATTAAGGAGTAATGTAAACACATCAAAAAATTATTAACCAAGTTTAACTAGGGGTATAAATAGCTCTCATCTCGGGAAAAAAAATACATTTTAAAATTTAAGCTATGTAATTCCCCACTAAGTCCGCTACTTGCGTAAAAATAGCTATCCATTAGAAACTTTTTACTAAAATATAAACTTGACCAAAGCAAAAACTTATTCTGAAAATATCTTTGCTATTTACACTATGACGCCATATTCACCTCTTTAATTTTTGAAAAGAAAAAAAAAAAAAAAAAAACTAGCTCAATTTAATATTTCACGTGAAAATCTTTCAACTAAAAAGAAATAAATTATTATTACGGCTTTTGAAATTTTTGCAACAATGAAGTAAAAACGTTACATTTTTACATTTTCTATGAAAAATGTCCGTTGATTTTCAATGAAAAAAGCGAAAATTGAAATTATTAAGAAAAATATTTGAATAATGTAAAAGAATATTGGCCCATGTTTCTCTCTGGGTTATAATTCACTTATATGCAAAGGCATTTTAAGATTCGTTTTGATCCTGACGTCAGGCAAACGTTTTTACACTTTAAATTTATAATATCGTTAGAATTAGTAAAGAATAAAAAATAAGTGGCATCAGGGATATAAAGGTGGGAAGAAAAAATGAAAAAGTTATGATCTCCATAGGCTTTTCCATGTTAAATTAACATTGAGAAGTGACACTGGAAATAAATAAGTACTGCGCTGCCACGCAATACTTAAATATAGGTTAGATATATTGACAAAATAGTTCTGGCATGTATATTAAATTTTGGAAGCTGTTTTCTTTTAACCCTCATTCCGCGATTTCCACAGTCAACGCAAATGGAGCAAAATTTGCGGAATTCGCGATTTCCGCGGGCATGCATTTTTTATCGTCTAATTAACCCACCTTGATTATTCCTACCAGTTATTTTTATTGTAAATTTTGACATATTTAATTAGGGCATTACCAGGGCATTAAATAAGACAAAAATGTCTGTTAAGATTAAAAATACTGTAAGAGACGCTTGTCGCGAAATCGATAAATGTGCAATTGTTGAACGTATTTTGATAAAGCAATTATGCAGCGAGAGGTTAAATAGGAATAGGCAGACTAATTTACTGTTGATCCGATATCCATTTACTGGAATTTCACGCAAATTTAGAATATAACAAATTTTTACTGTTGTGGCAATAGGAAACAAAAATTAGGAAGTGCTTTTCATTAAAGAAATAATTTTGTTTTAACGTAGACATTTTCGTTAGAGCCTTGGTTAAATTTAATCTTAAAAGTAATAGCTAAAAAATCTATCATTGAATTTACGCTCTTTGCATTGCTTTCTAACAGCTCAATGTCAAGCAATTGTCCATCGTTCCTAGCTCAAAAGATGCTTTAACCCATTAACGCCCGAATTATTTTCTTCGTTAAAATTTAAATTTTGGTTTTCCCTCCACTTTTTAAAGAAGAGAGATTTTTATTTTATCTTATCAAGGAATTTGTCTCGTGATAGAAGGTATATATTTATCTTCCTACTTATACTTATTGCTGTGTAAAGCGCTTTTTTCTAGCAATGAAAAAATATGCCACTGGGTGTCAATGGGCAAAGCGGTTCCAGGAAAAGCGACGACATCTCTATGGTACGACGCGCGCGCATTTCTGGACTTTGAAAATAGGACAATCGTAGTTTACAGCACACTAACTAGGAGCGCTGCGATCGTCTCCACCTGCGAAGAACCTGCGCGCGCATCTTTCTGCCACACACTTGACAGTTGACGATACTTTTTGATTATCAATATGGAGGATTTCCGTTCGAGTGTTTTACCACGTGCATTACTGGATTTTTTTTTTTCTTTTTTAACAAATTTTATATTAAACGGCACTTTTCAGAACCGTTTTATTTCACTTTTAGTGATACTTTTTCTTCAATCTGGAGTAAAATGCATCGCCGTTATTCCGATTGCAAGAATACCACAAATATCGAAGGAGTTCATTTCTAAAGAAGAAGAAAGGTTAGTAATAAATTGTTTTATGATTATTTCTTTTTCGTCATGTATAAATTTGTTAAGTTAGACATTAATTAGTTGCAGGAATGAAAGCTCTCAGCTTATTTTTAATGTCTTATTGTCTGTTTCTAAGATTATAGTATACAATAATAATAATAAGCATAAAATATTTTTCACGATAAAGTGACAATTTAATTGTTAACTGTGTTCACTCTCTTTTCTAGTAGTGTTAGTAATAAATAGTAATATTTTTTTTTCAAATACAAAGTCAAGAAAAAGTGAAAAAAGAACGGTTTGCAAAAAATTTGTTTAAAAAGCAATAAACTAAAATGCATTGATGTTTTATTGTAATCTGTGCTCATAACAGGGTTACAAAAAAGCCGGCTAAAATTAAAACAGCCACGCTGGTGGTTTTTATTGGTTTTAACCGGCTTTTCTTGGCCAAAATTGGCTTTTATACAGTGAAACATCTTAATTATAGACTACACATTTTAAAATGTTTTTAATTAGTTTTAATGATATTTAGTTGATTTAGAATCAATAAGTAACCCAATTTCTCAATAATGAAAACATAATACTGAAAAAAAAAACTTAGATCAGAGCTGCTAGTATTTTGAAGTGAGAATTGGAAATATGTCGGCTAAATTTAAAAAGAGCCATACCAATTGCTTTATCTGGTTTACACTGACCTTTAACCCCCCCCCCCCCTTTTCTTCTTCATTTTTACTGCTTTATAAAATTAAAGAGGACAATTATTACTAAGTTACATGTTTTATTACTTAAAAAATTTTAAGAGCTATTAATATGCAAGTCTTATTTTATTTCTCATTAAAAAAATACAATTTCTCACTATTAAAAACAATATTATGAACAGCATATGCATGAATATGCACTCTTTTAAATAGCAACAAACTTTTCAAAATTTTATTTCAATTTTACTTACAGAATGTATTTTATTTATTTTGCACAATTGCTAGATTTATTTTTATACACTTATGTACCAAACTCTCCTTAAATATTATAACCTTTTCTCATTTCTCTTTTTACGATTATAACGTTATCTCTCCATATGGACTCATAAGAATTAAGAATGTTTCCATTTTGAGGTGCTACATTTTGTGATTGTTTAACCCTCTGTCTACCAGAAGGGTCCAATGGACCCGACATGTATATTCAAAATATCTATTCAAACCAGAAAATTTCTTCAAAACAAACTAAATGTATAAATCAGACAATAATAAGTTAAATAAACAAATTAAATAGTTTTAAGTAAAAATTCTGGTGTAGAATGTTTTTATAAAACTTGAGTAAAATTTCCGGTAGTTCTAGGGTTAATGAAAATATAATCTTTAAAATGTGTTGTATATGTTGGTGTATGTAAATACCAGTTTAAGGTCTAATTTATATTATTTTCAATATTTATAATTATTTTTGGAACAGATGTGTTATTATCCCACCCTCCGCCATCTTGGATTTTTTTTGCCAAGAAAACCCCTTTTCCGCCAAGTAGTAAATGTCGCCAAGCACCCGTTTATACGCATGTTTTTCTCAACGAAAATAAAATGTAAATAATAAACAAAATTCGCTAAACTGGCAATCAGTAATCCTTGTATGAGCGCTTCGCGCACATTTAACGAAAGAAAACATCGCCGAATTCAGCATTTCTCGCGATATAGCATTCTCAAAATTCAGCAGTTCTCGTCTTGTAGCAATCTCAAAATGTAAAAAACTCTTAAAACAGCAAAATATACCTAAAAAACGAAACTTGCTAAAGTGGCAATCAGCAATAGTTGTATGAGTGCTTCGCACTCATTTACCGAAAAAAAAATCGCCGAATTCAGCATTTTTCGTGATATAGCATTCTCAAAATTCAGTAGTTCTCGTTTTGTAGCAATCTCAAAATGTAAAAAACTCTTAAAGCAACAAAATATACATAAAATTATCAACATACCTTAACAGACATCTGCTTTCTTGAAACCTACAGCACAAAATATAACACCGCCGTCATTTTCCGAAATAGGCTTAATACGCATTGACACGCTATAAACAAACCTCCCTTTCATGTCAAAATTTCCTCATATTTCTTAATTACTTCAGCAAGAGCGTTTAAACGGACTACAGAAACTATAGTCAATGAAATACATCCAATAAATTTAACATAAAAATAAAAAGACAGCCATAGAACACGATATCAAAGAGTATCTGGTACAAGACTCAAGCAACCGTCAGAAACGACACCCGGCAGTGAAATGAATGTTTACGCAAAAAGCACGCTCTCGCATCGTAAAAAAGGGGGTTGCCATAATAAGTTACTAGACGCCAAACGCCGGGGTTACCAGAGCGATAAAAATCGCCAAATACTCAACATCGCGGAGGGTGGGATAATAACACATCTTAGCCTTATTTTTTTAGATATATTGCCTTCACTGTTTGTTGCATTCTAGCGGTCAAGACTTATTTATTTGACAAAATTTAACAGAAATTTATAATTCTTTTAGTAGAAAATATTTATAAGTGTATAAAAAAATAATTAATCTAAATTTAATATGAATTAGCAGAAAACCAACTTTTAATAATAAAAAACGGCATTTTTTAAGTGGTTAAAACCAAAAAAAGCCGGCCGGCTTTTTTTTGGCCTGGCTAAAAGCCGACAAGCCTGATTTACATGTACTAAAATTTCCTCAAATGTTATATCCTTTCTAATTTCTCTTTCAACATTGTTCATTCTACGATTTTACTGTCTGTATGGACATACCTGGAATAAGTTACATAACAGCTTAGTACTTAGTAGCAGAAAAACTTTTTACATATATCATTTTTATAAGTTAGAATATAAATTGCTTATTACTGGGTGTTCTCAAGTATTATATAAGATAATTTCAGTTATTAAATACATATATGCTATTTAGTTTTAGGGCGATTCCATGCGGAGAGTCACACACGTAACGCAGGCTTTAATTTGCATTTATTCAATTATTTATATTTTAATGTTAATTCTGATTTTAGGTGGTATGGTAAATAAGTTATTAACATTTTTTTCAGTTTAAATGTGTGTAAGTAAAACTCACAGAAATATATCATTTAATTTCATACTCAAAATGTGCTTTTTTTCTGAAGTAAAAAAAAAAAGCACATTTTGAGTAATGAAATTAAATGATATACTTCTGTGAGTTTTATTGCCCCACATTTAAATTTAAAAATAGCTAATAACTTATTTATCATACCACTTAAAATCAGAATTAACCTTAAAATTTAATAAATAATTGAATAAACGCAAATTAAAGCCTGCGTTACGTGTGTGACACTCTCCATGGAATCGCCCTTTAATCAATTTTCAAAGTCAGTATGTAAGAATCAAATATCAGTATGTAAGAATACTATTTCTATTTTGATGTGCGACATTTTCTTATTCTTTCATATAATCTTTAGAATGTGTGGTATGTGTAGATATGTGTAATAAAGAATTCCAAACCAATACTGATTTAATGTATTCTTCGGAATATTTATATATATATATATATATATATATATATATATATACACTATGACGCAAAAGTTTAGACAATGACGTCATTCAGCTTTAAAATGTAGAATTATGACGTCAGAATTACAAAAACCTGTAAATATATTCAAAAACTGATTTAAAATGCTATGTACAAAAGACAGTCGTTTTATTTGCTATAATACTAATTTTTTTCATAAAAATTCAAATGTGCTTGTCGCAAAAGTTTAGACACTATTCTAAATTTCTTTGAATATTCGCTGGCATATGCAAATTTGAATCGATGATGTCACAAATTTGGAGTACTTAAGTTCTGCAAACGATTGCGCTTCATAGTCGACATGCCGAGAGCTAAAGAAATTCAAGTGAATGAGGTTTCAAGGATTTGGCAGTTGAAAGGTGAAGAGAAGAGCGTTTCTGAAATTTCTGCTATTATTAATAGGTCAAAAAAATCTATTTATCGAGTTTTATCGAGTGGTTCCGAATATAAAGCAAAATGTCGGTCTGGGAGGCCACGTGTGACAAATGTACGAGAGGATCGCCTGATACAAAGACTAGCGAGCACTCAACAAATGAGCGTACGTGGAGTTCAAAGCTCATCGGGACTCTCTGTATCAAAGGATACGATTCGTAGACGAATTTTGGAAAAAGTAACAATCGTTTATAGCAAAATGCAAAAGAAACCAGCTCTGAAACCACATCATAAGTTACAAAGACTTATGTGGGCTCAAAAGCATATGTCATATGGAGAGAAATGGCAGTCAGTCATATTTAGCGATGAAAAAAAGTGGAATCTGGATGGTCCAGATGGTTGTTTATCGTATTGGCATGACTTGCGGAAGGAACCTCGACGTTTTTTTAGTCGCAGACAAGGAGGGGGCTCGGTGATGGTTTGGGCAGCCTTTTGCTATAATGGACAAGTATCTCTGACCTTCACCAGTGGTCGTCAAACTTCACAGCATTATACACAGACATTAGAAGAAAACCTACTGCCATTTGCTGAGCTTCTAGGGGGTCCTCAGTGGGAATTTCAGCAAGACAATGCTTCAATTCACACTGCAAAACATTCAAAATCTTGGTTTAATTCCCATAATATAAGAGTTCTCGACTGGCCAGCATGTAGCCCATATCTTAACCCTATAGAAAACCTTTGGAGCATCATGTGTCGCAAAGTTTATAGCAACGCTAGACAATACTCTTCTGAAAAGGAACTTAAGACATCTATTGAGAATGCATGGTACGATATCGATCCACAAACTATGCAAGATTTAGTTTCTTCCATGCAATCTCGTGTATATGACGTAATACATAAGCATGGATGCGCAACCAAGTTTTAAAATTGTTTATTTCGATTTTATTTAATTTGTGTCTAAACTTTTGAGACAGCAGTTTATTTTTGTTACCATTTAATTTATTGCAATATGCACAATTCCACTTTTCTTTGTTATAAATATTGTTTATATGTACAGCACATTAATTTCAAGCAGTGATTTGAAAATTGAATAAATATTTTTCAAAGTATGTAAGAATTTCTTCATTGTCTAAACTTTTGCGTCATAGTGTATATATTTTTTTTTTTTTCTGACACAATGTCTTCACAGTACATTCAAGCAGTTATAAGGACTTATTTATTTGACAAAATTTAATAGAAGTTTATATTTTTTTAGTAGAAAATATTTATGTGTATTAAAAATAAATTAATCCAAATTTTATATGAATTATCTATAAACCACCTTTTTAAAAAATAAAAGCCGCCTTTTTTCAATTAAAGCCGGCTTTTCTTAAGTGGTTAAAACCAAAAAAAAAAGCCTCACGGCTTTTTTTGGCCTGGCTAAAGGCCTGCAACCCTGACTCATAATGCAAAATTATTTTTTAATTAATAGTTGCAATTATTATATTCTTATATTATATGCTTAGTAGGTTTGGACAATTTGCCGGTAAAATGGTATTTTTGCCAGGACAGTGGCAAAAAAGGCTGGATATAATAAATATACTAAAATAATATAATTTTGTATATATTCATTAAGACTTAGATCAGAATATTATTTAGGCATTTCATTAATATTAATTTAATTAAAATAATTTTTGTTGATAATAGCGATCAAGAAACAAGTACAACATAATGAATTTTGTAAATAAATGTATGTGATAGAGACATAAGGTAAAAACTTTTTTTTCCCCCTCAACTTAATATAGTAATGTTGCCTTTAAAAGTAATATGTATAATATATATTAAAACTTTTAAATCAACAGTTTCTACATTTCAGAAACCTATAATTAAAAACAGCCTTAATACATAAATATTTGTCAAATCAATCTTCATTTTATCTTTAGCATCTAGCTATAAGTTTTACAAATAATTTATAGAAGTAAACTTTTTAAATTCCTACAACATTTTTCTTTTTTTTGGGGGGTGGGGGGGGGGTTATATAAAACACATAGACCAGATGAAATTAATATTGTATAAGAGAGGGGAGGGTAGAATGATTTTGGTTGATTATTTAATTTTGCAAATATAGGCAAATCAATCTTTAAAGTAACTTTTCTCACCATTTTCTCCATTCTCATCATACAAACTGCAAACTTAAATATAATTTGATCATAGAAAATGAGAATGAATTGTCTTGCAAAATGTTTTTGTTTGCATTGTTCTTTGCTGTTATGTGTGTCATTCTTTTCGCAATTAAAAGTTATAATGTAATATGAGCTGTACTATTTTCTTTAAAAATATATTTACTATACTGTATTATATTCATATAATCATATAGGGTAGATGCGCCAGTAATGGACACCCCTTGATGTTTTTGGTTCATAAAAAAATAACTAATAAATATTTAGCTTTAATTATTTTTTTCATAATTCCCCCTTGCATGTTTTATAAAACTGGGTTGTTGTTGACACATTTAATCAAACCAATCAGAAAGCAGAAAATGTTTCAATATTTCACTGTTTTTCTGTAAAAATCTTAATGAAGAGGCTAAGAGCCGACTTCGTTTGATTAATTTGTATATTGTTTATTTTCTTGCAAAATTGGAATGTTTTTGTTTGAGTAGCAATAGAAAACATGGAATTTTATATACTAATGGCCATTTACATAATTTCATTTATTTTTAAGGTTTTAAGAGGGGGTGTCCATTACTGGAATGGTTAATTAGTCATTTTCCAGTAATGGGACACCCCATGTAGACAATGTTAAATATGCAATTTCAGTAATGTTTATAGTGCATAAAATATTTTGACTTAACTGCAAACCTAAATAATCTAATTTTTAAATTTATACTTACCAAAATGTAATAACACCAAAACTTTTATAAATAGCTGCTTTTAGGTTACTTTATGTGATTAATAAAATGTCAATATTTTATTCTTTTTAAATGTATATGTACCTTGCCTATTTTATAATCTGGCAATCAAACCAGCCAGGAAGCAGAAAATATTGTTTAAGAGCACAGTCAAAGAGGGACTCATAGGGCTTAATCCCTCTCCGTTTACATAAAAACAAGTTACAGAAGCTATTAAAAAACTACCTTCTGTCTTAAATGTGTCCTTATTCACCTCTGACAAAGAAAAAAAAGTAATATTAATGAAAGTTATTGGTAATATTTATGAAACTAGTTAATCTGCAGATCAGTGGCCTCAAAGATGAGTTTTACAGTTTTATTTTGAAATTATTTTATTTAGTATTTAACCCCGTGGCAGAATGTGTGCGACGCTGTGACGGGCGTCACAGACTTTTTAGAGCACCTGCAGACTAAAAAAAAAGTATTTCGAATTTCGACAAATGATCGCCGGAAAAAAAAAAAAAATCTTCGTTAATCGTTTGCAGAAAGAAAAAAACGTCAATTTCGCGAAAGGATCAAGGAAAAAATGCAAATATTGTCAAAGAATCGGGGGGGAAATGCAAATTTTGTTAAAGGATCGCAAAAAAATCCAAATTTTGCGAAGAATCGCGATCCTTTAACAAAATTGGCGTGGTTTTAACCAATTGGTAAAATTCGTCATTCGTTTTTTTTTTTGGGGGGGGGGGGGCAATATTGCCAATTTTTTGTCATTATTTTCTGCTTCATGATTTGTTTTATTGCTTGCTAGATTATAAAATATCCAAGTCAAGAGTTATAAAAAAAATTAATTAATTAATTTGATTAAAATATTGAAAATTTTATTAACCCCACACAATTAATGAAAGCAGCTGATTGCATTGTAGATGCATACTTCATTTAAATGAAGTATTTTCTAAACTAAATTATTTTTTTGTAATAATAATATTTATCCTCTCTCTTTTCAGATGCAAAGCATGGGTTAAAGCTTATAAAAAATGAAAAGCTCATTGGTGTCCCTGCTTCTGAACTTTATAAAAGAGCGCATCTTTGCATGGATCACTTCGAGGACTGGTGTTTTATGAACATTACTAAAAAAAATCCTTAAAGGGAAGATACATTAGTGCACAAGACAATACTGATTTCAATTGTTTTACTAAATTATATGATGACAAGTAAGAAGATAAGAAAGTTTCTGCACTTTCCATAAGTGCAGCAATGCACTTTGTCATATCATACAATGGATGGATTAAGTCACCGTCAGCATTATCATCTCAGTATTCCTTAAAGTGCAGAAACATGGTATGCTGCAATATTGGTTTTGAGGTGTCCACTAGTAAACTCTAGCACTCATGCAGTTTAAGTGCATTCATTACTCTTCTGGATATGTATCCGCTCAAAAAGGCAATAAAATTTTGCGGTAAAAAGTTGGCGCTGTGAAAACTTGTTTCTTGAAGAGTAGCATCATCATCATCACAATTAAACAAATCAATGATAAGACGATTATCAAAATCATCTTCATTTTGATTTTCTTCCTCCTCTGTCTTCTGCACTTTGAGATGCAGAAGACAAAGGATAAAAAATAAATTTGTCTTTATCAGGCTCGAAGTTGGAAAATTTATTATTTGATGAAAGAGAATTCACCGATACAAGCTTGAAAGCAGTGGCAAAATCATATGTGGAGGGGTTTGTTCTATTGCCTCCACATCCCCTGATACGACTAAAAAATTTTTCGAGGCAATCTTGGTTGCACCATTTTGTCATAAAAAAGTCTCTGTTTGCCAACATTTCTTCAGAAAGTTGTATCATCCCATTTATAGTTTGTAACCAACATTTTTTTATTGAGAGGTCCTGAATTTTGTCCAGGATTCAGAAATTTCCAGTAATCTATGAATTCTAGCATTTGCTTCCAAAAATTTAGATGAACATATCCTTCTTTTACTGCACAGTGAAATTAGTTTCCTTTTTATGGATTTTTACTAGTCCCATTTAGGGTATCGAAAAGATTATTCATGTGCATCAGAAATTCCACAGTTGGAGTAGAACTTGTCTGTATCAAGTTTGCTAACATAGACACGTTTATGCCTGCAGCAACACTGTGGCTAAAGAGCTGTGCATACAGACTTACCTTCATGGAATCGTGTTTAATTGTATTAATATGTGCCTCAGTTATCCTGGGTGCACATCTTAGAAGTAATTTTTGGTCTTCAGCAAAAAAATCCCTACGCTGAATTTGAATTAGACCCTTGCTTGTTTGAAGATCGTACTTCATTAAGTTCCTTCTTAAGTTTTTTAAAAGGTGAGGAGGGTCAAACATTCAAAACACTTTATGTACATTAAATTCAAAATTGTGATTTGATGCATCTGCTCCAAGCATAGTGAAAATTTTTGTATTGTTTCCACCTTGATCACATATAAAAACTTTTATGATAGCACCTGCATGATAGAACTCCGAAAGCGCTTTCATGACTATGCCTTGCAACTTTTCAGCATTCATGGTGTAACTTGAAAAATAAAAGCTAATGGGAAGTTTTTTCCTACCTGTCAAAGTTCTTAGCATGATTTGCAACATTGTTAGTGTGCAAACCTACTGAAAAGTTTTCGAAGCCAACATCAGACATTTCGTCGGTTGTTTTTTCTTTCATGCTCGAAAGATGCAAATTTTATTTTGTATTTTCTTAAAGAGTCACAACACTGTTTTATTTTGCCTTCTAATTTGGCCTTCCTTTTTCTTGCTGAAAAATCCAACTTTGGTGTGCTACAGATTCATAGCAGGTGCTATTGGTGCAGATAAACATGAAGCATCTGACACACATGGCTTGGGGATGCTTCGACTAATAACGATACAGAAGACTAATTTTGTAACAGAATAGGTGTATTCGTGCTTGGGACTTTAATAGAACAGACCATCCCAGAAACTGTACGTGATACTTGAGAACGTATTGAATTAACATCTGTTGACTAGTGTAGCATGTTTACTTTGCAATTACTTTAATAAAAATTGCTTTTTTTTTATTGATATATTTTCTTCCTGCAAGACTTACCTATGTATTCATTTTTAGGTCTTTATGTTTTGTCAGATTTATTGTTATTTGGAGATTTTTCATTTCTAATGTTTTGTCTGCGTTAAGACAGATTTCCGACTTGTACAGAGGGACAAAATTTACTGTAATTAACATATTAAGGGTGTATTAGAAAATTAAATAAATCTATTGGTAAATACATGCCCAGTAGCAGAAACAGTGCAGCACAGCAGGAGGCACTGCTAATTCTTTTATACCTTGCAGATCGATCTAACGACTTAAAAAAAATTCTGGTTTAAGAAAAATTGCTAAAATGTAGGTTTTGTTTCTAGATTTATTTTACTTGAGGTAGGTGTTCCCTTTTTTTTATAGCGTTTTTTTTTTTTTTACAATGATTTCATATGCATGTATACATAATAAAAATTCCTCATATTTTCCCTTGAGCTCAGTTATTTATTTGAGCATATTTTTGGATTGCTTTGTTGTCCATCTCTCTGACATAATGGAGCGGAATCCTCAAGGTACGAGTTTTACATGTATGTGTCCTGTTTTTCTTTGCCTACAAGATATAAAATAACAGCGAAATAGTAAAATTAACTTCAATATTTCTTTCTTTATATGAAATTTTTACAATTTCCACTAAATATTATATGCAGACGTGCAAATAAAATGGCAATCTATGAAAAAAAAATCTAATCTTGTACGGACTATTTATGTTTTATATTGCATAATTATATGACTTTTTTACGTATAAATTAAATAAATTGCATTTCAATGTCATTGAATGAAATCTAGTTAAAGTATGTTATAAAAGCTTACTATGCATGTTCAGAATTGAAAGTGAAGTGTGTAACCTTTATAATATGTTAACAGATACTGAATAGAATTGCTGGCAATACATTATAAAGTGCTATTTTTAAAGGAATTTTATAAAATAATCCCATTAAAATAACTCCATTTTTCAAATGTTCCATTTAATGAAACCTGTCATTCCGGGTCAATTTTTAAATAAAAAACACATATCAATTTGGAAACAAAATACAGTATCCAGATCCTGCTTTTCACATGAATTTAGGACTTATGACATTGGATTCAATCAGATCAACAGAACTTTTATAATAAAGCACACATACTACAATATATATTAAAACACACATAAGTTAAATGAACCCTTAAAACAGAACTTTTGTTTTCAGAGTCCACGTGTTTTAAGGCTGTTCTTAACTGCTCTGCTCAACAAGCGCCAAACGTTTTGACACATTTACAAATTCATTTTTTAATGGAAAGATATAAAATTGGAAAGCCTGTCCATGAAAGCGATTTATAATCGAACTGTGTTTTCCAATTTTTGATCAATCAATCACCTATTGAGTTATAAGCAATTTTGATCACGTGACAAACACATCTTTCATCCTTTCTTGACTGTCTTTTCTCCTTTCGTGCAGAAATTCGGTTCAAAACTTTCACAATGACACTATTTTCTGAAAGATCTATTGCGTTTGCAAAAAAATGGAAAAAACAGCTCGATTACATAGTTTTTGAACAACTGCTAGTTTCATGCATTTCCGAACAAAAATAAATTAAAATGTACGTCATAAAGTTGCCCTTTTACATTTGAGAACAGCCTTAAATGAGGAAAAAAAGAAAAGGCAGTGAATTATTCAAATTGTTTTTGTTTTCCTTTTTTTCACTTTAACTGCAAGTAACTACAACAAATAATGCTACATTATCAGTTGTAACTGGCATTTTACTTCAGTCATTCAATTTATAATGTTTAAGGAAAAAAATAAATGTTGTCATATTTAAAAAAAGGATTTCATTACATTAAATGTTCCTAGCTAAACTTTTTAAAATTCTACCACAGTATTATCTTAAAATTTTTTTTCATTTTAGAATGCCCTTGAAAAAAAACGCCTTTTTTAAAAATCCTTTAAAACAACTGAAAAGTTATTTTATTGTTTATAATTAAAATGTAAAGGTACTATTAATCTAAAAAGTAGTCACTTTCAAATGTGATATTTTTTTAATACCAAATAAAGAAATAAATAATCAAAAATACATGAGTAAATATGGGGCAATTTAATATAAAATAGTGCTGACATTAAATTAAAAAAGAAAAAAGTAAAGTTCATTTTTTTAATAAATGATAATGTAATAAAATTAATTTGTTTTCATTAATTCTAGAAAAGGGCTTCAAACAGAAAGCAAAAGCACCATCGCTTCTGTATGTTACCAACACTGATAATCAATAACAATTCAATTCTCTTTGAAATTGTTTTTTAAACAATGTAAGAAACTTGGGTTACATTCTTGTTTATCACAGTAATATTTCCCCTTTTTCCAATTTGTGAAAAACAAAGCAAAACAAATATGCTAATTAATAAAAAGAAATCTCATGTTTTTCTTTTGGTTATTAATTATGACATTAGCAGAAATGGTAATTCTTGGAAAAGCATTGTGTGTGTGTGGGGGGGGGGGGGAGTGTATAAGTTTTTAACAGAATTACTTTCATCACAATGGTCCTTTTTTTTTTTGAACTTGTATTTAAACTTTAATTTCATGTATCCAGGGATGCCAGTTAGTCACTTTTCTCACTTTTAGTCACTTATTTTAAATTTTGTCACTTTTAGTCACTTATTTAATAAAAAGTCACTTTTAGTCACTTTTTTGACTAAAGAGGCCCCTATTGGCGCGATTTTTTTCTAATGCCAATGTCATATACACAACGGGTGCTTAATTGGCACCAAAGTGTCGTTATTTTGCTTGATATGGTAACCCGGATGTTGTTGATGTTTTTGCCAAATTGGCGTCGGAAAACAATCGTGTCAATATGCGTATATGACATCTGTGCCCTAAAGAGATTAAGTTTCTGAAAGTGAAGGAGCTGGTTTACTCACATTTCATTTTTATCTTTCAGCCTTGTCGATATCCCCAACATCAATAATTGTTCATATTCTCTCTCAATAAAAAAAGACCATGTGTAAATACAATCTAACTCTGTTAATACAAGCCTGGCTAATATAAGGGGGCAGTTAAACAAGCAATTTTTTCATTAAGAAAAATTCATCATTTAAACTGTATTAAGATTTTCTTACTTATATATTTTTTTTATCTTGCTTATATTGCGTTTACCTACAAAAGTAAGATAACGGCTAATACTAGCGAAACCTTTTTCACTTCAGTTTGAGTTTCGGTGAAAAGTAGGGTAGAATTAATATAAAAAAAATCCCATCACGTGTCTGTGAGATTCACGGCACGGAATACTTCATTGTATCTCCATTTCACAATTCTGTTTTGTATTGCAAGAATCAAAACAGAAAGTTCCCTAAAAAGCAATCACCACCTTTATGATATTATATTAATTTTAGCATTTAAAAGATCAGAGTAATTAATAATAGTAAGTTATTAATTTAATTATGTGTGTGTTTTTAAGATTTTTATTATTTTTCAGGAAGGTATTAAGAGTATGATATTGTAATATTTCATGTTTGATAGTTTGATATTTTTTTTTAATAGTGTCTTAAAATGAGAGGAATTTTGAATGTCCAGTATGCTAAAATATTTTTTTTTACTATATCATTGTTATGTGGCATACCTTTTTGTGCTACATAATCAGTATTTTACTGTCTATCTCCCATTACAATATTTATGTGCAGGTTTTTTACAAATGAGTTTTAACCCTGTACCAATTATAATCAATATTTTGTATTTTTATAGTAGGATGGTGTTAAAAACGAATAATATACATCTTAAGTATGCATTTACTTATTATTATAAGGCATCAAAAATGCATAATTTTTCTGACAGTATATGAAATAAATCTCGAATTAACTCCAAGTCATGAGTCCTGTGTTGATTGACTGCTGGATCAACCATTAATATAGGTAATTAACTTTTTTTTTTTTTTTGCTTATATCTTCCTTGCTTATTTCTGTTTATTAACAAAGTTGATTTGATTATATAAAAAATATAGGACAAGTCAAAACGATTGCCCTGATTATGAATGACATTAACTTTGTTTTAAAAAAAGAAAGCAAACAACAATTTAATAACATTATCAAATGAAGTTCATAGTATTGTTTGCATAGTTTATAAGCATTGAAGTAACTCCCCTTAGCCACACACACAACATCCAAATGGTAGTACATTTCGCATCAGATACCATGAAGTATGTTAGTTCCCAATCATTGATGTCCTGCATTTGAATCAAGTTATGGCATGTATCTCGCATATGAGCCTTTTCCCCAGTAAAAAAACAGTGCCAATAACTTTGCTTTTCACATCACACACACACAAAAAAAGAACTTTTGATGAGTCTGATCAAAGAATGTTACATGCAACAGTTATAAAGCATGCAATGAAATGTTTAACTTCATTCTATATTTTCAAATTGTCTCTTCCTGTTTTTAACAACAAAGTTATTGTCTTTTATAATCAAAGCAAACATTTTGACTCACCGTTAATTTTTAATTGATGTCTCAATGATGATCAAAATGTTTTCGCATTGTGATTTCGGAGGGGCTAATTTAATAAAGGGTTTAATTTTGTTTGTAGTTAAAAAAAATTTTATGTAAATTACTGTAAAATTCCATTATCTAATTTTTTTTTTCCTTTTTCAGATATACTGGTAATATTAAATAGAAGTAATAGAAGACAACATTTTTTATTTGCTATACAATTTTGAAAATGGGCAAGTGCTCTTTTAGAACTGATTGGTTACAGAAAGATGATGGAAAAGGGTATAAAGTTTCAGGCTGGTGTAGCAAACATAGTGACACAGAATTTTTTTGTAGAGTATGTGTGGGTACCTTCAAGTGCGATAGAAAAGGATTTCAAGCACTGACTCAGCATGCAAAATCTGGTACTCATTTAGAAGCATGTCATATTAAACTACAACCTCAGCAACTACATTTAGGAGGTGTTTCTAGTTTGCCTTCAAGTTCTAGTGCACCTGAAGAGATTCCTGAACATCCTTTGCCAACGCTTCAATTGTATAGCATAAAAGACAGTGCTACTACAGCAGAGTTAATTTGGATTCTAAAAAGTGTCGTAAGCAACTATTCTGCTCTTTCCTTTGATGGCCTAATAACTCTTGCTCAGAATGCTTGTAAAAGTTACACAAGTTTTTTAGAAGAAAGAAAAAGACAAGAAGCCAACAAAAAAAAAAAAGAAGAAGAAGAAAGAAATGAAGAGAAAAAAAGGAAAGCTGAAGTTTTAAAAGAAATAGAAGATGGAAAGAAATCAATTGAAGTAAAAGAAAAAGAGATGAAAGAAAAGATGAAAAAGGAAGAACAAAATCAAAAGGTTGCTAATAAAGTATTTAAAGAAGCCAGCAATAGATTACAGAATGCTTTAGATAAAAAAGATTTAGACGAAATGAATATAGCAAATGCAATGTTAGCAGGATATTCAAAAATGCAAAAAGAAGGAGAGAATACTAGAAAAGTTATAAAAATCTTGCAAGAAGATATTGAGAAACGTAAATCTACAATAGAAAAAAAGGAAGTCTTCAATAATATCTTCATTTTGTAATAAAAAACAGAAAATGTAATTTTAAATCTCCTATTGTAAAGTTAAAATAAAATTTTGTAAAGCCATACCCCATCCAGGATCAAATCTCAGTGCTTCTAAATAGAACTTCATTTTTATTTCTGTCATTAAAATTCTTAGAAAAAGCACCAATAAAATGTACCAAATTGCTTACAGGTGCATATAAAAATATTAAAAATACATTAAGAATCCATTAAACTCCAAAAGGTTTTCAGGCAGTGCACTCAGCCGTCATCAGTGGAAAATTAAATGTTGTCTTTTTGCACCTAGTCAAGAATCATCAGGGAGACACCATTCTAGATTAAAGGTGGTATGGAGGATAGATGACAGAAAGCAATATTCAAATGCTCATCAAAAACATGCTTCCATCTATTATCTAACAATTCCTTTCAAACTCCATGGATGTCATATGACAGTACATCATTAAAAACTATTATTTTATTTTATTTATTTATTTTTTTTTAATTATCTCGAGATTCCCTAATAATGGCTTTGGAAAATAATTTTGGATTTATTAAATTCTTCTTTTATAGGCTGGGTTTGAGCTAATCTTTCTAACACAGTATGGGGTCGATTTAATCTGAGATCTGCTTTATGTTTCTTAATCAACTTTATTCTTTAAATCTACCCCATACTGTGTTAGCAAGATTAGCTCAAACTCAACCTATAAAAGTAGAATTTACTAAATCCAAAATTATTTTAATAATTTTCCATATAAATAATTACTAAGAAGCCATTATTAAGGAATCTTTTGAGATAATTTCTAAAAAAGATTTAGTTTGTAAAAATGTATTGTCATATGACATCCATGGAATTTGGAAGTGATTGCTAGATAATATATGAAAGCATGTTTTTGATGAATATTTGAATACCTTTTTCTGTCGCCTTATCTTCCGTACCACCCTTAATCTAGAATGGTCTCTCCTGGACTATTCTTGAGTAGGCACAAAGAGACATGACAACATTTAATTTTCCACTGATGATGGCCAAGTGCATCGGTTGAAACAGTTCTAGAGTTTAATGGATTTTTAATATCTTTAAAAATATTTTTAATATTTATATATATGTATACACTTGTAAGCAATTTGTTACATTTTATTTGTGCTTTTTCTAAGAGTTGTAATTATTTACTCGGGATGGATTTAGCACTAGAATTTTAACTTTTCTTTATTTTTATCATTTTTTCTTAAACATTAGTTTCTTTTTGTATAGTTAGTTGCAGCTATAATTTGAATTTGTTCCAGAAAATATTGCAAGGATGCTACCAGTCATCTTTTTTAATATTACTATTTGCAATCAGTAGATTTCCTATTGTAAACGTTGTAAAAATAAAATGAAAATTGTTCTTTAGAAATAGAGGTAATAAAAAGTGAAAGGTAGCACCCCTGACATTTTGTTGTGACAACAGCTTACTTATTATAATTCAATTTTAAAAGTTTATTATGATAACATCGTACTTTTTGTTTTACATGATTAAATAAAACTGAGGTTTGATCTTATCTGGCATTTTGGTAGGGGATTTTCATTTAAAAAACAAAAATGTGTCTTATTTACTGAATTTAACTTACAAATTGATAAAAAAAAAACTTTGTCTTGTACCATTCATGTCACTTTTTTTTGGTTTTTTGAATTAGGCACTTTTTTTTATACGCTTTAGTCACTTTTTCGGCGCGTTTTAGTCACTTTTTTGGCATGCTTTAGTCACTTTTTTGTCACTTTTTTTGGTCTTTTAGTCACTTTTCTCACTTTTTTGGAAGCATTATTACACTTGCATGCCTGTGTATCTGAAGATGCAAATTTTTGTGATAATGTCTTTTTCTGTTTTATTAAAATGAGTGGCAAATCCACTTTAAGATTTTAAGTGACTTTCTATTCATGCAAAACCCTATTTTAAAAAGAATTTCTACTAATTCAGACTCATAGGTGAGTTTAAATATAGATCAGTGGAACAAAATGTCAGTAAAAAAGTCGTCATCATAATCCAATTACTGTAAATATTTTTAGTTTTATGAATGAAAATATACTTATGAAGTTTTGTAATCATGAAAGCATTTCATCGTTTTGTGTTTTGAGATAAGCATGATTTCATTTCCATCAGCAAAATCACTTTTATTTCTTGATATTCAGTACTAATCCCAGTACCAACAGAATTAAAAATGCATATATTTAAAATTATTTCAGTAGACTTTATTTGCAACGTTTAAGTGAAATTATGTATTATCTTTTCCCTATATAATTTACTAATAGAAGCATTTTGCCTTTCTGGGATTGCAGCTCTTTGCAGGAATAGGAATGAGAAATATTTAGGCTCTTTGATCTTAATCCTTCCAGTGGTCGATCCAGGCAAAATTTGGGGCCTATTTAGGGCCCTTTCACAAAAATCAATTTAATAAAATAGGCCATTCACTAAAATAAATTAAGTAAAATGAGCCCCTTCACAAAATTCCTTTTTAATAAAATAAATTCCCTACATAACATTCTTTTTCATAAAAACCGTTTTAAAATGTATAATTTGTAAATAAAACCAGGTCACGAAAAACAAACTTTAGCAAGTGAAGAAGTTTTTGTTAATAAATTCTTGGTTCCAATTTGAGTCACTGGATTTCAACTTTCATCATAAAATGGGCCCAAAGAATAAAAACCTGCATCGACCCCTGCCTTCACTACACCACGTGCCATATCTGGCACATACCCCAAAACATTATAAATTTCATTATGTGCCATGAAGTTGGCTAATATGATCGCTGTAACTGATCAAGGACAATCCAAAGAATGGAATAACACTTATTTTGTCCATGTCAGATGGCTGCATTATACAAAAAATTAGAATTTGTTCTTCAGGGGAAAAAAAAAAAAAATCGTTCAAGCTATTACGGTAAGATTTACTTTCATTATTTTTACTGAATATTTAAAAATGTTAATATAATAAAAGTTACAGAGTGTTAAGCAGATAAAATTAATTAATTTAAGCTCATTTAGTTGTGAAATATAGCAATGCAATATTTTACAACTCTAAATGTGTATAAATGACACACCATAAAATATCAAATTTTGAAATTAAATTTTTTTTTACTATTTTTCCCATTATTAGACAGATATACAGATAAAAAAAAAAAAATCGTGCAGTGAAGGGTTAAGGGAACTCTTTGCTCATGCAGAGACGCTCACAAGCTAATGTTAAGTCTTTGGGTGGTTCTTTTTGAATTTCAATACTTTAGACGACATTTTCAGCATTAAAACCTGTTTCCAAAGTGAAACTACCTTTATTAAATTCATCTGGAATCAAAATCGAAATAATGTCGAAATAATAATATAAATCAGTCTCAGCTATCCTATGAGGAAAATAAACATCCCATAGGTTTAACATTAGGTTTATAACAAGTTTTTCAACATTTATACTCACATACACACATATATATTATAAGAATAACAATTTTCATGTGTTCATAAACACTGTTCAGAATGCTATTTAATTTAAACTATACTTTTATTTTTTGTATAAAATAAAAGCTGAAATTTCATTTATTCCATTTAAATTTTTTTTTTTAAATGTAAAAAAAAAAAAAAAAAAAAGTCCCATTTTTCTAAATGCTTTTCTGTAATAAAACGTGTTTTATGTGCCTTTATAAAACAAGAACCTCATATACTTGCAGTAAGGAATTTAACTTTTAATGAAAAGTGGCTGTTGACATTTTCATTTATTTCATGACAGTATAAAAGTAACGACAATAAGATTTCAGTTCTTTCAGTAAGCAAACTTATAGTGTGGAAATATTAAAATTTTTGATAAAAGTAATCAGATTATTTATTTCTTTTAATCTTATTTATTTTCTGTTTACTTCTTATAATTTATGGATACAAGTGCATCTTATAATTTATGGAAAATACGAATGTTTTTATGAAAAAAATTACTTGTTATCAATAGTAATCCCAGATATTAAATATCCCATTGAAACAAATTGTCGAAATAATATATATATCCACTGTTCCAGAAATGGATCTCTTTTAAAACATTCGTATTCTTCACGCCATTATAAATTATAAGCAGTAAACAGAAAATATTAAAAACTGAAACAAATACATAATGAGATTAGTTTGAGTTTAATCACAGCAGTTAAACTTCCAATTGTCGTTACCGTTGTACTGCCGTGGAATAAATAAAAATATCGGCCCGTGAAAGCAAAACCAAAAGCTTCGTGGAGTGCCCCGCCCACTACCGAACAATTTAGTTTACAGCACGGCCACCAGTCAGCGCTGTTGCGCTACTTTGCGGCGTCATTTAACATGGGAGTGTCTTCGCTTTCCTATATAACCTCTTTGTCAATAGTAGCGGATGGGGACAGCTTAATGCAGCAATGTTAAAAAAGGGGGTGCATGATAGAAGAAGGGAGAAGGAAATCTCATAGGGATTTTTTCAAACCTGGTTCGAAGTACAGGGAAAATACTAATAATCTTTTGTATTTTTACTGGCGCCACCTACCAAAAATATTTGAAAATAATATTAAAAACAAAATCTTTAGAACATAATCTTTCCAACATTGTAGTAAGAAATGTTTAAATAAGTAAACAAATATCTAAAACTTTTACTTTTAAAATTTAAAAGCAGTTCATCTTTTATGTCATAATAATGTTATTTAGTAATTAACTCATTTCATATAAATAAATTGATAGGGATGTGGATGTGGCGTTCTAACAGCTTTAAGAAAATTATTTTCCAAGGGATACAATAAAATTATTATTTCTTATATTAAGCTAAATCTTTTGACTTCACTGTCAGTCAAGGCTTTAGAAAACAGTAAATATGATTTAAGTAACATACACTTCTATAATTAAAATATACATAATTTAATACTTGTTCCCTAAGTATTATTATGTATATGAAACTATTATTATATATAATACGTCAATGGGGCTTAAATTTTTTTTCTTACTTTTGAAAGATTTAAAAGCTATTAGTATTTGTTTTCTCTTTGTTCCTAATTTAACACGTTTCTTTGTTAAAAAAAAAAAAAAAAAAAAAAAAAAAAATCCCAATTGAGAGTGCATAGTTCAATTTTTTTTTAAATTATTACGCTGAACTAAACATATTTTAATTTTATGATTCTTTCAGTTCCTATTTTATAGCAAATGTATAATGAGAGCATCTCATAAACTTTTTAACATTAGAATATTAATCATTATAATGCATTCTCTTCAAGTATTAACATCTTAAAGTATAATAAAAATATGAGAAAAATAAAATATAAAACACATGGATAATTAAAGTACCAACCCAAGTACAAACGAACACCAACACAATCAAAACAACGTGCCAAAGCCGGCTAGGGATTTTTGGATTTTTCCCCCCATATCGTTATGCAGTCGAAGTTTTAACATTGTTGCATTAAGCTGTCCCTATCCGCTACATTTGTCAATGGGTGACTAATTTTGCATTGCATCGCGCTGTATATGAAAGCGCGGTATCTTGAGCAGAATTGGGCTGCAATTGTTGAGATTCCTATAAAAATGTACACAAATTGACATTCAAAAGAATCTACATAAAATTTCTGGCCTGTATAGTAAATTTTGAAAGCTTTTTTTTTCATATAGGACTAATTTTCTGTTTTGTCGATATTAACCATATATGCCAATATCTGTTAATTATTACGGAGTTTAATCCAAGACAAACATGCTTCAAACCGCAAAATACATATAAGGAAATGTGTCCTCTTTCAATAACGTACATTTTAGATTTCATTTTGGAAATACTTGTTAAAATTAAAGGGCATAGCCGGATAAGCACTGGAAACATGCCTTTCAATCAAATTTCCTGATTTTTTTCCCCAGATGTGGCTACATATCTGACAGTGTATTTCCCCTATTATCACCCTATAAATATGGATATTTAATGAGATAAAAATGTTTTTTCAATTAAAAAAAAAAAAAAAACAGATTTTCTCAAAAACTACTGCATGGAATTTCATGCCATTAACTCTGGACATATAGATACCAAAGACGCATAACTGGTAATTTTTGTATAATTTTCTGTTAATAAAAACTGTGTGAAATAGCGAAATAAAAATTAAAAAAAATAAAAATCTTATCTTATGGTTATCCGAAAATTACCATTTTCTTATAAAAAATTCCCCACATGTGCCCGTATATTCTGTATAAATGCTGAAAGTTTGCGTTGGGTACTACATATAAATATTTACAAAAATGTATAGTAAAATTATTGAAATTCATTTTAAGGCGTGTTTTGGGGCGGAGCTACTCAACTTCTACATCCCAAGAATTTTTGGATCAAAGCCTGCAGATACTATCTCAACTGATGTATTTTAGATTCCATTAAGCATATAAGCATTGTTTTTCATCTTCATGTTCATTTTGATATCGACAGCGTTGAGAGTGTTGCTCATGTGTTCTTTAAAATTTAAAATACAGCAATCCTGTAACTGTTTATTCAAAAAATTCTTCGGGTGTCGAAGTTGAGTAGCTCCGCCTCAAATAACGCCTTAAAATGAATTTCAATAATTTTAATATATATTTTTGTAAATATTTATATGTAGTACCCAACGCAAACTTTCACCATTTATATAGAATATACGAGCACATATGGGGAATTTTTTACAAGAAAATGGTAATTTTCGGATTGCCATAAGATATGATTTCTATTCTTTAAAATTTTTATATCACTGTTTCACACAGTTTTTATAAACAGAAAATTATACAAAAATCACCAGTTATGCATCTTTGGTATCTATATATCCTCAGTTAATGGCATGAAATTCCTTGCGGCAGTTTTTGAGAAAATCTGTTTTTTAAAAAATCGGAAAAACATTTTTATCTCATTAAATATCAATATTTATAGGATGATAATAGGGGAAACATATTGTCAGATATGTAGCCACATCTGGGGAAAAAATCATGAAATTTGATTGAAACGCATGTTTCCAATGCTTATCCGGCTATGCCCTTTGGTGGGCGCTCCGGTTGGGTGATCAAGTCCCTGATCAAGTAAGTGAACAAAAACATTTTTGTATTTCGAAATTTGTTTGTAAATTCCGGTGCCATTCACTGATTTCAACATTTTACGAATAGAAGTACGCTACCCCTGAAAGGGTTAAACGCATATTAATGTATTTATTATTTTAAAGTTTCCTTTCTCCTTTAATGTGTAAATGCAATTTTCAAGATATAATTTTCAATATTTTTCTGCTTTTAACACGTACTTATTTAATAGTAATTTTAAAGGGGTTTTTTCTGTTTTTAATAGCCATGTGTAAATAAATTTGTAATCGTTAGGAAATATTATTCTTTGCGCTGTTTTTAGAATTGAAAACAATTTCTATAATAATAGCCTAAGTCATGTGACTATCATCAACAGTTCCTTCGCTTTTCATAAGAAAGGTTTCCATTTTGATTAAAAAATCAAAGTTAGTTTTTTTAATAAAACTACATAAAAGTTGCATGATCGAAAAGAATTCTTGGTACTTTTATGTAGCCGAGTTCAAATCTCGCCAATAGCTTTTTTTGGTATTTTTCCGTTACATGGACACCATGCCAAAATGTATGCTAATGCACCAATTATTTCAACCCTGATCGTGAAAAGGATTTTTTGCTACTACTTAGTTACCCGTCTACCAAAAATCCATCGCAAAATTATAAGATTAAATGCCAATAATGGTTGATCGTAAATGTCACATTCACTTGACTTTAAGCAAGTTACACGTGTTTACGTTATCATCAAGTGATTTTTATTTCGACGTGTTTTATTTGTATTTTTATTAATGTTATACTAATTTACTTGTTCTTTCATTATTTTAAATAAAAATTATGTCAATTTGTATAATTTGGCGAGTGGTTAGGCGATTTATATAATTTGGCGAAATTGGTCGACCGGATAACTAAGTAGTACCGGATTTTTATTGTAAACCATGCGAAACATTGTGATTTGCTATTATTTGCTATACTTTATTGTATAACAGTTATTTGTTCACATATTTTAAGTATATATTTGTGATTTAGTAAAATAGTTCATAATAGTCTGTAGTTTCCAAATGTTATATTTTTAAAAGGCTCACTTTACTATCGACAGTGTTTTTTTTCTTTTATTTTTCAAATGTTTCAATTCACGTGATTTTCATTTTGCGCCAACTATTACGCTTAGCGACAATGGTGTCCGTATAACGGAAGCGTACCATTTTTTTTAACTCGTAAGTTAGCATTTTTTTTATTTTTCGAGTGGTAAATTAAAACGGTACTAAATACAGACACAATCTTGCTTAATGGTACACAAAACATGCACTTTAATAAGTTAAAAGTTTATTTCTACGTTTTGAACTGTTTCTACAGCCGTCTTCAGGAAAATATGATGGTAAAAAGGCTCAAAGTTCAGAGACGAAAGCTTTCGTCTCTGAACTTTGCCCCCCCCCCCCCATATTGGTGCGATTTTTTCCGTTGCCAATTTGGCGAAAACATTAACAGCATAAACAACATCATCCGGGTTACCATATCAAGTAAAATAACGACACTTTGGTGCCAGTTAAGTACTCGTTGCGTATATGATATTGGCGTCAGAAAAATATCGCGCTAATATTGGGCGTAGAAAACATCTGTGCCAAATTACGTCAACTTGTATAATTTGGCGAATGGTTTGGCGATTTATATAATTTGACGATATTGGTCATTTGCTTTGAATTTGAAATTAAATGTCATGATTTCTTGCATTACTTAATATTTAACACAGATGTCATATAAGCACCGGGTGTGGCGTGATTTTTTTTCGACAATTTGGTGAAAACCTCGTTTTCGAATACCAGTTACATTATTTATTTTAAATTATTTTCTATTATTTTTAAAATGAAATAACAATAAATAAAAAAATTAATTAATAACTATAGAACAAAGCAATTTGTAACTTTTTTTTAAATAAAAAGAAAACAAATGTAAATAAACATTTATTAATGAATAAGCAACAATAGCTGGGATACTATGTCAGGCAAAATAATGCCATTTTGCCGCCAATTAGGTACCCCGGTGCGTATATGACATCTGAGCCTAATATTTTTCTTTTCGTTTCGCTCAAAAAAAAGAGAAAGAAGTGAAAGCCATTAATTTTAAATGTTTCAGTTTTAAAGGAAAGTTTTGTATTAAGTAAAATGATAACGAAATAAAAAAAAGCATTTTTCTTAGGGAGATTTAAGGGAGGCCAAACTGGTGACCAAATTAGTTTAAAATTATAACCTTTTCTGAAATATGAAAAGAAATATATCTCTTATGATTGAAATTTGAGTTGCCATCATTAGAAAAAAGTATGTAAAATTAGAAAAAAATAATATTTCGAAAACTAATTCGAATTTTAAAATTCTAATACCAGTTTTTAGATCTGTGGATCAATACGGATTTTTGGTGTTAATTTCATTGCAAAGTATTCGATATTTTAAGAGAAATCGCCGTGAAACATAATCAGTTGTTTAATCAGTCGTTTCAAAGAATCGTTACATAAATTCGTTTCAATTCAGTCGTTTCATAATATCCGTTTCATAAATTCGTTTCATTAGGATTTTATAAATATAGGGCAGATATATATATCTTTGTAAATAACTTAGAAACTTACCTCGTGCGTATTTTTTCTTCGATCAATGTAACACTTTAAGACTGTTTGAGGGACTTATTAGTAGTGGAGTAACTTTACATCCAGGGTATATGTAAGCGACTTGCAGAGACATAAGTGATCCATTAAAAAGGATTAACCCTCTGTCTACCAGAAGGGTCCAATGGACCCGACATGTACATTCAAAATATTTATTCAAACCAGAAATTTCTTCAAAACAAACTAAATGTATAAATCAGACAATAATAAGTTAAATAAACAAATTAAATAGTTTTAAGTAAAAATTCTGGTGTAGAATGTTTTTATAAAACTTGAGTAAAATTTCCGGTAGTTCTAGGGTTAAAGTAACTGTAGTAAAAACTAATATTTTTTTTTTTTTTTTTGCATTTATTGCAAAAATCTACAATGATTTTTATTTTAAATGCTGGTTTATCAAAAACCAGAGAAGTGGGAGCCCCGTAGTAATAGACACAAATAAAAAGAATTTAATATTTGCTTTTATGCTTATATAAGAATTAAAACTTAATGAAAGTATACTAGTTACACAAAATATTGAAATTTGAAATAGACATGTACTACATTAAAAAATATATATGATTAATTAGTTTTGCAATAACTTTGAGTTTATATAAAGTGAGGCAATGAAAATGTCATCAGTCTTCATTCGTATCAATTCCATCATCAAGTACAAAAAAAAGTATTTTTTTATTAATTTTCATGGAGTAGTACTGTAGAACATCAAATTTTCTTTTTACTTATTTATCTGACAACTTTAAATTATAAGAAAGCCAAAAAAAAATTTTTTTAATGCTTAAAAGTTTTAGTTACTGATGAAATTTTGTAAAACAACTCGGGATTTCAAAGAGTCATTCTCAAATAAACTGAACATTTATGTTACCAATAGCTTATAAGGTAATCAGAATAATTTATAATTCAGTTATTAATGCCATTATTATGAGATCAATATTTTAATTATTTTAGATAGAAGATTTAAATTTCTGAATTACAGAAAATCACAGCACGTTTCAAGGAATTTCAAAAACCTGTTGCAACAATTTTTTTAAAGTAATATCTGGTTTACTTAATGAAAATAAAAGAAAATTATATCTTCAGATATAGCAACCAGTGCTCTACAAAATTTCTGGTAACTAAACACTTAAAAAAATCCCGAATCCTTTAATGCGTGCGAACCCTGAGTAATCAAAATAACAATAGTGGGCGGAGAGTAAGGGTTCATGGGGAACTTCTAGCGGGTTAAAAAAAAAAAAAAAAAAAAAAAATTAAAAAAAGCAACTGTTTTCTAGTATCATTGCCGGTTGTTGCATTTCCCATTCCAATTTCTAAGAAGTAAATTACCTGAAATATTGTTTATAGCAGTTAGTAATACTAATATGAAAGAAATAATAAGAAACTGAAGCTTGAACATTTCAAATACTAAACAAAATGGTTTGAAAATAGAAATGTAGAACTTACGTTGAGGCCCTAATCTACAGATATACTAGTTTAAAAGTTAATAAAGTATGTATGCTTTTTATGAAAAGAGTTATTTTGTCACATAGGAATAATCAAACATTATAGAAAGAAAGTAAAAGACTTTTAAGATAGGGGAAATATCCAATAAAAAAACTATAAATGTAACACCGACTATTTACATTTAAAAAAATTGTTCTTATTGTATTCTGTTAAAAGAAAATAAAAAATTATATTTAATCACTTAGTTTTCCAGTTAAATCTGAAATTCTTTTGCACTATGACCATCAGGGAAGTTACTGTTTTAGTAATAGCCACATGAGGTGTCCATTGCTAGGTAATGACTAATTAGACATTCTAGTAACAGGCAATAATCTTAAAAAATTGCAAAAATTAAATTTTATAGATGGCCGATGATGTTATTTTAGATGTATACTAGCAGGCTGAGCCCGCTGCGCTGGACCATTTTTCAAATAAACCTTCAATCAAACGAAATGGAAAATCCGACCCTGTATTTTAAATTAATATGGACCTTCACCTGGAAGATCCTTCCGCATTTTCTGAATACGCATCGGACGCAATTCCGCTATTATATTATCTGATGCGTTAGACGAAATACGGGCAATTCAGAAGCAACTCTTTAGTACATCATGTAGAGTTTGGGAGGGAAATGCGGCCATTACGATCATATCACCACACTACTAAAAAGGAGAGAATTACAATGACTGCAGAGATTGACCATTTAACTTAAAGAATGTTCGAGTTATTTTCGTTTTTTAGGTCATTTACTCCGGTCTTCTCAGCTTGGTACTTTGTGCTGATCTGATAACATAAATACAATCTTTCTCTACGTTATATTATATTTGGTAATATACGTCTTCTTTTGGCAGGTTTTCACTACAGTTTCTTATCTTCGATTTCCAGTAGAGTAAATACAATCAAAACAATATTTAACTTTTATATTTTAAAATATGTGAATCATGTAAAAGTGGATATTTAAAGCGGAATTGTGTGAATAAAATTAAAATAATGTCATTTTAACTGCCGTTTCTTTTTAGATACCAGTTTTAATCATGCAACTATTAACCTAGGAAAATAACCTCGATAACTAATTCAAATAGAAAACTAAACCTCTAGATTTCATTCAATAAAATCTTCCCAATCATCCGTAATCGGATCCACAACCAAGTTTGATGTGAAACGTTAGAAATGTTCGCAACGGAATGGCTAAAAATGTACCAGAGTTATCTACAAAACATGGTTAATTACGCTCCAAACTACGTTCCATTAAATAATGTCAAATTGCTGTTGCTTGATTTTAAGATCTTTCACTATCAAAACTCTTTGCGAATGATAAGTAAAGTTAGTTGTGCAAAATTTTTAGTCGTGACCGTTTTGAAAAACCGGAGATTTTTTTCGTATTTATCTAATGAGCGTAATAAGACGGAGAAATAAGCATGCTTTTATTTTCAAGACGTCATTATTCGTCAGTTTGTTGCCTAAATAAAACTAAAAACGTTAATTTGTGACTATGATCAGCTGCTCGGGCTGTGCATCAGCCAAAATTTCTTTATAATGATTGAAATTTTATTGGAATCTGAGGTACTTTTTTTTAAAACCTAGAGTAAATGAACAAATATTGTTCCATTGGCCACCTTTGGCATTTGAAAGCTTTTTTTTCTTTTTGTGCATTCAAAGTAATGCCTTTTTAGTGATAGTAAAATAAACCTAAAATTTTTTCACTATGATCAGCTGCTCGGGTTGTGCATCAGCCAAAATTTTATAATGATTGAAATTTTAATTGAATTCGAGGTACTTTAAAAAAAAAACCTAGGCTAAATGAACAAATATTGTTTCATTGGCCATCTTTGGGATTTGAAAAACTTTTTTTGTACATTCAAATAATTGCTTTTTTAATGATAGCAAAATAACTAACTGCACATGAGAAATATCTATTAGTAAATCTTCTTTTTACCGTTTGCTCCACACTAAAATAAACATAAATTTACTAATCACTAATTACTAAATGTACAAATTTCGCGTAATCTTCTGAAATCGGATTTACCATCCACTGTTCCTTTCAAATATAAACGAATCTTCCAACACTACACAGTAAACTCGCCAATTGTAAGGTGACTGATTATGGAAGATTCATCCAATATGTTTTTATAACATTTCTAAAAGAAGGGAAGATATGAAAAAAAAAAAATAACTGGCGAATAGAATGGAATATCGAAAAGTGATTTCAGAAAGCAATTTCTATTGCAAAATGTCTTTTTTCGTGATAGAAGTAACGCATAATTGCTTACATTTTCTTAAGAATAATCTTTACTACCTAATATTGCAAGCATTGAACGTTTGTATAAGGGAAATTGGTGATATGTTTTTTTATTAAAAAACGAATGGACAATATTAGGTAATCTGGCTTCGAGGTTATAAAAGTCACAAATTTGGGGAAAACAAACCGACATGCTTTGGCAGTAAAGTATGATGAGAAATTTTTTAAATGTCTAAAATTAAATTATTTTACACTATGTATGTGCGTGTGTGGGAAACATTTATACTAAAATTAAAATATCTGACTCCATTTTTAAAATATTAATTGCTATTTATATATTGTACATTTGAATTTTAAAAAATACTCAAAAAATGCTTTCGTACACTTGCAAAATCACCTTTATTGTAAACATCGCTTGAACCCAATTCACGCTTACATCTTTTTGGCTTAAAATGTAATTGTTTGGCGACAAAAGTGAACTCAAAAATCACAAGTAAACATATAACATGTTAATAATAAGTACCATCATTTTTACATTTACATCTGCTAGTTTCATCTGTAAGTCACATGATGGAAGAGTTAGAAATAAAAAAGAACAAATCAAAAACAAAATTGTTACCACAAGGAAGGTCTCCTTAAAGAGCATAATCAAATTATTTTGAAAAGAAAAATGCTTTTAAAACTACTCATGTGTGTAGTAAAAAATCGGTCAAATTCCCATTAAAATCTGAAAAAAATCTATATATATTCGAGTATTTGGCGCAAAAAAGACGAACGTTCCACGCTATTTGGCTAGCCAACACATTTCCATCCCAAATGCAAGATATTTAAATGCATTTGTAAATTGCTTGTTAAATAAGTGTTTAAATGCCTAAAACTCGATGAATTTAAACTTAAACGAAGGATTAGCGTATTATTTTTTATCTTTAAGCGTATATAATATATACAAATTGCGTGTTGAAGTAGTTAGTTAATTTTACATGGCTTCACCGGCTGGAAATGTTTTAAAGGTACTATTTGATTATTCATTCAACCAATTTCGCCAAATTATATAAATTGCCAAACTGCTCGCCAAATTATACAAATTGTCAAAATTTTTATTTTAAACAACGAAAGAATAAATAAATTTGTAAACATTAGTAAAATTACAAATAGAAGTGAAATTAAAAATCACTTGATGACGCAACAAACACGTGTACCGTGTTTAATGTCAAGTGAATGTAAAATTTACGATCAGCTATTATTGGCATTTATCTTATAGTTTGGCGATAGTTATTTTGTCGACGGGATAATCAAGTAGTACCGTTTTAAATTTGTTTTAAAAGTAGCTGGCTAATTAAAAATGCTACCATTAAACATTTTATATTAAATACTTGTTTCCATGGCAACAATAATCTTCATTTCCTGTTTCTGACACTATCAATATCGAAGTCAAATTGCCAATGTTCCGAATCTGACATTAATTTTGAATTTGGAAAAAATTTAATAAACTGAAATTTTGTTTTAAACCGTATAATTACGATAATAAAATTTTAATATATACACATATAAAGGTATATGACAAAACTGTAGTAATAAAAATGTATTTATTACGTTAAATTTAATCTAACTATATTCGTATGAAGAGTAGAGAAAGGTTTTACTTAAAAATTATTTATCATAAAAAAAGTATCATTCAAAATTTTATTGTGTCACCAACCAGCATTAAATCGCCAAAAAAATTAAATTTTCATTATTTTTTTTACAAACACTAAATCGAGGTTCTGCGGATTTTTTTTAAATAAACATACTAGGGGGCTCTGTCCCCTACAAGCTACGTTCGCCAAACCCCGTTCAGACACCGCAGAATCTAACTACAGAATCATGCTAATTTGATCGGTTTTTAAAAGATTAGAGAAGATTGAATTAAAATAAAAAAAACCTATAGCGATCTCCCAGTAAACGGGTTTCCATTCAATTCCCTTTGATTGCGAAAATTTAAGGCCAAATCAGTTGCTGTTAAGACATTCAATGGTTGTTTTCGTGTTTGATTAAAGAAGATGAGTTAAACATTTGAAAAGAAGCTAAAATAAAATGAATTAAGTAAACAGAGTCTTTGCCGACCGGTACTTTTTAAAAGCGTTATAAAACGATTGACATAATACAATTTACTACAATTTACTGCTTTAAGCCCTCCGAGGGCGGTAGTTCATTTTTGGACCACTTAATTTTAATTCTTAAATGCCAAATTGGCACCAGAATATTGGAATGAAAAATTTCCTTTTATTAAGTAAGAGAACAAATGCATTTTCGTATTTCGAAATTTGTTTGTAAATTCCGGCGCCATTCACTGATTTCAACATTTTACGAATAGAAGTACCTTACACCTGAAAGGGTTAAACGAATATTAATGTATTTATTATTTTAAAGTTTCCTTTCTATTTTAATATCCATGTGTAAATACAATTTTCTAGACATAATTTTCAATATTTTCCTGCTTTTAACTCGTACTGATTTAATAGTAATTTTAAAGTTTTCTTTCTGTTTTTCATAAGCATGTGTAAGTAAATTTGTAATCGTTAGAAATATTATTCTCTGCACTGTTTTTAGAATTTAAATCAATCTCTATTATAATAGCCTAAGTCATGCGACTATCATCAACAGTTCTTTTGCTTTTCATAAGAAAGGTTTCCATTTTGATTAAAGAATCAAAGTTATTTTTTCGAAAAAAAACTATATAAAAGTTGCCATGATCGCAAAGAATTCTTGGTACTTTTATGTTAGCCGGTATCAAACCTCGCCAACAGCTTTTTTTTGGTATTTTTCCGTTATACGGACACCATGCCAAAATGTATGCTAATGCGCCAATTATTTCAACGTGATCGAGAAAAGGATTTTTATAGTAAAACATGCGAAACGTTGTGATTTGCTATTATTTGCTATACTTTATTGTATAACAGTTATTTGTTCATTTATTTTAAGCATATATTTGCGATTTAGTAAAATAGTTCATAAAAGTCTGTAGTTTCCAAATGTTATATTTTTAAAAGACTCACTGTATTATCGACAGTGTTTTTTTTTTATTTTTCAAATGTTTCAATTCACATGATTTTCATTTTGCGCCAACCATTACGCTTGGCGACAATGGTGTCCGTAAACGGAAAAGTTCCCTTTTTTTTAACTCGTAAGTTAGATTTTTTTTATTTTTTGAGTCTTAAATTAAAACGGTACTACTTGGTTATCCCATTGACTAAAAATAAATCGCCAGACAATAAGATTCAACGATAATAACGGTTGATCGAAAATGTAATATTCACTTGAATGTAAGGAAGTTACACGTGTATACGCCATCAAGTGATTTTTATTTCGACGCTTTATTTGTATTTGAATTTTTATACTAATTTATTTGTTTTTTGTTATTAAAAAAAAAATTACGTCAACTTGTATAATTTGGCGAATAATTTGGCGAATTATATAATTTGGCGATATTGGTCATTTGCTTTGAATTTGAAATTAAATGTTATGATTTGTTGCTTAATATTTAACACAGATGTCATATAAGCACCGGGTTTGGCGTGATTTTTTTTTACGACAATTTGGCCAAAACCTCGTTTTCGAATACCAGTTATATATGTATTTTTAAATTATTTTTCTATTATTTTTTAAATGAAATAACAATAAATAAAACAAGTTGGAAATTGCTCGTCAAACGTGGCAAATGAGGTGCGTTCGTACTATAACTAGTTTTATAATTATTTTTTGCACCCCATATTGTACTGAATGTATATTTTTTTGCACTTCATAAGTGCATAGTCTGTAACATCATTAAAATGCACTTGCATTTTTTTTTCCCATTCCCCGTAATGCAACGGAAAACTTTTGACTGTCCCTGTCATTAAACTATACATCCGATTTTCATAAAATTTGAAATGGCTAGACAAAATTTTACAGCAATTATATATTTAAAATTTCAGACCATTCGTATTCTGTAACATCATTAAAATGAACTTGCAATAATTTTTTCCTATTGGCCGTAATGTAACGGAAAACTTTTGACTGTCCCTGTAATTAAACTATAGATCCGATTTTCATAAAATTGGAAATAGCTCGACAAAATTTTGCAACAATTATATATTTAAAATTTCAGATGATTCGGAAGGCTGTAACAACATTAAAATGCACTTGCAATAATTTTTCCCATTGGCCGTAATGTAAAGAAAAACTTTTGACTGTCCCTGTAATTAAACTATACATCCGATTTTTATAAAATTTGAAATGGCTCGACAAAATTTTACACCAATCATACATTTGAAATTTCAGACCATTCTGTTGAGTAGTTTTTGCTCTGTTATATGCGGACGGACGGACAGACGGACAGACGGACAGACGGCCAGACGGACAGACGGACTGAACGACGACTATAGGTGCTACGTATTTATATAATTACGAACGCACCTAAAAAGGTACTTTTCGATTAGCCGGGCGCCAGTGTTATCTATGCATATATATTTACACACATATATGTATATATGCATATGTATATATACATATGTATATGTCTGTATATATACAACAAATGTATATATATACATATATGTATGTAAATATATATGGATAGATAACACTGACGCCCGGCTAACCGAAAAGCACCAAAAAAAAAATTAATTAATAACTATAGAACAAAGCAATTTATAAAATTTTTTCTTAAATAAAAAGAAAATAAATATAAATAAACATTTATTGATGAATAAGCAACAATAGCTGGGTTACCATGTCAGGCAAAATAACGCCATTGTGGCGCCAATTAGGTACGCCGATGCGTATATAACATCTGAGCCTAATATTTTTCTTTTCGTTTCGTTTAAAAAAAAGAAAGAAATGTAAGCCATTAATTTTAAATGTTTTTTTTTTCCTTAATGAAAATTTTGTATTAAATAAAATGATAACGAAATGAAAAAAAGCATTGTTCTTAGCATAGATTTAAGGGATGCCAAACTTGGTCGCCAAATTAGTTTAAAATTATAACTTTTTTTGAAATGCGAAAAAAAAGATATCTGTTATGATTGAAATTTGAGTTGCCATCATTAAAAAAATGTATATAAAATTAGAAAAAAATTATATTTCGAAAACTAATTCGAATTTAAAAATTCTAATACCAGTTTTGAAACCTGCGGATCAATATTGATTTTTGGTGTTAATTTCATCGCAAAGCATTCCATATTTTAGGAGAAATCGCCATGAAACATAATCAGTTGTTTAATCAGTCGATTCCTACTTCCGTTTCATACTTCCGTTTCATAAATTCGTTTCATTAGGATTATATATATATAGGGTAGATTATACACTGCTCAAAACAATTAAAGGATATTTGAAGTTTTATATAAAATAAAGATATAAACGAAATTTTTTTTGCCGAAAATAGAAGAAGAGAATCACAAATGCAAATTTTTCTGGTTTTCAAACTGTGGAGTATGCAAATTTTGAGTTCGACGTCAAAAACGTCGCTTCAGCGGCAGCGAATGAAATTTGACTTTCAACTGGATAAAAGAGAATGAGGACAAGGATGATCGGCATTCAGTGATTGCTTTGTTTCGATGAGTACGATGTCTCAGTGAAGTCATTTGACAGATTCAGAAGCTTTGAGAATTGTTGGTAGGTTAGAAGGGGGCCAAACTCAAGCCGAAGTAGCGCAAGCCATTGGAGTGTCACAAAGTGTCATTTCCAGGATCTGGAACCGTTTTTTGGAGAGTGGATGTGCCGGCCGAAGACCAGGTCAAGGTCGTAGACGGGCAACAACGCCCAATGAAGATCGGTATTTAGCGTTAACAGCTCGGAGACACCGAACCATGAACGCTACTCTTCTCCAACAACACCTTCGCTCGGCTACAGGCACCACGATTTCAACTCAGACTGTCCGAAACCGGCTCCATGCTGTAGGTCTGTATGCTCGCCGACCGATGGTATGTGTTAGATTAACATCAAGGCATCGTCGCGACCGCAGGGAGTGGGCAACCGAGCATGTCAACTGGAGGAGAAATGAATGGAGCAATATTCTGTTTTCTGACGAGTCCCGTTTTTCTGTGCATCCGGATAATAGGCGTATTTTCATCTGGAGGGACCGTGGCAGTAGGAATAATCCTGCGTTCGTGCACGAAAGTGTCAGATTTGGCGGTGGAGGAGTGTTGGTGTATGGTGGCATCTCCATTGACGGGCGCCCTGACCTCTACATCATTCGAGATGGAGCTCTGACTGGTCGCCGATATAGTGATGAGATCCTCAGACCTATTGTAGTCCCTTACGCTGCAGCAATCGGAGATAACTTCATTTTAATGGACGATAACTGCAGGCCACATCGTGCAAACCTGGTGGAGGATTTCCTTTTCGAGGAAGGAATCGTTCGAATGGAATGGCCAGCGTGTTCTCCAGACATGAATCCAATCGAGCACGTTTGGGACGCTCTAGGAAGACGAGTTTCTGGCCGCCAACAACCCCCACAAACTCTCCAAGAACTGGAAAGAGCTCTTCTGGAAGAGTGGGGCAGAATACCCCAACTCGTCATTAATAGCCTCATTGAGTCCATGCCTCAAAGGTGTTCAACGTTGATGGCCGCCCGTGGAAACCATACCCCCTACTGAAAATGATTTTCTTTGAAGAAAACACATTTTCTTATTCTTTTTTTCTCATATGCACAAATTGTGTTTTTTTCCTTTAGTACACAAATGCGCAATAAAATGCATTTTTTTTCTGCCAAACATGTGTAATTTATTCTCATATAACCTACTATGTCTGTCGACCATGTATCAATCAGCTAAACAGTTTACCAGATACAAAATCCACCTAAAACTGCAATATCCTTTAATTGTTTTGAGCAGTGTATGTCACGAGAAGAATATTCTATATATTCCTCATGAGAATATTATATAATTTTTTCAAATATTTCTGAGCATGCACTTATCGAAACTTCCTTGATATCATCCTATCAATTTTTCAGATTTATTTTTCTTAACCTGACGCAAAACATAAACAGCCAAATCTTGTTTTAATTGCAATATTTTAAATGAGTAATTTTTTAAGCATTACGACCATTCCCTTTCATGTTTAAATTAAATATTTTCGTTTTTTAATATTATCACACATTAAAACGAATTTTTTTCTTCTTTTTTTTCTTCTTTCTTTTTTTTTTTAATTAAAATTAGTAACAGTTTTTTTTTATGTTTCGAGGTATAATAGCTGTTTCAAATTTTTTATCAACGATAAATTTTGCCAAGAAATAAAATGGTAAACCTTATCGTCCAAAATAACAGAACTTTCCGTCATAATTCTATAACTAATATAGTTAGAATGATGTGTTATAGCTTCAAACCTTTCCTGAAATGATACCTATCTAACGGTATAAGTTCCGTAAAAATCTATGCAGTAGAACTCGAAATCTAGGCGTTCGGAACGAAATTTCCGTTTGGATTTTATATATATAACTAGAAAGGTAGCCCGTCAAAAATGACGGAAATTTAGATATAAAGATATATACAACTCATGTGCAAGAATATGAGTTTTCTCGCTTGTTCCGCAGTGATAGATGAAAATAACACATTTTACGAACGAAACACATTTATGAAAAACTGTGTACAGTAGAAGACCACTAATCTGCACAGTTTGGTTCCAAGTGTTATGCAGATTTGAGGCTTTTTGCGGTCATGTCTATTCAATCTTTGTTTACATTTTTAGGTAGATTTCGTAAGAAGTACTACCTATTGCAGTCGTTACCATGGTGCGACTTTTGAAAAATTCCTTAATAACTTTTCATTATAGGACCCCAGGAACCGCACGACAAAAGTCGCAATTATGCACGGATCTTCTTCAAACTCGCCAACAACTTTGAGATGACTAATATCTCGGCGGGGATTGCAAATGGAAAAAATCGGCCCAAGGGAATGGAAATGGGGAGGGTTCAAAATTTTAAATACCCTCTTAACATGATTCTTATAAAACCAGCTCTTACACAACAATGGCAGGAAAAAATAAATATTTTTCGTTATAGCAGTTGCCAACAATTAAAAAAAAGAAATAAAATTCTCACCACAACAAATACTTTTCTATTGCAAGGTTTCGCGTGAAAAATTAAATTAAATAAATAACTTGAATAAATGAAACAAATTGAATATTACGTCATAAGATTCCTAAAGCAAGATTTCCGCATGAAAACACAAAATGAAATAAATAGTTTGACGAATAAAAAAATATTATATTGCATCATATTGGAAATAAAACGGACCTCAGTAGGTGAATAGGTAACGTCATGTGAGTTTGAAGAAACGTATTAAAACATGACGAAAATCCGACAATGGAAATATTATCTTATTTTAACACTTTGAGGTTCTCTGAATTTGCTTTAGCTATTTTTTAAACCTATTCCATATACATTCGTGTGTGTATTCGTGTATATTAGAATTTTCCCAAAATGTTTAGCTCTCTGGAGCTTATTTTTGTTGAAGGAACTGGGTCTATCTCTAATCTTGATTTAAGTTTCGTTGGTGAATTTAGTACTTCGAAATCTACCTCCGCCTGTAGTCCCGAGCCGTCAGGGATTTTTTTAAATTCATATATTGGACAATTTAGATTGTTGAGCCTTAAAAATAAATAAATAACACACTGGAAGTAAGGTTAAAAACTATTAAATTATCGTATACGATTTCATGAAATGGTATTATATGGTATTATATGTGTGTGCTTCACGATCTTGGTTACGACGTTGGTGAAAATTGGCTGCAACTTGTCATAATCCTAATAGTGTGGGCCCCTATAACAAAAAAGTAACCAGTTTTTAGTAAAATTTCTGATATAAAGTAGCTTTCAAAAACTTGTGTAAAATTGCACGCCGTTCTGGTGTTATGTCAGTCCTAGGAATAATATTTCTAACACTGAAGATTTTCCATGTATATATGGGATTTAGAAAAGCTTCTCCAAAAGAAAGGTCCTGAAATGACATTGTAATTCCTCTAACTCCAAGTTTAATCGGGCCCTGATGTTGAGTACTGAAATCTAATAAATACAGTTATTTTGAATATTACAACAGAATTAAACAGTTAAACTTATTTAACTTAAACCCGCTGTTACTTCCCGATGTTATTTTTTAGTATTAAGAAAGAAAATTATTTAAAATTTTCAAATCATGCATTTATGATTTTTTTCCGTCTTTAATAAATAAATAATGAAACAAGATAAAGTAAAAAAACTAAAACCCAACTACGACAAAAAACTACGCTGAAAAAGTATATATGTTTCCGCCTTCACCGCGTGGAGGTACTCCCAGCTTATGTCGTTTACATTAGTGCATTAAATTATTCTATTAACGTTCACGCTGCTCTACATTACAGTTCCCGTGATCCGCGCTTTACTCTTATCGCTCATTTTTTTTAAACATCTTCAAAGCAGTCTTGTAATTATGTATAAGCATATAAATACTGGTGAAGCTCTTTCAAGTAATACCAAACACATTACATATATTTTTATTTTATACTTTTTGTCCGCTAGAGGGCATAATAGTAAATTTGGTGACAAACTTTATAGCTCACAACCAACAGAATATCAAGATCAAGACCCTTCTAATGGCACTGCAGTGGTCTTATTCTGATTACTAAGTACCAAAGAAATTAAGAACGAAAAGATGTGAATTATATGCAATTAGCCCATAAATGCAAGTAAAGTCACAAGCAAATGCTAGTAATATATATATATTCGAAATGTACAAGTGAAGCGCTTTAAAATGATACCAAACACGGCATATCTAGCTTAACTTTATTTTTTTACTCTGTATATTTTGTCCGCTAGAAGGCGCCACATTGAATTTGGTGAAAATCTATATAGCCTATAACCAGCGGACAATTAAGACGCTTCTAATGATATGTCATTTGTCGAATTCTGATTAGTGGTTTAGAAGTTACGAGGGAACAGATGAACATACATACATACATACATACATACATACATACATACATACATACATAGCCTGTCAAAATCATAACCCTCCTTTGGCTTTGCCGTAGTCGGGTAAAAATAGGCTTTTTTCTGAGCTCATAAATATGACAATAAAATAATGTAACTAAGAGACATTACAAAATTAAATCTTTGTGATTACAAACAATAAACAAACGATACCGCCACCATTTTACCTACTATGACGTCATTAGAATATTGCCCATTGATTGTTGGAGAACTTACTTTGTGAATGATTACCTCAATGATTTAATATTTTTGACGTTTCACGATGAATGAATCACTTGTGTTTGTTTAGGTTTATGGAATGAGATATTAAGCTGTGAACCTAATTTCAATTGAAGTTATCCAAGGATATGTGTATTTTTAATCGAAATTAAAAACAATGCTTTGATCTCGAAATAAAAAGTTTTAGTTTGTATAATTTGTTATTTCTGTTAATTATTTATTTAAGTACTTTTCCATTATAGCGCATTTTTTAAAAAAGCTTGGCGCGATTCGGGCATCAGAAAGTGAGATATGTTGCGAAAATATATAAACAGTTATGAAAACAACTCTAATGAACTTTTATCTTTGTTTATATATGCACTTATATACATAAAAAATCGTTTCTAAATATATATAATTTTTTTTTATATACAAATTACGGCACAGATTTCAGATATGAACCGGTATACCTAACTGGTGCCAAAATGGTGTTATTTTGCCTGCTATGGTAACCCGGCTATTGTTTTTTATTTATTAATAAATTGTTTATTTACTTTTATTTTCTGTTTTTTAATTATATAAACTGCTTTGTTCTATAGTTATTATTCAAACTTTTATTTATTTATAGTTATTTCCTTTTCAAAATGATAGCAAATAATTGAAAAAGGTACAGATGTCATATTCGCCCCATATTGGCGCGATTCTTTTCGGTTGCCAATTTGGCGAAAACATCAACAGCATAAACAACACAATCCGTGTTACCACATCAAACAAAATAACGACACTTTGACGCAAGTTAAGTACCTGTTGCCTATATGATATTGGCGACAGAAAAAAATCGCGCCAATATGAGGCTAATATGACATCTGTTCCTTGAAAAATATATAAGTAACTGGTATTCGAAAGTGAGATTTCTGCCAAATTGGCGTCATAGAAAAATCACGCCAACCCCCATGCGTATATGACATCTGTGCAAAAATTACTTCTGTTTCTTTATAAAAATGGGTAAATAGCTTTTTTTATATTAAATTGTCGGCACAGATGTCATATACGCCCATATTGGCGCGATTTCTTTTTTGACGCCGATGTCATATACGCACTGGGTACTTAACTGGCGCCAAAGTTTCGTTATTTTGCTTGTAATGGTAACCCGAATGTTGTTTATGCTGTTGATATTTTCGCCAAATTGGCGTCGGAAAAAAAATCGCGCCAATATGGGATATATGACATCTGTGCCAAATTGTTTACATATGGAAAAAATTGCTTGTGAGTATGAAGCAGTAAATAGATTGCCAGAAAATACGTTGACAAACTTTTTTTCTCGCCAAGAAACTTTTCTCCGAAGTATTGTACATAAGCAATGATTGCTTGAAATGCATTTTTAATTATGATATGCGCTTTTATGTTTCACTACATTTATGCATACTATACTGTGTGTATAAATGCTACAGTTTATATGCAGGGCTACATAAAAGAATTCGTAAGGGTTACTGAGTATGAGAGTAAATTGCTTAAAGATGGTTTTTAAAGGAGTTATGTATTTTTACGCTGAACTGCATTTAGTTTCCTAAGAAATGTTTGTAGAATATAGATAAAATGACATAAATGGTCACGCAAAGAATTGGATACATAACCGTCTATGGATGATAATATCTGGAAATGTGATTTCAGTAGTTTTAACAGTAGTTTAAATTAAATTTTAGCTAAATAGTGGCATGTAATAGCGGTACTATTGGCTATGGACGGTAACTGCTGAAATCAATTTTTAAATTTTTTTATGCGTTTTCTAAAATGTTTACTTAGTTATCTTGGTACTTCTTAGTTATCCCGTCGACGAAATTACTGTCGCCAAATTGTACGATTAATTGCCAATAATGGTAGCCATTAATTTATTAATTGTAAGATTAAATGCCAATAATGGCCAATAAAACCATTAATTCAACGTTTTATTTGTATTTTTGTTAATGTTTTACTATTGATTTGGCGATTTATATAATTTGGCGAAATTGGTCGACGGGATATCTAAGAAGTAACGTTATCTTATTTCCCTAAATAACGAAGTTTTGTTAAAGCATTCAGGATGTGTTGGAAAGTGTTTCATATTCTATGCTTAACCCATGATTTTTCTTTCTTCTTTAGTCTTATTTTGCATTTATTTTATTCTTAATTTTTTAGTCTTATACTGCTTTATAGAAATTTTGGCACAGTTGTCATATACGTTATCATATATTGTCGCGATTTTTTTCCGACGCTAATTTGGCGAAAACATCAACAGCATAAACAACATCCGGATTACCATATCAAGCAAAATAACGATATTTTGGCGCCAGTTAAGTACCCGTTGTGTATATGACATTGGCGTCAGAAAAAAATCGCGCTAATATGGGGCGTATATGACATCTGTGCCGAAACTTTAATATTTAATGTTTAAACTCTTCGCTCCACTCCCCTTGCATATAGTACAAACTATAATACGGATAGCGCAAAATAATAGACAGTTTAGTACTTTTCCACTGTAGGGGCTTTGGCATTTTTTTAAAAAAGCTTGGTGTAATTTGGGCATCAGAAAGTGAGATTTAGGTACTTTTTCGTTATGCGGAACCCATTGTCGGCAAGCGTAATAGTTGGCGCAAAATCGTGACTCGAAGCATTTGAAAAATAAAAGAAAAACCATTGTCGATACTAAAGTGAGCATTTAAAAAATATAACCTTTGAAAATTCCAGACTTTTACGAACTATTTCATCAAATCACAAATATATACTTAAAATAAGTGAACAAATAACTGCTATAAAATAAAGCAATAAAATAAAACTCATATTAAATTGCTGGCATAAAATTACAAATATCTTTTAGCATTTTGAAATAATTGGCGCATTAGCATACATTTTGGCATGGTGTCCGTATAACGGAAAAATATCGAGATTTGTTGTCAAATCATATAAACAGCTATGAAAACAAATTTGGTGAGCGTTTTTGTTTGTTTTATATGTATATTATAGATGTTTTTATGTACAAATTATATCTGTTTCTGTATAAAATTAGAGAAACGGCTTTTTTAAGTTAAATAAATCGTATAAATATCGAAAAACTGCGTGTGTATATAAAATGAAACAGTGAATAGGTTCCCGGAAATTATGTTACCAAATTTCCTTTTTCGCCAAGCACCTATACTGGAAAAGTACCTAAAGCACATGAAAATCGCGCAGTTAGGAGCTCACACAGTACACCGTTGTCTATTGGCGGTTATTTTAGTAGTAGCATCGGGAGGAAGATGTAAAGATGTACTTTAAATTCTTACCCATAGATTTCGAAAAAATATCTTAAAAGCGTGGAGTTGAATTAATTATTAAATTTTGGTGACCTCCATTATGAAAGATTAATGGTTTTAAATGGGAATTTCGCCAAATTAGTCAGCTATCGCCAAGTTGGCTAACATTTGGCGCTACTGTGGTAACCCTACATTAATATTTTTCAACAATTACTCATTTCAATGAGGCGGTCCTACCGGAATAGTGAGGGACACACAGAGACTTGGATTTTATATAAATAGATAGACTAGCAGACTATGCACGCTGCGCTGGTCTTTTTTTTGCACACGAACCTTAAATCACATGAAATCATAGCAAACGCGGTAGCGTTAAGCTATAATATGATTAAGAAATAGAAAATGCAAACGACTTTCTTAAATTTCTGGCGAACCAGTTGACGTGCGACAATGATTTTTCTTTTGAAAGATAGAACTCGACGAGACGAATAAACTGATAGCATTTAAAAAATTACTGTAGCTTTCAGTAGCTTTTTATTCAACCTGAAATGAAAAATTGAAGACACAAAATTCAACAAAGTGTAGCTAACGTTCCAGTGGGTGGATTAACTTCGTTTTTGTTTTATTTTGATCCTCTTGTTAAAACTTAGAATAGGTTTTTTTTTCATCTTTGTATGTTTGACGGTCGCTGAGAAAATCGAATTTGTCTTTTATAATGTCTCCATAAAATTCTAGAAATCTCTCCTTTTCATTTTCTAATTTTCTAATTCAATAACTTATTTCGTGTTGCCACTCCCTAAAAAAGCAGTACAATAATTTAAAAAAAGGGATAACACGTGTACTTTTGTTTTCATAAGTCAATAAAAATTGAAATTCAATTGACAGATTTTTGTACTTTAGAAACCGACGTCAACCTAAGCAGATAATGCATAATTTTCATAAATATTTATATAAACTTTCTTGATTAATGTTTTGAACTGGAGTAATAGACACAATGGAGTACAAACGAGTTGATAGGAAAAAAAAAAAAAACAGGGTAAATCCCAAACTTCTGTTCAGAAGCTAAATGTAATTTTTTTAAAATTATCATCATAACATTCTGACTTACACAAGCGATAGGTATGCAGTAATATAAATACTTCACATACTAAGCATACCTTAAAAAATACCATTCCATCTATTTTAAATAAGGAAGATATGTCATATACGCACCAGAGTACATAGCTGGCGCGATAATGCATTATTTTGCCTGATACGGTAACTGAGCTATTGTTGTTTATTTATCAATTATTTTTTATTTACTTTTATTTTATTTATTAAAAGTATATAAATTGTTTGGTTCTATAGTTATTAATTAAACTTTTCATTATTTATAGTTATTTCTTTTTAAAAGAATAGAAAGTAATTTAAAAATATATCTGTAACTGCTATTCGAAAACGAGGTTTTCGTTAAATTGGCGTCAGAAAAAAACCCCGCGCCAAACCCGTTGTGTATATGACATCTGTGCCTTAAATAATTAGGGTTTCGTTTAACTTTGGGTACTTTTGCTTGAGATATTGTCGAAAATGTACAGCAAAAAGATTCGGTACTACTTGATTATCCCGTCAACCAGTTTCGCCAAACTATTCGTCAAATGATACAAACTGACGTAATTTTTATTTTAAATAACGGAAGAATAAACAAATTAGTAAAACATTAATAAAAATACTAATAAAAACTTGGGCACAGATGTCATATACGCTCCATATTGGCACGATTTTTTCCAACGCCAATTTGGCGAAAACATCGTTCATATATCATCTATATCCGGATTACCATATTAAGTAAAATAACAACACTTTGGCGCCAGTTAAGTACCTAGTGCGTATATGACATTGGGGGCGTCAAAAAAATCGCGCCAATATATGATATATGATATATGTGCCAAAACTTGAATTAAAAATCACTTGATGACGTAACAAACACGTGTATCGTGTTTAATGTCAAGTGAATGTAACATTTGCTATGATCCATTATTGTCATTTAATCTTATAGTTTGGCGATAATTTTTCGGTCGACAGGATAATCAAATTGTAACAAGTATGGTACAGATGTCATATACGCACCACGTTCGCGCGATATTTTTTCTGACTCCAATTTGGCGAAAACCTCGTTTTCGAATACCAGTTACATATATATTTTTAAAAAGGAATTAACAATAAATTTAAAAAAGTTTAATTAATAACAATAGAACAAAACAATTTATATAAATTTAAAAAAGAAAATAAAAGTAAATAAACAATTTATTAATAAATAAACAACAACATTCGGGTTAACATATCAAGCAAAATAATAAAACTTTGGCGATAGTGAGTACCACTGTGCGTATATGACATTGGCGTCAGAAAAAAATCGCGTCAAGGTGATGTTCATATGACGTCTGTGGCGATTCAAGTACACTTCGGAACGTTACTTTGAAATCGGTGAGTTTCATCGCCAAAATCGCCAAGATGCTTAATGATCATCGCCATCGAATATATAACTAATGCCATATTTGCAAACTTATAGGTCAAAATATAAGGGGAACCTCGGTTCACAACCACCTCTGTTTATGACCAGTTCGGTTTATGTCCAACTTCGATGATCAAAATTTGACTTGGTGGGCGTGCAATATTTCGGTTCACGACCAAGGCTGCCGAATAGTTCAGCTGGCAACCTTCGCATAACTGTTGTTATTAGTCAAGTTTGGAGTAAGGTGTGCATATCAGAGAGCTTTGTGTACCTTTATTACTGTAAAAAAAATAACTTTTTGTTTTACTTTTACTCAGGTTTGCGCTAATATTAGCTCTCATTATGGCTTCTAAGAATGAAAAAGTGCTTTGTGATAGCAGTAATAGAAGCTTAAGCGAATTACTGTTCAATAAAAGAAATTATAGCAAAACATGAGAACGAAGTTAGTATAACCGGTCTAGCTAAACGATACGAGCCTCACTCTCGAACGAAACTCAGCCTTCGATTTCCAAGATAATCTATATATATATTACGCTATCGTATGTGTCACAGAAATCGCGATTATTTGTTAATTGTTTAATGGCAACGCTCGAATGAAACGCATCTCATTATTTATAGAACAGCATTTAATGCATCTCCATACCTATGAGGGGGGTGGGTTACCATAGGCTGGACCCTTTTCTATCGCCAAACACAGCCAAATTTGTCGCCAACTTGGCGATATATCACCAAATAACTGTAGACTTCCATTGTAAACCAACAGGGTTTACTTGTTTAGAGAGAATCAACAAATTGAGATATTTTAATGCAACAAAAAATAATATCAGTTTAAGGAATTATATTAATTATATTTAAGGGAGCCCAAGTAAATTAAATTATGAATAAAAATAACGTGAATTTGATTAAAAAACTCTGAATCTCTTAAAACAGTGTGCATTACTTGGTTAAATAGTGCATTATTGTGCGAAATAAGAAAAAAAGTATTGGGAATATTTAAAAGCAACTCAGGTTTATTTATATTCAATATATAATTATCAAAAAATTTAAATGACTAGTATTAAAAAATGCTCTGACGAGCAACAAAAAAGGCTAATATGTTTTTAAGTATGAAAAAGGGTTTGACAAGTGCTTCTAATTGAGCATGAAAAAGGACAAGGGGTCCCTTCTTGGCTGCAGCTCACTGTCAATGCCAACTTTTAAAAAATCATATTTGCGCTTTTTCCATATAAAAAAAAATCAGCCACAGTTACGATAAAAATGTGTAGTGTAAAGACACAGCCAGCAAAGACGCAGCCTGATTAAATATTAACGTAAGGCAACTTAGTACCACAAATCTTAGTTCCTGCAGCATATCACACTCATGCAGTGCCACCAAGCACGCCCGCAGTGTGGAACAGAAAACTGACAGAAAACTGTACAGAAAACTGATTTCTAGTGCAGTGCAGACTGTTGCAGCACTCTGCACAGGAACAATTCTACATGTGCACGCATAACACTATAATGGATTCATTGATTGTTGAAATTATATCCAAGTGGCTGTGGCTGTAAGATGTACTATGCAGTACAACAGTGCATATGTAAATTATAAACCAACATTAGACGCATACACCTTTAATACGGAAGTACAAAAGCACAGTGTGAGTGTGCGCTGAGGTTCAAAAGCATAATAGGAATGTACATTGTAGTATAATTTGTAAAGAAATAATGGTACACAGTGCACTGTACAAAGTTGCATTGCAGACGTATGCGCAGTACAATAGTAGGACAGTGGAGTTAAGATGTAAAGCGCGGCGGAAAATTTTACTAAAGTACTGCGAATTTATTGTTATAAGCGCAAATATGATTTTTTCAAAGTTGGCATTGACAGTGAGCTGCAGTCAAGTACGGACCCCTTGTCCTTTTTCATGCTCAATTAGAAGCACTTGTCAAACCCTTTTTCATACTTAAAAACATATTAGCCTTTTTTGGTGCTCGTCAGAGCATTTTGTAATACTAGTAATGAATATGATCTAATTTGACCTTATATTTTAAAGCAACATGGACCTGCACCTGGAATGTCCTGTTGTACTATCTTATGCGTTGGACAAAATTTCGGCTATTCAGAAGAACTCTTTTAGTTTATCAGTTATAGTGGAGTCTGGTAGGGGAATGAGGCAGTTATAGCAATAGGAGTTGAAATATCTTTAGTCCCCACAGTACTAAATTATTGAACATTACAATGATTGCAGAGAATGACCATTAAACTAAAATAATTTTCGGGTGATTCATATTCGTTTGTTAGTTCTTGGACTCCGGACTTCTCAGCTTGACGAAATGTGTTGTGTGTAGCTTGAATAAAACTTCACACTGCATTATGTTATATTTCGCAATATGCATCTTCTCCTGCCAGGTCTATTACAGTTTTCCATCTTCAGATTCCAGAAGGCAAAAATAAAGTCAAAAGTGTAACAAATTATTAACCATCATATTCAAAAGAAAAATGAAGAATAAAAAACGTAGATTTTTAAATCTGAATTGTTTGAATAAAAATAAAAGAACATAATTTTCATTGCATTTTCATTTTATAGAGCAGTTGCAATCATGTAACCATTAACCTGGAAAAATCCTTGATGACTGATACTGATAGAAAAATAAACATTTAGTTTGCATCTAATAAAATCTTCCGTAATCGTATTAAGCCAAGGTTAACGCAAACATTAGAAGTGTTTGCAACGATAGAGTTACAAATGTAACACATTTAGATAAAAAACAAAGTTAATTACGCACCAAACTACTTTTCACTACATTATGTCAAATTGCTATTGACAAAATTATAGATCTTTTGCCAACAAAAGCCCATATCTTAAATACAACTGACATTGATAAAGCGTTAGTTGTGCAAAATGTTTAGTGAAAATCCTTTTCGTGAATACTTGAACCGAAGATTTTCTTTGCATTTTTCTAATGAGCATAAAAACACAGAGAAATAAAGAGACTTGCTGTTTCCTTTATATTTAAGATTAAATTATTCTTCGATATGTTGCCTAAGTAATCCCGATATTGAAAATAATCGTTTATTTGTCACTAAGATTAATTTATAGGACAGTCTGTCAGACGAAATTGCATTATAATGATCTAAATTTTGTTTAATCAGAATTGCATTTTTTTCTTATATAGGCTAACTGATAAATTTACAAACATTTTTCCATGCATTGGTAATAAAAAGTTTTTCAGTAGCTTGCAATTATTACCTTTTTTGTGACATTACAACAACAGAAGATGAAAAATATATAATACTGAATTTTGTTCGTATGCTCCGCAATAAAAAATTATAAATATAATAATAGCTAATTACAAAATCCCTCTAATATTTTGGTAATCGGGTTCACCATCCACAGTCTTCAATCATAAATCAATCTTCCAAAAATATAGAAAAATGCTCCAATTGGCGGGTGACCAGATTACGGAAAATAGGCCCAATATCTTTTAAATACCTTCCTAAAAGAATAGAAGATATGCAGAAAAAATTAAAAAGAAATGGCGAATGAAAAAGAACATTGAAAATTTATTTCAGCCTATTTTTTTTAAATGTCGAGTTTATTTTATAGTAATAACGCATAATTGCAAAATCCTCCTTAAGAATAACTCGATTTCCTAACTTTTGAAGACATGAATGTTCTGCACAGTTGTCATATACATACATATATTGGCGCGATTTTGTTCCGACTACAATTCGGCGAAAACATCAACAGCATAAACAACAACATCCGGGTTACCATATCACACAAAATAACGACACTTCGGCGGCAGTTAAGTACTGTTGCGTATATGACATTGGCGGCAGAAAAAAATCGCGCCAATATGTTTTTTTTTTGTTTTGTTTTTTTAATGTGTGAAATTAAATATTTTTGCAATATGTGTATGTGTAACAATCATTTACGTTGAAATTTAAATATTTGAATTCATTTTTATAATGTTAACTGCTATTTATACAATTTACATTGGAAAATAAAAATTTACCCTCTCTCATACACTTAAAAAAATAAAATAAAAAACATTATCGCCCCGTCTGAAGTCACGCTTATGCCTTTCTGGCTTATAATCGCATTGTTTGGCGACAAAAGAAAAAACAACATGCACAGATGTCATATTCGCCCCATATTGGCGCGATTTTTTCTGACGCCAATGTCATATACGCAATGTATACTTAACCGGCGCCAAAGTGTCGTCATTTTGCTTGATATGGTAACCCGGATGTTGTTGTTTATGCTGTTGATGTTTTCGTCAAATAGGCGTCGAAAAAAATCGCGCTAATATGACATCTGTGCCAAACAACATTTTAAATAAACAAATATCACTTTAAATAAACCATTTCCTACGACTCATAAGTAGAGCCATTTTTAGAGCTATTTCTGCGAGTTTCTCCGGTAAGACAAATAATGGTGGAAGTGAGATAAAAATCAAAATAATTTAAAAAAATAGTACTGAGATTTTATATAATCAAATTTTTGAGTTGATTTTTTCTGTAGTACTTGATTAGGCACAGATGTCATATATGCACTACGTTGGCGCGATTTTTTTCTGACGCCAATTTGGCGAAAACCTTGTCTTCGAATATCTGTTACATATATTATTTTAAAAAGGGAATAGCAATAAATAAAAAAAAGTTTAATTAATAGCTATAGAACAAAACAATTTGTATAATTTTAAAAAAGAAAATGAAAGTTAATAAACAATTTATTAATAAATAAATAACAACCTCCGGGTTACCATAGCAATAAAAATAACGACACTTTGGCGCAAGTTACATACTCCGATGCGTAAATGAGATTGGCGTCAGAAAAAAATCGCGCCAACGTGGTGCGTATATGACATCTGTGTCCTTGATTATCCCGTCGACAAAAAAACTGTCACCAAACTGTAAGGTTAAATGCCAATAATGGGTGATCGTAAATGTCACATTCACTTGACATTAAATATGTTAAACGTGTTTGTTACGTCATCAAGTCTTTTTACCGACTTCGAAAAAAGGAGGAGGTTATCAATTCGACGCGTATGCATGTTTTTTTTTTTTATGTATGTTCACCGATTGCTCCGGAACTTTTTGTCCGATTTATGTGATTTTGGTTTTAATTGAAAGAGGATACTCTCGAATTGGTACCACTTCCGTTTCATCGAAATTGGTTGAGTAGTTTTTTAGTAATTCAACAAAAACCAATAAAATAAAGGATTTTTCGCAAATTATCTTTCATTGTTGTAACCGGTTTTTCATTCATAAGCATAAAGCTATGTATTCATATGCGTTATCGCCAAGTTGTCGCCAGACTTGGCACCATTTGGTGAAATATCGCCAAATTTGGCGACCAAAATAAGTTGTCATAAATGAAGCCAACTTGGCTGTAACTGACTAATTTGGCGATATTCCCATTCAAATTCACTAATGGATCTTCTCCAATATGTTTCTTCACAATTTCTAATCGGCAGTCATATTTACAATTCTCAATTGCCAACCATTATTTAAAATGCTAAATAATACAGAAGCAAACTAAATTAATACATGAAAACATCTGAATTGTATCAAGAAATGAGAACATGTAAGTTTTAATCAGATTGCACGAAAAAAGCAAAAAGTGCGCTTTTTACTTTGCAGTAGTTTTTGAAGTCGGTTTTATTTTTGGTAAAAAAGTTTATTTATTATTAGTTCGACGTTTTATTTGTAAATTGATTACTGTTTTATTAATTTACATGTTCTGCCGTTATTTAACATTACTGCAGAATTTGAAATTTTTATTCTTTAAGCTGATATCTAATGTTTACATAATTTTATAGTTATATCCGTCTACGTTTTTTTGCTAAATAAAGAGCATCAGGTTCCTTGCAATTTTCCGTTATCATTGATATTTATTGCGTGTTCTTTAATAAATGCCATTATTACATTTAAAGTACTTACTTCTTATTCACAAATACTATATCTTAAAAATATACTTTTGTTTCTGGTTTAATTTAATAATTCTGCATGTAAATACGTAAATTATTAGTATTATTTTGTCCGAAATTATCTAAATAAATCAAATTTTATAATTGGTATATCGCTTTACGCCATAAGTGAGCGTCATCATTAAAGTAACACTGTTCTTTAGTGATTTTTTAAAAATTAAATTAATTAATTTTTCTTTCTTGAAAGTTTAGAGAGGCAACATACTTCTATGTGTTTAATTTGGCGAATAATTTGGCAATTTGTATAATTTTGCGAAATTGGTCAGAGGGATAATGAAGTAGTAATCATTTTTCTTAACCTGGCGGAAGCGATAACGCGCCAAATATTGTATGAATTGAAATATTTCATATTGAATTCATTTTTAAGCATTACGAATATTCCTTTCATGTTTAAATTAAATATTTTCGTTTATAATATTTTCCTTCATTAAAGCGGTTTTTTCTTTCACTGTTTAAAAATTAAATATTAGTAATTATTTCTTCTTTTGTTTGCAAGATGTTTGTATTGTTTTCTAACGGGTATAGCCATTTCATTTATTAAAGATAATTAACGCCAAAAGATAATCACTGGCAAACTTTTCGTTCAAAATAACAGTAAAATACGAAATTTATTATCAAAAATCATAGCTATCCCTGTATATTTTCTCATAAACCACACCGGGAATATTTCCTATCGAATGATACATTTTCGAAAAAAATCCACCGGCTAGTTTTTGAAAACACTCGAGCGGAACTTTTAGATCTTACTGCTTTATAATATACTAGGGGGCTCGGCCCCCTACGAGCTACGCTCGCCAACCCCCCGATCAGACACTGCAGTCTCTAAAAGCACCCTAATTTGATCGGCTTTAATTGAATTTTTTTGGAAGATTGAATTATAATTAAAAAAACAAAGGCGATCTCCCTATAAACGGGTTTCTATTCATTTCTCTTTGATTGGGGAATTTTACGGAAAAATCAGCTGCTGTTAAAAGATACAATGGCATTTCAAAATCATCTAATATAAAAGGAATTAAGTAAACAGAGTCTTTGTCTCCCGGTATTTTTTAACAAAGCGAAAAGAAAGTCCTTTTAAATAAAACATTTTAAATATATCGTTTTAATCTGACGTAATTTTCATCAAACTTTTCTTTCCCTTTTTAATATTCACGTGAAAATGCTTTTATTAGAAATGAAATATTATTTGCGCTGTCCAAAAAAAGAATAGTTGAAAAGTTCATCTCAAAATATCAAGTAAATGTCTCGCGCTATTTTTAAATTTAAACTACTATTTTGCAATATTATTTTTTGTTCATTTTACGTAATAAGTGTAATGTGACGTAAATGTGATGTAATTTCTCCTATTTAAGACTTTTAACGCATGTTAATGAATTTATTAATTTACAATATCCTTTCTCTGTTAAAATTCACGTGTAATTATAGACGAAGTAATTTTCAATAAGTTCCTGCTTTTTATACGTAATTATTTAATTCTAATTTGAAAGTTTTTCTTTTCTGTTTATAATAGTCACGTGTAAATAAATTTTTAATTTGAAGCAAACATTATTGTTTCCGTTGTTTATACAGTTTGGCAACAGGTTAAATTAGTACAATTTTCTGAAATAAGTAAAAAAATATCTCTCGAAATGCTGAAAATTTGAATTTAAAATAGAAATGAAACCTCGAAAAATGAGTCAAATTAAAAAAATAAATTAATTCTGCACACCGGGAAATTATAACGTATAAAATGATCTAAAAAGTATTAAATTCCGATGTATAGTTTTTGCTCCTATAAAACTTTTTTAATGGAACGATTTTGTCCAACTTTAGCATTAAATATCTCTTAAAATAATTCTTCGATTTGAAAACTGTCTACATCAGCGTGTTTATCAAACATTTCTGTATAATACTACCAATTTTCATATTTTTGTATGCATTATTTTTCTTAATATTAACGAAGAAAGACCTCCGGTCACAAAAAATTCAAAACCGGCGGCGGCGACAGCGGGAGTTACTTTTTTTAGAATAGAGAGATACTAGCTAACTTGCCCGGCGTTGCCCGGTTACGTAAAAAAACAGCACGAATTGCGAAAAACCTCTGAAAATCACAATAAGATATCGCGAAAAAAATTTAAATCGCTGCACAAATTTCGAAAAGAGAAAAAAAAATTATACATTGTGCTCGAAGATTGAAAGTTGATTCAACTTCTATCAACGTCTTTCACTAATGTGGAAAAATGGTAGAAAATCGCTAAAATACACTAAAAATCACATACAAAATACCCGAAAAATTCGAAAATTGTTATACGAAATCCGAATAAACTTTATTGAAATGAAGGTAGAAATTACTTTAGTATTATAGGTCAAAAATGGAATGTCAAAAAATTGCAGCAGATCGCGAAGAAACGTAAATATCGAATTAAAAATCACCTGATGGCGTAACAAACACGTGTAAAGTGTTTAACGTCAAGTAAATTTGACATTTACGATCACCCATTATTGGCATTTAATCTTATAGTTTGGCGATATATTTTTTATTTTTTTTTGGTCTACGGGATAATCAGGTAGAACCACAAATTATTTTTTGTCGTATTTAAAAGTAGATAAATAGCTCTTCTTTATATAAATAAGTAAAATAAATATTGAAAAAAAAAATGCTTATATGTATATGAAAAGTAAATGGTTTGCCAGTAAATATACGTAAAATTCACTTCCCTCCTCGCCAAGGCCATTTTCTCTAACTCACCAAAGCCCATATATTAAAAATATACCAAATACTCTTCAATCTGTTGCCTTATACTAAGTATTCACAATAATGTAAATAACTATTAGCCATAGATACGTACCGGGTTTGGCGCGATTTTTTTTTCACGCCAATTTGGTGAAAACATCGTTTTTGAATACCAGTTACACATATATATTTAAATTATTTTCTATTATTTTAAAAGGAAATACCAATAAATAATAAAAAGTTTAATTAATGTCTATAGAACAAAACAGTTTATATAACTGTAAAAAAGAAAATAAAAGTAAATAAACAACTTATTAATAAATAAACAACAATAGCCGAGTTACCATGTCAGGCAAAATAACGCCATTTTGGAGCCCATTTTGTACCATGGAGCGTATATGACACCTGTGACAACAAAACTTTCAATAATATAGTAAATATGTCATTTGGTGGTGGTTTGATTATCGAAGATTATAAAATATGCGTGTATATGGCACATTTTTACATTAAAATTTAAATACTTGACTACATAGTTATAGTTTTAACTCCTTTTTATATAATTTACATTTGAATATAAAGATTTACTCCGAAATGTTCTCCTATACTTAAAAAAAAATTATTGCGACCTTCACTTGGCTTATTTCATGCTTCTGCCTTTGTGGCTTAAAATTGCATTGTTTGGCGACCAAGGTAATAATTAAATAGGTAATAATAAAGAAGGACTAAAAGACTGTTACTAAGTTTTTTCAAGCACATTTTTATTAACCTGGCGAAGCAAAAAATCGCCAAATAATGTATCAATTGCTTCTTTCATACTAATTTATTTTTTAAATTTTATAAACATTCCTTTCACATTTAAATTAAATATTTTAATTTTATAAATTTTATCTCGCATTAAAAAGGTTTTTGATTCTCTTTTTTTAATTAAACAAATAACAGTTATTTTCTTTTAATTTGCGAGTTGTTTACATTATTTTCTAACGGATATAGCCATTTAAATTCATTTATCAACTATAATTTTCGCCAAAATGACCACTGGCAACCCTTTCGTCGAAAATATCAATAAAATATAATAATCTAAGCATTGTATCATGTTACTTTTATTCACAATTTAATTTACTTGGATTCCCTTAAATATAATTAATATAATCCCTTAAGTTAATATTAGTTTTTGTTGCATTAAAATATTTCAATTTGTTCTTTTTCTGTAAGCAAGTAATCCATATTGGTTTACAATGGAAGTCTATGGGAATTTGGCGAAATATTAGAGATATCGCCGAGTTGGCGTCACATTTGGCGACTCACTTTGGTCGCCAAATTTGGCGATATACCGCCAAGTTGGCGATAAACTTGGCGGCGTTTGGCGACAGAGCTGTGTCCCTCTACGGTAACCTCCTTATGGAAATGCATTAAATGCTGTTCAATAATTGCATAAAATATTCGCTAAAAATTCAAAAATCGCTGCACGAATTCCGAATAAACTTTTTTGAAAAGAAAATAAAATTTACTATATTGGGTTAAAAGAAAGAAACCATATTCTTCTCACTTATATGGAAAAATCGCCTCAAAACATAAAAAAGCGCTAAAAATCGCATAAAAAATTAAATTTAAAAAAATCTAATTAAAAAATCGAAAATCGGGCTTCGAGGTGCAAAACTTCATATATAGACGTACCTTTTCCCCAAATTTTGTAGCTCTACGTGCAGTGGTCTCTTCAGAACACCGTCGACACACTCACTCACACACAAACTTCTTTCTTTATTATTACCCACACAACACAGATTCGTCCAATTTTATCCTAAAGTACGTAATTTGGATGAATGGACGTGTCCATTTGAAGTCTAAAAGTCCTCCGGACTTCACCTAAATTTCGTCAAATTACGTCCAAATGTCACCCCCTTTACGTAATAAGTACGTCTTTTGGGCCATGAAATGAGCATAAAATGAACATAAAATGAACGAAATTTGGATCGGCCAAAATTTGTCGATATTACGTCCAAAAAATACCTCCATCCGGACGAAATACACACGAATTTTGGCTGTAATATAGGCGTCCAAAATTTGTCCATATTACATCTGAAAACACCACCCACATTTGGACGAAATATAGACCCCTTTTAGCCTTAATATGAATGTGTTTATTGATCCAAAATACGTAGTTTGTACCAAAATGAGACGAATCTGTTATCTCCCCTAGGCAAGGATGACGTTATATTAAAAAACTGAAATAACAAAAACTTTTAATATAAATAATTTTGATAGAAATTTACTTAGAATTTTTTTCCCCAAAATCATATTAAATACTTAAATATTTTAAATTAATTCCTTGCCAGGACTCATTCCTATAAATCAGTAAAAGCATATATATTTTATACATATTGCTAATAAACTTTTTTTTATGATACTTTTAATTTTCTAAGATCTTTAAAGAAAATACATTAATTCCTAAAGTATATGTTATAGCTTGATTTGAAAAACAGTGACTATACGAGACTTTAATCCGCTACATTCGGCCCAAACACAACTACGTTCTTTCACGAAAAAAGAAGAAAATTTTTAGTAATACAGTTTTTAATTCATAATACAATTAAATGCTACATCAGAATGCTTTAACATAAGCCGTAAATTTTTTAAACTTAAATGAAAATTTTGCACTACTGGAAAGAAATGAATATAATAGATAATGAATACAAGGACATTTAATCATTGTTTTGACGTTAAGTACAGCCAAACATTTTCAAGCTTCCACATTTATAATATTATTAGGATTAGTATACTATCATTACTACATGGAGGTAATAACAAAACTAATTGTTAAGATAACACGCTATGAATTCAACAACACTCAATGAAAAGTATATTCTTTTAATAGGACGCTAGCGTCCTATTAAAAGAATTATGTTTTGTGCATTGCTAGATTCTAGAAATCTATGCATTTCTGCTATTCTTCACATTTTTATTTTATATACTAATTCTCGTGGAAAAGAATATATATTTCTTGGTTTTTGTTTATATTATCATTGGTGATGATAATGCTTCTGAAAAAGGTCCTATATTTGCATAGCTGCCAACTGCTACAATTTTTAACTAGCACTAATTTTTAATGGAAATCTTCGCTTTACTTAATAACATATATCTATAATTAAATCAGATGAAGATTTTTAAAAGAAATTAGTGATGGCTAGAACTCGTAGAATTTTGCCGTTGTATTTAGAAATTTTATTATATTATTCATTAGCATACAATATCGTCAACTGCAAAGTTTTACATTTTGTGAACAATGGATTTTTTCTTTTAAATTCTTTGTAAAATCAGTGTTATTGAACTACTCCACTTTTTTTTTTCACTTGAATTAAAATAGCTCTAACAGGGAATATGATTTTCCTTTTAAGGATGGTTACACTTAAGAATGGAATGTATCAAAGAAATTGAAAATTTTGAGTTTTTCAAATGCTACTAATTCATGGAAGAAAATGTGAGATTCCCTAACAACTTTTATGTATTGTGAATAAAATTTTACACACTGAAATTTGCATTTGTTGCCAGGTGTGCAAAAAAATTATTTTACATTTTTAATAATAATAACAAACAATATTTTGAAATATCATTAAAGAAATTTAAAATGTAATACGAGCGTGAACTTTGTTTTTTATAAGCACACCTACTCCCTACTGCACCACCATAATATGTAAAAAAAAAAAAATATCCCTGGACTCCAAGATTAACCTTCCATTGCTCAGCATGGATTATTAAAAAATAGTTCCATTTCATTCATTTTAGTAATTGACTTTTCACTGATTAATGTAAAAATACATACTGTATATTCTGGTATGTAACAATAATTTTTGATAGAAGAAAAATTATCAAAATTTATAGGTGCATATTATGAATCAATTTTAAAAATAAATTATAAAAAATATGATCATAAGAACTAAGACTTTTGATTTAATAAACCTGCAATTTATATTTAAAAAATGTTGTTATTAGAGTGTATGAAAAATAATAGTATTGTACTTTAAAATAATTTACATCTTATTTTTCACTATGTATCTCATGAAAGTTTTTGCGAACAATCAAACAACAATCTGCACAACATATAGCAATTATAATAAAAAATACAAAAATTAAATCTAAAAGTATATGTATGTGTTACATGCCAGAATACAATATCAGTAAAATGGATTTGTATACATGATAAATATCTTTCAAAAAATATTTTTTCAAGTATATCAATCAGTTTAAGCTAATTTTGTGAAATAGTGTTAGGGAGTTAGTGTTTACAAGACTCACTAAAAGGAAAATTCTTTTGAAAAGCCATTGGGAGGGGGGGGGGGTTAACTTAAAATATTATCGCATATTGTTATACACTATATATTATTGTAAAGCAAAGATAAGAGTACTAGTACAAAATTTAGTATATCATCAAAACTTATTCATTTAAATACTGATTTTTATTTATGTTATCACCAAACTAAGTCTTAAAAAATTAATCTGTGCTCTTAATTAAATATCATATATCCAATTAAATATTGAATAATCATTTATAAATGAATTTACATTTTGTACAATTAAATATGTAAATTATCAAATGTATTTCAGATTAACCTGATTATTTGTAGTATATTATAAAATAACAAAAACAATACATTCAGTGTATTTAAGTAATGTTTTGAAATCAAAGTTTATTTAAACATTGCTTAAGCATTAAAAATGAAATTTATCAAATATTTTCATGCATAAAATATCTCTCTATTCTAAAAAAAGTAACTACCGCTGTCACCGCCGCCGCCGCCGGTTTTGATTTTTTTGTGACCGGAGGCCTTTCTTCGTTAATATTAACAAAAATAATGCATACAAAAATATGAAAATCGGTGGTTTTATACAGAAATGTTTGATAAACACGCTGATGCAGACAGTTTTCAAATCGAAGAATTATTTTAAGAGTTATTTAATGCTAAAGTTGGACAAAATCGTTCCACTAAAAAAGTTTTATAGCAGCAAAATCTATACATGGCAGTGTAATCATTTTTAGATCATTTTATGCGTTAGAATTTGCCGGAGTGCAGATTGCATTAATTTTTTTATTTTGACTCATTTTTTCAGGTTTTATTTCTATTTTAAATTCAAATTTTCAGCATTTTTAGAGATATTTTTTACAGATTTCAGAAAATTGTACTAATTTAAACTGTTGCCAACTGTATAAAAAGCGCAAGCAATAATGTTTGCTTCAAATTAAAAATTTATTTACACGTGACTATTATAAACAAGAAAAAAACTTTCAAATTAGAATTAAATAATTACGTATAAAAAGCAGGAACTTATTAAAAATTACGTCATAAAAAGTATCACGTGAATTTTAAAAGAGAAAGGATATTGTAAAATAATAAATTCATTAACATGCGTTAGAAGTCTTAGGAGAAATTACGTTATATTTGCGTCACATTATAGTTATTACATAAAATGAACACAAAATAATATTACAAAAAAGTTTAAATTTAGAAATTGCGCTAGACATTTATTTGATATTTTGAGAATTAATTTAAAATGTCTCATTTAAAAGAACTTTCTTTTCGCTTTGTTAAAAAATACCAGGAGACAAAGACTCTCTTTACTTAATTCCTTTTATATTAGCTTATTTTGAAATGTTGTTACACGTGTATACGTCAACAAGTTATTTTTACTTCGACGTTTTATTTGTGTTTTTATTAATGTTGTACGAATTTATTTGTTCTTTCGTTATTTAAAATAAAAATTATATCAATTTGTATAATTTGGCGAGTGGTTTGGCGATTTATATAATTTGGCGAAATTGGTCGACAGGATGATCAAGTAGTACCGCAGCGGATTTGGCGTTAAAATTCCCCAATCAAAGAGAAATGAATAGAAATTCGTTTATAGGGAGATCGCCACTGTTTTTTAAATTATAATTCAATCTTTCGAAATTTTTTTAAAGCCGATCAAATTAGCGTGCATTTAGAGTCTGCGGTGTCTGGACGGGGGTTGGCGAGCGTAGCTCGTAGGGGGCCGAGCCCCCTAGTGGTTAAAAATTATGTACAAACTTTTAGTTTAAAATTATTCAAAATCTTTAGTGAACAGTGTACATATATTATCATTTTTATAAAGGAATATACAATAAAGATGCAAGAAATATTTTCAAAAATGAAGTTTTATTTATTTATTTTCCAATCTGGCTCTTGTTGACAACAATATTTTCTTTTTACAATTCATATATAAAATATATTTTTCACTGAAAGGCAAAAAGGGTGCTATATTTCATTACTATAAAGTAGACAGGATGATCCTGCGGAAACTGTTTGGGGGAAAACTCTGTTCCATGTTAATGCTTCTCAGATTTATTTTCATTATATTTAACAGACAGCAGCTTCAAAGCCTATAAATAAAAAGAATAATAATTCATTAAATAGCACATATCAATAATTTATAACGTTAGATGCAAATTAAAAATAATTTAATTTTAGTTTTAATTTTTCCTTACAGATAGCATCATCAGACATCTTGTATTATTTCATAATAAAATGAAATTTTTTCATCCAGCTTTGAATCTCTCTATTCTAAAAAAAAGTAACTACCGCTGTCACCGCCGCCGCCACCGCCGCCGCCACCGCCGCCGCCGCCGCCGGTTTTGAATTTTTTGTGACCGGAGGTCTTTCTTCGTTAATATTAAAAAAACTGTTGCATACAAAAATATGAAAATCGGTAGTATTATAGAAAAATGTTTATAAACACGCTGATGCAGACAGTTTTCAAATCGAATAATTATTTTAAGAGATATTTAATGCCAAAGTTGGACAAAATCGTTCCATTAAAAAAGTTTTATAGGAGCAAAAACTGTACATAGGAATTTAATCATTTTTAGATCATTTCATGCGTCAGAATTTCCCGGTGTGCAGATTGCAGTTAGTTTTTTAATTTGAATAATTTTTCGAGGTTTTATTTCTATTTTAAATTCAAATTTTCAGCATTTCGAGAGATATTTTTTACAAGTTTTAGAAAATTGTATTAATTTAAACTGTTGCCAACTGTATAAAAAGCGCAACCAATAATGTTTGCTTGAAATTAAAAATTTATTTTACACGTGACTACTATAAACAAAAAATATAAAAAGCAGGAACTCATTGAAAATTACGTCATAAAAAGTATAGTTACACGTGAATTTTAAATGAGAAAGAATATTGTAAAATAACAAATTCAGTAACATGCGTTAGAAGTCCGAAGTAGGAGGATTTACGTCATATTAAACTTATTACGTAAAATGAACAAAAAATAACATTGCAAAACAGTTTTAATTTAAAATTTGCGCGAGACATTTACTTGACATTTTAAGATGATCATAATATTTCATTTCTAACAAAAGTATTTTGACGTGAATATTAAAAAGAGAAAGAAAAGTTTGGTGAAAATTACGTCAGATTATAATTGTCAGATTCAAATTATAATTCAATCTTCCGAAATCTTTTTAAAGGCGGTCAAATTAGCGTGCTGTTAGAGTCTGCGGTGTCTGAACGGGGGTTGACGAGCGTAGCTCGTAGGGGGCAGAGCCCCCTAGTGATATAAAAAAAAAACATTTATATATTTTTAAAAATGACTAGCCGGTGTTTAATTTAATTTATTTATCAAATTTTTATGATTATTTTTTAAACAAACAACTACTGATGCAATGTTTACAAAATATATAAAAGTCAAGTACTTTATAATGTTCAATTGTGTCCTTTATTTTGAGTATTTAAAGATCTATATTTATATAAAGTAAGAATAAAAAAAGAAAAATCAAATAAAATTTGGTGCTTTCTCGTTATAGCAGCCTCCTCAATTACAATTATGTCAAGGTAGCAGTTTCAAATTTGCAAAAGATCAACACCAAGCTTATACAGTACAACCTTGATATCTCGAATCTGTGGGGGAGTGAAAATAATTCGAGATATAGAGGTTTCGATTTATCAAGGTTTTGACAAAATTTAATCTCACAAACTGCTTTTTGCTGTAAAAAAACAGGATTCATCAAAAACTACACATAATCTGTTAATAATTAACAAATTACACTTCCCAAAGCCTTAATAATTTCAAAATTGTGTTACACACAAATTTGTTTCGATTAAATAATATCCAATTTGTCATTAAGAAATGCAAGCAGTTGTTTCGGAAGAAAAAGTTCTTAATTGAAGTCTGCCGTCTCGCAGAATCTTTTTGCAATCGCACAGTCTCCTCTCACATAGCAATGGTACCAAATGCTGATGTTCTGATATTTTCATTTGATTCAAGAAATCTTCGCAGAAATTCAACTTCCGTCTCAGCTTCTTTCGCTGTAATTTTTTCATGCTGTTGTTGATCATGTAGGTCTTTAATTTCTTCATCAGAAATTTCTCCATTAATACTCGAAACAATCTCCTCATCCGTAATAGTGTCGCATGTTTCAAGCTCATTGTCTACATTCAAGAATTCTTCGAATGAAATCTCAGTGTGACACTTTTTTTTTATCGATTCCCACTGTTCTGGATTCAGTTCTCCTTCTTCAGTTGCTTGCTTAATGGAATCAAATTCCTCAGTTTCACTGGAAGTTACATATTCTAAAAATTCTGCTATTATGACACAATTTCTTATTGTTGTTTCTGTAACATTTTTCCATGCATAGTCAGCCATTCGCATTGACTGTAAGATGGTGATAGGTGCGCTAGAAAGTTTACCTTCACCGATATTATTCAGAAGTTTTTCACAATTTGAGCTCGATAATCAACTTTGAAGCTAAGAATTATCTCCTGGTTGAATGGTTGTCCTGGTCAAAGCTTCGAAATCTTGTTTGGCAGCAAAAATTTAAGTGATATTTTTTAGCGTTGGAAGATTAGAGTGGGCTTTACAATTGTCTATGAAGAGGAGAATGCATATTTTACTTTTAGCCATTGTTTTACGGATTCCTATCAGCCAATCAGCAAAAATTACGTTTGCCATACAAGACTTTATATTTGACCTGTACAGCATTAGAAATTACTTAATTTTAGCAAAGCACCTCAGATTTTAGATCGTCCTATCATAAGAGAAGGAAGCTTTCCTTTACCACTTTGATTTGCTGCCAAAAGCACAGCTACATGAAGTTTACTGTTTTCCATGTCGGATTTCTTCACCTTTAAATGCAGCCGTTTTGTTGGGAAAACATTGGTACAATAATACAGTTTCATCTGCGTTAAAAACACATCATCTGCTTTATAGTCTTTTAAAAGAGAAGGAAGTTCTGAAAGCCACTCTTCACAGGTAGCTAAAAAACCTGATGCACTTTCACAGCAAAGTTTCCAAAAAACGATGTTGTCCAGGCTTCCCACAGGTCCGTTTTTTGAAAACTAATAATTTTTTAGAAAGAAATTCATGGAGGGTTTCTGAAACAATTGCAAGATAACGCGCTTCCCGGTAGGTTGCTGTGAAATTTATAAATAAATTTTTCCTTAAATAAAAGTGGTGTTCAAAAAACGGACTGAGTGGGAGCCCTGTGTTGTCCTTTTTTCGGTTTCAAAAGCCTTCCATTCTTACACTTTAAGTTCTTTGTATCAACAAAGCGATAAAAGAATGTGAAACCAGCATCCAGATCAAATTCTACAGCTGACAATAGCCAAAAGTAAAAAGTCGAACTAATTTCTGTGGAAAAAATTTCGACATATCAAGGGTTTTGAAAAATATATTTTTCGAGATAAATATGGAAAATACATAAGAATTTTGATGAAAATGTAGGGGAAATTTCTTTTTTCGAGATATCGAGATAAGGAGGTTTGAGATATAGAGGTCCGACTGTATATACATCATACAAACATCATGCACAATATGTATAAGCCAAATGCTCATATATGAGCCATATAAGTAATATTTATATCATATATCAGTCATATATATCATTAAACAAAAACATAATTTGCAGAAAAAAAATTATTTTACACATTGTTTATGCTCGGGAAGGGATAGATACAGCAGATTCGCTCAAATCCGCACAGCTTGGGACCAGAGGTTGTGTAGATTTTAGAATTTTGTGGATTTCTGGTTTGTTTACATTTTTTAGACAATAATTTGAATGTAATAATGTAATCAAATGTATAATGAATGTTTGCAATACAGCAAAATATTAAAATAATTAAGTAATAAACTAAAATGATAAAGAGTAAGATAATTTAAAAAACGATTAAATTATTAAAAGTAAAGGTCAAATAAATAATTAATAATGTATAATTAAATATGCATAATAAAAATGAGATACATTTTCCTTGAATCATTCAATGATACTTCCCTCATAAAGGTACCCTATTAATTCACATCAAAATCAAAAAGTAAGGAAGTTTTATTTCAGGTTTGCCAGTGTTAATAACTATAGAAAAAATTGATTAATACATATATATATTTGGTAAAAAGGCTGATTAGCAGTGATATCAGCAATATCCTTTTTTTTCAGTAATAAATTTATATTTCCTTCATGAAAAACAACGAGTTTAGTCTCATCATGTTATCGAGAATTACATATTAAAATACATACGAAATGATATAAAACTAAAAAATCCTGTTACTTTACCTCTACAGCTTAACTGAAATTTTCATTGTTTACATCTGCAATGATGTGCGGATTTTAGGCGGTTGCAGATTTGAGGGAGTCCTGTATTATAATTTTTCTTCAGCTGCTTCTACAGTTAATGTTAAAGTCTTGCAAAAAATTATGTTTAAACCAAATGAATTTTCAAAAATAAAATTCGAACAATAGGATACTTAAACTACCCTAAAAACTTAAATTACAAAGATACATGGAAAATGCAAACCTTTAAAAAAGTATTTTAACACAATCAAACTGATTGGTAAAGTTATCATACGCATATAATAGTTCATATAATAGTTCATAGCATAATATACGCATATAAATAGTTCATCTACGTATCCATCGTTTATATGGAGTTCCTTTACCTGCGGTTTATTCTGTTGAGCTGTCTACATGACAGACCAGATGTTCTACCAATAAGGTTTTCTGAGCGAAATATGCTGGCTGGATGTCAGCCCAGTTAGCTTAAACGGAAAAGCATTGGCCTTGTAAGCCAAGGATCTGGGTTCGATTCCCAGCCTGGGCATTTTTTCGCTCAGTTGGAAATATTCAAAATGCGTACTTTAAAAAAGTCTCAGCTTTATTTCCATTTCATTCGAATGGAATGTAAGTTTTTAGATTAGTTTAAGTATCATATTGTTCGAATTTTATTTTTATTTGATTAAGATCAATTGGTTTAAACGTATTTGTTGCAAAACTTTAACATTTACTGTAGAAGCAGCTGAAGAAAAATTCTAATATCTATCCCATCTTGGGACTATACAATGCATGAAATAAGGTGTTTGTTGTTGTTGTTCTGCAAATTATGTTTTTTTTTTTTTTTTTTTTTTTTTTTAATATGTCAAGTTTTATAACTACTGCAATTCAGAGAAACACATTACAAAATTAACAGAGGATGCTATAATTAGGGTTGGATATATAGGGTATTGCATCACAATTTGTTATGTAACTAAAATCCATAATAAAAACAAAAAATTCAAATTTACTTAAATTTGGTTATCCAATTTTCCACTGGTAGTGGTCTCTATGAATGCAAAAGTAAATTGTGTTGCATGTTTGCTAGTTATTTATGCTACTATGAACGGCAATTCTGCGGCATTGAAACATTTCACCTCTGAACTGGGAAGGCCGGTGAGTGAATCAATTTCTTTTCACCAGTCTTTGACAGAGGAATTAATTAATAGTAATATTAAAGAAAGTTGAAATCTTTTTGAACTGCTTAAAAAAAAAAAAAAAAAATAAAATAAATAAATTTATCTTGTAATCAACACCATTACATTTTAAGTTGTCCTATCAGGGCCTAACACCATTTGTCAGTTTACTGGTTCATAAATGTCAGTTATTGAATACTTGCATTATTAATAATTTAAAACATGAAAAGAGAGACATATCTATAGTATGGTATCATATATAAATAAGGTTTAAGTAATTTGTTTTTATAATAAATATTTAAACTATTTTTAAAGCATATTTTTTTTTCCCGTTGCAAGTAAAGTGTCAAACACTGGTTAATTTTGTGTCAGTTATTGGTTTTTCAAAATGGGGTAGTGTCAGTTACTGAAGTTATTCACGATATTTATGAAAAACATTTATTTTTAATAATACAATATATAATTTTTCAAAATTTTGTCATCAGTAATTTTTAAATGTATCTCTACCACCCATTAAAAGAAAAAAAAAAGCATAGAATGGATTTAAAATTTTGTAATAGTGATTTGAACAATAATTTTTAATGTGTCAGTTACTGGGGGTTTCACCCTAAATCAAGTAATAAAGAAATTTAAACAAATTACTAAATAGAACATAAATTTGTTTTTAAATCTTTTTTCCATTTTAAAATTTTAAACTATGTATGCATTGCATATATAATCAAAAGTTATTTTCTTTATTGGAAAAAAAAACTTGGTATTCGGCTGCCGAATATTCGGTATTCGGTTATTTGGCCAAATCACTATTTGTCCCATCCCTAATTACAAGTAACTTTGATTCATTACTGTTTATTGATTATTTTTTGATAAGGCAGGGGGGGGGGGGAGGTGTTGGCATGTTACAGTTACATAAAATATATTTTTGGAAACCTTTGACATGCGAATGTGAAAATGTTTGCCATCCCTGAACTATTCCTTATTTATAATTGCATTACATTTAACTATTCAATGTCACAATTTTAAACAATTATTTTTAATATCAACATTTTTATTAGTTTGTGGGCTAAACCTTAAAATTCAGGCACGCTACACCTGCTGAAATCCCAAACCCCAGGCATATAAAATTGTTTTATGTTTTTAAATTTACGTATCCAAGGACTACATAAACAGGGTTCCTATGCAATTCTGATAAAAAGATTCCCTGACTTTTCCAGGTTTTCCCTGACTTTATTTAAAAATTTCCCTGACTTTTCTCAGCAAAAATTCAGCTTGTAGTAATGTATTGTAGTTGTATTGCTAGTATTGCTTGTAGTAAAACATATTGTTGTAAAACCCTCCACAATGAACTTTAATTTAGATAAATGCTAAAAAAAAGTATATGCTGTATGAATTTCCGATTTTTTAATTATTTTTCATATTGTTATACAGTTTGCACAAATTTCATATAAAAATTTTTGATTGGATGAACAATTAATTCAAAATTTCTTCATTTACGACGATAATAGAAATTCCAATGTAAGTAGTACATAAAATATTCCCTGACTTTTCCCTGACCTTTTCAAATATTTCAAAAATTCCCTGACATTTCCCTGACTTTTTGCCTAAATTTTCGAATTACCTGACTTTTCCCTGTTTTCCCTGACCCGTAGGAACCCTGATAAAATATTGGCATTAAAATATTATTTAAAAATGGAAATACTTGCAATTTTTTTTTTATTATTTATTTATTTTTTTTTATATACTACCTTCCAATATATTTCAATTTAACCTTAAAAAATATATACTGTTTATTCTCCAAACAGAAATTTTTATGAGTTATAAATATATGTTTTCTGAAACTGAGATTATACACTGTGCTGTAAGCGGGTGATGCTACCTGCCACACAATTGAATAATTTGAATTTAAATAGTTCTTTCTTTATGTATCTCAATCAAAAAATTTAAACATAATATCACATTAGAATTGATAGTAGATAGATAGACACATTCACACACAGATGGTGTTATATAGTAACAGAATATAAGAAAAGAGATTAGGGATAGAAAAAAATAGTTGTAAATAATAAATAAAATAAAACAAAAGGTTTTTTTTTCTTTTCACTCATGATTACAGTTGAAGTACAAAGGTTTAATAAGAAACAATAACAAAAACCAAAACATTTTATTTCAATTTCTAATCGTTGTTTCTAATATTTACTATGCGGAAAAAAAAGTTGCTACTGGCAAAGAAAAAAAAAATCTGTTAATATAATTTGCACCTGGCTAACATAAAAGTACCACATTATTCATTTTTTATGCAAGCTGACAATTGTAAAATTAAATACCCACAGACATATAAATTGAAAATTTTATTTAATAACAGCATTTATGGACTTTAACTGAAAATTTACCTTACTCAAAATTAAATCCTGCTTGAAAAGAGTTGAGTCCTGCTGAGTCCAACTTTTATTCAATCAATAATGATATCTATACACAAAACAGTTGTTTTTCCAAAGACAAGAAGCTTGTATCTACTGGGAGAAAAACAAGGAAAAAAATGAGTGGATCCAGTATAATCTTATTTTAAAGCAATTTTAAAATGCATGAATTTTGCAAATATTGTGATTACTTTAACTCCACACACACATAAAAAAATAACAACATTAGATTAATTTGTCTACTTCACCATTTTTTCTTCTCTGATCGAGAATCAAGCATAGATAGATTCTGTATTGTCTTGTTCACAAAAGAAATTAGCACCGGATAAATGTGCTTTCCACAACCAATGTTTTATATGCATTGTACTATAAAAGAAAGTAAAGCTACTCAGTAATGTAATGATTGTGTTGACTCTAGGCCAATTTGGCAAGGGTCGGCAGCCCTTTATGCACCTAGTGGCCCATTTTAATTATTTTATATCTATTGATTATAAGAAATATTAATTTAATTATTTGGTTGCAGGGACGTAACGTGAAATATATCAGATGCATGAAAAAAAAATGAAGATACTCATCCATCGATCTATCGCATAAAAAAAAACAAACCCTTGATAGTTTTGCCAGTACTAAGTCAAAGGGAAAAATTCAGAAATTCGCCAACTGTTCATGTAAAAGAAAATCATGAAATTTGTGGATTAGTCACAAGAAAGATCTGCAAAATTCTACAAAAATGAAAAAAAAAAAAACTGTGAATCTCACCAATCGGTCATAAGGAAAAAAAAAAAAAAAAAAAAAAAAAAAAATTGTCAACTGGTAGAGATAAAATATTGTGAAATTCATCAATTGGTTGCAAAAAGGAAAAATGCGAAAATTGTCATTTACTGGTCAGAAAAAATCACAAGATTTGCCAGTCGATCCTCAGAAAAAAATTGAGAAATACTTCAGTTGGTTGCTTTAAAATATTGCGAAATTTGCCAATCTGTCACAGGAAAAAAATCATGAAATTCATCAGTCTATCGTTAGAAATATTGAAAAATCAGGGCTCGATCCAGTCAAAATTTGGGGGCCTATTTAGGGCCCCTTCACAAAAATAAATTTAATAAAATGGGCCCCTTCACAAAAATTAATTTAATAAAATGGGCCCCTTCACAAAAATAAACTTAATAAAACAGGCCCCTTCACAAAAATAAACTTAATAAAACAGGCCCCTTCACAAAATTCCTTTTAATAAAATAGACTCTCTATGCAGAGTTGCATAATATAGACGCACACGCCATGCGCGGAAAGTTTTCCGCAAAATTCGGAACTTTGCGGAAAATTTTTCTGAAAAAAAAAAAAAAATGTAATTTTTGTTTTTCTAACTTTAATTTTTTTTTAAATACCGAAATATTAGAAATATTTCCCAATTTTATGTATGATTTATTTATTGTTTGCCAGGGGTAATTCTGTTCCGAATTTTCCGAAAATTTAAAAAAATCGGCCATCAGCCCAAAAATTCAGGCATAAAAAAATATCACATAAAAATATTGCGAATTTCAACAAATGGTCGCCGAAAAAAAAAAAAATTGTCAATCGCTCGCAGAAAAAAATCACCACTTTCGTCAAAGTATCGCGGTAAAAACGTGAATTTCGTCAAAGGACCGTGAAATGACAGCTGGTTGCATGAAAAACTCGTGCAATTTGTCAGTTTATCATGGAGAACAAATCATGAAATTCTTCAGCCTGTTGTGGGAAAACACAAAATTTAACAAACAATTGCGGGAAAAAAATCCACAATTTTCGCCAATCAGTTGCAGATAAAAAACTGTGAAATTTGTCAGTGCACCAAGGAAGAAAACTGTGAAAAAAAGCACGATTTTCTCTAATCGATCTCAAGAAAAAGCCTCAAAATTTGCCTATGATACAAGGAAAAAAAATCGTGAAATTTGCAAATCGGTCGTGGTTTAAAAAATCGCGAAATTCGTCAGTAGATCGTTGGAAGAAACTGCTAAATTCATAGATCAGTAGCGGAAAAAACTCATGATTTTCTCTACGTGGTCTCAAGAAAAAGCCACAAAAATTTGCCTATTGGTTCAAGAAAAATATTGCGAAATTTAAAAATTGGTCACAGGTAGAAAAGAAAAAAAAAATTCGTCAGCGGATTGTTAGGAAAAATCGGAAATTCATTGATCAGTCGTGCAACCTCCCCCCCCCACCCTCCCCCTTCGAGATTTGGCCGATGAATCGCAAAAAAGCGACGAAGTTTTCCAATCAACTGAAAGAAAATATTGCGGAATTCACTGATTTGTCGTAGATAGAATGCAAAATTAGTCGATCAGTTGCACTAACAACAACAAAAAAAAAAAAGTGATTTTTACCAATCGTTTGCAAGAAAAAGCGGAAAAAATTGCTAATCAGTAGTAAGAAACTATTGTGAAATTCATCAGTGTCTCGTCATAAAAGCTGCAAAATTCGTTGCTCTATCGTTGCTCGTTTGTCTATTAAAATTCGTTGTTAGGGAAAATGTACGATTTTCTAAAATTGGTCGCAAGAAGCTGCTGCAAAATTTGCTTATCGGTACAAGGAAAATTTTTCAAAATTCCCCAATCTGTCGTGAATACAGCCTGTGAAAATGGTCAAAAATTGGAAATTGATCAACCAATCATGGAAAAATCCACAATTTTTGCCAATTGGTCGCAAAAAACCCGACAAAGTTTACCAATAAGTAGAATGTAAATATCGCAAAATTTGCCAATCGGTCGAGGGCTAAAAAATGGCAAAATCCTTTTGTTGATCTTTTAAACAAATCGGAAAATCGTTGATTCAATCAGTCGCAAGAAAAAGAGAAAAAATTTGCCAATCGATTAAAAGAAAATATAATGAAATTCGAATCAGTCACGTGTAAAAAAAAAAAAAAATTGTCAGAAAAATCACAAAATTCTTTGATCAGTCATGAAAAAAGCCATGATTGTTTCCAATCTGTAGCAAGAAAAAGTTGAAACATTTGCCAATCAGTTGTTGGTAAAAAACACGAAATTCATGGATCAGTCATGTGAAAAAAAATACGATTTTCACCAAACGGTCAAAGAAAAATATCGCAAAATTCACCTACCAGTTGCAGTTAAAAAACGCAAAATTTGTCAGTGAAATGTAGAAAATATCTTGAAATTCTTCAATCAGTTGCAGGAAAAAAAGTCTCACAATTTGATGATTGGGTCCGAGAAAAAAACGTCAAATTCGCCAGTTGACAGAGAGAAAATTCTGAAATATTGCGAAAATCAATTGATTGTCAGAAAAAACAGTGAAATTCATCATTTGACCACAGTAAAATCACAAAATTTACCAATGGTTTCTTTCAGTTGAGTATGTCAGCGTTTTACAAAATGGATTTTGCATTCCTATAAAAGATGCCATTGCACTTCTTCATGTATTAAGAAAATCTCCCAGCAGCTTTCTTTTTTTAAATTCCCACAGAACATTTTTGTTCAGATGAAGTTCGTTGCAGAACATTGCAAAGTGTTCTGCTTTGGGGATATATACATTTTTGTATGAAACGACAAACAAAATCTTCACTTGGTGTCCCCCTTCGCCTTTCATTCTGGCACCCGGAGCACATACCCCCTCTCCTTCTCTGTACCCCCCTAGTTTCAGCCCTATATAATATAAATATGATATAAGATGTATAAATGGCATCCAAGAAGTAAATAATATGCATATAATGATACATATGAGGCATATATATATGAGCATTAGTAGTACTGTTTCTTTTAGGCCATCATTTAAGGCACAGTACCCTGCTTATTTTAAAATTGACAAAATGCATCCTGTCCTTTTTAAAAAGTGTGAAATGAACCTCCAGTTGTGTCTAGAATATACTAGTAAAAATTTTCCTCATACATTTTTCATGCACACAATAATATAACAATTCATGTTGTTCAGCAAAATAATTCAGACTATTTTTAAATTTTTAGTATTAAGTAAATAAGTTCACATTACAATATGATAATGAATGAATAACATTTGAGTAATGATCTTTCCTTAGAGCACTAGAAAATTTAAAATATAAAAAGTTTGGTGTCTTAGTAAGAACTAGATATTACATAAATCTAAATCAGTCAAAAAAAGAAGTTGCTATTAAATGGGAAGTTTTTAGAAATTGCGTACTTGCAACACATAATATATTAATTGTCAAAGAATCTTTTTTTTTTAATATGCCCCAAAATCAATGTAAAATTCGTTTCAACCCAATAAATTTTTGTTTACTTTTTATAAAACGGCATTATGACCGAGAAAAATCATGTAAACAAAGCATTCTTATTTGCGTAATCAAACGCTGATTTCTCCTATCAAAAAGTCCAAACTAAAGTCAAAACTATTGATAAATCCAATAAATAACAACACACAGAATCGTGACAGAAATGTTTTATGTAAAGTATGCACACAACCACAATAAATCTAGAAAACAAAGTCAATTTACTTACCAGCATTCACACTCATTTTCACTATTTCCGCATGGCTTTCATTTCCGCGATGAGATAAACAAATCTTCCACACGTTGATTGATTGATGCGGAGCGTAACTCCACAATGTGATATTCTGATAAAATTAAATAATGCATTAAATTCCTTACTTGTTGTAAGCTGTATAAAAAATTAATAAAACAAACAAAAATAAATAATACAAGTTTCGGTCAATTAGGCCTAAGTCTGTATATGCCGCTTTTAAGATGGGGGTTGATAGGTTAAGTTTTTATCCAGATTATGTCCGTACATGGCGAGGTCAGGTTTTTGTCCCGGAATTAACGAAAATTAGATTAGTACTGTTTCCATCTAGTTTAAGTTATTAAAACAGAAAATTGGACAAACAGGTGAAGGTTTAGTTTGGGAGTTGACGAAAATTGGATTAGTTGCGTTTTCATCCAATTTATGTTCTTAAACTGATGTCCATATTTTGTAGTTATTTCGTAGTTACGTCTATGTCAAACATTCAACAAATTCTGAACGTATTTTAGCTGGCTGTATACGTCCAAATTACATATATAGACGTATTTAGGAAATGGTAGATGAAAACTGAATATAATCTGGACGTATGTGTTGTGTGGGTATAGATGATGAACATCCAATGCCGACTTCCCGGGTTACAAAATGTAGGTGAAAAGAATTTTATTTTAAACTATAATTGATTTTTTTCATTTAATATTTGTTTTCTTTATTGCCTACTAAAAACACCAAAAGCATTTTTATATGAAAAACTAACTACGCTCGCCAACCCCCGTTCAGACACCCCAGAATCTAAAATCACGCTAATTTGATCGGTTTTTAAAAGATTAGAGAAGATTGAATTATAATGAGAAAACCTACAGCGATTTCCCAGTAAACGGGTTTCCATTCAATTCCCTTTGATTGCGAAAATTTAAAGCCGAATCATTTGCTGTTAAGACATCCAATGGTTGTTTTCGTGTTTGATTAAAGAAGATGAGTTAAACATTTGAAAGGAAGCTAAAATAAAATGAATTAAGTAAACAGAATCTGTGCCGACCGGTATATTTTAACAGCGTTATAAGACGATTGATATAATACAATTTACTACAGTTAGTGCAATGTACTGCTTTAACCCCTTCAAGGGCGGTGGTTCATTTTTGGACCACTTAATTTTAATTTTTAAATGCAACATTGGTACCAGAATATTGGAAAGAAAAATTTTTCTTTATTAAGTAAGTGAACAAAAGCATTTTCGTATTTCGAAATTTGTTTGTAAATTCCGGTGCCATTCACTGATTTCAACATTTTACGAATAGAAGTACCTTGCCCCTGAATGGGTTAAACGCATATTAATATATTTATTATTTTAAAGTTTCCTTTCTCTTTTAATATTCACGTGTAAATACAATTTTCAAGACATAATTTTTAATATTTTCCTGCTTTAAACACGTACGTATTTAATAGTAATTTTAAAGTTTTTTTTTCTGTTTTTAATAGCCATGTGTAAATAAATTTGTAATCATTAGAAATATTATTCTTTGCGCTGTTTTTAGAATTGAAAATAATTTCTATAATAATAGCCTTAATCATGTGACTATCATCGACAGTTCCTTCGCTTTTCATAAGAAAGGTTTCCATTTTGATTAAAGAATCAAAGATATTTTTTCGAATAAAACTACATAAAAGTTGCCATGATCGCAAAGAATTCTTCGTACATTTACGTTAGCTGGGTTCAAATCTCGCCAATAGCTTTTTTTGGTACTTTTCCGTTATATGGACACCATGCCAAAATGTGTGCTAATGCACCAATTATTTTAACCCTGATCGTGAAAAGGATTTTTGTTACTACTTAGTTAACCCGTCGACCAAAAATCTATCGCTAAACTATAAGATTAAATGCCAATAATGGTTGATCGTAAATGTCACATTCACTTGACTTTAAACAAGTTACACGTGTTTAAGTCATCAAGTGATTTTTATTTCGACGATTTATTTATATTTTTATTAATGTTATGCTAATTTATTTGTTCTTTCGTTATTTAAAATAAAAATTATATCAATTTGTTAATTTGGCGAGTGGTTTGGCGATTTATATAATTTGGCAAAATTGGTCGACGGGATAACTAAGTAGTACCGGATTTTTATTCTAAACCATGCGAAACATTGTGATTGGCTGTTATTTGCTATACTTTATTGTATAACAGTTATTTGTTCACTTATTTTAAGTATATATTTGTGATTTAGTAAAATAGTTCGTAAAAGCCTGTAGTTTCCAAATGTTGTATTTTTAAAAGGCTCACTTTACTATCGACAATGTTTTTTCTTTTATTTTTCAAATGTTTCAATTCACGTGACTTTCATTTTGTGCCAACTATTGCGCTTGGCGACAATGGTGTCCGTATAACGGAAACGTATCATTTTTTTTAACCCTTAAGTTAGCATTTTTTTATTTTTCGAGTGGTAAATTAAAAACGGTACTACTTGGTTATCCCATTGACCAAAAATCTATCGCCAGACTATATGGTTAAATGCCAATAATGATTGATCATAAATGTCACATTCACTTGACTGTAAGGAAGTTACATGTGTTTATGCCATCAAGGGATTTTTATTTCGACGCTTTATTTGTATTTGTATTTTTATATTAATTTATTTGTTCTTTCGTTATTTAAAATAAAAATTACGTCAACTTGTATAATTTCGCGAGTGGTTTAGCGATTTATATAATTTGGCGATATTGGACATTTGCTATTAATTTGAAATTAAATGTCATGATTTCTTGCATTACTTAACATTTAACACAGATGTCATATAAGCACTGGGTTTGGCGTGATATTTTTTACGACAATTTGGCGAAAACACCGTTTTCGAATACCAGTTACAATATTTATTTTAAATTATTTTCTATTGTTTTAAATTATTTTCTATTATTTTTAAAATGAAATAACAATAAATAAAAAATTTAATTAATAACTATAGAACAAAGCAATTTGTAACTTTTTTTTTAAAATAAAAAGAAAATAAATGTAAATAAACATTTATTAATGAGTAAGCAACAATAGCCGGGTTACCATGTCAGGCAAAATAACGCCATTGTGGCGCCAATTAGGTACGCCGGTGCGTATATGACATCTGAGCCTAATATTTTTCTTTTCATTTTGTTTTAAAAAAAGAAAGAAGTGAAAGCCCTTCATTTTAAATTTTTCAGTTTTAAAGGAATGTTTTGTATTAAAGAAAACAATAACGAAATACAAAAAAAAAAAAAAAAAAAAAAAAGCATTTTTCTAAGGAGATTTAAGGGAGGCCAAACTGGTCGCCAAATTAATTTGAAATTATGACCTTTCCTGAAATTTGAAAAAAAATATCTGTTATGATTGAAATTTGAGTTGCCATCATTAGAAAAAAGTATTTAAAATTAGTAAAAAATTAATTTTTCGAAAACTAATTCGAATTTAGAAATTCGAATACCAGTTTTGAGATCTGTGGATCGATACGGATTCTTGGTGCTAATTTCATCGCAAAGTATTCCATATTTCAGGAAAAATCGCCGTGAAACATAATCAGTTGTTTAATCAGTCGTTTCATAGAATCGTTACATAAATTCGTTTCAATTCAGTCGTTTCATTAAGATTTTATATATGTAGGGTAGATATGAATCATATATTCAAATGAAATTTAAAAATTTATTAAAAGCTATATTTTCGAATTAGCTGCATGCCGTGAGTTAATAGCGGATAAAAACGCCAAAGATTTCGTTACTTAATGTAGCCTTTTTGATTCTGATGAAAATTTAGTGTTTTAAGCACATAATTCGATTGCACATATGTTAAATAGAATATAATAGAAAAACAAGAATAGAATGGAATAGAATAGGATAGAAAAATTAGAAAAAAATACCAAACTTGGATAAGTTTTTTCATTAAAACTGGCTTAATAAATCGGTAATTATAGTTCTTTTTGAACCATATTTAAAAGAATATTGAGATTAATTAACAAAATATGCTGTTATGAAAATCTTACAATTCCTATAAAAACAATGTAAATAAATGTAATGTGAAATCTGTAAATGGAAAGGTTTTTGTAATTGCAAATTTTACATATGTAATAAAAGAAAATCGACACCTGTGTAAATGGTTGAAAAAATAATCATTCAAGTATATTTAGCTCCGACTGCTTAGTTGTGCTTTTTAAATGTGATCAAGCGAAGTATTTTGAATTGAAAGTAAAATATACTTTTATTAATAGACGCATTAAATAAATTTTATATTAAATTTTCTTTAACACCTTGAAGGGCGGTGATGCCGCTATAGCATCACCTAATTTTAATCCCTAATTGCCACATTGGCACCAGAATTTTTTAATGAAAATTTCCCTTCAATTAAGTACGGAAAATATACTTTTACATATTTACAAATAAATTTTCGTGTAAATACTGGTGTCTGTCAATTATTTCAACATTTTACGAATACAAGTACCTTGCCCCTGAAAAGGTTACAGGTACTAAAATGTACCGTCAGAGCATAAAAGATTAAAATACATTTGTTATGATTCAGTGTTGCCAGTTGGCTACTTTTTTTAATTCGAATTTCTTGATTGGTACCACTTTTTTGAAATGGTAAAATTCGCCTTATTTAACCTATTAAATGTCCTACAGAATTTTTCGTGTACGTTTAAAGATTCACAAAAGTGACTGTGTGGTGTGGGTTTTCTGCATCGTTTATTCTCGGCCCATAATTCTTCGAGGAATTAAGTGTTAGAGGTCGGGAACATACTCGATCACCGCGAGGCGATATGCATCCTTGTTAGAAAGTAAAATTATTCCGGATCTGCAAGCACGTTAGTGCTTTTCACGTACAATTTTTGTACAAGATGGAGCTCCTCCACATATTAGCTACTGTGTTAAGGACGTCCTTAAGAATCACTTCACAGAAGAACGTATCAACAGTCGCCACTTTCGATTAGATTACTAAGGCCTCCCATATCTCCATACGATGTTGTTTTGGGTTTTGAGGGCATTTGAAACATTTGGTAAGTCATGATAATCCAAGAACTTTACCTGATCTTAAAGGCAGCATTTCATGACATGTTCATAGCATTTCCCATAACATACTGAGGTCAACTGTGGAACATGTTATCTTACGATTCCATGGTAGCTGAAAATGATGGCCGTCATATGGAACATGTTTTGTTTCAATAAAACATGTAAACCATCGTAAATGTATGCTATATGTGTAACTCATCAAAAACGCCATCTGGTGGCGAAATTTTGAACTAAATTAATTTTCGCTGAAACTTTATCGGGCAAGTCAATTCTGTAGCTGAAAAGTTGGAAAGATTAACTGCCACCAGAATAGGGAAATAAATTGATTTGAAAATAGAAAGTGTGTAATTCTTCATGTTCACTATAAGAACAAAATCTAGCAATAAAAATTCCGGTGCAAATCGGTCAATTTTCAATAAAAGTTAAATGGTAAATATATTACCATTGCCCGATTAAACAGATTCCCATCCCTTCATTATGTCCTTCACAAAACTTCCCAACTTTCTGACCAATAGTTTGTCTGTAGACAACTTTAAAGTAGGGTCGTTTAATTTTGGACAAACATATTAATTAACCCCTTCGCGACGTGCGTCTTTTACTGAATTTTTAATGTTTTATCACCGGTTTCTCAAAACAGAAATTTCTGCCTAATTGAATCGGGAAAATGCTCTGATTAAATAAATCAAAATTTACAACAAAAAAATTACTTTTGGAAATAATCAAGGATTCTTAACGCCTTATGCGGCACACATACGTGTCGCTCATCCCGAAGGTGTTAACAGATAATATTCGCAGGGTTTCCACAGGTTACTATTTTTAAATTCTACTAGCACCTTTTTACAAAAGATCTTTCAGATACACTTTTACAACATGTGCAGGAAAATATATAGTACAAAAGTGAAAAAAAAAAAAACACTGGTGCGAGTAGAATATAAAAACTGTCGATAGTAGAAGGCCCGATATTTTTATAGAAATCTCACAATTCTCATAAAAGAAGAAGCAGTGTAAATAAATGCATTGTGATAATACATGTAAATGAAAGGTTCTGTACTTGCAATTTTTTCATGTAACATTTTTATTAAGAGAAAACTACCCTTATGCAGTGGTGGAAAATTGGCGCAGAGGCGGAGCCTATTGACACCACTAAATTTTAGTAAAATTTTTCGCATTATCTAATGACAGAATTGCTGAGCTTTTATTAAGGTGAAGAATTCAATAAAATATTAGTGGTGTCAATAGGCTCCTCCCCTGCGCCAATTTTCCACCACTGCTTATGTGAATAGTTGAGAAAATAATCACTTAAAAAATATGTTTAGTTCCGACTGCTTTGCTGTGCTTTTTAAATGTGATTAAGCTAAAATAATTTAATTGAAAGTAGAATACACATTTTTTAATAAACGGATTCCATAACGTTTATATTAAATTTTCTTTAGTGTTGCTTAAAAGTACTATTCGAGCATAAAGTTTTAGAGTAAATTTTTTAATATTATAATTTCATGTAGTCTAAATTCATTCACGTTTAAATTTTTTCCTCTTAAAAATGCATCCTCCTTTATTTTCTACCCGTGTAGCTCAAATATTTTTATCGTACAAATTGAACTGAAAATGATAAAAAGAAAGTAAATAAAAAAAGTTAATTTAACGTTATTTGCGAGAATAAATTTCTAGAAACTAACTTTCTCGGGGAATTTACCCGCTCACAACTGCTTTTCAGCTGCATTTGTTTGTCATCATATCTGACTTTTTCCGGCGATTCTTTTTTATGGCACCACGCGTTTGTTTTTACTTTCTTTTATATACACAAGAGGATTAAATACAGACTTCCCGGGTTACAGAATATATTTGAAAACCATTTTTTAATAAAACTGCAATAGATTTTTTTGCCTTAAATATATATATTTAGATAGCCCACTAACAACACAAACGCCAAATCACATTTTTTCTTCTTAAAAAATGAATAAAAAAGAGAAAAGAGAACGGAAAACTCAATAAACCGTAAAAAGTGATTTGAAGTTAGTTCCGGGAAGAAATTTTGTTTCTTCGAAAGTTCTTAGAGAGAATTTCCATATATATATCATTTTCTTTTGCGATCTTTTTTCTACATAACTGATTTTTTCCGGCGGCGAATTTTTTTTCATCGCACGAGAATATTCTTTTTTTTTTAGTGTGAGTGCGCTGTGGCGTTGTGGATAATTTCCAAACGCATAAATTAGAAAGAGACTGTTAATTGATTTTCTAAGATGATCTATCAGGATGTGTAGAAGAGTTTATTTTGAATACCACTATTTTCGAATAGTAATATTTGCTTTATTTAATGATGGCTATTCCACAATAAGCGAAGCATACTAGCCTATAAAAGTGGCAGATATTTTGAATTAAAATATTCCACAATCTGACAACACTGCATCCAGACAGTCTCTAGAAGAGCAGTGTACCGTGTTATCTTTTCTCATTGCACATGCACATCGCTGCCACTGCTGACTAATTTTATATTCTATTCGCACCACTATTTAAAAAAAATAAATGCTGTGGTGTGTTTCTCTTGCATATGTTGCCAACGTGTGTGCGAAGGATTTTTGATTTGTAAAAGTGGTGCGAGATAGAATAAAAAATAGTCGCCAATGGCAGCCTTGACTGCAGTCTTTGAGTTTATGTGTCGATACAGTTTTTCATTGTTTTTTAGCCCTTTCCACTCCGTTGTCTCCGCTGCGGAGACATTATTAGTCTTTGCAAAATTTGTTTTTGGTACCAGTAATGAAGGAAAATAAAATTCACCTTATTTAATCAGAGCATTTTTGAAATTTTGTACTTGAAGGAAACTGCTTTTTAAAAAGTGGTGCCGATCGAATAAAATTTGTGTAAGAGACGCCGGAGCTTTAAGGGTTAATTTACTTCATTTTTTTTAATTAAACGGCGTGTTTTAACAAAATCTTAGTGTATTATGTCCAACGCCTGTTTATTATTACTTTTCCCAATGGAACCTCATTCAATGTTATGCTTTATGTATGTGCATATGAAAAGGGGGTTTGCATCATTATATGGTAAAAATGTTCATTCGTTTTTACTGGTTGAAATGAGCCCGAGTATTAAAATCTTGTTCAATGACACTGGCAGGTGGTTGTTTAGATTGTCACAATATGTCGGAAAGGTAGGGCCTGAGAAGCGCTGAAGTAAACTTCCATCAGTAAAAATAATTATCTGCGTTTGGCCATAGTTATTACTAAAGTTCAGGACTGCCACAGGCGGTTGTTTTTCAATATTATCTGGTGCAATTTTCTCAGAACAAAAATATTTTACGCATAACATGATAATATCTGCAAGGGAATAATAGTACACGATTTCTTTTTAAAAAATAGTGGTACTACTAGAATATAAAAATAGTCGCCAGTGGCAACACTGGAAATTCTGCATTAATAAGTCGTTTACATAAAAATAATATTTCTATTCAAATCTACAGCTGAAAGTTTGCCCCGGCGATAATGAGCCACTGCGAGCTCGGTTACAGTTGAAGCTTCATCATTTTGAGGATATGTCAATTATTCTTTACTTATAGTTCCATCTACTCACCTAAACAAGGTTCTTATTATTTCAAGGTGGATACCCCCTAGAAATTTCCAAGGAGTCTGACACCGTTATTTCAAATTAAATAAATTCTTTTTAACCCTGTGAGGGGATTAATGAAGATATGCACCAGAAAACTTTTATGAAATTTTACTTTTCTAACTTTGGTGGAAAAAAGTTGTAAAATTGCTTTTCCTTATTTTGAAATAAATTTTTTCTAAATTTCCGGTGAGAATTCAACATTACACAAACGTAATTGCTTACCCCTCAAGGGGTTAACAATTCTTTCGCATACTTTGCAATCCTCTCATTTAATTGTAGTGTCTGTAACATTTTGCTGTAATTATACAAGACGAAAATACAAAAATAATTGTTTCAAAACTGTACGCACCGTGTAATCAATATTAATTTCTTTAATTAAAACGTCGAGCAGATGTTTTACTGAAAGTACAGATTAAATTTAGTGTCTCCTTACATCAAAAGACATTTAATTAGAAAAATGTTTTTCTTATCTCTTTGTATTAGACCAAAAGTTTTCTTGTGTTCTTAATGACATATAATAAAGTTTATTAACTCTTTAAAGTTTGATTATTTTCAAGGAAAAATTTAATCGATAAGAATATATTAATTTAAATGTCAAATATTTTTCATAAGTACGCGTGCAAAAAAAAGAAATAATAAAAATAAATAACAAAAAAGGAAATGGTGTTGTATGATTAAAATTTCAGTACATTTACTCAAAAATTTGAAAAATATTAATCAATTTAAATACTCAATTTTCAAAGATTAAGGGTTAATAATACTTCGAAATTAATAAAGTGTTATATTATAAAGTGCTAATAAAGTGATATCTTTTACATAAATACGATAAATACAAATTTAATTTAATGAAGCGTCTCTATTTGTACGAGCTTGTCGAATTAAATCGCCCCAATTTAGAATGAAAGATTGGATTGTATTTCAAAGCCTGACTGTCGCACGGTCGACAGTAATCATAATTTTCAAATCTTTTCCCCTTATTTATGATGAAATCCTCAGTTTAAAAAAAATATGATAGCTGTTCGGCAATAATCGTGACAATGTGCCCTTGCGATACTAAATCTCTGCGCACGGCGCACTTCGGCACTGGCCAAGGAGACTCTTCTTTTATCTAGCAGTGGCTTTGGACGGACTCCATGACGTCATATCACGTGATGTATGACCAGCCAATCACCAAGAATGCCGCTCTAGGGAGGAGCATAATAAGAGTTTTATAGGTCGATTGATTCGGAGATCACGTAATCTGAAGTAATGAATTCCATCCTAAGGCGGAGGAAAAAAACAAGATATTTCTCGGTCGGTGCTGAGTTTATGTGCAACATATGGAAACGGCGTGTGAAAAAAGACAGGAGCTTCATAAACGAGAGTTTCAAGTTCACTAGTGCACAATGTCCACCTTAAAACAGAAAAGGGTTATGGGTGAAGTTTTCTTCTCAGAATGATGAGAACGTCGCACATGCGATTAGGGTTTTTTGCTTTGAAAACAAAACTTAGACAATACATCTAATGCTGTACAATTAAATAAGTCCCGAGTGCATAATAAGGGCTACATAATTCCCTGTGCTAAGAAAATTTAATTTAGAATATACATGCGAAGACGCGTTTTTAGACCTCTGAAATTTCATGAAATTTAAAATCTCATGTTTTTTTGTTTTGTTTTTTTCGTAAAGGAATGAGATTTATTTTTTATTTTCGGTTTATTGGTTACAGCATAGAAAATATTTTTCTAAATATAATTTTTAGAACTCACAGATGGATTTAAATTTGGTCACATTAAAAAAAAAAACAAAAAAAAAACATATTTTTCGAAGTAAATGGCTTTTACCACTAGAACACGCCTGGAAATTTTACTCAATTTTCATAAAAATATTTCACTTCAGAATTTTTATTTAAAATTATTTAACTGATTTATTTAACTTAATTCTGCGTCGCTTAAACTTAACTTATTTTAAGAAAGAAATTCTGGCTCCAATGGACATTTAATCATGTGGTTGGAGTCGAATAGACTCCTTCCGGGCGTTCTAGTGTTAAAACTTTGTAGGTGGCCGGTATTTTCAGTGTGTCTGAGTGTGTATTAGGCAAATCCAATTATTGAGTACTTAATCAACTTAATAACCTGTTTCTGAATAACCGTTTGGTAAATTATAAGGACGATCACAGTTTTTCATTGGAAAAATATCACTATCCACTGACTAATTACTGTCATTATCTCATAGACCCGAAAGTTCACGATCACTGCGAGATTAATCCGATAACTTAGAAGCAGTATTGGAAAATCTGGCGAATTGTTTATTCAGACATTCTAAATTCTCACCACAAAATTTAAATGATTACTTTTTAATTTATAAATCATAGATATTTGTTTTTTTTTTTTCTTTATACAAAAATTCTCAAAAAACTTATAAAAAATGATACAATTATTAAAAATTTTTAAAACCCCCCAAAATATACCTATCTATTGTAATGCTGTATTTAACCGTCCTTCATAGCTTTTTTATATTTTTTTTCTGCCATCTCCTTTCCCTAGAATTTCCTTAGATATTTTATATACATTTTCCCTCCCTTCCCATTGGCACACGCTATGAATTGCTTTATCAGTTAACTTTCATCATTTTCTGTTTCGGAGATGTGGGACATGGGTTCATACATGGGGGGTTGGGGCACATTCTTTGCCCTAACTCCTTGGGGAAACTGCCTTTGAAACTCAGCGAATAAGTTAATGAAAAATTACTACCTATTATTATTATTATTTTAAATTCAGGAAAATTGTAGAAGTATCGCTGTGCTCTAATTCGAAATAAATCAGTTCCAGATAACATGTTTTTACTTTTAACCGGTTTCCATTAAAAAAAAAAAAATCGTTCGAAACAATTTTGAGAAACATGAGCTTAAAGTTTCGTGTAATGTCACTTAGAGTGTAAGAAAAACAAAAAGTAAAATGGATATAAGTGCTATAAATACTTTTCATTCCATATTTTTTATAAATTCGTATAAGTGTTATTGATTTTCTTCATTCCATCAAATGTACTTTGAATTTATGAATCTCAAATTTCATTTTAAAGAACGGATGTTTTTTTAAGTGGTTTTTACATTTTAAGCAAGTTCCGTAAAAGCTTTTAAATCCCCTTGACATAATAATCGCAACTAGAAATTTGGTAAAGGAAAGTTAGTCTTAAAATGTCCTGATCTGATTGCATAAAGTGATGTCAAGAAATTTTCCATTAGGGATTGAAATTTAATTATGTTATAGAAATGTAAAATGTTCACAAGCTGTACAGTCTCTAAAATGTAGTATGTAATAATAAAATTTAAACAGAAATATTAATTTTTGCTACACATTATAGAATAGTTATATTTATATTAATAAATGATATTTATATTTATAATAAACCATCCAGAGGGTACGCTGTCGTAAATTTTATGATAAAATTATGTTTATAAAAATAATATCATTTATAGTACTAAAACTGACTAAAGTTATGAAAGTCATTCTTTCTCCTATTCTGTTATATTGGATTCTCCAAATTGCACTGCAGTCTTGTGCGTCTTTGATAAATTTGTTTTGCGTGGTCAGTATAGTTAGCAAATGTATTAATTAATTAAGTTCAGGTTTTTAAACTTTATTTCTGCAATAATGTAATTAATATGTTTTGAGCTGAGTTTACCTTCTATTTTTTTGCATAATTAAACGCAAAATAATTAATAGAACATTTTGCCCGAACTGGAAAAATGGAATGATCTTCAATATATATTTCACAGTAATTCAGAACAAGTGTTATCCACAACTCAACTCAGGCACAGAGAAACCAGTAAATTTGTAGAGCAATCTTTACCTTAATTAATCAATTAATGTCAGAATTTGAATTAACTCTCTGAAATTAAATCTGGTAAAGGTATCTTTATAAAACTACTGGATGCCCACGGTTCAATCGTTGGAAACCTCTAATCTAGAAGAATGAATTGAAGATAAAGATTTTTATGTTTGTTCAGATAAAACGGCATGAAATACAATATATATATATAACTATTTTTCCACTTACAGTCGGACCTCTATTTAACGAAGTCGATAAATCCCGAAAAAAAGTTCGTTATGTGGAAAATTCGCTAAATAGAGATTAACCTTTTTAAATACTTTAAACTACACAAAACAGATTTCTAATTCATAAACACTAAACATTATTAAAAAACTTAACTAGTCACACTTTTTTTTGTAAATCATATTTATTTTTTATTATTATTATTCATTTTACCCATCAAAAAGAAATCTGTAAGGACAACAAGAATTTTAAAAAATACTGTCCGGAAATACACTCTATTTTCAGTTTTAAGAAAATATTTACATTAAAATTAATGAATTTTAATGACATTATCGTATTTATTATAACAAGTAATTTTAAACATTGTATTACTACATGCGTCCTTAAATTTAATTACTGAAACTTATTTACTACAGAACAGCCCTTTTGAGTGTGAAAGGGGGATATTGAAAGTTTGCATTTCCTGGATGAAATGCAAAGAATGACAGGGATTTTACTGCTCTCGTTGAGTTAGGCCCCTGGTAAAACTAATTCAAGGTTATTGAGCATTATAAAATGTGTAAAAGAAAGAATAAGTTTGAAGTGTCCGGAAATATTTTGAGAAATAGGGAGGAAAAAAAATAATATCAGAAGAAAAAGTGCGTTAAATAGAGAATACACTTCGCTATTTGGAGGTTATTTTACGAAGAAATTCGCAAAATGTTGTTGGTTACGAGGAAAAGTTCGCAAAATAGAGGTTCGTTAAATAGAGGTCCGACTGTACTTAAATACTTTTGAAATGATCTTAATTTAAAAGATACAGATACTTAACATAAGCATAATTTAACAACATTACAATTTTATTATTGCCTTCGTCACCTCATTGAGTGCATTTAAAAAATTAGTGGTAGTCAAAGTAAGGTCTATACCCAGACAGCATGAACATTAGCAGTATGTTTTTTTTCTTATATTATCTTGCCGCGACAAATATGCTACGAATTTCCCGCAAGGTAGACCATCACCCATTTGAATGAGCAGTTTGTTGTGAAACTGAAGCAAGACTGTCTTTAATTCATGTAAGTGACGAAAGCAAAAAATCCCTCTGGGTAGATAATAGGCAATAAGCACATGCGCAGAAATTTCAGAAATGGGATGCTACTCAAAGGCAAGACACCCACAACATTCTTACCATTATGGAATCTAATTTTCCTTGATTGGTTAAGTTAAGAAACCCAGAAACCCAGAAAAGGTATTTATTATTTTAACTCTTCAAATGTAGTTATTGCTTGTAAAGTATCAGTTTATGTATAATCTGCAACTTATTTTGTATAAAAATTCTTACAAATTAAAAAGTTATGTTAATTTACTAAGTTATGTTTACGTCTTCGGACATTTTTAATTTATATTGAAAATTTTAATTTTTGAATGAATTTTTCTCAAGATTATAGAATTTTTCTAAAATATCGTTTTAATTGATATTTATTTATTTATTTATTTATTTTTGCCTTTATCCTCATTCGAGTCTATGATTTTTATCCCTTTCAAGACTGCATCCCTTACACAAATTTTATTCGGTTGGCACCGCTTTTTTTAAACTCTTTACTTTTCAAATTCCAAAAAAGACTGCAATTTAAAATCACATATATTACCTTTATTTATTAATAATAATTAATAATAATTTATTAATAATAATTAATTAATTAATTAATGGAGATAAAAACGATCCATGCACATTTTGACGGTGCAAATATATCAGTGGGTATGCATCAATAGATCTGAAGGGAACCTGTGGTACAGTGGCTAGAATATATAGTGTGCCGTTCGACGCTAAAAAAGTGACCGGGAAAGTAATCCTCCAATAGATGGCGCTGACTGTAGTAGAGACTGAAAATTTCCGAAAGCAGATCGGATAAATTAATGCTTTTTCGATACTTAATTTAACATAACATTATATAAGAAGACATTTAAATATAGGAATTAATATTTAGATGCAGACCCGTGCGAAAGGGGGGGGGGGGGCGAAGGGGGCGGTCGCCCCGGGCGCGGAAATTGAGGGGCGCTAAATTTATACTACCAACGTCTTTTTTTGTTTGCTATCGATCATTTTTGGAGGATTTTTTTTTCTCTCTCTAGGGACCGCTTGTTTCTAACCTGGTTGTTAGCGATTTTTACCTTGATAATTTCCTTACTTTCTCCAACACAATACTAACAACAATTGAAAACGGCTAGAAAAAAACAGAGAAAAGTTGAGAAAAATCTGTCCAAAACATTGCAATCTCTCTAACAACTAACTGTAATTTTTTCTTACGTTATTTAGTTGCTTGGAATTTCTGAATTATTATAAAATTAGACGTTTTAAAGTTCCGAAATAAACGCAAAATATTTATTCAATAGACTTTATTTCTGTTTCTGCACTTTATCAATTTTGTGTGCACCTGTCACAAAGAAAAAGTGAGGGGGATGGGGGCGCCAGATTGAAACTTTGCCGCGGGCGCAGTTTTCTCTTCACACGGCCCTGTTTAGATTAAAACAAGTCTGAAATACTTCAATTATAAATATATTATTTACAAACTGTTATTTTAGAACAGAGACATATTTTTTAAATAAAAATTATATGTGTGAAAAGTAAATAAATTCAAATGTTAAGTTCGCTTTAGCTTTATTTACAAATAACAACTGTTCACTACTTCTAAAACTGTGCAAACATACAATGAATATTTAAAAATAAACTCCCAATAGCAATATTTACTTTGTGTTATTTTCAAAACAAAGCCCCATTTGTTAAATAAATCTTTCTTACACATGAAATCACATATTAAAATTCTTAAGAAAAATTGAAAAAAAAATGATTTATGAATTATGTATGAAAAGTAAATAATTTCAAAAATAAATTCAAATGTTAAATTCGCTTTAGCTTTATTTACAAATATCAACAACTGTTCACTACTTCTAAAATAGTGCAAACATACAATGAATATTTAAAAATACACTCCCAATAGCAATATTTACTTTGTGTTACTTTCAAAACAAAGCCCCAGTTGTTAAACAAATCTTTCTTACACTTGAAATCACACATTAAAATTCTTAAGAATTTTTTTTTTTTTTTTTTTTTTTTTTTTTTTTTTTTAATGAATCCATGTATGAAAAAAGTGAATAACTTCAAAGGTTAAATTTGCTTTAGCTTTATTTACAAATATGAAATATCAACAACTGTTCACTACTTCTAAAACTGTGCAAACATACAATAAACATTTAAAAGTAATCTCCCAATAGCAATATTTACTTTGTGTTATTTTCAAAACAAAGGCCCATTTGTTAAATAAATCATTTTCACATTGGAAATCACATATTAAAATTCTTAAGAGAAATTATAAACATTTGTTTCTTTATGAATTATGTATGAAAAGTAAATAATTTTTAAAATAAATTCAAAGGTTAAATTCGCTTTAGCTTTATTTACAAATACCAACAACTGTTCACTACTTCCAAAACTGTGCAAACCAGTGTTGAATTCAGACACTTTTCTCCGGGAGGGATTTTTGTAGCTCCGGGGAGGGGGGGGGGGAATTACACTTTTTGACCACTGAAAACAAAATATCAAATCTTCCGGAGTGACATCTCATTCCTCTGTGGAGGAATCTCCTTCCCCCGGGTCCAAGGTTCGTAAATATCGTGATATTTTCGAAAATATAAAAAATATCCGATATTTTCGATATTATATACGATATTTTCAAAATAGTCAACTTACTGCTGACAATAAATATTTTTAAGCATAATATAAATTAAAAAATAAAACATATTGCACTTATCATGAAAACTTAAACAAACAATATTCTAAAAATGCATTTTTTTTTCTTTTTACTAAGAACAAAATTGGAGATCAACTAATTGAAAACAGATAAATTTTGCTTTATACAGTTATTTAAAAAACAAATTACGACAACCAGGCGCAAAACAATACCTTTGCTGATATTTTTTGTTAGTTTTTCACTCATATTTTGTTTCTTAAACAGACATAATTAAAACTTTATGGGAAAAACTCGCGTTTGTTTACAATATGCTTCACTGTCACGGCTCTAAAAGCTTTCAAAATTCCCAGTCGGTGATAACATGCGCGCCACCTTGCGGCGTCCTCCTTTCACGACCAAAAAAAAAGCGTTATGGTAACCAATGAACGGCACACTATCTATTCTAGCCACTGTACCTGTGGTGTGGCACTTGTAAACGATAGTGTGGTGTGGCAAGATTACTACTTTGCATTAAGTTTCCAGTATTTTTGAAAGAACAAAGCTAAATTTTATACTAGCTTTCAAACAGTTTCCAGTACTTTTGTCATGACAAAACTAAATTTCTATTTGTTTTTCGTTAATTTGCAATAAATTTGACACAGCAAGAGTTTATCTTGCAAGACAAGTTTTCTGCAAGTTTAAAGCATGATGACTTCGGCGTTTGCGTTATCTTGCTGCAGTCTTGCCATGCTGAACTTGCTGCAAATTTGCACGTTTGCAAAGAAGGACTGCCGCAAATTTTCTGCAAACTAAAATTGCTATGTAGGTACGCAGTCTGGACGATGGATTTACCTTGCAAATGTTGTAAAAATCTATTAGGAAGGTTATTGCTTGAAAATATTGGTGGCTAATACGTGGTCCCCGTTAATATTTATTTTATTATACACGATTTCCTTCAAAATTTTTTAAACAATCAAGTAATTTTGCATTATATAAATTCTAGTCATATATGCCTATGGTATTTAGTTAAATGTTTAAAATAACATTTTGTTTACAAAAACTTTTTTCACATTACTATGCAAATATTTATTCTTTTTCTCTCTACATGTCTTTGCTTTTATAAGCTTCATCATCAGTCACTTTTTTTCTATCCCGGTGACTTTGAGTATCATTTTTTATAAAAATGCAAGAAGGGGAATGAAAAAATTGCATTAAAACGTTTAAAAAATCTTTATATAGTCAAATGTTAAAAAAAAAAAGTTTAGCTCACAAAAATTTCTTTTAGATTAATGTACAATTATTTAGCCCTTTTCTATCAGTTTACCCATCTTTTTTTCCGAAATGAAAGAATGGCGAAAAGAAAATTTATTCATAATATTAGACAAGCCTGGATAAATTTAGTTAGATATCATGGAAAAAGCTTTGGCAAACAGAATTTTTTTTTCGGATTTAGATGCAAAAATTACAGTTATGTTTTAGGACTTTTAATTTCATAACTAGATGTCTTTTTTTCAGTTATGTTTAATTTCTTTAAAAGAAAATTTCATTTTTAGAGGTTTTATAATTTCCTTTGTGCACGAAGAAAAAGGTGACATTAAGTGTAATTATTTTCGTTTATGGAAATACAGTGGTGAAATTATTTTTAATACATTAAGTTAAATGCATTTTAGAAAAATGCAGATTTTTTTTTTTGCTGACAATTGTTATGTCCTAGCTAACTACTTCAATGCTATTTTGTTACTATTATTTTTAAAAGAAAAAATATTCCTTATTTAACTTTTAACGAAGGAATGTCATATTCGCTACAACCAGTTTTTATTGTCCAAATGCGTTGCTTTCAATTAATTTTTTTCTAACACACTTTTCTTTGCGTTATTTAATTGGTAAAATATTTAGCTTAGATAAATCTAAATTTTCTAAGCAAAAATACTAGTATCCAAATTCAAGAATTTTGTACGTGTGCATATGAGATGTACAAAGTGCGTAAATTGGAAAATACGTTTCAAGCATGTCATTCATCTTACTATTATTAATTTAATTAGTATTTAATTGTTTTGCATTTGTAAGTGTATTACAATTAAATAAATCATTTCACATTCGCATTTTAAATAGTTAAAAATAAATTAATAAACAAGAAGTAACTAATAAATAACCAATACAACATTCATTTTTCGAAAGCAATGTTGATTAAGGTAAGCGCAACACTAGTGGGCCACCTAAGGACATTTATGTAATTATTATTCCGAAAGATATACATATTATTTTGCCTTGTTGCAAGATTCATGTATCAGAATAAACATTTGAAGTTTCAAAATATAATCTTTGGAAAAAATGAAAAATAAAAAATGTTAACTTGGGACTGTACTTATATAATGTTATAAACTTTTTGGCAATGTTGTACCCCCTCCCCCCTTTCGATATCATAAGTTATTATTCCTTGACCCCCGCCCCCTTCTTCCGTAATGATATCGTTATCAATGTCTAAAATTTCTTTTGATTTTTGGAATTTCTTTTCTTTCGTTTGGAGTGATGTACAAATATGATTACATTTATTTTTTTTGCAAACTCTATTGATTCAAATAACGAGAAGTCAACAAAATATCACTTTATATATGAAATAACTTTCTATCAAACAACATTTAAAAGAAATAGTTACTATTTAAAAGTATTTAATAAAAGTTTTTGTTACATAATGCATTCAACAATAATATTATCTTCTTGCACTTACCCCACACGAGAGGGTAGAGAGCAGCAGACAGAATTTCTTATCTACAAAATTTAGATTTCCATGCGTAAATACGGATTAGATTCCCTTAGAAACACCCTCACGGAGGGCACTCCCCATAGGGCGTATATCGCTCGAGCAGATAATCGGACGTCAAAAATCATCCCAACTCAACCCTTATCAACAAAACAGGAGGACAACATTCTTTCTCTCTTATTTTCTAGTAAACACAAGTATTATTTTAAACATACTTGACATATGTTTTTTCAAACAGTGGATTATTGGTGCATACACAATGACAGACGAATAGGAATGCCAGATTTTGGGGTATTCAATATTTTAGAATTAAATATAATTTTATAATCATTTTATGATTTTAATAAGAACTTCGTATTTTCATAAACATAGATAACAGACTAAAAAAGTAAAGCACGTTATTTTGATGTAAAGTCAAACTTGCAAATAAAAAGAGAAAATTTTGGTTGGATGGAAAATGATAACGATATCAAAAGACAAATCCCCCCCCCCCCCTATAGATATCCTACGATATCATGTGCCAGACCCATCCTTCCCCCTAAAATGATATCGTTATATATGCACAGCCCCCTTCTTCTATGCTCCAGTAGTGGGCTTGTTTAATTAAATTTTCGGCTTATTTAATAAATATTCGCAATGTTATAGAGTATATAAACAGTAGATTAATTCAAAATAAAATATAATATATAAAAAAAAGTAAAAAAAAAAACTTATCTCTAAATCTCTTGAATCTCTTTTTGAAGACATTTTAGAATATAAACAAATATATCAGCAAATAAGAAGAACAATCATTAAAACCTGTTTATACAAAAGTTAACTTTTAAGAATGTTAGTCAATCAGGTTTCTTTCATTCGTTTTTCAGAAATGCATTGTGAGCTTGTTTTTACACTTTAAAAATTAGTAATCCATTACAAATACATGGCTCACTATAGGTGCATTTATCTTACTTAATGTTTTACACAACTTTTTACAAACAAAATTTCAAAATTTAGTAATTTGTGGGACTGTACACATTTTTCTGAATATAATAATTGCATTAAAGTGATAACAACTGTGATTATATGCGGTTCATAAAATAGTTTAGCTTACCATTCTGCCACCTTCCAATTTTTGTGACTTCTCAATACCTATCACTATTGAGATATATCTCGCCCTAGAAACTATTTCTTTTTTGTTTTCTTATCAATTTTTGAAAGCTAATCTCAGCCATAGAGATAGGATAATTTCACGAGAAATCTACCCCGAAGAATTTTTTTTTCTATATTGTGGTACGAATGAATATAAGAATAGTCGCCAGTCGAAGCTCGTAATTAAAAGGTTAATATCGCTCATCCGTAAGAAAAGTAACACATCTCGGCAAAAGTAAATTTCACAGGTGAGGCAAAATAAAATTTTCCATGATTTTACTGTAACATGAAATTTTAGCACTTAGCTCTGCATGCAGGAATGAAAACGTGCATAAAAGCATAAAATCTTTAAAAATGAAGACGCAGGAGAAGGGTTGGAGGGTTGGGTAATTTTACCTCCCCACACAATCCACCTATCTACTGTGGTCACAAATGGGTATACAGTGTAATAAAGTTATTTTCCGCATAACTACACTTATGAAATTGTTTGTATAGCAAGACAAACCTATGACAGATGTTTTAGAGGAATAAAACGCAAAATGAATTTTTGCGAGATCTGTCACTTTTCTTGCGGGTGAGCGATATTATCATTAAAATTTTGAATTAGCATATTATCAGATAAACTGGAGAAGAGCTGAAACTGGTGATAATTTTGTAATTATATGTAGCACCACTTTTTTAAAACAGAAATCTTTCACATACATTTGCCCAACATGAGCAAGAAAAATTAGCTACAAAATTATTATTATTTTTTTTTAATTTTGGTGCGAATCGACTATAAAAATTGTCGCCCGTGGTTTCTCTGCAAGAATGACTGCTAACAAAAGAAAACTCTTTCTCGCGTAAATTAAAGACACTGGTATGAAGAGAAATTAGTATGATGTGGCCATTACAAAATATTTCCTATATCCTTCTAAGACATTAATAGAATACTGAAAAAGCAAGAATTATGGATGTGAAGTGCAATGCCTTTCTTTGAATTCAGGATAGAATTTACAGTGGACAGTGAATAATAGCAGCAAAAGTCTGGCTCGCTAAATTGCATCAATCGATTGTGGGTAAGATTAGGAATATTTCCCCAAGCAAAGAATACAAGCCCCCCTTGCTGATTGATCAAAGTCAAAATTAAATCAGCATCTCTTTATGGCAAGGTCTAATAGACAGTGATGAGAGCGTTCCGACCCAAATAGTTAATTTACACCACTAAATTTTAATAGTATTCTTTGCTACATTCAAACGCAGAAATTCTGTCATTAAATATTGCGAGAAATAATATTAAAATTTAGTGGTAGCAAGCAGTTATTTGGGTAGGAGCGCTCTCATCCCTGAATAGAATATGAAGTTTGATAAAATTCCTTGTATAAGTTTTTCCTGATGTAGCCATCACAAAAAAGTTAAAAACACGGCTTAGTAGTGCCACCTGTTAAATGATATACACCCAAACTTAATCAATTTATTGATTTGTTTGATAAAATTCCTTGTATAAGTTTTTCCTGATGTAGCCATCGCAAAAAAAGTTAAAAACACGGCTTAGTAGTGCCACCTGTTAAATGATATACACTCAAACTTAATCTATTTATATCAATGTCTAACACAATATGAAGTTTGAGAAAATTCCGTGCATTAGTTCTTGAGAAATAAATATTTTGAAAATCGTGAAAAATGCAGTATAGTTCTATTAGATCATATACACCTATTGTTTTTCACTTTCCATCTATACTTCTATAATTTTTATTTGGGAACTAGTAACTCTTTACGAGTTGTAACTCAATTTCGGGATTATTACCCGGATGTAGAGAGTATTGTCGACGTTTGATAACGATTTATTTCTGCATCATTAAATTCAGTTAGAAGAAACGCATCAAAGGTAATAAGATGTCTCAAATTTTGTTCCTAAAACGGGGATGGATGATTTATGCATATTTATATACAATTCTTGCGTTAAGAATTTTTCTACAAGAACTTTGTCGCATTTATGCGTCATCCGATTTTAGCACATTCACGTTATTAAATAAATGTTAATAATATATTTTTTTATATGGTTTAATGTACTTTTGACACTAAATACAGAAAAATGCTTTTTTAGTACCAGTAAATCCTGAAAATTCATAAAATTAAAAGTATCATACCTCGGTAAGTTTTGGTTGTACCAAAATGAATTTTTACTGTTTCACTTATTAGAGAATGGTTAACCTTTTGCAATCCCCTGACACCTACCTATACGATGAGATACTAAGTTTAACTACAAATCCACTGACACTTATAAGGTTACATACTAAGTTTAGCCACTTAATTATCGCTCCCGTCAATATCACGGGCTGAAGTGTCGTTCGTTATTTCTCGTGCCCGTCATATTTCCGGGCTGGAGATTTATTGCTGGAAAAACTTCTGAAACCAGAAAAATTTAACTGGTATTTCGGTGTGAAGCCTTTGAATATCTCCGTTTTGTTTTGTTTTTTGGCGCTGATCGTAATGTTGGACTTTGTATTGCATGTTTCGAAATATATCACACTAAAAATAATTATTAATAATCAAAATTTAATGTTTATTATATTATTTCAAGTATTATTTGTAAAAATTTCTTTGATGATGATAAATAAAGATGTAAGATGTGAAAAATAAAGGTCTTATTCGCATTAATTTGTATGATGTAAAACGTAAAACAAAAACACAGAATTCTCGCATGATGGCTTTTCACAAATGTGAATTTGTTCTAAAACAATTCTTTTTTCGCCTTAAAAAACAAACAAACGAACAACAACAACAGCAAAAAGACTAATTGGATATTTTATATAGAAACCATATAATTATTCAATTTCTGTAATAAAAAAAGGTACTTTTTTTATGGTTTTTCCAAATATTAAGCGACCGTTAAGGGATTATCTACAAATCCACTGACACAAATACGGTAAACAATAAACGAACATGCAACAAATAAACACACTTTTAGGGAGTTCCCACATATTATTTCAACCATGTAAGAATGGCGTGGAATTGCTGGTAGTTGATAGAAATTTTGGTGTAGAGTGCAAAAGGTTAAAGCTTTTTGGATATAACTTACAGGACCATGGAAGGTATTAAAATTTAAATTTCATAACTTAAAAAATGACAATATTGACGTAACTGCATTTTCATATGAAAACCAACATCTGAAATATTTTTGCATTCGTAACTTTATATCTAAAACTAACGGTTTATGAATTATCGATTGGTCAAAGATAAGAAGGGATATTTGTACACAAAAGGGAACAGATATTTTGCATAAAAATTTAATTTTGCATACATTTTTATATATAATTTTGTGAATAAATTGAAATTAATACACATATGTTCATATTATAAATTTTTTCTTAATATTTGGCATAAATGATGTGTTATAATATATTTAGATCTGACTATGCTATCACAGAAACATTATCGAAGTTGCAGTAATGTGAATCATTTACATCAAAATACACGACCCGCCAGTTAGATTAAGCGCTTTTTTATCCAATCCCTAAATACTCCGTCAAACCTACTATTAGGACTTTGTAATTGTTTAATGTATCTAGTTTTCTGTTAGACTAACATTACAAAGAGATTTCAGGAGCATTGTTATGTTCTATAAACGGTTATTTAATAACTACAGTATAATGCACGAGTTAAGACTGTAACTACATACACGAGTGTGCAGAGAATAGTTCGGTTATTAATGTTATTGGTTATTTGAAATCGAAAGTTTTCTAGTGTTGTAATTTTGAGCGGTCAAAACTAGTTTTAACCAGGACAGTGGTCATAACTGGTTTTAACAGTCTATAATTGATCAAAATTGGTTTAACCCTTTAATTCTCGCTACCGTGATATTCACGGGCTTTGTCTTTTATTCACATTGTTAGATTCCCACCAGTTTTATAAAATAGTGCAATTGGCTTTATTATGGTATCGTTTTACCTGTCATTAAATAAGGTGAATATTTCTTTTTCAACAGAGTGGTGGCAATAAGCAATTTGAATTTTTAAACCGTAATTTAATGCGACCTTAACCCTTTAACCTACGATTTACTTTTAATAACCCCACGGTTTGGCATATCCATAGCTACCACTAAAATTTAATAGAGATTTTTGCCTTGTTTAATCATGGAATTTCGACGATTAGATTAAACTATATTTAGTGTGAAAATTTAGTGGTAAGAAGAATTTACATTTGGCTCGATCATCGTACGCGGGCTATGCCCGTCATTGTAGACTAAGGGGTTAAATGTATGCTAAGAAATGCGTCATGTTACTATTATTCATATTTCAATGTTTATTTCATTATCATTTTATTTAATGCAAAACTTTCATTTAAAACTGAAACATTTAAAATGAATGGCTTTCACTTCTTTATTTTTTTGAAAACGAAACTAAAAGAAAAATATTATGCACAGATGTCATATACGCAACGGGGTACCTAATTGGCACCAAAATGGCGTTATTTTACCTGACATGGTAACTCGGCTATTGTTGCTTATTTATTAATAAATGCTTATTTGAATTTATTTTCTTTTTATTTACAAAAAATGTTATAAATTGTTTTGTTCTATAGTTATTAATTAAACTTTTTTTTATTTATTGTTATTTCTACCCTATATATATAAAATCCTAATGAAACGAATTTATGAAACGGCTGAAATGTAACGATTCTTTGAATCGACTGATTAAACAACTGATTATGTTTCACGACTATTTCTCCTAAAATATGGAATACTTTGCGATGAAATTAACACCAAAAATCAATATTGATCCGCAGATTTCAAAACTGGTATTAGAATTTTTAAATTTGAATTAGTTTTCGAAATATTATTTTTTTTCTAATTTTATATACATTTTTCTAATGATGGCAACTCAAATTTTAATCAGAGATTTTTTTTTTTCAGATTTTAGAAAAGGTTACTATTTTAAACTAATTTGGCGAGAAGTTTGACCTCCCTTAAATGTATGCTAAGAAATGTATCATGTTACTTTTATTCATAATTCAACTTGTATTTCATTATAACTTTATTTAATACGAACAGAAACATTTAAAATAAATAGCTTTCACTTCTTTATTTTTTTTAAACGAAATGAAAAGAAAAATATTTGGCACAGATGTCATATACGCACCGGGTACCTAATTGGCGCCAAAATGGAATTATTTTGGTTGACATGGTAACCCGGCTATTGTTGTTTATTTAATAATAAGTGTTTACTTTATTTTCTTTTTTTTTAATTACATAAATTGTTTTGTTCTATAGTTAATTATTTTTTTGGTTATTTTCCTTTAAAAATAAAAAATAATAGAAAATAATTAAAAAATACGGTACTACTTATTTATTCCATCGACCCATTTCGCCAAATTATATAAATCGTCAAACCACTCGCCAAATTATACATATTGAGATAATTTTTATTTTAAATAACGAAAGAACAAAGAAAATAGTATAACATCAATAAATATATAAATAAAACGTCGAAATAAAAATCACTTGATGACGTAAACACGTGTAACTTGCTTAACCCCTTCGGGTCAGGAGCCTTTTACGAAATTTTAAATCTTTTGTCACCGATTTTAAAAACAGAAATTTGTTTCTTCCTGAATCGAGAAAATGCGCTGATTAAATAAGACAAGTTTTACAGTAAAATTTTACTGGTGAGGAAAACAAGGATTCTAAGCGCTTTATGCGGCACGTATACGTGTCGCTCGTCCCCAAGGGGTTAAAGTCAAGTGAATGTGACATTTACGATCAACCATTATTGGCATTTAATCTTACAGTTTGGTGATAGATTTTTGTTCGACGGGATAACTAAGTAGTACCAAAAATACATATGTAACTGGTATTCGAAAACGAGGATTTCGCCAAATTTTCGTAAAAAAAATCACGCCAAACCGGGTGCGTATATGGCATCTGGCCAAATATTAAATGATGTAACAAACGATGACATTTAATTTCAACTTTAAAGCAATGTTTCAATTTACCACTCGAAAAATAAAAAAAAATGCTAACTGGCGAGTTGAAAAATAGTTATTGGCGAGATTTGCACCCGAGCAGCGTAACAGTATCAAGAATTCTTTGCGACAATGATTTTATGTAGTATTATTCGAAAAAAAACTGTTTTTTTTTTAATCGAAATAGAAAACTTTCGGCACAGATGCCACATACGGTCCCATATTGGCGCTATTTTTTTCTGACGCCAATGTCATATATGCAACGGGTACTTAACTGGCGCCATAGTATTGTTATTTTGCTTGATTTGATAAACCGGATGTTGTTCTTTATGCTGTTGATCTTTTCCCCAAATTAGCGCCGGAAAAAATCGCGCCAATATGGGGCCGTATATGATATCTGGGCCAAACTTTCATATGAAAAGCGAAGGGATCAGAGCGTATTTATTTATGGCCGTTACATGACTTGGAGTATTATAATATAGATGAAATGATGGCGGTAGAATAATATTTGGCGACTTATCACCTGTACCTGGCTAATATTAAAGTACGAAAATGGCACCAGGAATATAAAAAGCGAAGTGGTTCGCCCTGAACTCTTGATGATAGTCACATGACTTAGGCTATTGTTATAGAAATTGTTTTAAAATACCGGGAGACAAAGACTCTGTACACTTAATTCCTTTTATTTTTAGCTTCTTTTCAAACGTTTAACTGATCCCCTTTAACCCCTTGGGGACGAGCGACACGTATACGCGCCGGAAACAGGCCTAAGAATCGTCTCTTATCTTCACCAGTAAAATTTTACTGTAAAATTTGCCTTATTTAATACGAGCATTTTCCCGATTTGAATAGGCGCAAACTTCTGTTTTTTAAAACCGGTAGCAATGTAATAAACATTTCGTAAAAGGCTCCCGTCGCGAAGGGGTTAATCAAACACGAAACCAACCATTGGATGTCTTAACAGCAATTGGTACGGCCTTAAATTTTTTTAATAAAACTGAAATTGAATGGAAACCCTTTTACAGGGAAATCTGCACAGCTTTTTTCAGTATAATTCTATCTTCTATAATATTTTTTAAACCGATCAGATTAGCGTGTTTTTAGATTCTGCGGTGTCTGAACGGGCGTTGGCGAGCGTAGCTTGCAGGGGGCAGAGCCCCTAGTCATTTTATAAATAACAGAAAATAATTTAAAAATACATACGAAAACGACGTTTTCGCCATATTGTAGTAAAAAAAAATCTCGCCATAGAAGGAGCGTATATGACAATGCAACAAATCATGACATTTAATTTCCACTTCAAAGCAATGTTTTAATGTTACTACTTCTCCCGTCAGCCAATTTCGCCAAATTATATAAATATCCAAATTATACAAATTGACATATTTTTTTTTACTTTAAATAACGAAAGAACAAATAAATTAGTATAACATAAATAAAAATACAAATAAAACGTCGAAATAAAAATCACTTGATGGCGTGAATACGTTTAACTTCCTTAAAGTCAAGTGAATGTGACATTTACGATCAAACATTATTGGCATTTAATCTTTTAGTTTGGCGACAGATTGTTGGTCGATGGGATAACTAAGTAGCACCGTTTTAAGGGGTCTCAGGACTCTTAAAATTGGAAAAAAGAAAAAAAAAGACCATTTTCAACATTTAATATTTTAAAATGTATTTGATTTTAAGACACAATTTTAATTGGAATAAAATATATAAGTATTTTCTTTCATTTCATGTATTTAAAAAAATGTAAGATGCAGAATTAGCATTTACAGGGGGCTCCAAACTGTTAGACATTTTTCGAGCAAAAAATCGGCATAACAGCTTACGCGCACGATTACAAAATAAGTGTTGCAACTGGGATGAAAATTTTGGTACATACTTATACTTCAGATTGTAATAATTACCCTAAACCTAAATAAATTTGTATTTAAAGCTTTTTTATATTTTTAATACAAAGTTGTATTTAGCTAATGCAAAATTAAGAAAATTTCAACAGTATAATCACCTAAAAAAATATTGTTTTGAACAATAAAAATGAAATTTTAGGTTCAGTTTATACAGACTAACATGAAACATATGTTTTGAAAAATTCATGAAAAAATATTCATAAGTTTTTGAGATATCGTGCGCGTTATGCCCAAAAACGACATTTGGAGAAAAATGGCTTCAAATTTTCCGAAACGACGCTTCAGCTATTGAGCGTGTATAAATGTAAAAGCCATAACTTCAGTTTTAATAGGAATTTCAAAGAAACAATTACATCAAAATGTTCAGAAAAGATAGGAGTTTAACATAAAAAAAAAATTAAAATTTCGAAAATTTTAAAGCTTTAAGAGTCCTGAGACCCCTTAATTTACCATTCGAAAAATAAAAAAATGCTAACTGGCGAGTTAAAAAAAAAAGCTATTGGCGAGATTTTCCCCCGGCTAACACGAAAGTACCAGGAATCATTTGCGATCATGGCAACTTTTATTTAGTTTTATTCGAAAAAATAATTTTGATTCTTTATTCAAAATGGAAACATTTCTTATGAAAAGCGAAGGGATCAGCCCCCTTTTTTATGGCAGTTACATGACTTGGACTATTATAGTACAAATGAAATAATGGCGGTAGAATAATATTTGGCGACTTATCACACATGTTGCTGGCTAACTTTAAACTGCCAAAATGGCCGTTTGGAATATAAAAAGCGAAGAGATGCGCCTGGAACTGTTGATGATAGTCCCATGACTTAGGTTATTATTATAGAGATTGTTTTCAATTCTAAAAACAGCGCAAAGAATAATATTTCCTAACGATTAAAAATTTATTTTCACGTGGCTATTAAAAACAGAAAAAAAACTTTAAAATTACTATTAAATAAGTACGTTTTAAAAGCAGGAAAATATTGAAAATTATGTCTTGAAAATTGTATTTACACTTGAATATTAAAAGAGAAAGGAAACTTAAAATAATAAATACATTAATATGCGTTTAACCCTTTCATGGCTAAGTACTTCAATTCGTAATATGTTGGAATCAGTGAACGGCACCAGAATTTACAAACAAATTTCGAAATACGAAAATGCTTTTGTTCACTTACTTAATAAAAGGAAAATTTTCATTCCAATATTCTGGTGCCAATGTGGCATTTAAGAATTAAAATTAAGTGGTCAAAAAATGAACCACCGCCCTTGAAGGGGTTAAAGTAGTAAATATTTGTAATTGTAGTATATTGTATTATGTCAATCGTTTTATAATGCTGTTAAAAAATACTGGTCGGCAAACACTCTGTTTACTTAATTCATTTTATTTTAGCTTCTTTTCAAATGTTTAACTGATCTTCTTTAATCAAACACGAAAACAACCATTGGATGTCTTAACAGCAACTGATTCGGTCTTACATTTTCGAAATCAAAGGGAATTGAATGGAAACCCATTTACAGGGAATTCGCTACAGGTTTTTTCATTATAATTCAATCTTCTCTAATCTTTTAAAAACCGATCAAATTAGCGATTCTTTAGCTTTTTATGGCTAATGCGAAGATAAAACCAAACACTATATTTGTGATAATCAAGATAGTTAGGAGCTGATGAATCTACCTTGGTTCTACAAATTTCCATTTTTCGTATTTTTAATATGTTTAAAATCCATAATGCAAATGTTAAGGGGATTAGTTTTATTTACTTATATGGTGGTTTATATATCATTTAAATTTGTATACATTCCTTTATTATTTATACTTTCACAATTTTTGTAGATAATTTGTAATGATTTATAATGGCTTTATATACACACACGGACATATATGTATATATATATATATATATATATACTGGGTGGTCGATCTGTTGGTTCGTTTTTTATTATGAAAGCAAACACATTTTTTATAAGTGAAAATCGAAATTCTTTATTGAACATGGAAGGCGTCATTCCATACATCTATGTCATTTATGTATGGAATACAATGTTGCACATGTGGCCACCGCGGCTCCTCTTACATGCCATCATCTGAACATCAAAATTTTTGATGTCTTTTTCCAGAATGGGCGGATCCATGGCCAAAATTTCAGCCCGGATGTTATGTTTGAGCAGTGTTGCCAGATGGGCTAATTTTAAAAATGAGATTCTTGATTGGCACCACTTTTACGAAATGGTAAAATGTGCCTTATTTAATGACATATTAATTAAGGCAAAAACAAAGTTAATTTTACCTCAGTAATTAAATAAATAGAAATGCTTAATTCATCTTTAAAAAAGTTAAACTTACACTATGTGCAAAACTACTTAAAAGATGACAGAATACTAAAAAGATGTTAAATTATTTTAATACCTTAGTACTTTCAACTATAAAAAACATAGTCTTCGTCAGAGGAATATAAGAAATACAATTGTTATTGACGTCTAATTTTCAAAATTCACAGAGATGGTGACGAAAGGAGTGAAAGTGGCGGTACAGGCGGTACTTTTAAAAAAATATTTAACACGTATTTTCGTTTTTCAATCTGTTTTGTATTTCTCGAGTTATTCGACCTTTTCCAGACTTTTCGGACACCCTGTATATACACATATAGAGAGAAGTAAGCGTAGGGCCCTCGCTAAGGGGAGGGGGACGCCTCCCCCCCAAACATTTGCGAATGTTATTACACTTGGCAAATTTACAAACTTAGTTGACAAATTTGTTTAAACTTTAATAAAAACTATAATATATTTTCTGTTTCTGATAGTCTTGGCAAAATTTACAAAACTAGTTGGAAATATTATTAAACTTTTAACAAATAAGAACTATATCACATTTTCTAACTGTGGTAAGTTGGCAAAATTATAAAACGATTTGGCAAATACTGAAATTTGACTTGGCAATTTAAGGTTCTCTCTCCCACCAATGTCTTAGCGATGGCGCTGAGTAAGCGGTGTTATTTTGCTAAGAACATCTTTTGCTACAGAAATTATTATACTTGGCTAGTTCCATGGGTTTTCGTAGTGCAAGTCACATAGCTGATAAATACTATGCTTGTTGGCCACCGTTATTTTCGAAAAGTTTGCTTCGACTTTTTAAATTAATGATATATATCCGATAAAATGTCACATTTTTCCATTCTAAAATACTGGTAGCAAAAATCGTAGCAAGTGACTTACACTGCAAGTACTCATTGAACTAGCCTTTTAAAATGAGTTTTTCAATATAATAATGTGGTTAACCCTTTAATTCTCGCTCTCGAGATATTCTCGGGCTGAGTCTTTTACTCAAATTGTTTGATTCCCACCAGCTTTATAAAATAGTGAAATTGGCTATATTTTAGTATCGTTTTACCTGTCATTAAAAAACGTGAATATTTCTTTTTCATAAAAGTGGTGCCAATAAGCAATTTGAATTATTCAACCGTAATTTAAATCGAGCGTTAAGGGGTTAAATATGAATATTTTTATTTTAAAATAAATAGTTTTGTATATAATATCATAAGACGTAACGCAATGATATTTCACCTTGATTCAAACATAAAATGTAATATATGAACTTTAAAAAGTTCACTATTTTACTTAAAAGGCGACTAAAGTAATAAAACATATGTTACAAGTTACAAATATATACAGAGTGTCCGAAAAGTCTGGAAACGGTCGAATAACTCGAGAAATACAAAGTAGATTGAAAAACGAAAATATACGTGTTAAATATTTTTAAAAAAGCTACTCAGTGATACCAAATTTGATCCCCGCAACGGACCCCCCGGGGGTCAGAGGGGGTCCAACTTTGAAATCTTGAATGATAACCCCCATTTTTTATTGCAGATTCGGATTCTACGGACAAAAAATACGTAACGTTTGCATTTAACATTTTTTTCTAATCTTCGTTGATTACGGTGTAATTGAGCAAATAAAATAGATACATATTTTGATTTTCCCAACCAGGTTTTGACATCACGAAATCTGATTGGCCAGAACTTTTAACGTCAAAGTTGCCGTCTTTTGCTGAAATAGGGTTTCTCAAAAACCATCAGTGGAGATTGTTTTCATGGCGCTTTATATGCTTTTTCCATAAAAATTATTAGAAATATATTAAATTATTTTTCTATTTGCATGTCTTTTTATCAAGTCGATCATTTTTAAATAATAAACTGCGTATTTTGATATTTTGTCGAGTAAATAAGCACTCCCACCCCCCTCCCGAACAGAAAAATGATAGTATTCATTATTTGGGGGCGGAGAGTATTGATATTCTGTGTTTCGATGTCTTCTGCTGTCAAAAAAAAAAAAAAAAAAAAAAAAAAAAAATCCCCTAATTCGGAGCCGGTTGGGAGTGTATAACTTTTTTTTTTTTTTTTTTTTTAATTATTACTGTAGAATAACATAAAGGAGCAAAAAAAACAAACAAACATATAAAATCTTTTTGTGCTGGCTGATCAAAGGATGGGAAGTAGCGTAAATTTCATTTAGAGGAGAGTGGGATTATAGGTTTTGATGACTGATTAGTTACTGGAACTACCGAAAAGCAAGTAGGGCAGAAAAAATTCAAAAATTGTAATAAATGTAATACTCTTTTGTAAAATAATTATTTTTTTCCATTTTAACATTTTTTTTCCTAATTTTAAATTTATTATTGGGTTGTTCGGGAAGTCGTGTCCGTTTAGGAAAATCAATTCGCACCGGAAAATCCTGCCCGGTAATTATTAGACGTTAGATACAGGAATCAATGTCTAATTATTAAATGATAGAATTTTCCGGTACGAATTGATTTTCCAAACGGACACGACTTTACGAACGACCCAATAATGTTAAACAATTGAAAATTTTTGATCTTTTAAACTTTTGAATTTAAAATATAATTTAACTCTTTAAGCACTATTGATTATTTCCTGGGGAAGAAGACGTTTTAATTTTCATGGGGGAAGAATAATGTAGAAAAGTATTTAATTATTTATTAATTATTACGATAATATAAAAAATGTGAAAAAATATATAAACAAAAACGTTATTTGCAGGACAAATTAAAAACAAATCAGTTTTTTCATACATTTTTTAAGCCCGAGAAGGGACATTTATTCATATATTTCATTCAGTTAGAGTTTTTGCGGACAGTGTCCTTAAAAAAGGGCTCATAATTTTTATTTTACTGGCACCCAGAATATTTAATTAAAATTTCCCATTTCCATTTTCCGTACTTGAAAAATAAGGAAGTTTATATATTCCAATAAATTCGTTTATGTATTCTGATGTCAGTCTATCATTTCATCACATTTTCCGTACTTGAAAAATAAGGAAGTTTATACATTCCAATAAATTCGCTTATGTATTCTGATGTCAGTCTATCATTTCATCAGTTTATAAACAGAATTACTCCGTGCCGGTAAGGGTTAAACCAAATGAACATTAAAAAAAAATTAAACAGTATGATAATTTAAATATCCTAAAAATCCCTAAAATTTTCCTTTAAATTAAATCGAAATAAATCTTAGACTTTAAATTTTTTTTTTTTTTTTTTACATGTGCCTTATCATTTTGTACACACTCATCATAAGCATAATACAAAATCTGCAATACAAATATTTGCAGCTTTAAAAGGAAAGAAAAGTTAAAAAGTAATTTAGATTTCTTTTTAACGGAACCTAAGTTTTTAATGGGTTTTATGTATCATGTTGTTTGATTTTTTTAAATTGTTCAATTGGTTTAACTTATTTGTTATAAAAATTTAAGAACGTGGAACTAACTGAATGAAATATATTAATAAATGAACCTTCCATTTCTTAAAAAATGAAGAAAATAAACTGATCCGTTTTTAATTTGTTCTGCCAATTATGTTTTAGATTATATTTTTTGTTATTGTAATACTTCATTGCAGACTTCAGCAATCGATATGTTCTTTTTTCCAACTCATGAGGCATTTTAGACTTGAAATGAAAGGGCAAAATGTCTTTTAAATATGGCATAGCTAATAATTTTCAATCATAACTTATTAATTAATATTAATTAAATGTATCTTAGAAACATGCAGAACGGAAATTATTGGGCCGATCGGAAAGTCTTGTCGTGTTGGGAAAATCAATTTAATCGGGAAATTCTGCCCGGTAATTATTAGACATTAGATATCGAAATCAATGACTAGTAATTAAATGATAGAATTTTCCGGTACGAATTAATTTTCCCAACACGACACGACTTTCCGATCGACCCAATATGTTAGGGGTGGGGATTTATTTGTACAACATTTCAAAATTCAATATAATTTCCCCCAATTGATTAATAAGCATATACTATTTTTAACAATTTTATCTATTTTGATAAAGTTTTAGTATCAATTTTTTGGTAATCCATTAATAATTATTGCAATACAATAAATAACACTCAGAAATTTTAAACAATAACAAATCTATTTAATACTATTAATTAACGTAAATTATTAATTTATCTATATAATATATAATCTATGTAATACTATTTAGTTAATAAATAAAATTTGTAACATCCCTAGGGATGAATGACAATGTCCCATTCATCCCCATTTGAAATGTCCCAATCATCCCCATGATGCATATATTCCGTTTGCAGCCATTTTGCCACAATGGTTACTATTCATTCATTTTAATTATCGATATTGAACCTTAAAATAAATAACTACAACATAGCTTAATTTTTTATATTATATAAGATATTTCACATATTCAAATGTAAAAAAAAACTTACCGTATTTACCCGCGTATACGTCGATCCCGTGTATAAGTCGACCGCCTATTTTCCCGATCAAGAAATTTGAATTTTTTAAAATCAGGCGTATAAGTCGACCCCACACTTTTCCGATCAAGAAATTTGAATTTTTTTTTAAATACATTATTCAAAATCACATGGAAAAAAGGAAAGTACTAAATGTACAATAATAAAGAAACTTTAATTTTTTTTTCATTTATTCGAAATCATATGAAAAAAAAGTATGAAATATGTAATAATGTTAAACAATTGAAAATTTTTGATCTTTTAAACTTTTGAATTTAAAATATAATTTAACTCTTTAAGCACTATTGATTATTTCCTGGGGGAGAAGACGTTTTAATTTTCATGGGGGAAGAATAATGTAGAAAAGTGTTTAATTATTTATTAATTATTACGATAATATAAAAAATGTGAAAAAATATATAAACAAAAACGTTATTTGCAGAACAAATTAAACACAAATCAGTTTTTTCATACATTTTTTAAGCCCGAGAAGGGACATTTATTTATATATTTCATTCAGTTAGAGTTTTTGCGGACAGTGTCCTTAAAAAAGGGCTCATAATTTTTATTTGACTGGCACCCAGAACATTTAATTAAAATTTTCCATTTACATTTTCCGTACTTGAAGAATAAGGAAGTTTATATATTCCAATAAATTCGCTTATGTATTCTGATGTCAGTATATCATTTCATCAGTTTATAAACGGAATTACTCCGTGCCGGTAAGGGTTAAACCAAATGAACATTAAAAAAAAAAAAAAAAAAAAAAGAAAAGAAAAAAATAAACAATATGATAATTTAAATATCCTAAAAATCCCTAAAATTTTCCTTTAAATTAAATCGAAATAAATCTTAGACTTTTAAAAATGTTTTTTTTTTTTATTATTTTACATGTGCCTTATCATTTTGTACACACTCATCATAAGCATAATACAAAATCTGCAATAAAAATATTTGCAGCTTTAAAAGGAAAGAAAAGTTTATAAGTTATTTAGATTTCGTTTTAACGGAACCTAAGTTTTTAATGGGTTTTATGTATCATGTTGTTTGATTTTTTTTAAATTGTTCAATTGGTTTAACTTATTTGTTATAAAAATTTAAGAACGTGGAACTAACTGAATGAAATATATTAATAAAATCTATTTCTTAAAAAATGAAGAAAATAAACTGATCCGTTTTTAATTTGTTCTGCCAATTATGTTTCAGATTATATTTTCTGTCACATAAGTTATTTTATTGTAATAATAAACAAACAATTTTCTACATTATCCTTCTGTTACGAAAATTAACACGTCGTCTACCCCAGCAAATAATCATTACACTTTAACGCTTTCGAGACCGCAACGGGTACGCAAATTTTATTTGGAATACACCGTGTTTTTTCAACTGTCCCCTTTACTTGTGAAATACCAAAAAATCCTTTAATTAAAAAATTAAATAATATTGTTCATTTATTAATGGTGCCCAAAACAAATTCCACATGCACCTTTTGACGATGAATATATGTGCCTCACAAATCCCGATAGAGTTAAAGAGTTAAATTATTTTTTTAATTAAAAATTTTCAAATATCAAAATTTTTCTATTGTTTAAATTTATGAAAAAAAAATGTTAAATTGAAAAAATGTATTAATTTACAAAAAATTATTACATTTATTAGAATTATGGAAAATATTTTTACCCTACTTGATAATTTCTGGTTGCAGTAACTAACCAATGATCTAAATCTCCAATCCGACCACCACCTGAATTTTACACTACTTCTCCATTCTTTGCTCCGCCCGCACACAAAAAAAATTATGTGTACTTCTTTTTATTTTGTCCTATATGTTACTCTATAGTTAGTAATAGTAAAAAAAATCCCATACACCCACCTCCTGACCACGATTTAGAGTATTAAAAAAAAAAAAGAAAAAAAAACAGCAGAAACCATCGAAATGCCGAATATCCATGCCTACCTCTACCAAAGAACGAAGATCATCTTTTTACTTTCTTCTATCTTCAATAGAAGAAAGTATTGTAATCGAAATTTTTTTCGACTTCCGGTTTTCGACGGATTTGCATGTTTTAGGGGTCAGAGATTCCAAAAAACATGTTTATAGAAAATGTCTGTCTGTCTGTGTGTCCGTCTGTCCGTCTGTCTGTCGCCATTGTACCATCAAAAAGTGTATGAATTTATGTATAGAATTAAACCAAAATTTTATTATAAGTTTTTGGCTATGGCAAGCAGGTCCTCCCGGAATTTGGAAAAAATTCGCCGGTAGGGGGCGCTGATATAACAATTTTTGTGCGATTTTGAATATTGTACCATCCAAAAGTGTATGGGGTTATGCATAGAATTGAACCAAATTTTTAGTTTAAGTTTTTGGATATGACAAGCAGGTCCTCCCTGAATTTGGAAAAAATTCGCCGGTAGGGGGCGCTGTAAATGCGTTTTTTGTGCGATTTTGAATATTGTACCATCGAAAAGTGTATGAAGTTATCCATAGAATTGAACCAAATTTTTATTTTAAGTTTTTGGCTATGGCAAGCAGGTCCTCCCTGAATTTGGAAAAAATTCACCGGTAGGGGGCGCTGTAATAGCGATTTTTGTGCGATTTTGAATATTGTACCGTCCAAAAGTGTATGAAGTTATGCATAGAATTAAACCAAATTTTTATTTTAAGTTTTTGGATATGGCAAGCAGGTCCTACATGAATTTGCAAAAAATTCGCCGTTGGGGGGCGCTGTAATAGCGATTTTTATGCGATTTTGAATATTGCACCATCGAAAAGTGTATGAAGTTATGCATAGAATTGAACCAAAAAAAATTTTTAAGTTCTTGGCTATGGCAAAGAGGTCCTCCCTTAATTTGTAAAAAAATCGCTCGTAGAGGGCGCTGCAATAGCGATTTTTGCACAATTTTTGTGCCATTTTGAATATTGTACCGCCGAAAAGTGTATGAAGTTATGCATAGAATTGAACCAAATTTTATGTGTTTATTTTTGGTCATGTCACGAAGGTCCTCCCTGAATTTGGAAAAATTCTGCCGGAAGGGGGCACTATAATTGCGATTTCTGTACCATTTTCATTATTGTACCATCGAAAAGTGTATGAAGTTATCCATATAATTGAACCAAATTTTTTGTGCATGTTTCTGTCTATGGCAAACAAGTCCTCCCTGAACTTGAAAAAATTCCGAAAGAAGGGGGCGCTATAATTCCGATCTCTGTGCCATTTTCATTATTGTACCATCGAACAGCGTATAAAATTATGCATACAATTGAACCAAAATGTTTGTGCTTGTTTTTGGCTTTGGCCAACAGGTTCTCCTTGAATTTGGAAATATTGCGCGGTAAAGGGGCTCCGTGCTAGCGATTTTTGTATACTTTTCTTGATTTTTCGTAGTTCTATTGTGCATCGGCGGCTCATGCAGCGGCGGGAACTCGCTTCCTGCTATGCCGGCTATTCGCAAACAGCTGATAACGACAGAATAAGGAAAAATTAATAATTTTAACAAATATCATGATATAGATTAACTCGTTTTTAGTCCGTTTAATTGACTTGAGCAGAAATTTAAGATGAAAATCAAAGTTGGTATAGTATTGAACTAATAATATTGAAGTATTAACATGTGTAACTGGGTTTTGAAATATTAAGATGTATAAGATAGAAGAAAGTTTTGGGATTGGCACATCCAACTAGTTTTTTTTCTGTTCGGAAGAGGAGTTGATGTTTACACATCAAAGTATTGAAAAAAAAAACGCAGGTTAATTAATTACGATGGACTGAATGGATAAAATAAAAACACAAATAGAAATATAATTCGATATGTTTCTGTTAATTGCATGGCAAAAGCATATAAAGCACTTTTGCCATCGAAACAATCTCCATTGATAGTTTTCGACAAACACAATTCCAGCTAAGGCGATCCACTTTGGCAACGGAAGCTTTGGCCCATCACATTTCGTGATTGCAAAACATGGTTGAGAAAACAAAATATGTATCTGTCACATTTTGCTGGATTACACCGTCATCTACAAAGATTCGGAAAAAAATGTTAAAAGCAAAAGTTGCAGATTTCCCCCCGTAGAATCCGAATCTGAAATAAACTAGTTGGATGTGCCAATCCCAAAACTTTCTTCTATCTTATACATCTTAATATTTCAAAAACTAGTTACACATGGTAATACTTCAATATTATTAGTTCATTGCTATAACAACTTTGATTTTCATTTTAAATTTCTGCTTTAGTCAATTAAATGAACTAAAAACGAGTTAATCTATATAATGATATTTATTAAAATTAATTATTATTCCTTATTCTGTTGTTATCAGATGTTTGCGAATAGCCGGCTTAGCAGGAAGTGAGTTCCCGCCTTTGCACGAGCCGCTGACGGACAATAGAACTACGAAAAATAAAGAAAAATATACAAAAATCGCTATCACAGAGCCCCTTTACCGCGCGATATTTCCAAATTCAAGGAGGACCTGTTGGCCAAAGCCAAAAACAAGCACAAACATTTTGGTTCAATTGTATGCATAATTTTATACGCTGTTCGATGGTACAATAATGAAAATGGCACAGAAATCGGAATTACAGCGCCCCCTTCTTTCGGAATTTTTTCATTCAGGGAGGACTTGTTTGCCATAGCCAGAAACATGCACAAAAAATTTGGGTTCAATTATATGGATAATTCATACACTTTTCAATGGTACAATAATGAAAATGGTACAGACATCGCAATTATAGTGTCCCCTACCGGCAGAATTTTTCCAAATTCAGGGACGACCTTCGTGACATGACCAAAAATAAACACATAAAATTTGGTTCGATTCTATGCATAAGTCCATACACTTTTCGACGGTACAATATTCAAAATGGCACAAAAATTGTACAAAAATCGCTATTACAGCTAAGAGCGATTTTTTTACAAATTAAGGGAGGACCTCCTTGCCATAGCCAATAACTTAAAAATTTGTTTTTGTTCAATTCTATGCATAACTTCATACATTTTTCGATGGTGCAATATTCAAAATCGCACAAAAATCGCTATTACAGCGCCTCCTAACGGCGAATGTTTTGCAAATTCAGGGAGGACCTGCTTGCCATATCCAAAAACTTAAATTAAAAATTTGGTTTAATTCTATGCATAACTTCATACACTTTTGGACGGTACAATATTCAAAATCGCACAAAAATCGCTATTACAGCGCCCCCTACCGCCGATTTTTTTCCAAATTCAGGGAGGACCTGCTTGCCATAGCCAAAAACTTAAAATAAAAATTTGGTTCAATTTTATGCATAACTCCATACACTTTTGCATGGTACAATATTCAAAATCGCACAAAAATTGTTATATCAGCGCCCTCTACCGGCATTTTTTTTCCAAATTCCGGGAGGACCTGCTTGCCATAGCTAAAAACTTATAATAAAATTTTGGTTTAATTCTATACATAACTTCATACACTTTTTGATGGTACAATGGCGACAGACAGACGGACAGAGGGACACACAGACAGACAGACATTTTCTATAAACATGTTTTTTGGAATCTCTGACCCCTAAAACATGCAAATCCGTCGAAAACCGGAAGTCGAAAAAAATGTCGATTACAATACTTTCTTCTATTGAAGATAGAAGAAAGTAAAAATGGGGATTATCATTTACAATTTCAAAGTTGGAACGCCTCTGATCCCCAGGTGGTCGGGGTGGGGTGTCAACTTTGGTATCACGGAATAGTTAAAAAAAAATATTTAACACGTATTATTTTCTTTTTCAATCTTATATGAATTTCTTGAGTTATTCGACCGTTTCCAAACTTTTCGGACACCCTGTATTTTGTCACATTCGATATTTTATTGGAATAATTTATAAATAATTAATCAATTTTCTACATCATCCTTCCCCTATACAAATTAAAGCGTCGTCTTTCCCAGAAATAATCAAGAGAGCTTAAAGAGTTTAATTATTTTTTAAATGAAAAACTTTAAAAGATCAAAATTTTTCAATTGTTTAAAATTATTAATTTTAAAAATTATGAAAAAAAATGTTAAATTGAAAAATATTTTAAATTACAATAAATTATTACGTTTATAAGAATTATTGAAGAAGTGTCTGACTATTGAACTATTGAAGAAGTGACTTGATATTTTGGAGTTACAGTAACTAATCAATCATCAAAATATGTAACTCCACCCCCACTGAAATTTACGCTACTTCCCCATCCTTTGCTCAGACAGCATAAAAAGTTTTTATATCTTTTTTTTAAATATTTTGTCCTATAATTTGTTCTACAGTAATAATTTAAAAAAAAATTGTACACCGGCATCAGCCTCCTGAATTAGATATTAAAAAGAAAAAAAAAAAAAAAAAACAGCAGAAACCATCAAAACGCAGAAAATTTGCACACTCCGCCCCCAAATAATGAAGATTGTCCTTTTTCTGTCCGGGAGGGAAGGTGTATATCTACACGTTAAAAAAATCAAAATACGCAGGTTATTATTTTGAAATGATTGACTGGATAAAACAATATGCAAATACAGTACTAATTTAATATATTTCTATTAATTTTTATAGAGAAAGCATATAAAGCGTCATCAAAACAAACACCACTGATCGTTTTAGAGAAACACTATTCCCTTAAAAGACGGCTACTTTGACGATGAAAGTTCTGTCCAATCAGATTTCGAGATGTTAAAACTTGGTTGGGAAAACCAAAATATGTATCTGTTTTATTTGCTTGATTACACCGTGATCAACGAATATTAGAAAAAAAAAAAAGTTAAATACAAAAGTTACGTAATTTTGTCCGTACAATCTGAATCTGCAATACAAAATGCGGGTTATCATTCAAGATTTTAAAGTTGGACCCCCTCTGACCCCCGGGGGTCGGTTGCGAGTGTCAAATTTGGTATCACTGAGTAGCTTTTTTAAAAATATTTAACACGTATATTTTCGTTTATTAATCTGCTTAGTATTTCTCGAGTTTTTCGACCGTTTCCAGACTTTTCGGACACCCTGTATTTTATTTAACACCTTCGGGACCGGCGCGGCGGCTTTTACACACATTTTATTTGGTTGGCACAGCTTTTTTTTTAAAAAAGTTACTTTTACTTAAACAATCATGAAAATGCTCAAATTAAAGAAACTAAATATTACTTATTTTTTTTACTGGTACCCAAAACAAATTCTGTATGCCCTTTTTGAGGGTGCATATAAGCATCCATGGTCCCGAACAGTTTAATCCTCTCGCTGCGTAATTGCTTTATCAAATAGCTTCAAAAATTGCGTATTTAATTCCTTCGCGACAAGCGTTTTTTAAGAATTTTTATTCTTTTGTCACCGGTTTGTCAAAACAAAAAAATTCGACTGATTTAATCGGGAAAATGCTCCGATTAGATAAGGCAAAATTTACAGTTAAAAGCAGCTGGTGGGAATGATCAAGGAGGATTAATTTGACGGAAAAATGCATCCTCGATGAAATTTCGGGTTTCGCAAATTTTGCTACTTTTACGTTGCCTGAGAAACTCTCGGGTTGCGCAGCAGGATTAAAACTTCTTAAACTATAATAATTATTGTTTCTCTCAATTTGAAAATGAAGTGACGTGTTTGTATAAATAAACAGCAGTTGCTTATTAAAATATTCTCTGATGAAGAGTTTAGGAAAGTGTAGAAGTACTAAGAAATTTGAAATAAAATGTATATAATTAACTTGGAACATGTCTTTAATTATTTTAGTCACCATTTAAGTAAAACAGTGAACTTTTTAAAGTTCATATAATATATTTTATCTTTTTAAAGTTCTCATAATATACTTTATTTTTAAATTTTTTTAAACTTTTTAAAGTTTATATGATATATTTTAATTTTGAGTTTAAAGTTCATATAATGTATTTTGGTTCTTAAACAAAATACGGAACAATAATTATTTAAAAGAAAATAAAAACTATTTTGCAACAATTAATTTTGATTTCAAAGGAAAATATTGCAATTGTTTTTTCATCCTCCACACGCTTCATTTCAAGAAATTTAAAATTTCAAGTCGAAACGAACAAAAATGAAAATAAATGGTTTAAAAAAACAGCTTTTCAAAAATTTTTATAATTATTAAAAATAACAACTGAAAGCACCAAAGATATATGGTGCACAGGAATTTTTAAGAAATCGATTTTTCTATTCGTCAACCTGTAAATCTAATTAATACAAATAATGTGACTTAACAAATTATTGCTTTCGCAGATATGAACAGTAATCCCCTCGCTCTCTTAACACAGAATTATCAAAATACAATAAAATTAGCAGCAAACTACGGTCACCAGTAATTTCCTACAAATTACTAGTTGATTGAGTGTTACAATTTACTTCAACTGCTACTTATAGCAGCTGTAGCTATTTCTTCATTAAATTTTCTGGTGTGAAAATGTGGGTTTTTTCTCTTTGATTTTCTTAGAAGTGTGAATGGAATGTGAAATACCGGAACCGATGAAGTTTTCCGCCGTAGACAATATATTCCGCCTTATGCAAAATACCCCCCAATAAATAGAAAAATTCACAAGTTGTATATATTTTTTACATTCATAACTTTTAGTACCATTCTTTAAAATTAAATTTTTAATGAAATCAAACTTTTTATTAAATTTGTAATCTTTAATAATATTGAAAAACATTATTCGGGCACTGAAATAAATAGTAGGGGAGATGGGGGATGAATGGGACATTTTCACAAAAATATTTTTTTATATTTTTATATTTAAGTAATTATCAATATTATGTATCACATTTCATACATTAGGTATTTGACAACATATATTAACACTGGAACGCCCGAAAATTTTAATCAAGTTTCATAAAAATATGTGACACCAGAATTTCTATTTAAAAGTATTTGACTGATTTATTTAACGTAAATCTGCGTGGTTTATGTTTAACTTACTTTATGAAAGAATTTCTGGTTCCAGTTCACATTTAATCATATGCTCGGAGTCGGATCGACTCCTTCCGGGCGTTCTAGTGTTAACAATATTTATTCTAGATTATGATTTATTCAGAAAAATATTATGAAATAAAAAAAACGTTCCTCCCTGTCTCAATCATCCCCACAGCAGGGATGAATGGGACACTAATAAAAATGGATGGGACACAAAGATTTTCCTCCCTGTATTCTATTTCACCTAATTGAAATTTATAATTATAACCTTATATGTAATTATATTTGTAATATATGATTTTACAGCACGAATCGATATGGGTTTTTTTTTTCAGTAACTTCTTTTATTGCAGTTTTAAATTTTAATGCAGACTTCAGCAATCAATATGTTCTTTTTTCCAACTTATGAGGCATTTTAGACTTGAAATGAAAGGGCAAAATGTCTTTTAAATATGGCATAGCTAATAATTTTCAATCATAACTTATTAATTAATATTAATTAAATGTATCTTAGAAACATGCAGAACGGAAATTGTTGGGTCGATCGGAAAGTCTTGTCGTGTTGGGAAAATCAATTTAATCGGGAAATTCTGCCCGGTAATTATTATACATTAGATATCGGAATCAATGTCTAGTAATTAATTTTCCGGTACGAATTAATATTCCCAACACGACACGACTTTCCGATCGACCCAATATGTTAGGGGTGGGGATTTATTTGTGCAACATTTCAAAATTCAATATAATTTCCCCCAATTGATTAATAAACATATACTATTTTTAACAATTTTATCTATTTTCATAAAGTTTTAGTATCAATTTTTTGATATTCCATTAATAATTATTAAAATACAATAAATAACACTCAGAAATTTTAAACAATAACAAATCTATTTAATACTATTAATTAACGTCAAATATTAATTTATCAATCAGTTAATAAAATTAGTAAATAAAATTTGTAACATCCCTAGGGATGAATGACAATGTCCCATTCATCCCCATTTGAAATGTCCCAATCATCCCCATTTGAAATGTCCCAATCATCCCCATGATGCATATATTCCGTTTGCAGCCATTTTGCCACAATGGTTACTATTCATTCATTTTAATTATCGATATTGAACCTTAAAATAAATAACTATAACATAGCTTAAGTTTTTATATTGTATAAGATATTTCACATATTCAAATGTAAAAAAAAGTTTACTTTTAAGCAGAGATTTCAGAAAATGCAACTTTGAAGGAAAATGAAAACTCAATGTGGTCCTAATTTTAGTTCTGAAGCACACCTTATATGGGGATAGGGGGTAATTTAAAATAAATGTTTATTGCCTGAAATATTGAGAATGCCCCACCCAACCCTTGTCCCATTCATCCCCTATCTCCCCTATTGATTATAAATTGCTTCAGTTCTGGAATTAATGATAAATATTCACTTTAACAAATACAATCATATACCCAATCTTTAACATAGTTTCTGACGAGACGGAAAATAATATTTTATCGATTATATCGATTTGATCTTTTATTTCCGGTTTAACCAGCATTCTTCAGCAACACATTCAGTCACATTGTATTGCTGATTATTATGGTTAAAAATTACCATATTTAACCATAAAGTTTAATATGGTACTTTTAAATTAACTTTATTAATCTATTACGAAATTTAATTAAAATGTTCAAGACTATTGATGTATATATTCATGAATCAAATACATTTCATTTTTAAAATATCATTTGTCCGTCTTATGCAGAATTTTCGGTTCGGTGGGACCTTAAAAACCTTTACGTTTCCGCGTTAGGCAGATTTCAGCTTAAACAGCATGGATTAATGTTATTTACTTTGCGTTCGCCCGGACTTTGAAAATTTTCCGCGTTAGATAGATTTCCGGCTTACACAGAGTCCGCCTTAGACAAAATTTACTGTATAATGAAAAAATTTGCTAAAATTTTAGTATTTCAATGTAAAATAATGTGTCGACTTGAAGGGGGCCTTTTTAGGTAGATTTCGTATGAAATACTGCCGATAGGGATCGTTCCTATGTTGGAATTTTGTGAAAAAATTTTGCAGACCTACACCGATCATGACCCCAAGCACCCAAAACCACCCTCAGTAAAAAACTTTATCTATCTATCTATCTATCTATATATATATATATATATATATATATATATAAGCCGTTCTCTGTGTGTATGTCCTTTATACAAATCTTTAATTTTAGACCGATTTGCACGAAACTCGATGTACAGTCGTGGAAAAAAAAAGTAAACACCCCCAGTAACTCCTCAACAAATTATCGTAGAAGAAAGTTACTGGTACCGAACGATAGGAAATAAAGTCTATTTTTAAATGATATAGATAAAATTTGCTTAGGGGGTCATCTATATATTAAAACGAACAATAACTTTGTTTTTTTCAATAGCAGTACACAATTCTGGCATCATAAATGAACTCTACATCCTCCAATTAGCCTAAAAACAAATATTTATGCAATTCGTACCATAAGTTTCCGAGAAATTAATTATTTTAAAACGAGCGTATTTTAAGGGCTGTATCCAAATTGAAGTTCGGAAATCGATTATTAACCGAGAGAGCCCCCATCTTGATCAAGGTACCTTAAGAAGTCAATGAAGCCTGCTAGACTACAATGCAGCAGAAGAAATTTCAAAATATCTGGTTACTTCTATTATAGACGGCCCCTTAAACCATCATTTTGCCGTTTTTAAGCATAATTTGAAAACTACTTGGAAGAAAAATGTGAAATTTTGGATTTAGATAAAGCAGGACTTAATGAATCTAAATCCATCAAAAAATTTGTAGGTTGCAATTCATAATTTTTTCGAATATTAATTTCATAATTCATAATTCATATCATAAAATTATAAAAATTGCAAATTCAGCATATTTATGTTTGGGTATATGAGCATTATTGCTACAAAAAAAATTAGCACATTAGGAGCATAATTTCTGGAGATATTAATAAAAATATGAAAATGTAATTTAACATTAGAAGCACTAAATTTTGAATGTTTATAATTCAAAAACTTATCATTCTAATGACTTGAAATTCGGAATCTAGGCATAATTTGAACCGAAGATTTGAAATATCTTGTTAAAATTGGGTATTGTCATAGAAAAAAAATGAAGTTGGGATTCGTTTTAATATGTAGATGGCCCCCTAAGCAAATTTTATATACATCATTTAAAAGTAGACTTTATTTCCAATCGTTCGGACCAGTAATTTTTGTTTACGATAATTTGTTGAGGAGTTAGTAGGGGGTATTTACTTTTTTCTCCACGACTTTACATACGTTTTAGTGGAAAAGATCACTGTCTACTTAAAAAAAATATCAGACCACTATTTATCCCTTTTTTCTACCACTTCCATAATTTAACATTATAGAAATATCTCTTTTTAAATCTTTTTTAATTCAAACGTTTCTTTCCTGTTGCCAAACCCTAAAAAATGACACAATAATGTATCTATATATACATAAAAGCCGTTCTCTGTGTGTATGTCCTTTATACAAATCTTTAATTTTTGACCGATTTGCACGAAACTCGATGTACATACGTTTTAGAACGTGGAAAAGATCACTGTCTACTTAAAAAAATTATCAGACCACTATTTATCCCTTTTTTCTACCACTTCCATAATTTAACATTATAGAAATATCTCTTTTTAAATCTTTTTTAATTCAAACGTTTCTTTCCTGTTGCCAAACCCTAAAAAATGACACAATAATGTGAAAAAAATAAGGATAACGCGTGTATTTTGTTTCTATTTGCCAATAAAAATTCAGATTTTCTTGCTATATTTTTGCGTGTTTGATACTGACGACATTCTAAACAGAAAATTTACATTTTTTTGTATATTAAAATAAAAACTTTAACTACAAGAGCAGGAAAATAACGTAGCAACTCAATTTGAATGTTTTTTTAATTAAAACATCTATTTTAATACAAACAGTCGAATTTCATGAAAACATTTTAAGAAAAAGAAAAAAAAAAGGTTAGATATGACGTCACATTCTATCAAATCTTTTCAACGCGTAATCAAACTCATTGTAAACATATGGCTCCTATATTTTGCTTACTACTTCGATTGTATACTACAGCCATATCTTATAGCTATACGTTATCGCTAAGTGTTGTATTGTTTTAGATTCAGTGCTAACATTTTCTGTGATTTATAGCAAAAAGAGAGCGGTTATATACATTTTCAAAAAAAAATCTTGACAGATGTCTTGATTTAAAATTTATTTAAATGACATCATCTCATCTAATCATTGTAAATTTAATTTCAATACAATTTCAAATTTTTCAAATAAAATTTTAGTAACTACTACCTCATTTGGATGTATTTTTTTTTTTTTTTTTGCATTTCCCCGCGTATTGTGAAGATATTGTATACTTCTGTTACGCGCGCCAAAGAAAACATGTATTTTAATTTAAAGAGTTAAAAAAATTACCACAATGTGTCAAAAGAACTTCCTTTTTCTGAATTTAAATTTCGCGAGTTCCAAAATTAAAACTAAAAATGTCAGTTCTTTCATAAACTTCAAGTTAAGGCTGTTCATAAAGTTAAGACTAAGGAGCTTTTTTCTGACATATTTTTTAATTAATTTTTGTTCGGAAACGCATGAAATTGACAGGAGTTCTTATTTAGAAACTATGCAATCGAAAGATAGTTTCCATTTATTAATAAAGGTATAAGATCTTTCAGTTGATTTTTTTAACTGAATTTCGGACGCAACAGTGCAATAAAGGATAAATACCGGCCGTCACGCAACCACAATTGCTCATAACTCGATAAGTAATTTATTTATGAAAAAAGGAAAAACTCATTTCAATTCTAAATCGCTTTAATAGTCAGGCCTACAAATTGTACGCCTTTACGTTTAATGAGTCAGAAAATGTGTCAGAAAGTTTCGAGTTGTTGAGCAGGGAACTGGAGAAGCACCTTAAGCATTTGCAGGTTAGTATTTTGTAATCAAGTTGCATGCCAGATAGTCGCTTAAAACATAAGTCATTCTATATTGTTTTAAAAAAAGGTGCATGCCATAATAGGTGTCAGGCACACTCGCTAAAATAAGAATACCCTTAGCGCGCAGCCCCATTACCGAAGATAAACCCGTCAATATACTTAGACATAAAAATATTTCTGGATTTTTCATTCAGCTAATAAGACTAATCTTTCATAATTGGGTTCACATGATTATATAACTTTCCCCTATAATTCTATGACTAAGCAACGGAAAACAATATGTTACGCACTAAAATCTTCCCTAAAAAAACTAATAGGTCAAGTCGCATGGAAATCCGTTCTGAAGAATTCAAGTTATATGCACCCGGAACGAAATTCTCATTTGAATTTTATATACTTATCAGGTTATTTTGAGTATTTTTATTTGATATCTGTTAAATTCGAGTTTTATTTTATTTAATTTTTGGCGTTTTAATTTCGTTTGCCAATTTAGTTATTGAATATTTCGCGAAAGCAAACAAATTATGAATTATTTACAATGTCTTTGAACAATTGAGTTAATCTTTTGTATTTGGGTTGCAAGCATATTTAAAAAATATGCATGCTTAAAAATTATTTTAAAACCCATAAAAAATTCGTAAATTGAGATAAACATTACAAACAAATATCACTGAAAGTACTTTTGTTTTCTATAATACGTTGGAACAATCGAATGTGCAATGTTTAGACGTTAAACTGCAATAAAAGGGAAATTTGTTGTGTTAGGTTGTTGCCAACGAAAATATGATAGACATGTCTTTTCTTCATACTATTGCATTAAGTGTAAACAGGTTCATCTTTCGTAATCGGGTTGCACTCAACTTTTAAAAATATCCATGCTTAAAAAAAATACTTTAAAATCCATTAAAATCAGAAAGCTGAGGTACAATTTTCAAACAAATTTCATTTGAGAGAACTTTTTTCTATTCGACATTGTAAAAAATGAAATTGTGTGATGTTTAAAAGTTAGAAAAATTGCAGTAAAGGCACATTTTATAAGGCACAATTTATGGCACTGACATAGTGTTTTTACTTTATAATGTAGATAATACCATACAAACGAGAATTTCACTAAGTGCTGCGCGATTTGGAGGAATTTCTTTTTTTCGTATTGTCAGGAAAATCACATATTTTTCTCTTATACTCGCCAAAGAAAATGTGCATTCTGTTATTAAAGCTCAGGGATTTTACTATGGTTGCAAGAAAATAACGCCATGTTTTTTGATTGTCTTTATAACGATATGTGGATGGGAATGCACAAATTTCAGTTATTGTGATTGCTGTATTATTTTGTTTTAATTTATTTTGCCTGGAAAGCTTCTTATAATTGACACGGACGAAGCCGGGTAGTTCTGCTAGTATATATATATACATATATGACTTTCGTCTAAACACTATAACTTCCACAATTCTGCAAAAATCTTTTCCAAACTGTTAACATAAAATCAAGAAACATAAAATCTCGGTCAAGTTCTGTAATGGGCAAGATCGGACCAAGGGGATGGAAATAGGCAGGGGTTTTGTGAAAACCGAAAAACCCCCATTACTTCTTAATTTTTGTACATATCTAATCAGCTTAAAATTTTTATTACTTCTAAAAATAGGACCAAATATTTATCTATCACAGATTTTTCATAAAATAAAAAATGGGCTCAAGGGACGCAAAAAATAGGGTTTTTGGGAGACAAAAAATTCCTAACTTCGTCAATTCTCAAGATATCAAATCCAATTAATTTTATTATACATCTCCTTAATATTATCGACAACTTTTATATTCACAAGTTTTCGATAGGACCAATTCGTACAGCAAAAAAAAAAAAAAAAAAAAAAAAAAAAAAAAAAAAAAAAAATTAAAAACGAAAACAAAAAAGGGGGATTGAAAATGAAACATTTTTATAACTTCGTCAATTCCCAAGATATAAAAATTCCATGAATTTATCATACATCTTATTGTCTTCAACATTTATATAGACAAGTTTTTGATTGGACCAATTCTTACAGCAAAAACAAATTAAAAATACATAGCGGTTGAAGAAAAAAATCATCTTATTAAGGGTGTATTGAAATCCAAACTGCTTATTTTCTTACTCGTTTTTAAAATCATTTTTGCTCTGAAACGTATCCAATTGGTAGATTCTCTTATTCAGAAACTATATAATGTGCAGCAATGATCGATTTTAGGTAGCTTTCTTTACAAAAAAGCTACCTATTGCAGCCGTTCGGAGGAAAGCGATTTCAAAAAATTTTGGTATATTTTCATCGATCATGACCCCCAGACCCCGAAACCACCCTCCGTTCAAAATTGATATATATATATATATATATATATATATATATATATATATATATATATATAACTGACCTATGTCACACTGTAACTCCCGTAATTATGAACCAATTTCGATGTAATTCGGTGTGTACATAGTACATACCAATGTCTCGACCGAGTTCGTTGGCCAGCTTCATCCGCCGTTTTGTTTCAAAATGGCGGCCATTTAAAATTTTTAAAAAATATTAAAACTTGAAATGTGGTACCAAAAAATTAAAAATGGAAAAATGTTTTTTTCTTATGTATTTGACCTTTATACAAAGATTCCGGAGCAGTTTTTGTTTCGTCTATATCTTAAAAAATGGCTGAGTTATAGTATTTTGAATTTCTAGCGTGGCTGACATTTTGAAACGTCCTGAATTTTGTCACGCGATAAAAGGCGTATTTATGAACCGATTTGGATGTAATTCAGTGTGTACATAGTACATACCAATCTCTCGACCGAGTTCGTTGGCCAGCTTCATCCGCCATTTTGTTTCAAAATGGCGGCCATTTAAAATTTTTTTAAAAATTTAAAATTTTAAATGTGGTACCAAAAAATTGAAAATGGAAAAATATTTTTTCTTATGTATTTGACCTTTATACAAAGATTTCGGAGCAGTTTTTGTTTCGTCTATATCTTAAAAAATGGCTGAGTTATAGCATTTTGAATTTCTAGCGTGGCTGATATTTTGAAACGTCCTGAATTTTGTCACGCGATAAAAGGCGTATTTATGAACCGATTTGGATGTAATTCAGTGTGTACATAGTACATACCAATCTCTCGACCGAGTTCGTTGGCCAGCTTCGTCCGCCGTTTTGTTTCAAAATGGCGGCCATTTAAAAATTTTTAAAAATATTAAAACTTGAAATGTGGTACCAAAAAATTAAAAATTGAAAACATATTTTGTTCTTATGTGTTTGACCTTGATAAAAAGATTCGGGAGCAGTTTTTGTTTTGTCTATATCTTAAGAAATGGCTGAGTTATAGCATTTTGAATTGCTAGCGTGGCTGACATTTTGAAACGTCCTGATTTTTCTCACGTAATAACAGGCGTATTTAAGAACCGACTTGGATGTACCTTGGTGTGTACATAGTACATACAAATATCTCGACCGAGTTCGTTGGCCGGCTTCATCCGCCATCTTGTTTCAAAATGGCGGCCATTTAAAAAAATAAAAAAATAAAAAAAATTAAATGAGATACCAAAAAATTGGAAAGTGAAAAAGATTTTTTTTGTATGTGTTTGACCTTAATACAAAGATTCCGGAACAGTTTTTCTTTCGTCTATATCTAAAAAAAATGGCTGAGTAATAGCATTTTGAATTTCTCTTGTCGGTGACATTTTAAAACGACCTGATATTTATCACGCGATAACAGGCGCAATTATGAACCTATTTGGATGTAACTTGGTCTGTACATAGTACATACCAATGTCTCGACCGAGTTCGTTGGCCAGCTTCATTCGCCATCTTGTTTCAAAAGGGTTGCCATTTAAAAAAAAATTAAATTTAAAATTCAAAATGAGGTATTAAACAATTGGAAAATGAAAAAGATTTTTTTATGTGTTTGGCCTTGATACAAAGATTCCGGAGCTGTTTTTGTTTCTGAAAATTTGTTCTTTTGTTTATATCTTAAAAAATGGTTGATTTATAGCTCTTTGAATTTCTAGCATGGCTAACATTTTGAAACGATCTTGTATTTGTCACGCGATAACACGCGTATTCGCCTATTTCGATGTAAGAAGGCATGTGGATATTATACATCAACACCTCGACCAAGTTCGCTGGCCAGCTTCATCAGCCATCTTGTTTCAAAATGGCGGCCATTAAATTAAAATATATATATATATTTAAAGTGAGGTGCAAAAAAATTAGAAATTGAAAAAGGTTTCTTTCTTAAGTATTTGACCTTGATATAAGGATTCAGGAGCATTTTTTGTTTGTCTTTACCTTACAAAATGGCTCAGATATAGCAGTTTCAATTTCTATTGTGGGTGACATTTTGAAAAATCTGATTTTTTGCATGCGACAGCACTCCTATATATTAACCGATTCCGATGTGAGTGAGCATGTGCACAGCAATTACTAAGGTCTCGACCAAGTTCACTGCTTAGTCTCATCCACCATGTTGTCTTAAAATGACAGGCACTTTAAGAAATTGCCGAATTTGGCAGCCAAATATATGTTACTTTAAAGAAAAGCAGCTTGGATAAAGCTGACTAATTTCGCGAAATTCTCATTCATTATATTGATAAAAATTAGTATTGAATCTCCTATATTCGGTTTCCACTAAATTGAGCTTCGTGTGTTTGAATGATATAATTTGGCTTTTTTTAAATAAGGATTATGAAAGCTACCTCTTCCTCCCGGCACTGGCCGGAAGGACTTTTTTGATTGAGGCAGAATATATTTTAAAAAAATGATGTTAAAGTGGGCATTTTGAAGAGAATTTCCCGAAGCGATTGTGTTAGAAACGAAAAATATTGCCCTACTGAGAAAATAATTGTTTTTTAATCAAGTTTAATTAATTGAAAGAAAAATAAAAACACAGGTTCCTTATAAATCTTTTCAAAAATCACGTCAGCAAGTTTCATATTTTTTTAAATTAAAAATGATTCTGAGAGTTGTTGAGCATGGAAAAGTATTTCTTTTAATACCGCCTTAACATGATTCTGATAAAATCAGCTATTATATAAAAAATGAAATAAAAACTCGTCAAAAGCAGACAGATAAAACTGTTAAAGTGGATTTATATCTAATCATGATTTAGTTTTTGTTGGTGAAATTAGTATACTTAACTTCGAAATCTACCTCTGCCTGTAGGCTGTACCTCTGCCCTTTTTTCGTTGTGGAACTTGCTTTTCCGGCTTTTTACCATCAAGTTTATGGTCGAGTGGGAGGAGCATACTCAGATAGCTTGATCCCTAGCATCTGACGGATCACTTTTGTGTTTGGCTGTTGGATACCAACGGCAACGTCATCTGTTCTGTTCCCTGGGTTGAGTTGTATGGACCACAGGTGCCTCAATTCAAATATTTACAAAGTCATGCTAATCACTTTGTGGTATTCCATCGCCCCCTGAATAATATGCCTGAGCGCTGACACAAAAATCGCGACTACGAAGGCGGATTCTTTTCAGTGTGGTTACAGTCACCTTGAATTTTGGTACCAATAATTTTTAAAAGTTTTTTTTCCGCTTCATTTATATGAGATTAAACAAGTCATATAAATCTTTTATAAAATTCTACTGTCTAAATTTAGGTGACCGTACATATGTTAAAGAAAATCCACGTACGATAGCCACTATTTTTGGGTAAGCACTTGGGCCTAGTCTTATTCCCTCCAGGTGTTCACACCAGCTCAAATGTTTTGCGGTAAGGTCGGTCTTTTCCACAACCACGATTGAATGCTATCGGCATTCTGCTGTTTGTGATCATTATGCTGGGCTGTAGACTTTTCCAGTATCTTAATTGTTTTTTTTACTATCCTTAAATTATATTTTACTAATAACTTAAAATAGTACTGCTAAACATTAAATAATGCTCCCTTATGATACGATACACAAATTCTCATACCCAGGGCGTAGAGTTGCTCCGCAACTGGGTAGCTCGTCGGAAAACATATCCTGTTCATGTTCCCATCATTTAGTTCGTCTTATTGATAGAATCGCCTCTAAAATGTCACTGGTGTGTAGAAGGTTTATCTGTGAGATTTTTTAACCATTTGTAAATAGTTGTTGTTTTCGGTGGAGGATGGGACCAAATGGTTGGTTGGTTGATTGATTTTTGACGGCCGATTATCTACTCTAGGGATATAGGCCCGAGGGGGAGTGCCCTCCGTGGAGGTCTTTATAAGGGAACCTAACCCGTATTTGCGCATGGAAATCCATGGTTCGAAGAAAACCACGAAAACTCTGAACGATTAGACCGACGGGCGCGATTGGGTGATGGGGCCAAATGATGCTCGCATTTTATTTTTTTTTTTTCGAAATTCAACGATGTTCTTTACTTTTAGAAGAATTTTTATTTGAATAGGTAATGGAAAGGCATAAAATCGTAAAAAATTGTTTGAATAGGTAATCGACAGGCATAAAACCGTTAAAAATTGAAAAAGTTACAAAATGGGTGGGAGCAAATTGTCAGATATGGAAAAATCCAAAGACAAAGAACGACGCCAAAATGAAAATCGTCTTGCAAAGCAAAAATCGAGGTCTTCAACTCATTATGTAGGCCATGAAAATCGAGGTCTTCAACTGATTATGTAGGCCATGAAAATCGAGGTCTTCAACTGATTATGTAGGCCATGAAAATCGAGGTCTTCAACTGATTATGTAGCCCATGAAAATCGATTACAGAATAAAAGACGAACGCGAAAAAGGAAACAATCTAATGTTTAATCGATTGATAGTAAAAGGCCATGTCTCGAGGGGCTCCAATCCACAAGCCACGGCATTTTACAATCGGTCGATTTTAACCGGGAAAAATTGAGCTCAACGTAGGTAATTTGGCGCAATCTGTGGATGATTCGGTGCAACTGCTTTCGATTTGTAAACTGTTTTTCTTCTCGAAACGGGACTTGGACAGTTTATCGATGAAGGTTTCGGTCGTCTGATGTTTGATCCTTGCGATCTGTTGTTGAAGAGGATGCGACGGAATTTGTTGGACGAAATAAATTCCAAATGGTCGTTGTAATCTATTAAATTACAATTTTTATGTTTTATATTTAATTTTTCTAAGTTTGTGGATGCATCCCTAATATATTTTCTTTTATAAGTCTATGAAGATTTAATCAAATTTCTATAAACTATATTTTTTACGCGATGCCTTGATCCAAGAAACTTTAAATATGGTCACAAAAGTTGGCGTTACCGTTTAAAACAAACAAAATTGGTGTAATTTGCAATACGCACAGGACCCCCATTTAAATATTTACATTCATAATCTGAAAGAACACATTGTTCCGAGATGAAAGACACATCTAATTTTACCGTAAGCGATCTGAGATTAAAGGCAGGTTAAGTTTTATTTATTTATTTATTATTTTTTTTATTTTATTTTTTTTTTACACTGACTGTAAATGTAATGGTTAAGGGAAACTATGAAACGCGACTTTTAATGCTATCTTATCAGTTAAAATTTAAAAATATTAAAATAACATTATGTAAGTATATTCTTTGTTGTTCCATTGTGATAACCCTGCACGCGGTTTAAAGTAATCTACTTATAAAAAAATCATGAAAAACAAGGAAAATTGATATTTTATGAATACGAATGCATTTATTTTTATTACAGAAGCGCTTGTCCATCAATCAAGACCACATTTTTTTTTTTTTTTTTTTTTTTTTTTTTTTTTTGGCATTAAGAACCCACGCTACTCACGTGACGACCCTCGCAAGCTAATGTCGATTAAAAATATATGATTTTAACTAATTTCATGGTTCTTTTCCAATAACACTTTTGGCGTTTTTCAAAAACTCGGTGCAGTTTGAGTTTATATATGATATCAGTGATGGAACAGTGGCGCAGCAATTGAGAGATTGTCACCACTAAATTTTTATAGTATTTCAAAAATCACAAAATTCTGTCCTGAAGTTAAATGAAGAGTACTAATACAATTTTTCGGTGACAATTGATTCTCTGCTGCTAGATTGTTCCATCGCTGATGATATACATATACATACATGTAAAAAAAACCTTATGAACGATTATGCGCATTTTTACACATAACAGGGCTCCCAAATGGTCCGGCAACTGAATACCAATAAATTTTAACAGAAAATTTTATGGTAGGTTTGCGCTAGAATTAACTTTCAAAGGGGGTGCCGGGGCGGTTTGTAAGAAAAATTTAAAAAGAAAAATTTTCTAAAATAATATTGGTATTCAGTTGGCGGACCATTTGGGAGCCCTGACATAAACATAAACATTGTATTTGTATATAATAATATCTAACAAAAACATAACTGTGAAAAAAGGGAGCCAAGTTCTGTAAAGACAATGGCAAGAAAAGAAGTGATATCTAAGTGGGTGCCAAGTTCAAATAAAATTCACTCAAACTTACCTACAGAAGTATTATAGCATTTTTTAAATTGTTTAGAAATAAAAATTATTGATAGCATATTAATAATAAATCTAGAACTTGGCAAGTTTTTACCTACGAGTCATTTATTTTTATTAATGACATTATTATATCAAAACTTATTATTTCATGTTTGGAAGCCTTCATTTGAGTGAGCTCCTTTCCCTTGAAGGGTGGTGGGATAAAATAGATCCCACCTAATTTTAACTGCAAAATGCCACATTGACAGTAGAACTCAGGACTAAAAAGTTTAATTTTATTAAATACATGAAAAGAAGCGTTTACCCAATTTGAAATAAATTTGTTTTTAAATTCTGGTGTGATTCAATCATTTCAGCATGTCACGAATAAAAGCTCTTTGCCCCTGAAGCGTTAAAGGGGTGCAGCCTCTAGAGGGATGACCAAGAACAAGCGTAAGGGTATCTGTCTCTTTCTCAGGCCTTTTAGTCTGTTTGCATTGAGGTTTCTGGAGGGTGGGTGCTAGAGTGATAACCAAAGGCGAGCGGGAGTGTATCTGTGTATTTATTGGCTTATCAAATCTTTATCATGAGTCATTTGCTTATAATAATAACTATATTAATTTTTTTATAATGACATTGTTGTTAATATTAACATCATCATTTTATTAAGACATGGATAGGCATAACATTTATCAAAAACTTGCCAAGTTCTAGATTTATTATTAATATGCTATCAATAATTTTTATTTCTAAACAATTTAAAAAATGCTATAATACTTCTGTAGGTAAGTTTGAGTGAATTTTATTTGAACTTGGCACCCACTTAGATATCACTTCTTTTCTTGCCATTGTCTTTACAGAGCTTGGCTCCCTTTTTTCACAGTTATGTTTTTGTTAGATATCATTACTTTTTGTAAAGTTACAATATATTTAGACCCTTAATGCTTTTAAATGTGTTTACAAGTGATTATTTTATTCACCAAGCAACACTCAATTTTAATTTAAATTTCCTACAACAAACTATTTGGCTGTCAATTTGCGGCTGAAATCTATATTTTAATATTGCTACATTGAATGCATGTTTTGAAACGAAATGCATTGATTCGAAATTTTTATTGTTTCTGAAACAACAATTCCTATTAAATTCCTAAATTAAAATTTCCAATTAAATAACCTATAGCTGGGCCTGCTTTTTTGTACTGAAAGTGAAAAATAAAGTTAAGTGCTTATGACACACTACGTATCATTCATCCATGGGTGCCGGTAAAGAGGCAGTGCAGAGGAAGGACATTGCCTCTCCCTGGAGTTTCAAATTTAACTAATTAAATATCCTTTTCTCTGATGATTTTGAAAATAACAAGTGGGTAAGTGTGATCACAGGAAGCCCAGTGTGTGGAAGCCCAAAGGGTTAAATGTACGACTTTTTCAAAATTTTATGATTTGTCATTTGATGTGTGTTCAGCTATAAGTATGCAAATTTTCACGCCTCCAACCTAATTAGGGGCTCACTTAGAAAATATTGTTTAAAATACACATGTGAGAGCCCAAAGGGTTAAATGTACGACTTTTTCAAAATTTTATGATTTCTCGTTTGATGCGAGTTGTTCAGCTATAAGTATGCAAAATTTCACGCCTCCAACCTAATTAGGGGCTCACTTTGAAAGAATTGTTTAAAATACACATGTGGGAGCCCAAAGGGTTAAATGTACGACTTTTTCAAACTGTTATGGTTTGCCATCTGATGTGAGGTGTTCAGCTATAAGTATGCAAAATTTCCTGCCTCCAACCTAATTAGGGCTCACTTAGAAATTATCTTTTTAAAATACACATGTGGAAGTCCAAAGGGCTAAATGTACGAATTTTTCAAAACTTTGATTTCTCGTTTGATGTGAGGTGTTCAGCTATAAGTATGCGAAATTTCACGCCTCCAACCTAATTAGGGCTCACTTAGAAAGAATTGTTTAAAATACACATGTGGGAGCGCAAAGGGTTAAATGTACGACTTTTTCAAAACTTTATGATTTCTCGTTTGATGTGAGGTGTTCAGCTATAAATATGCAAAATTTCACTCCTCCAACCTAATTAGGGGCTCACTTAGAAATTATCTTTTTAAAATACACATGCGGGAGCCCAAAGGGCTAAATGTACGACTTTTTCAAACTGTTATGGTTTGCCATCTGATGTGAGGTGTTCAGCTATAAGTATGCAAAATTTCATGCCTCCAACCTAATTAGGGCTCACTTAGAAATTATCTTTTTAAAATACACATGTGGGAGCCCAAAGGGCTAAATGTACGAAATTTTCAAAACTTTGATTTGTCGTATGATGTGCGGTGTTCATCTATAAGTATGCAAAATTTCACGCCTCCAACCTAATTAGGGGTTCATTTAGAAAGAATTGGTGAAAACACACATGTGGGAGCCCAAAGGGTTAAATGTACGGCTATTTCAAAATTTTATGGTTTGTCATTTGATGTGAGGTGTTCAGCTATAAGTATGCAAAATTTCACGACTCCAACCTACTTAGGGCTCACTTAGGAAGAATTGTTTAAAATACACATGGGGGAGCCCAAAGGGTTAAATGTACGACTTTTTTAAAATTTTATAGATTTTCATTTGATGCGAGGTGTTCAGCTATAAGTATGTACAATTTTACGCCTCCAACCTAATTAGGGGCTCACATAGAAAGGATTATTTAAAATACACACGTGAGACCCAAAAGGGTTAAATTTACAACTTTTTCAAAATTTTATGATTTCTCATTTGATGTGATGTGTTCAGCTATAAGTATGCAAAATTTCACGCCTCCAACCTTGTTAGAGGCTCACATAGAAAGAATTGTTTAAAATACATTTGTGGGAGCCCAAAGGGTTAAATGTACGACTCATTCAAAATTTTATGATTTGTCGTTTGATGTGAGGTGTTCAGCTATAAGTATGCAAAATTCCACACCTCCAAAGTAAATAATAGGGTGTCACTTAGAAAGAATTGTTTAAAATACACATGTGGGAGCCCAAAGGGTTAAATGTACGACTTTTTCAAAATTTTATAGTTTGTCGTTTAATGTGAGGTGTTCAGCTATAAGTATGTAAAATTTCACGCCTCCAACCTAATTAGGGGCTCACTTAGAAAGAATTGTTTAAAATACACATGTAGGAGCCAAAGGGTTAAGTGTACGACTTTATAAAAATTTTATGATTTGTCGTATGATGTGTGGTGTTCAGCTATAAGTATGCAAAATTTCAAGTATCCAACATGTATAGTTTCTGAGAACGGGCTCTGTGACGGACAGAATATCTCAATTTGTTGATTTTCTGTAAGCAAGTAAACCCAGATAAACCTCCAGTAAGTAGATAGGTTTACAATAGAAGTCTATGGGAATTTGGCGAAATATTAGAGATATCGCCAAGGTGGCGTCACTTTTGGCGACTAATTTTGTTCGCCGAATTTGGCGATATATCGCCATGTTGGCGAGAAACTTGGCGGTATTTGGCGACGGAACAGTGTACCCTCCTACGGCAGATTAAAATTCCGCCTAATAGACGTAATGTTAAAATAAAAAATGGGCACCCCCAGGTGGGTAATTCATCGATTTTCACATTTTTTTAATTTTTTTCCTTAGTTTTATGGTGTAAACAAACTTCGCACCAAATTTGAAGTCTGTAGCTGCAGTAGATATACGAGATCTTTTTGATGAGTGAGTCAGTCAGTGATAAAATTATCGATTATCAGACATTTTCAAATGTCATTATCTCGGAAACTAATTATGCGTTATTTATAAAATTTTGGATTTTAGGTAATTAGGGTGGCCTTACTACACATTTCGTATAACAAGTACGTAGGTCTCATAGATTTTCAGTAGTAGAGCAATGAAATTTGACGAAAACAGCTCGAAATGGTTCGTGTAAATAACACACGGCTATGTCAGGTGAACTTGGCTGACACACTGCCGTGTGTCTAGATCTTTATTTTTTATCAACAAATTACTTCTGTTTGTATGTGAAAATATGTAAATGACTTTTTTACACAATAAATTGCATAAATGTTTAAAGAAATAGGTATATCAAACAATGGATAGGTTATTGGAAAATATGCATGAAAAATTTACTTCTCTCGCCAAACTCATTTTCTATACCTCGCCAGGGTCCCTAACCTGGAAAAGTAGCAATTTCATTTAAGGGTTTCAGCACTCTTAAAGTTTTCAAATTTTCGAAATTTTAATTTTAATTAGATGTTAAACTACTATCTTTTCAGGACAATTCATATCCATTCAAGTACAGTGCAACCTCGATTATCTGATGTAATTGGGACCGTTAGTACCATGGATATCGGAAATCTCGGTTAATGGTGTATTGTGTAATATAAACTTGCCGTGCTCGCGAATTTAATTTCTCTTAGAATAAAAAACAATAGAACGTTTTTTAAATGACAAAAATAAGCATATATAAAGTTATGTTTCAGAGCTCAATAAAATTGAAGAAGAAATCAACTAGTAGTGGTAAATTTTAAAAAGCAAATTGAATTTTTTTTACAAAGTTAAATATTGAAAGATGCATTTTCAAAAATAAAACAAATCTCCAGAAAATGTACATATTTTTTGATTTAATTCCATTAATTTGTTAAATTTATATTATTTTTAAAAAAAGTCTGATATTTCGTTGAAAAAGTCCGGATTTTATATCAATGACTGCCCGATCACGCAAATTTTTGAGCAACAGGAGATCTATCAGCATAACATCGTTTCTTTGCTCGAAATATTTTAGGGCAGTGCTGTAAAAAAGGGTGGTCTTTTTCAAGTCTCATTCTCAAATAAACAGACTTCATTATCGGCTCGGTTAACAGAAACCTCAATTAATCGAAGCTCAGTTAATCGAGGTTCTACCGTATAATTGTTTCTTTAAAACTCTCATTAGAACAAAAGTTATGACTTTTAGAAATATCCCCGCTCATTAATTGAAGCGGCGTTTCCGAAACTTTGAAGTCATTTTTACCAAATGACGTTTTGGGGCATAACGTGCACGATATTTCAAAAACTTCTAAAGATTTTTTCATAAAATTTTCAAAACATATGTTTCATGTTAATCTGTATAAACTGAACCTAAAATTTCCCTTTTATTGTTCAAAAAAATATATTTTTTAGGTGATTATGTTGTTGAAATTTTCAAAATTTTGTATTAGTTAAATACAATTTTGTATTAAAAATAGAAAAATGTTTTATATACAAATTTGTTTAGGTTCAGGGTAATTATTATAATCTGATGTATAAGTAGGCCTCAAAATTTTCATTCCAGTTGCAATATTTAATATGTAGTCGTGCGCTTAAGCTATTATAACAATTTTCTGCTAGTCAAATATCTGACACTTTAGAGCCCCCTGTATATGCCAATTCTGCACCTTGCATTTTTTTAAAGACATAAAATGAAAGACCGTTCTTGTATCTTTCATTTCAATAAAAATAGTATTTTAAACAATATACATTTTAAGATATTAAAAGTGGAAAATGGTCCCTTTTTTCAATTTTTTCCGATTTTAAGGGTCCTGAGACTCCTTAAAATACTAAAACGATAAAAAAAAGAAGAAATGAAGCCATAATCAAAATGTTTTATTTAATTATTATTAAAGAATTGTTTCTTATTTGCACACGCGAAATATAAAAGACGCCATTGGTGAGTGAAAAATTATGTTACAGAGATTATCGCAAAATATCAAATACAGTAGAGCCTCGATTATCAGAAGTAATTGGGACCGACCATTTTTCGGAAAATCGAAATTTTCGGATAATCGATAATGCTTCAATTTTAAGATTAAGGAGATATGTATGCAATATTTCTTATTATGGTAACAAGTGCTTAATAAAAATAAAGCAATGGCAAAAGATAAACAAGAGTAAATTACCTGAATTTTAATTTCGAAATTAAGTACCTTTTACATACCTCACAAGGATTTGAAAAAATGTTTTGTTTGTAGCAGTTTCGATTGCGTTTGCTTTGAAGCTCTGTCACTGAATTTTTTAATATTATTAGTTCACCAGCATCACAGTCTTTCTGCTGCTCCAGCCATGCCAAACCTTTTGCAATACATTTAAAAGCTTCAGACTTGCTAATTTGCCTGTCTTCTTGTTTCTTCGTTCCACTCCGCAGCTTGCGGGAGCTCAAGTTAATTTAAAAGGAGATTGAAAATATTTACATATACTCGTAGCTCGAAAAGGATCGTTTGCACGCAAGGAATATGATAGTTAAAAAGAAGAAGAAGAAGAAGAAGCTCTCAAAATGGAGTTTGCACGCAAGGAATGTGATAGTAAAAAAAGAGCATTAAAAATGGGTTTCAGTTAACCGAGAGTTTCGGTTAAACGAGTTTCGGATAAAAGAGGTTCTACTGTACTAAGTTATTTTGGCTTTTTTCTTTTAAATAGAAAAAACATACAGATTTATTTTCCTGTTTAAATAGGTTTAATTATATATAATATTAATGCGTGCATATTTTCTTTGCTCCATGTGCTGCAATTCAGTTTTCTACGAAAACATCTAGCCAGTGAAAATGACGTACACTAAATTTCCGTGACGTATGCAGATAAATTGTGCTTTTTTATCAGTTTTTTTTTAAATAGAATTTTTAAACGTTTTTGAACTTATTTTTCATAGGTGCATTCGGTAGGTTACCCTCATAGGTACCTTCTGGTGCAATCAGAAACGAAATCCGACAAACATTTTTGTGAGTTATGCTTGACGAAAGTTTTAATATCCATCGTAGCTGTATGTGACCTGAAAGTAATATTGCGTTGTGTATTAGCCTTCGTTTCGCTCAGACAATTAATTTTGAACAGTGAAATTACGCTTGAAATTATTGAAATTTAATACGTGATTTATCACATTGCTAACAAAGCGTAGAACCATGCAATGCAATAAATTGCGTATTAAATATTCATGAATTTGTAAAGTATTGAATTTTAATGAAATAAAAATGATAAAAATGCGAATAACATAAAGCAATCAGAATTTTCAATTCAATGGAATTTGCATCTTAAACTTCTACCAGAATGGGATGGATGTATCCCGCTTTCTTATTCGGAATTCTTACACTGTTGGAGAGAAACAACAGCTTAATTTCTTGATTATGAAAATCCCTCTTAATGTGCACAAGTAAACAATCATGTAATATAAATAAATTTATCATGGTTAATTTTTTTTACTGGTGTGAAAGGTTTTATTTTATATGAAATTTTCCATCGTATATTGAGTCCTCTATTGACTTTTTACTTTTTAAAGGAATGTGAACATAGTTAACATTATTTTATTTTCAAAATTAACAAGCTAACTTGAGTATCTTATAGTTCAAATGTCTGAAAAGGGCAGAATTTCCCCAGTTTCAAAGAAATTTAAAAAATCTTTTCATCATAAACGATAATCCAAACTAAATTATATTTTGTTTCGAATGCGATTCCATTTGGCAATTTAATATAGTTTAGCTTTTTTTTAGACGTTTTACTTAAACCCTTTCATGAGCGGTGGTATGTTTATGAAACCACTTAATTTTTAGTCCCAAATACCATAATTTTTTATGTATCGTATTAATTTTGGTTGGTAAAAACAATTGAATTAAAATTAGTGTGAAAGTAAAAATAGCTTAAAATCTCTCTCTTCTTACTCTCTTATTTATCTTTTAACGTTCATATTGAAAATAACGACTAATTGTTTGAGTGAAATTCATGTTTTTTATCTAGGAAATTTAAATTACAATAGATTGAAAAACTCTCTTTTATAAACTCTCTTATTTATCTTTTAATGTTCATATCGAAAATCACACCTTTTTTTTTTTAGTGTGATTCTTGTTTTTTACCAGGAAAATTTGAATTACAATAGATTTAAAAACTCTCTTCTATAAACATTCTTATTTATCTTTTAATGTTCATAAAGAAATTTACGCCTAATTTTTTGAGTGTAATTCATGTTTGTTCCCCGGGAAATTTCAATTACAATATATTAAAAAAACTCTCTTTTATAAACATTCTTATTTGTCTTTTAATGTTCATATCGAAAATCACACCTAATTTTTTGAGTGTAATTCATGTTCTTCCCCCGGAAATTTAAATTACAATAGATTAAAAAATTCTCTTTTATAAACTCTCTTATTTATTTTTCAATGTTTATTTCGAAAATCACTCTTAATTTTTTGGTGCAATTCATGTTTCCCCCCTCAGAAATTTAAATTACAATAATTATAAAACTCTCTTTTATTAACTATCTTATTTATCTTCAATGTTTATTTAGAAAATCACGCCATTTTCTTTCAGTGTGATTCATGTTTTTTACCAGGGAAATTTAAATTATAATAGATTAAACAACTGTCTTTTATTTAGCTTTTAATGTTCGTATAGAAAATCAAGCCTAATGTTTTGAGTATAATTCATGTCATGGTAGAACTCGCTAGTGAGAATTTCTCTCACGGTGCCCAATTGTTTTTTTTTTTTTTTTACTTTACATTCGCTTAATATACTTTTTTTTGCTTGTTTTAGTACTTTTATTCACAAAAAGGTAAAATAATTGAAATAACATTTTTAAATTTTAATTAAAATGAAAAATAGTTTAAATAAGAGTCTTTATAAAAGTACAACGGTGAGAGAAAATCTCATGCAGCGAGTTCTCCCAGGTTAAAAATGCATAAATTTTGCTCTATTTCTTTTTTAAGGTAGCGCAGCGAGAAGAAAAATTGAAAATTATTTAAACTGTCTTTTTACGATTTTAAATTGATTTCTCAACGTATAATGATAAATTAATTAATATTAAATTTTTAATTCATAAAAGTATGCTATTTAAAAAAAATTAAAATTTTCTTTTTTTATTTGGAATTAATTTTCCACTTATTCCACTTTAGAATGTTTCATTGTTGCAGTTTTAGAGTTATTTGCTTTATTTTGGAGAGGGTTTATTGGCCCATCAATAAATCCACTGCTATTTCAATTCGTACAAAACTTTACGATTTATAAGGAATGTTTGTGTATTTATCACCTGTAGCGGGCTACAGAAAAATGTTATTAAAGGCTTTAATTAATTATTATGTTAAAAAATATTAAAATGATATATTGTCATCTGAAACACACTTGTGAATGTAATTATTATAATTCTAGCATACCGAAATTAGGTTAAAAAGGATTACAAAATTCAATCATCATGTGCAACAAGGAAGAAAAATCATGCATCAAGTATAGGTTATGAAACACTTTCCAACAGTTCCAGAATTCAGTAATGAAACTTTGCTGTTTAATAAAGTAAAAAAAAAAAAGGAGTTAACATTTCAGAAACGGCCTAACACATTTGAAAACCTGATTTCAGTAATTACCACACAAAGCAGGAAAATTAGTCCAATTCTTTTGTATTCCCTGCATTTAAACTACAGATTTGTATATATTCTACAGAGTATGCTGAAATTTAGTTCAACACTAAAATGCATAACATGTTGAAAATTCACCTTCAGCAATTTCTATCAATATACGGAAACAAACTTGAATTATTTTGTTAGCTCTGTATATTCCAACAGATTTTTATATGCGCCGTATAATAAGCTAAACTTTATTCAGGGAAAATCATTGTTTAAATTACTGAAATCATACTTTCAGACATTGTCATCCATAGGAGGGTGTTTATCCAGTTCTTTCCGTGGCCCCGTATATGATTTTATTTATAAGAAACATGTTTCAGTATACTAAATATAGTCCAACTTGAAAGCGCACAACTCAGTTAAAAGCCGCCTTTAAGCTATTCACGCTGATATTTTTCGATGCTTACGAATTCTTTTGTGTAGCCTGGTATATGATATTACAGCATTTGTATACATCACATAATAAGCAAACATTTAGATAAACTTGTTACGCATGACATAAAAGAAATCGCACTCCAAGCAATTATCGCTAATGGAAACTACTTAAGACACAGTAATGTATCCGAATCATTTTATATCCCTGTAAATGAACGATAAATACTATGCGCATCATGTCAAACAACAAGTATCTTGTAGTAGAACTCAGTAATGTATATCAATTTCATTATATTTGAAATAACTTCACAGAAATAAAGATCGCCGCAAACAGATTTCCCCCGTAGGCCATTATGTAACGGAATTCTTTTGTGCGGCCCTGTAAATTAATAATAAATTATCATTCATATTCTACAAAATGCCTGTTTTAGTGCACTTCAGAAATGCACATCAATTTTATTACGTTTGAAATTATCTAACATTAGGAAAAATAACTTACAACGATTTTTTCCCATTGACCGTAATGTAACGGAATACTTTTGACCGTTCCTGTAAATGATATATAAATGCTACACAATTCATTTTCAATACCATTCGTGCTATAGTAACATACAAAGAATTTAGGGTGATCCGGGTATATTTACGAGAGTTAGAGCTTGGACAGGCGGCCAGACAAACCGAACTCATATAACTTTTCATCTATGTTTAACCCGTTCGGGATCATGGGTGCATACATGCACCCTCAAAAAGTGCTTAAAACGCTTGAGTTTGATACCAGTAAAAAAGAAAAGTAAAATTGATTTTATTTAATTACGACACTTTCTGATTTACATAGTTAATTCAAATAATTTGAAAAAAAAAACTGGTCCCAAACGAATAAAATTCGTGTAAAAGATGCCGGTTCTGAACGGGTTAAATTGTACGTGAAACATGGCAAATGAAGTGCGTTCATAGTATAACTACTTTTATAACTATTCACATCTTGGTGCAATAGCTGTTGCACTCTCATGCAGAATACAAACTTTATTACTATTATATATATTAAATTCAGTAATACGGAAATAACAGGACTCCATCTTAAAGAGGTCGTCATCACCATGACAACCTTGAATCATTACCTATCATGGGTTAGTAATGAATTGATTACATATGATATGATTTAATAGAATAATCACCATGGCAACCTAGAATCATTATTTATCATGGGATATCATTGAATTAATTAAGTGCGATAGGGTTTAACAGAATGAAGAAAACTTGTATTAATATCTTTTAAAGTTCTGATTCGATTTTCATAAAATTTGAAATAACTGGACAAAACTCTGCAAACATTATATATATTAAATATCAAATTATTCGGTTGGGTAGTTTTTGCACTGTTATAGGCAGACAGACAGGCGACGACTATAGGTGCTACGTATTTACATAATTATGAATACACCTAATAAAAGAATGTAAAAATGTCCAAAATTCCTTGTTGATGGCTGAAGACTTAACCCTTTAATTCTCGCTCCCGTGATATACACGGGTTGTGCCTTTTATTCAGATTGTTTGATTCCCACCAGTTTTATAAAATAGTGTGATTGGCTTTATTATGATATAATTTTACATGTCATTAAATAACCTGAATATTTCTTTTTCAAAAAAGTAGTGCCAATGAGCAATTTGAATTTTTAAACTGTAATTTAATGCGACCGTTAAGGGGTTAAGAAATGTAGTGAAGAATTAGGAAATTATAAGATTTTTTGAATAAAAAATAAAGCATTTTATCTTACTGTGATGACTTTTCTGGGATGAACAATGAATCCCTTACCCTATGTACCATATTAATTGTCTAAGAGAACATGTAAGTAAATTTATAATAGAAACTTTCATTTAGGTTCAACATATAAGGGAAAGAAGAGGGAAATCGTATAATTGAAGGAAACGGAATTACTCACAAGGAATGTCTCAATAAGGGCATACCCCGAAATATATGAAAAAATTATATGTATATTGAAAATGTTTATAAAAAATTTCGGCGGAAATTCGATAGAGCGTCCGTAAAAAAAATAATGAAAATTTCGATATTTGGCGATTTATCACCGGTTGGCGATGTAATAAAATTTCAAAAAATACTTTTCAAAATCTCTTAAAGATAAAAAGGTTTCATAATGAACTTGTTTAAATAAATTTAATGTAAATAACTTTACTTTTGTTGGTTTTAGTTTGATTTAACTATAGCTTTGTCATATATATATATTTATAATGAAAGTTAACTATCAAATTTTATGGATTATAACAAAATTAAAATTAATTAAAATTGTTTCAATCGTAAAATTAAGTCCAATTCAGCACTGTCGTTTCAATTTTGTTGCTATGTAAACAATGACTTATATTCAAATAAATTACTGCAGCATTCTTCATCTTGTCTTTACTTTGCAATACGCTCAAATATATGAAAATATTTTTTATGCATTAAATTGTTTTTAACGTAATAAAATTAAATAACAAGCAACATAAATATGTAATACAAAAAATGTATTTATTAAATTCTCTCATTGTTTAAGTTTAAATTCATTAAATACTATTTACACGCATTCTAAAAATCAATTTAAATCAATTTTCAGGTGCATTAAAATCGTTTGCTTCTGGCGAGGAAAAGTACTGCTCGCCAAATTGCGTGACACTTTCGTCTTTTCGCGCCAAATAATCGAGAATATTTTATTTTTTTACAGTTTTTCTACTGCAATTCCACCGCTAAATTTGTCTGATCCTTTATTACATACAAAAATAGTTTAAATAGTATATTTTTCAAAATATTCTGAATATGCCCAGTAAGGAAACCTTCCTTGTCAGTTTGATTTAATTTGAGTGAGTACCTAGTGATAATCTTTGAAACACTCATTTCTAGTCATGACAAAGTAGCGGCTTTTACGATATTTCCATACTTGCACTTGTGTTGATTCCGATTTGACAAATTTATTTTACCACTTTTAGGTTCGCTCGTAATTGCCTATATACGTAGCACTTGTAGTCGTCGTCTGGTCCGTCCGTCTGTCTGTCCATCTGTCCGCATATAACAGCGCAAAAATTACCCAACCGAATGGTTTGAAAGTTTCTCGCTGCGCAATTAAAAAAAAATCAAAATAGCTTCAAAAATTGCGCATTAGAGTTTAAACATGTAAACATTTTTTGTAAAAGAGTTTTTTATAAACCAAAACATGAATCAATAATTAAACATTTCAACAGCCTTGCCAGCGGGCTACATTTTAAAAACCAGATTTCTTGATTGGCACCGCTTTTTTGAAATAGTGAAATTCGCCTGATTTAATGACACATTAATTAAGGAGAAAACAAGGGAAATTTTACTATTTCAGAAAAATGATGCCAATCAAGAAATCTGAATTTTAAAAAAGTAGCCCACTGGCAACACTGCATTTCAATCAGGTTAATCAGGTCTGTCACTGAAGACAATTTTTACAAAGTGGTCGCCAGTAGAAAAAAATTAACCCCCGAGGAAATCTCGGGTTGCCCAAATTTTGCTACTTTTACAGGGTTCCTACAAGCCAGGGAATTTATAGGACGCTAGGTCATATAAACACCAGTATTTTCTTACAGGAAAACTCAATCGCGCGATTATATAAATCGAGTTTTCTACATAAAAATACTGGTATTTCAGTTGAAAGTATAGGAACCCTGCTTTACGTTGTTCGAGGAAATATTGGCTTGCGCAGCGAGAGGGTAAATATATATAATCGTTGCAGAATTTTTTCGAATCACTTCAAATCCTTTCTAGTTGCGGAACATCTTTACATCCAGTTGAGAGGTGATTCGTTTTGCACAGGCATTAAGGAACCGTAAAAAATATAAATATTTAGATGTGGTTTGTAGCCACATGAGTAAAAAGGTAAATAAAATTTTTAAAAAAAGAATAAAAAGAAAATGTAATGAAAATTTGTTATATTACTAAAAATTTAACAATATAAAAAGACGAATATTAAGCGATCCTTAAAGGGATCAGATTATATGTCAGAACAATAATGCGGAGAAAACTTTTAGATATTTTTGGTATTTAAATTCAAGGGACCGTACAAAAGCTGAAAAATATCCGTTTATGACAGCCGCCATTTGTGTGGCAGCGAGTAAAGCTAGTATTTAGAGGGCGGTGTGACAAAACAGAATGACGAAAAATTCATTGATCTGTACACTGAGTGACACAGTGGGTAAAAAAAAAACTATTTTTGATCTATTGAGTGCATGTTTTTTTTTTCTTTTAACTTTCCAGGAAAAAATTATATTTGCTAAATTCAACTAAGATGACCTCGTTCGTAGTGAAAAAAAGATAATAAAACAAAATTATAACCAAATTCATTCCAAGGCAGCATAAACGTCTACAGCATCATTTGGGAGCCACATTTAACTCTTTAATTATTTAACCCTTTCCACTCAATGTTATATTTTCGAAATAGCGATCACTTTTTAGCTATCACTTTTCTTATACTAGTATTTTCATGTTAAGTTCTGATTTCAAATATTGTAGAATTATACTACGAAGACTTCTACAATTTTTTAAAATAAAAATACAACTTTTTCTGAATTAGTGGTGTTTCTGTGTGTGTTTATAGAATTAGTAGATTAACACTAGATGTAAATAAAACTATATTAAGAATTGAGATGTTACAATTTCTTGCATGTGCACAGGAAAAAGAGCTTGCAGTTTACAAGGACGCTTGCAGGTTACAAGGATCGGGGATTTTGTTACCCGGCTGCGAAAATTGCGAAATCACAGCTAGAAAGATGAGCTGTTGCGTACAGTCTAAATGCTCGAGTTCAACTGCCTCTTCAAATGTACAATCACTCAAACCAGGAAGTGTTCTTGATTCCTTGATCAACAACCATAAATCACAATAATTATTTTTAAACAACTGAGGAGATGAAAGTATCTTGATATGATGAACAAAATTGGATATAACACCATTTCAGAGGATTCACGGTTAATTGCTAAAGAGATAATATCAATAAAGGTTTTCTTAAATAAAAGTTATAACAATAAATCACTCTAAAGTGATTTTAGTTGAAGTAAATGGGTTCTCATAAATCTAAATTGATAAAATGTATGTTCACTGAACATGCTCCCCCCTATCAGGGCTTTAGTCCTGATACTGAGGGAGTAATGCCAACTTGTGCACCGGGCGTTTGAAGAATGAAGACCTGCGTTGCACAGTCACCACTCGGTTGAGTCCATCACTGCCTGGGTGGACCTCCGTAATACGACCCAACGACCAAGTTCCAGGCGGTTGATTTGCGTCCGTTAATACCACTACCTGTCCCACCTCGATGTTAGGCGTGGCGATCTTCCACTTAGCTCTGGGTTGCAGCGAGGCCAAGTATTCTCTGGTCCAACGTTTGGAGAAGCCGGCTTTCATGTCTTAGAGCAGCTTCCATCGTTTCTTTAGATTGGTTGTAGTGGTTGCTGACTCATCGGGTATGGAATGCACAACATCCCCTGTAAGAAAATGTGAGGGAGTGAGAACATTTATTGAGTCAGTATCATTATCGTTTAAATGTATAAGTGGCCGCGAGTTGAGCAAGGCTTCTATCTGCGTGAGTAACGTGGTTAGCTCTTCGAAAGTGAGCAATGTCTCTCCTATGACTCGCTTGATGTGATACTTTGTTGATTTTATCGCGGCCTCCCAAATCCCGCCAAAATGAGGGGCAGAAGGAGGGATGAAATGCCATTCTAGAGAATTTTCAACTTGATAATGTGACATAATTTCATTATCTGTAAATGAACGCCACAATTCATAAATTTTGTCCAACTTTCTGGATGCACCGACAAAATTGGTGCCATTGTCGCTGTAAAGATGCCATGAGGTGCCTCGCCTTGCACTAAAACGTCGAAGGGCGGCGATAAATGCCTCAGCTGTCATATCACCCACAGCTTCAATATGCACCGCTTTTGTAGCCAAACAAATAAACAAAGCTATATAGCCCTTAGTTGTTTTTGCACCCCGACCCTTACTAAATTTAATAGATATAGGGCCTGGGTAATCAACACCGCTGGAAAAAAAATGGACGTTCCAGGGTTACTCGATGCTGTGGCAAATTCCCCATTAGTTGAGGGGTTGCAATGGACCTTTTATATCTGTAGCATTTTAAACATCTATTGATGCATTTGTTAATGATCTTTTTTCCACCAACTATCCAATAAGATTGTCTGATGATGTGGGATAGCAGTGAAGGCCCAGCATGTAAATGGGCAATGTGTTGTTGCTGTATTAATAACTCAGCCATTTTATGCTGTGGGGGCAAGATTAAAGGATGTTTGTGGTTGAAGGATAATTGTGAATTTTGTAAGCGTCCTCCCACCCGTAACAGACCCTTATCATCAATAAACGGGTGGAGGGATTGTAACGTACTTTTCTTTGGCAAAACTTTCTGTTCTTGGATACATTTAAATTCTTCCTGAAAGTAAGAATTCTGAATCCAACGAACAATATTCTCTTCAGCAGCTTTTGTTTCTTTGTAAGTAAGATGTGGTGAAAAAATTTCTGTTTTGTTAGACTTTTTGCATTTTTTGATAAATCTTTGGCAATATACCAAAATGCGAATAAATTTTGCAAGTGAAGAGTGCTTTTGAAACAAATTATCAAATAGATCATTTGATGTGTGGGCGTGAAAGGAAAAAATTGGATCAGACCTTTGCTCGGCTTTGATTTGATCATCAAATTCCTCAACATTTGAGTCGTCTTTGGGCCAATTGGATGGGTCTAAAGTTAGCCAACTTGGCCCCTTCCACCACAAATCATAACCTGGAAGACATTTTGGATTAATACCGCGTGGAGCGATATCTGCGGTGTTCTTTTTGGGTGGTACATGTCTCCAGTGCTTTGTAGGTAGAATTTCGGTAATATGAGCTGTCCTATTCGCGACAAAAGTCTTCCATTTACGCGGATGTGCTGATAGCCAAGAAAGGACGACTTTGGAGTCCGTCCAGGCGAAAATATCGAACTTGTAACTCTTTAATGTTTCCATGACGGAACGGAACAGCTTAGCTAGTAAGTGCGCACCGCAAAGTTCTAATTTTGGCACTGAAATCTGTTTGATTGGAGCAACTTTAGTTTTAGAAACTAAGAGAAAAAAGTTTATTTTCCCCTTATAACTTTGTCGGCAATAAATTGCGGTAGCATATGCCAATGTTGAGGCATCAGAAAAACCGTGTAATTCAAACGGGTTACCGGATGAAAGCGTGACACATCTAGGAACAGACAATTGATTTATTCCGTTAAAGGAAATTTGAAATTGTAACAATTCGTCTGTAAGATGTGGCCGTATAACAGAGTCCCAGTCCCCTTTTGTAAGCCAAAGTTTCTGATAAAATACATTTAAAGTCACAGTACAGGGCGAAATTAGACCTAGCGGGTCGAAAATCCGTGCAGACTCAGCTAAAATGTGTCTCTTTGTAAGAGGTGGAGTGAGTGTTAATGCAGTTATGAAAATAAAACTATCTGATGAAGAGTTACAGCTTAAGCCTAGAACTTTGGAGCTTCCGTTGTCATTAGGAATGATTTCAAAATTTGATTCAGTGCTAGAAGAATCTATAAATTCATTAAAAATGCCTGTGAATTTGAATTCCACTTCCTCAAGTGGAAACCATGCGCGTCTAAACAATCTGTAATTTCTTTGCAAGTTTCTATTGCTTACCTAACAGTATTCGTACCGGATAATAAGTCATCCATGTACATATCCTCTTCTAACATGCGCGAAATGCAAGGATTTTTTGTATAATCCTGAGCGATTTGTTTTATACATCTAGTTGCCAGAAAAGATGCTGGCGCTAAACCATATGTGACAGTTTTCAATTTGTAATTTTTTATTTCCTCATTAGGATTAAACCTCCAAACTATTTGCTGATAAATTTGATCCTCTTCAGCAACCAAAATCTGGCGGTACATTTTCTCTATATCCGCAGAAAAGACTATTTTCGGAAATCGAAAATTAAGTAAGATTTCGAAAATGTCCCGTTGTAACTTAGGGCCTACACCCAAAATAGAATTCAAGGAAATACCACTTGAAGTTTTGCATGAAGCGTCAAAAACTACCCTTAATTTAGTAGTGATACTAGAAGATTTAATAACCGCATGATGAGGAAGAAAGTAGTGTTTGTTTTCATAATTATTAATGTCATTTTGTGCAACTAATTCCATGTGATCTAATTCTTCATATTCGTACATAAACTCTTTGTACTGATTTTCAAATTCTGGTTTTTCTCTAAATTTCTTTTCCATAGCAAGCAAGCGAGAAATTGCGGCAGGTTTAGAATTACCTAATTCTGATTTAGATTGAATAAAAGGTAACTTAACCACAAAACGACACTCGGAATTAATTGAATAATTTTCCTGAAAATGTGATTCAACAAATTGCTCTTCAGGTGACAACATTTGAGTATTCTTATTAAATACTTCTTCTACTTCCCAAAAACGCTTTAACTCTTTATCAATATTAACTTCATAAATGTGTAAATTATGTATTGAATTTGGAGATGTACTAGAATGTGGCATTTTCCCTGATACCAGAAAGACAAAAATTGAATTTTGAGCACTTAAATTGCTCTGAGTATCTGTTACTTGACCAGGAAGCAAAATAGAAAAGAAATAATCAGATCCTAGAATAATGTCTATTTTACTTGGTGTCCCGAAATGTGGATTCGCTAAGTTTATATTCTTTAAATGCGAAAAATGCTTCTCATGTATTTTTTCCGCAGGTAACGGAGCAGTTAAATCATCTAAAATAAATGCCTTAACAGACAACTTGGTGTCTGCATTATAAATTGATGTAAGATCAAACATTACGTAACCCTTAATTACTGCGATCTTTGAGTTAGAGAGACCTTTTACGGGGAACCTGGCATTTTTCCTTTTAATTCCTAACATTTTCATGCAGGATTCAGAAACAAATGTAGACTCTGATCCACTATCACACATGATTCTTAAAGTGGGCTTTTGACCCATGCAATTATTAATATATACACTAGCAGTGGGCAAAAGTGCGAAAGATGTTTGAACTGCATTGGAGAAATTTCCTTTTTATTCTCATCCGGAATCGAACCTCTGAATCAGGTTTGTTTTTGCGGCTCTGTTTTTCATTTGAACGAGAAGTTGATATTGCGTAATTTTGCAGCTTATTTTCGCATAAACTAGTATGATGTTTCAGCTTGCAATTATGACAAGAGTAAGAGGAATTGCATTGCCAGGTAGTGTGCTTGTCAGACAAGCAATTACTGCATAACTTGTTTTTCTTAACAAACTGTCTCCTATCCCTGATGCTTAATTCTTTAAATTTAACACACTTGTAAAGTGAGTGATTAAATTTACACAATAAACATTTGCTAATGACACTGGAAAAAGATCTATTGACGTTATACTGTTTCTCTTGTTTATTCGAACCTTCATTTTCACTTTTAAACAATTCTAAAGATGAACATCTATCATTTATAAACTGAATAAATTGATCAAAAGACGGAAAGTCTTCGCTTGAGGTCAATTTTGCCCATTCCTCCCTTGTTTTAGAATCAACCTTTTGTAATAAAATATGAATTAGCCATAAGTCACGGCCAGATGCCTTTTCATCGATTGATTTAAGGCCTCTAATTACTTCATCTGATACATCTGATAAACAGCGTAAGCTAAATGCATTTACTTGAGTAATGGGGGGAATGTCCAAGAATGTTTTAACTAAAGTGGAAACAATTTGTTTTTTCTTATCATATCTCGACAGCAATTTTTCCTACGCTTCTGAATAACTGTTTTCAGAAATAGGAATATGTTTTATAATAGAGGCTGGCTCTTCCCCTAGTAACCCTCTTAAATACTGAAACTTCTGTATATTAGTTATGCTGGCATTGTTATGAACTAATGATAAATATAAATCTTTAAATGACAGCCAGTTTTTAAAATCACCATTAAATTGCTCTATATTGAGCCTAGGCAATTTAAAATTGTTAGAAATAGTAGAACTAACAACTGGAATCTGATCATTTATTATTTGCGGTGCATGCACATTTACGGTAACTTTTTCAAGTTCCGCTTGCAGTTTGGCTTTGGTTTCATAATATTTCTTTTCAAACTCCTCAATTTCAGATGCTTCAGTTGGTAATTGAGCATCATATTTATCAAAATCGGAATAAACTGTCTCTAATTTTTCTAATTTATTGTACAAGTCATTTTTTTTAAATATTTGGTCAGAGTTAATGAAGTTATTTATACTTGTTAGAGCACATTTAGCTCTACCACGTAAATTTATAGCTGCCATTTCCAATTCTTCAGCAGCCTTTTTTGCGGCTTCCAAGTCGGTATTCATTATTCAAATAATGAGGTGAATAGCGTAAAAAACAAAAGCCAAACCGATAATAATAATAAGATAAAATGTACTTATCTGTAATAAATGTGATGCGAGGTGCTCCGTCGTCTATTGCAATTCCACAAATGACTGGTGAAAACACTATTTAGAACACTGATATGATGAGTGTACATTAATCCAATCTTGAAAAAGTATCCAAGATCTCGCAGCGGTGCCTCCAAGTTTTATGTTTCTGTGTGTGTTTATAGAATTAGTAGATTAACACTAGATTTAAATAAAACTATATTAAGAATTGAGATGTTACAATTTCTTGCATGTGCACAGGAAAGAGAGCTTGCAGTTTACAAGGACGCTTGCAGGTTACAAGGACCGGGGATTTTGTTACCCGGGTGCGAAAATTGCGAAATCACAGCTAGAAAGATGAGCTGTTGCGTACAGTCTAAATGCTCGAGTTCAAATGCCTCTTCAAATGTACAATCACTCAAACCAGGAAGTGTCCTTGATTCCTTGATCAACAACCATAAATCACAATAATTATTTTTAAACAACTGAGGAGATGAAAGTATCTTGATATGATGAACAAAATTGAATATAACACCATTTCAGATGATTCATGGTTAATTGCTAAAGAGATAATATCAATAAAGGTTTTCTTAAATAAAAGTTATAACAATAAATCACTCTAAAGTGATTTTAGTTGAAGTAAATGGGTTCTCATAAATCTAAATTTATAAAATGTATGTTCACTGAACAAGTGGCAACCAAAGCTCAGTTCTGAAGTACCGGTAGCGACAAGCGCAGATCTCGAAGCAGACTAATATTTTCGTGGTAGGTTCTAATTTAAAATGTTATAGAAATATATTACGAAGACTCCTACAATGTTTTTAACTAAACATACAACTTTTTCAGAATTAGTGGCAACCAAAGCTCAGTTCTGAAGTACCGGTAATGACAAGAGCAGACCTTGAAGCAGACTAATATTTTCGTAGTAGGTTCTTATTTAAAATGTTATATAAATATACTACGAAGACTCCTACAATGTTTTTAAATAAAAATACAACTTTTTCTGAATAATTGACAACAAAAGTTCAGTCCTGAAGTACCGGTAGCGACAAGTGCAGATCTCGAAGCAGACTATTATTTTCGTGGTAGGTTCTTATTTAAAATGTTATAGAAATATACTACGAAGACTCCTACAATGTTTTTAAATAAAAATGCAACTTTTTCCGAATTAGTGGCAACTAAAGCTCAGTTCTGAAGTACTGGTAGCGACAAGTGCAGATCTCGAAGCAGACTAATATTTTCGTGGTAGGTTCTTATTTAAAATGCTATAGAAATATAATACGAAGATTCCTAACATTTTTAAAAAATTAAAAATACTATTTTTTTAATCAGTGGCAACCAAAGCTCAATTCTGAAGTACCTGTAGCCATAAGTGCGATCTCGATGCAGACTAATGCTTTCGTGGTAGGTTGTTATTTCAAATGCTGTAGAAATATATTGCGAAGACTCCTACAATTTTTTTTAAATTAAAAATACTATTTTTTTTTAATTAGTAGTAACCAATGCTTAAGGGGACCTTCTATATTAGGAGGCAAAAAAGCACTTTTTATGATTTTTTTGTAAGAAAACTGCATGATGGATCTTTTTGAAATTTTATCAGTTTATTGTACAATTACAATAAAATACAATAAAATAAAATATAAAACAATATATGATACAATACACAGAATATTACAATATGATACAATTCAATGCAATGCAATACATAGTAATACTATACGATACAACAGAACAGAACACCAAATAACACAATACTATACAATAAACGTTAAAATAAAGTTCTTTTGATAATGTTTTTCGAGTATGAGGAACAACATTCAATTAGCCTGAAATTGTAAATATTTACCTAATTTTTGTTTTCCAATTTTGAAAATAAGTTGTCGTATTATACAAATTCTCGTCTTTAGTCCTTTTCGGCACTGCATCATCAACAACAGAACAATATTTTCAATCGTATCTTCTTTTGATGCTGTATTGAATTTGAAATTTCACGTTCAACTGTGTGTGCTGTTACAGTTTCGCACCAGTGCGCCTGAGATCCATTGCATGTTCTCCATACGAATGCAGCCCATACATTCTAAACATGAGTCTAGAAATTTGTTCATGAGAACATCTAGATAACCACTTCTCATTTAAATTTCATCTGCTTCTCCAACAGATTCAGTTTCATAACTCTTGAACCAGAACTTGAGACAGCATTATAAAAATGTTCGACTGAGCTTGCTTGAGAACGCGCGTCTGAATAGATGTCTCATTCTTCTCTTTCTCTTCTCAACTTCATTAAGTCCTTAACTATGAAATATATCATAGCAAAACAGATGGCATATATGAAGATGAAAAACGCAAGAAATGTCAACAAAATGGCCCGGAATGTGGCTATTTCTTAAAAAGTAGGGAACAGATGTTATATAATCCCGCAGCCGCCATCTTGGATTTTTTTGGCGTGAAAACCCCTTTTCCGTCAAGTAAATGTCGCCAAGCAAATTTATGCGCATGTTAGGCTTAATGGGGTTGCCAGAACACGTCACTCGTCGGGGTTGCCTTTATCGATAAACGCCGACAAAACATCGCCGAGAAATCCAAGATGGCGACCGCGGGAATATACAACATCTAAGCCAAAAGTAAATGTGAAACACTCGAATTAATCATTAAATATAAAAAACACTCAAAAAGGCTTTCTTATGAATGGAAAATGTTGCTTTAAATCAGATCAATTTTACTTCAACATACAAGTTCGAAATTTTTATGTAAGAATGAGACATTTGTCCAATATTTTAAAATTAATGGCTTCAACAATTGATTATTATTGTTAGTTACTTCAACATTACAGGACAAACTCATTATTGTATTTTATTGAAAACAATTAAACATTATTTCAACAGCAGAGAAACTCGCAAACAATTCCATGAAACACTATTATTGCAAATTACAGAGGTCCATTGTTGTTAAATGACATAATTGCTGTAATGTTTGATAGCGTTGTCTTTGTTTACCGTTTTTTTGTCTACCTTTTTTTACGAAAAACAATAAACAGATTTAATAAGGGAAAAGTGCATTTAACTGAAATTTTTGAAAATTACTTTTCAATTTTTATGTTATAATATTTTTTGTATTATTTAGTACCATTAAGTGGTACCAATAGTGGCAAATAAAGAGATTCATTTCTGTAGAAAGAATAGGAAGGTAGTGAATAACTAGTATATATTTTCTGGACATTTTCTGAAAACAACTAAAAAAGTGTAATAAAAGAACGTGTCATTTAAAAAAATATATTAATAAATGATATCTGATATAACATGGAGCTATTGTAAACATAGCTGCCAACTTGTACGGAATTTTCTTACCACTAAAATTTTATAGAAATTTTTGACATATTTAAACGTTAAATTTGCTAGAATTTCGGTGATTCAATTAGCTAAAATTTTCTATTAAATTTTAGTGGTATGAAAAATCCGTACAAGTTGGCAGCTTTGTGTAAAGTATACTCAATTTTAAGTATCCACATCAATATTACAAAACAATTAAGGCATATAAATCATTAAATACAATATGATACAATACAATACAGAAAATTACAATATGAAAAGTATAATACAATATAGAACAATATAATACAAAACATAAATTTACAAAATGATACACAAAATATACAATACAGAATGATGGAATATAACACAATACAATGCTAAATAATACAGTATGACATAGTACAATAATATACTATACTATTCAGTAAAATACAATTAGGCGTATGATGCATAATTGAGGTCAAAAATGTCTACGTCAGTTACAGTTGCAGTAACCCTAGAGATCTTACCTACAGAAATTCCAGGCTGTGTAATATTTAAGTTTAGCTTCTGACTGTAAAATAGTAAATGATACATCGTCGTCATTTTGAAAGACCTATCCAATGACATGACACACAATGTGGTATTGTATTCTATCATGTTGTACTATTCATTATTGTATAGTATCATGTTGTAATATTCTATACTATTTTGTATAATAAATTGTATTATATTCTAATGTATCATGTTATATTATTCTGTAATATATTGTATCATGTACCGTATTGTATTATATTTTATTTTATTGTATTGTATTGTATCATGTTTTATTATTTTGTATTGTATTGAATTGTATCATATTGTATTATTCTATACTATATTGTTTCATGTATTGTATTTTATTGTAATGTATCATGTTGTATTATTCTGTAGTATATTCTAAAATGTATTTTCATGTATTGTATTGTGTTGTATTGTATCATGTTGTAATATTTTGTATTGCATTGAATTGTATCATATTGTATAATTTTGTATTATATTGTATCATACATTGTATTGTATCATATCGTACACTCTCTTAACATTTTATACTGCATTATATAGCATTGTATTGTGTCTTATCCTTTATTCCATTGTATTGTATTGTATCATGTTGTATTATCACGTTCTATATTGTCTGTACTTTCAATATAGTGTTTGCTTTGTATTTTATTGTATTGTATCATGTTGTAAACTTTCAGTATTGTGCTGTATTGTATTGCATCACATTGTATTATTCTGTATTTTATTGTACTGAATTGTATAGTATCATGTTGTACTATGTAATAATGTATTATTCTATATTATATTGCATTGTATTATGGAATATTGTATTTTTTGTATCTTATTGTAAATTTATGCTTATTATTGTATCGTATAACATTGTATTGTTATGTATTGTATCGTATCACATGGTATTTAATGATTTATATGCATAAATTTTTTAATATTAATGTGAATACTTAAAATTGAATATAATTTATAATAGCTCCATGTTTTATCAAATATCATTCATTAATATTTTTCTTCAAAATGACACTTTTGTTATGACAATTTTTTAGTTGTTATTATAAAATGGCAACAAAAAATATAGTTATCCACGAGCTTAATTTTCTTTCTACAGAAATGAATCTCTTTAATTGCCACTATTAAATAAATGGCACTAAATACTACAAATAAATTAATATCTGAACGTAAAAATTGAGAAGCAGTTTCCAAAAATTACACTTAAATGCAGTGTTTTCCTTATTAAATCTGTTTATCGTTTTTGGTAAAGAAAAAAAAGTAGACATAAAAACGTAAACAAAAACAAAGGTAACCAACGTTAAGGAAATTACGTCTTTTAACCACAATGGACATCTGAAATTTGCAACGAAAATGTTTCTTGGAATTGTTTGCACGTTTATCTGTTGTTGAATTAATGTTTAATTGTTGTCAATAAAACACAACAATGAGTTTATTGTGTAATGTATAAAATTCTATCTACAAAAATCTGTTGTTCAAATAAAATTTTATTGTTGTCAATAAAACACAACAATGAGTTTATTGTGTAATGTATAAAATTCTATCTACAAAAATCTGTTGTTCAAATAAAGTTTTATTGTTGTCAATAAAACACAACAATGAGTTTATTCTGTAAATTTGCAATATCTAACAACAATAATAAATTGTTGAAACCATTAATTTTGAAATAATGAACAAATTTCTCATTCTTACATAAACATTTTGTACTTGTATGTTGGAGTGCCATGGATCTTATTTGAAAAAAACATTTTCTATGCATAAAAAAGTGTCATTTTTCAGTATGTTTTTATATTTAATGATTAATTCCAGTGTTTTATATCTACATTTTTAAAAATAGTCACGTTTCGGTACATTTTGTTGACATTTTTGCGTTTTTCATCTTCATGTATGCCATCTTTTTTTTAATGATGTAATTCATAGTTAAGGATATAGAGAAGCTGGGAAGAGAAAGAGAAGAACGAGACATATACTATGACTCTATTTCCCAAGTATGCTTAGTCGAACATTTTTATGATGCTGTGTCAAGTTCTGGTCCCTACAGTTATGAAACTGCATCTGTTGGCGAAACGGATGAATCTAAAATGAGAAATCATTTTATAGAAGCTCTGATAAACAAATTTCTGGACTCATGATTAGAATGAATTGGCTGCATTCGTATGGAGAACATGCAAAGGAAGTCAGGCGCTTGGTGCCGGAAACTTTAAAATGCCATCCAAATATACCATCTTTTTTTTATGATGTAATCCATAGTTAAGGACTTAGTGAAGCTGAGAAGAGAAAGTGAAGAACGAGACATATACTGTGTCGCGATTTCTGAAGCAAGCTTAGTCGAACATTTTTATGATGATGTGTCAAGTTCTGATTCCAACAGTTATGAAACTGCATCTGTTGGCGAAACAGATGAAACTGAAAAGAGAAATCTTTATCTAGAAGTTCTGATAAACAAATTTCTGGACTCATGCTTAGAATGAATTGGCTGCATTCGTATGGAGAACATACAGTGGAACTCAGGCGCTTGGTGCCGGAAACTTTAATAGCACAGACAGTCGAACAAGAAATTACAAATGAAATACAGCATCTAGAGAAGATACGCTTGAAAAAATTGTTCTGCGGTTGATGACGCAGTTTCGAAAAGGACTAAAGACTGGAATTTGTATAATACGGCAAATTTTTTCAAAAAAGAATAAAAAAATGAGCTAAAAATATTTACAAATTCAGGCTAATTGAATGTTGTTCGTCATACTCGAAAAACACCATCAAAAGATTATTTTTAATGTTTATTGTACGGTATTTTGTTAGTTTGTGTTCTGTTCTCTATTATCGTATAGTATTAATCTGTATTGCATTGTAATATATTGTATCATATTGTATTATTCTGTAGTTGATTGCGTCATGTATTTTACTTTATTGTATGGTATTGTATCATTTTCTATTATTTTTTATTGTATTATATAGTATCATATATTTTATTGTATTGTATCATGTAGTATTATTCTGTATTATATATTCTCATGTATTGTATTGTATGGTATCATATTGAATTATTGTATACTATAATGTATTTTATTGTGGTGTATCATGTTGGATTATTCTGCATTATATTGCATTGTATTGTTTTGTATTATATCATGTTATAATATTTTATATTGTATCATATTGTATTATTCTGTATCAATATTGTATTGTATCATATTGTGTTATTCTGTATCATGTATTGTATTGTATCATATTGTACACTATCATTTTGTATTAAACTGTTTTGTAAAGCATTGTATTGTATCATGTTTTATTTTTTGTATTTTGCTCTATTGTATTGTATCGTATTGTATTATTCTGTATTGTATTGTACTGAATTCTATAGTAATATATTGTGCTATGTCCTAATGTATTTTAGTGTATTATATTGCATAGTATTGTGTTATATTGTATTATTCTGTATTGAATTTTTTGTATCATATTGTAAATTTATGTTTTGTATTGTATTAAATAACATTGTACTCTTCTGTATCGTATTGTACTTTTCATATTGTAATTATCTGTATTGTATTGCAGTGTTGCCAGATGGGCAACTTTTTTAAAAATCAGATTCTTGATTGGCACCACTTTTTTGAAATGCTAAAATGCGCCTCATTTAATGACATATTAATTAAGACTAAAACTAAGGGAATTTTACCGTTTCACAAAAGTGGTGCCAATCAAGAAATCTGAATTAAACAAAAGTAGCCCACTGGCAACACTGTTGTATTGTACCATATTGTATTTAATGATGTATACCTTAATTTTTTTTCGTAATATTAAATTGGATAATTAAAATTGAATTCACTTTATAATAGCTCCATGTTTTATCAAATATTTTTTCAAAATGATACTTTTTAATACAATTATTTAGCTGTTATTAGAAAATTGGAAGAAAAGATACAGTTATCCACTACGTACCTTTTCTTTCTACAGAAATGAAGCTCCTTAATTCCCACTATTACATTAGTGGCACTAAATAATAAAAAAAATTAATATCTGAACATAAAAATTCAGCAGCAGTTTTCAAAAATTACATTTAAATGCACTTTTAGGTAGCTTTCATCACAAAAAGGTACCTATTTCAGCCGTTGTGAGGAAAGCGATTTCAAAATATTTTGGTATATTTTCATCGAACATGAGCTCCCCCCCACCCCGAAACCACCCTCCGTTCAAAAGTTGACATATATATATACAGGGTGTCCGAAAAGTCTGGAATCGGTCGAATAACTCAAGAAATACGAAGCAGATTGAAAAACGAAAATATACGTATTAAATATTTTTTATAAAACTACTTGTGATACCAAATTTGACCCTTGCAACCAACCCCCCGGGGGTCAGAGGGTGTCCAACTTTGATATCTTGAATGATAACCCCCATTTTTTATTGCAGATTCGGATTTTACGGACAAAAATACGTAACTTTTGTATTTAACATTTTTTTCTAATATTCGATGATCACGGTGTAATCGAGATACATATTTTGGATACAATAATATACAATCAATACAGATACATATTTTGGTTTTCCCAACCAGGTTTTGACATCTCGAAATCTGATTGGACAGAACTTTCATCGTCAAAGTAGCTGTCTTTTGTGGGAATAGTGTTTCTCGAAAACCATCAGTGGTGGTTGTTCGATGACGCTTTATATGCTTTTTCCATAAAAATTAATAGAAATATGTTAAAGTAGTACTGTATTTGCATATTTTTTTATCCAGTCATTCTTTTCAAAATAATAACCTGCGTATTTTGATTTTTTTAGCGTGCAAATATACACCTTTCCTCCTGGGCAGAAAAAGGGTAATCTTCATTATTTGGGAGCGGAGTGTGCAGATATTCTGCGTTTTGATGGCCTTTTTTTTTTTTTTTTCCTTTTTAAATATTATCTAATTCAGGATGCTGATGCTGGTGTGCAGTTTTTTTTAAAAATTATTACTATAGAACAAAATATAGGACAAAGTATTAAAAAAAAAGATATAAAAACTTTTTATACTGTCTGCGCAAAGGATGGGGAAGTAGCGTAAATTTCAGTGGGGGTGGAGTTATATATTTTGAGGATTGATTAGTTACTGTATCTCGAAAATATCAAGTCGGGCAGACACTTCTTCAATAATTCTTATAAACGTTTTATTGCAATTTAAAATATTTTTCAATTTACTTTTTTTTCATAATTTTAAAATTAATAATTTTAAACAATTGAAAAATTTTTGATCTTTTAAACTTTTTCATTTAAAAAATAACTAAACTCTTTAAGATCTCTTGATTATTTCTGGGTAAGACGACGTTTTAATTTTCATAGGGGAAGGATGGTGTAGAAAATTGTTTAATTATTTATAAATTATTACAATAAAATATCAAATGTGACAAAATACAGGGTGTCCGAAATGTTTGGAAACGGTCGAATAACTCAAGAAATTCATATAAGATTTAAAAACAAAAGAAATACATGTTAAATATTTTTTTAAAAGCTATTCCGTTATTCCAAATTTGACACCCCACCCCGACCACCTGGGGGTCAGAGGCGTTCCAACTTTGAAATTGTAAATGATAATCCCCATTTTTATTTCAGATTCGGATTCTACGGGGGGAATCGCGCAACTTTTGCTTTTAACATTTTTCTTTCGAATCTTTGTAGATGACGATGTAATCCAGCAAAATGTGTCAGATACATATTTTCTCAACCATGTTTTGTAATCACGAAATGTGACGGGCCAAAGCTTTCGTTGCCAAAGTGGGTCGCCTTATCTGGAATTGTGTTTGTCGAAAACTATCAATGGAAGTTGTTTCGATGGCAAAAGTGCTTTATATGCCTTTGTCATGCAAATTAATAGAAATATATTGAATTAGATTTCTATTTGTGTTTTTATTTTATCCATTCAGTCCATTCTAATCAATTAACCTGCGGTTTTTTTTTTATATTTTGATGTGTAAACATGCCCCTCCTCTTCCGAACAGAAAAAAAGATAATCTTCGTTATTTGGTAGAGGTAGGCGTGGATACTGGCATTTCGATGGCTTCTGCTGTTTTTTTTTTCCTTTTATACTCTAAATCGTGGTCAGGAGGTGGGTGTATGGGATTTTTTTACTATTACTATAGAGTAACATGTAGGACAAAATAAAAAGAAGTGCATATTTTTTTTGTGTGTGTATGCGGGCGGAGCAAAGAACGGGGAAGTAGTGTAAAATTCAGGTGGCGGTCGGATTGGAGATTTAAATCATTGAGTAGTTACTGCAACCAGAAAACAACAAGTAGGGCAAAAATATTTTCCATAATTCTAATTAATGTAATAATGTTTTTGTAAATTAATATATTTTTTCATTTTAACATTTTTTTTTTCATAAATTTAAACAATAGAAAAATTTTGGTATTTGAAAATTTTTAATAAAAAAAATAATTTAACTCTTTAACACTGTCGGGATTTGTGAGGCACATATATTCATCGTCAAAAGGTGCATGTGGAATTTGTTTTGGGCACCATTAATAAATGAATAAAATCATTTAATTTTTTAATTAAAGGATTTTTTGGTATTTCATAAGTAAAGGCGACAGTTGAAAAACACATTGTATTCCAAATAAAATTTGTGTACGCGACGCGGTCTCGAAAGGGTTAAAGTGTAATGATTATTTGCTGGGGTAAACGACGTGTTAATTTTCATAACAGAAGGATAATGTAGAAAATTGTTTGTTTATTATTACAATAAAATAACTTACGTGACAAAAAATATAATCTAAAACATAATTGGCAGAACAAATTAAAAACAGATCAGTTTATTTTCTTCATTTTTTAAGTCCTAGAAGAGGCATTTATTAATATATTTCATTCAATTAGTTCTACGTTCTTAAATTTTTATAACAAATAAGTTAAACCAATTGAACAATTTAAAAAAAGGTCAAACAATATGATACATAAAACCCATTAAAAACTTAGGTTCCATTAAAAAGAAATCTAAATAAATTTTAAACTTTTTTCCTTTTTAAGTTGCAAATATTTGTATCGCAGATTTTGTATTATGCTTATGATGAGTGTGTACAAAATTATAAGGCACATGTAAAATACAAAAAAACATATTTAAAATCTAAGATTTATTTCGATTTAATTTGAAGGGAAATTTTGGGGATTTTTAGGGTATTTACATGATCATATTGTTTAAATTTTGTTTTTATTTTTTAATTTTTATTTGGTTTAACCCTTACCGGCGCCGAGTAATTCTTTTTATAAACTGATGAAATGATAGACTGATATCAGCATTTATAAACGAGTTTATTGGAGAATACAAACTTTCTTATTTTCGAGTACGTTATAAATGAAAAATTTTAATTAAATATTTTGGGTGCCAGTAAAATAAAAATTATGAGTCCTTTTTTAAGGACACTGTCCGCAAAAGCTTGAACTTATTTGTTACAAAACTTTAAAATTAAACATCGAAGTAACGGAATGAAATATATGAATAAATGTCCCTTCCCGGGCTTAAAAAATGTAGGAAAAAACTGATTTGTTTTTAATTTGTTCTGCAAATAACGTTTTTGTTTGTATATTTTTTCACATTTGTTATATTATTGTAATAATAAATAATTAAACACTTTTCTACATTATCGTTCCCCCATGAAAATTAAAACGTCTTCTCCCCCAGGTATTAATCAACAGTGCTTAAAGAGTTAAATTATATTTTTAATTCAAAAGTTTAAAAGATCAAAAATGTTCAATTGTTTAAAATTATTGGGTTGTTCGGAGAGTCGTGTCCGTTTGGAAAAATCAATTCGAACCGGAAAATTCTATCATTTAATAATTAGAAATTGATTCCTATATCTAATGTTTAATAATTAACGGGCAGGATTTTCCGGTGCGGATTGATTTTTCTAAACGAACACGACTTCCCGAACAACCTAATAGTAAATTTAAAATTAGGAAAAAATGTTAAAATGGAAAAAAAAAATATATTAATTTACTAAAAAGTATTACATTTATTAGAATTTTTGAATGTTTTCTGCCCTACTTGCTAGTCAGTAGTCGCAGTAACTAATCAATCATCAAAACCTATAATCTCACCCTACTCCACCTAAAATTTACGCTACTTCCCATCCTTTAATCAGCCAGCACAAAAAGATTTTATATGTTTTTTTTTTTTTTTTTTTTTTTTTTTTGCTGCTTTATGTTATTCTATAGTAATAATAATAAAAAATAAAACTTATACACTCCCACATGGCCCCGAATTAAGTGATTTTTTTGACAGCAGAAGACATCAAAACACAGAATAACAACACACTCCGCCTCCAAATAATGAATACTATGATTCTTCTGTTCGGGAGGGGAGGTGCTTATTTACACGTTAAAATATCAAAATACGCAGTTTATTATTTAAAAATGACAGACTTGATAAAAAGACATGCAAATAGAAAACTAATTTAATACATTTCTATTAATTTTTATGGAAAAAGCATATAAAGCGCCATGAAAACAATCTCCACTGATTGTTTTTGAGAAACACTATTTCCGCAAAAGACGGCAACTTTGACGTTAAAAGTTCTGGCCAATCATATTTTGAGATGTCAAAACCTGGTTGGGAAAACCGAAATATGTATCTGTTTTATTTGCTCAATTACACCGTGATCAACGAGGATTAGAAAAAAAAAAGGTAAATACAAAAGTTATGTAATTTTGTCCGTAGAACCCGAATCTGCAATAAAAAATGGGGGTTACCATTCAAAATTTCAAAGTTGGACCCCCTCTGACCCTGGTCGGTTGCGGGGATCAAATTTGGTATCACTGAGTAGCTTTTTAAAAAATATTTAATACGTATATTTTCGTTTTTCAATCTGCTTTGTATTTTTCGAGTTATTCGACCGTTTCCAGAATTTTTGGACACCCTGTATATATATATATATATATATATATGACATTTGTCACACTGTAACTCTAGTATTTATCAAGCGATTTGGATGTAAGTCGGTGTGTACATAGTACATACCAATGTCTCGACCGAGTTCGTTGGCCAGCTTCATCTGCCATTTTGTTTCAAAATGGCGGCCATTTAAAGTTTTTTTAAAATATTAAAATTTGAAATGTGGTACCAAAAATATGAAAATGGAAAAATATTTTGTTCTTATGTATTTGACCTTTATACAAAGATTCAGGAGCAGTTTTTGTTTCGTCTATATCTTAAAAAATGGCTGAGTTATAGCATTTCGAATTTCAAGCGTGGCTGACATTTTGAAATTTCCTGAAATTTGTCAGGCGATAAAAGGCGTATTTATGAACCGATTTCGATGTAATTCGGTTTGTACATAGTACATACCAATGTCTCGACAGAGTTCGTTGGCCAGCTTCATCACCCATTTTGTTTGAAAATGGCGTGCATTTAAATTTTTAAGAAAAATTTAAATTTAAAATGTGGTACCAAAAAATTGAAATTTGGATTAATATTTTTTTCTTATGTGTTTGACCTTGATAAAAAGATTCGGGAGCAGTTTTTGTTTCGTCTATATCTTAAAAATAGGCTGAGTTATAGCATTTTGAATTTCTAGCGTGGCTGACATTTTGAAACGTCACGTGATTGTCACGTGATAACAGGCGTATTTATGAAACTATTTGGATGTACCTTGGTTTGTACATAGTGCATACAAATATCTCGACCGAATTCGTTGGCCAGCTTCATACGTCATCTTGTTTCAAAATGGCGGCCATTTAAAAGAATTTAAAAAAAAATTAAAATGAGATACCAAAAAATTGGGAAATGAAAAAGATTTTTTCGTATGTGTTTGATCTTAATACAAAGATTCCGGAACAGTTTTTGATTTGTCTATATCTAAAAAAATGGCTGAGTTGTAGCTTTCATTACAAAAAGCTACCTACTGCAGACGTTCGGAGGAAAACGATTTCAAAAAAATTTGGTATATTTTCATCGATCATGACCCCCAGGCACGGAAACCAAGGTCCGTTCAACCCTCCGTTGACATATATATCTATATATATATATATATCTGACATTTGTCACACTGTAACTCTCGTATTTATGAACCGATTTGGATGTAATTCGGTGTGTACATAGTACATACAAATGACTCGACCGAGTTCGTTGGCCAGCTTCATCCGCCATTTTGTTTCAAAATGTCGTCCATTTAAATTTTTAAAAAAAATTTAAAATTTGAAATTTGGCACCAAAAAACTGAAAATGGAAAAATATTTTTTTTCTTATGTATTTGACCTTTATACAAAGATTTCGGAGGAGTTTTTGTTTCGTCTATATCTTAAAAAATGGCTGCGTTGTAGCATTTTGAATTTCTAGCTTGGCTGACATTTTGAAACGTCCTGAATTTTGTCACTCGATAAAAGGCGTATTTATGAACCGATTTGGATGTAACTTCGTTTATACATAGTACATACCCAGTTCGAGTACCTAGACCGAGTTCGTTGGCGAGCTTCATCCGCCATCTTGTTTAAAAATGGCGGGCATTTAAATTTTTAAGAAAAATTTTAATTTGAAATGTGGTACCAAAAAATTGAAAAATTAAAACATATTTTTTTTCTTATGTATTTGACCTTGATAAAAAGATTCGGGAGCAGTTTTTGTTTCGTCTAGATCTTAAAAAGTCCTTCCGGCCAGTGCCGGGAGGAAGAGGTAGCTTTCATAATCCTTATTTAAAAAAGCCAACTTATATCATGCAAACACACGAAGCTCAATTTAGTGGAAACCGAATATAGGAGATTCAATACTAATTTTTATCAATATAATGAATGAGAATTTCGCGAAATTAGTCAGCTTTATCCAAGCTGCTTTTCTTTAAAGTAACTTATATTTGGCTGCCAAATTCGGCAATTTCTTAAAGTGCCTGTCATTTTAAGACAACATGGTGGATGAGGCTAAGCAGTGAACTTGGTCGAGACCTTAGTAATTGCTGTGCACATGCTCACTCACATCGGAATCGGTTAATATATAGGAGTGCTGTCGCATGCAAAAAATCAGATTTTCAAAATGTCACCCACAATAGAAATTGAAACTGCTATATCTGAGCCATTTTTTAAGGTAAAGACAAACAAAAAATGCTCCTGAATCCTTATATCAAGATCAAATACTTAAGAAAGAAACCTTTTTCAATTTCTAATTTTTTTGCACCTCACTTTAAATATATATATATTTTTTAATTTAATGGCCGTCATTTTGAAACAAGATGGCTGATGAATCTGGCCAGCGAACTTGGTCGAGGTGTTGATGTATACTATCCACATGCCTTCTTACATCGAAATAGGCGAATACGTGTGTTATCGCGTGACAAATACAAGATCGTTTCAAAATGTTAGCCATGCTAGAAATTCAAAGTGCTATAAATCAACCATTTTTTAAGATATCAACAAAAGAACAAATTTTCAGAAACAAAAACTGCTCCGGAATCTTTGTATCAAGGCCAAACACATAAAAAAAATCTTTTTCATTTTCCAATTTTTTAATACCTCATTTTGAATTTTAAATTTAATTTTTTTAAATGGCAACCCTTTTGAAACAAGATGGCGAATGGAGCTGGCCAACGATCTCGGTCGAGACATTGGTATGTACTATGTACAGACCAAGTTACATCCAAATAGGTTCATAAATACGCCTGTTATCGCGTGACAAAAATCAGGTCGTTTTAAAATGTCAGCCACAAGAGAAATTCAAAATGCTATTACTCAGCCATTTTTTTTTTTAGATATAGACGAAAGAAAAACTGTTCCGGAATCTTTGTATTAAGGTCAAACACATACAAAAAAAAATCTTTTTCATTTTCCAATTTTTTGGTATCTCATTTAAATTTTTTTAAATGGCCGCCATTTTGAAACAAGATGGCGGATGAAGCTGGCCAACGAACTCGGTCGAGATATTTGTATGTACTATGTACACACCAAGGTACATCCAAGTCGGTTCATAAATACGCCTGTTATTACGTGAGAAAAATCAGGACGTTTCAAAATGTCAGCCACGCTAGAAATTCAAAATGCTATAACTCAGCCATTTCTTAAGATATAGACGAAACAAAAACTGCTCCCGAATCTTTTTATCAAGGTCAAACACATAAGAAGAAAATATTTTTTCAATTTGCAATTTTTGGTACCACATTTCAAATTTAAATTTTTCTTAAAAATTTAAATGGCCGCCATTTTTAAACAAGATGGCGGGTGAAGCTGACCAACGAACCCGGTCGAGACATTGGTATGTACTATGTAAAAACGAAGTTACATCCAAATCGGTTCATAAATACGCCTTTCATCGCGTGACAAATTTCAGGACGTTTCAAAATGTCAGCCACGCTAGAAATTCAAAATGCTATAACTCAGCCATTTTTTAAGATATAGACGAAACAAAAACTGCTCCGAAATCTTTGTATAAAGGTCAAATACATAAGAAAAAAATATTTTTCCATTTTCAATTTTTTGGTACCACATTTCAAATTTTAAAATTTTAAAAAAATTTTAAATGGCCGCCATTTTGAAACAAAATGGCGGATGAAGCTGGCCAACGAACTCGGTCGAGAGATTGGTAAGTACTATGTACACACCGAATTACATCCAAATCGGTTCATAAATACGCCTTTTATCGGGTGACAAAATTCAGGACGTTTCAAAATGTCAGCCACGCTAGAAATTCAAAATGCTATAACTCAGCCATTTTTTAAGATATAGACGAAACAAAAACTGCTCCGGAATCTTTGTATAAAGGTCAAATACATAAGAAAAAATATTTTTCCATTTTTAATTTTTTGGTACCACATTTCAAGTTTTAAATTTTTTTTTAAATTTTAAATGGCCGCCATTTTGAAACAAAACGGCGGATGAAGCTGGCCAACGAACTCGGTCGAGACATTGGTATGTACTATGTACACACCGAATTACATCGAAATCGGTTTATAATTACGGGAGTTACAGTGTGACATAGGTCAGATATATATATATATATATATATATATATATATATATATATATCAATTTTGAACGGAGGGTGGTTTCGGGGTCTGGGGGTCATGATCGATGAAAATATACCAAAATTTTTTGAAATCGCTTTCCTCCGAACGGCTGCAATAGGTAGCTTTTTTGTAAAGAAAGCTACCTAAAAGTCCTTCTGGCCAGTGCCGGGAGGAAGAGGTAACTTTCATATTCCTTATTTAAAAAAAGCCAACTTTTATTATTCAAACACACGAAGCTCAATTTAGTGGAAACCGAATATAGGAGATTCAATACTAATTTTTATCAATATAATGAATGAGAATTTCGCGAAATTAGTCAGCTTTCTCCAAGTTGCTTTTCTTTAAAGTAACTTACATTTGGCTGCCAAATTCGGCGATTTCCTAAAGTGCCTGCCATTTTAAGACCATATTTGCTGTGCACATGCTCACTCACATCGGAATAGATTGATATATACGAATGCTGTCGCAGGCAAAAGATCAGATTTTTCAACCACATTAGATTTTAAAATTGCTATATCTGAGCCATTTTTTAAGATAAAGACAAAAAAAAAATGCTCCTGAATCCTTATATCAAGATCAAATACTTAAGAAAGAAACCTTTTTCAATTACAAATTTTTTTGCACCTCACTTTAAATATAATTTTTATTAATTTAATGGCCGCCATTTTGAAACAAGATGGCTGATGAAGCTGACCAGCGAACCTGGTCGAGATATTGATGTATACTATCCACATGCCTTCTTACATCGAAATAGGCGAATACGTGTGTTATCGCGTGACAAATACAAGATCGTTTCAAAATGTTAGCCATGCTAGAAATTCAAAGTGCTATAATTCAAACATTTTTTAAAATATAAACAAAAGAACAAATTTTCAGGAACAAAAACTGATCCGGAATCTTTGTATCAAGGCCAAAACACATAAAAAAAATCTTTTTCATTTTCCAATTTTTTAATACCTCATTTTTAATTTTAAATTTATTTTTTTTTAAATGGCAACGCTTTTAAAGCAAGATGGCGAATGAAGCTGGCCAAGGAACTCGGACGAGACATTGGTATGTACTATGTACAGACCAAGTTACATCCAAATCGGTTCATAAATACGCCTGTTATCTCGTGACAAAAATCAGGTCGTTTTAAAATGTCAGCCACAATAGAAATTCAAAATGCTATAACTCAGCCATTTTTTTAGCTATAGACGAAACAAAAACTGTTCCGGAATCTTTGTATTAAGGTCAGACACATACAAAAAAAATCTTTTTCATTTACCAATTTTTTGGTATCTCATTTTAAATTTAAATTTTTAAAAATTTTTTTAAATGGCCGCCATTTTGAAACAAGATGGCGGATGAAGCTGGACAACGAACTCGGTCGAGATATTTGTATGTACTATGTAAACACCAAGGTACATCCAAATTGGTTCATAAATACGCCCGTTATCACGTGACAAAAATCAGGACGTTTCAAAAAGTTAGCCACGCTAGAAATTCAAAAGTCCTTCCGGCCAGTGCCGGGAGGAAGAGGTAGCTTTCATAATCCTTATTTAAAAAAAGCCAACTTATATCATGCAAACACACGAAGCTCAATTTAGTGGAAACCGAATATAGGAGATTCAATACTAATTTTTATCAATATAATGAATGAGAATTTCGCGAAATTAGTCAGCTTTATCCAAGCTGCTTTTCTTTAAAGTAACTTATATTTGGCTGCCAAATTCGGCAATTTCTTAAAGTGCCTGTCATTTTAAGACAACATGGTGGATGTGGCTAAGCAGTGAACTTGGTCGAGACCTTAGTAATTGCTGTGCACATGCTCACTCACATCGGAATCGGTTAATATATAGGAGTGCGGTCGCATGCAAAAAATCAGATTTTTCAAAATGTCACTCACAATAGAAATTGAAACTGCTATATCTGAGCCATTTTTTAAGGTAAAGATAAACAAAAAATGCTCCTGAATACTTATATCAAGATCAAATACTTAAGAAAGAAACCTTTTTCAATTTCTAATTTTTTTTCACTTTAAATATATATATATTTTTTAATTTAATGGCCGCCATTTTGAAACAAGATGGCTGATGAATCTGGCCAGCGAACTTGGTCGAGGTGTTGATGTATACTATCCACATGCCTTCTTACATCGAAATAGGCGAATACGTGTGTTATCGCGTGACAAATACAAGATCGTTTCAAAATGTTAGCCATGCTAGAAATTCAAAGTGCTATAAATCAACCATTTTTTAAGATATCAACAAAAGAACAAATTTTCAGAAACAAAAACTGCTCCGGAATCTTTGTATAAAGGCCAAACACATAAAAAAAATCTTTCTCATTTTCCAATTTTTTAATACCTCATTTTGAATTTTAAATTTAATTTTTTTTAAATGGCAACCCTTTTGAAACAAGATGGCGAATGAAGCTGGCTAACGAACTCGGTCGAGACATTGGTATGTACTATGTACAGACCAAGTTACATCCAAATAGGTTCATAAATACGCCTGTTATCGCGTGACAAAAATCAGGTCGTTTTAAAATGTCAGCCACAAGAGAAATTCAAAATGCTGTTACTCAGCCATTTTTTTTTACATATAGACGAAAGAAAAACTGTTCCGAAATCTTTGTGTTAAGGTCAAACACATACAAAAAAAATCTTTTTCATTTTCCAATTTTTTGGTATCTCATTTAATTTTTTTTATTTTTTTATTTTTTTAAATGGCCGCCATTTTGAAACAAGATAGCAGATGAAGCTGGCCAACGAACTCGGTCGAGATATTTGTATGTACTATGTACACACCAAGGTACATCCAAGTCGGTTCATAAATACGCCTGTTATTACGTGAGAAAAATCAGGACGTTTCAAAATGTCAGCCCCGCTAGAAATTCAAAATGCTATAACTCAGCCATTTCTTAAGATATAGACGAAACAAAAACTGCTCCCGAATCTTTTTATGAAGGTCAAACACATAAGAAGAAACTATTTTTTCAATTTTCAATTTTTGGTACCACATTTCAAATTTAAATTTTTCTTAAAAATTTAAATGGCCGCCATTTTTAAACAAGATGGCGGTTGAAGCTGGCCAACGAACCCGGTCGAGACATTGGTATGTACTATGTATAAACGAAGTTACATCCAAATCGGTTCATAAATACGCCTTTTATCGCGTGACAAAATTCAGGACGTTTTGAAAATCTCAGCCACGCTAGAAATTCAAAATGCTATAACTCAGCCATTTTTTAAGATATAGACGAAACAAAAACTGCTCCGAAATCTTTGTATAAAGGTCAAATACATAAGAAAAAAATATTTTTCCATTTTCAATTTTTTGGTACCACATTTCAAATTTTAAATTTTTAAAAAACATTTAAATGGCCGCCATTTTGAAACAAAATGGCAGATGAAACTGGCCAACGAACTCGGTCGAGAGATTGGTATGTACTATGTACACACCGAATTACATCCAAATCGGTTCATAAATACGCCTTTTATCGCGTGACAAAATTCAGGACGTTTCAAAATGTCAGCCACGCTAGAAATTCAAAATGCTATAACTCAGCCGTTTTTTAAGATATAGACGAAACAAAAACTGCTCCGGAACCTTTGTATAATGGTCAAATACATAAGAAAAAAATATTTTTCCATTTTTAATTTTTTGGTACCACATTTCAAGTTTTAAATTTTTTTAAAAATTTTAAATGGCCGCCATTTTGAAACAAAACGGCGGATGAAGCTGGCCAACGAACTCGGTCGAGACATTGGTATGTACTATGTACACACCGAATTACTTCGAAATCGGTTCATAATTACGGGAGTTACAGTGTGACATAGGTCAGATATATATATATATATATATATATCAATTTTGAACGGAGGGTGGTTTCGGGGTCTGGGGGTCATGATCGATGAAAATATACCAAAATTTTTTGAAATCGCTTTCCTCCGAACGGCTGCAATAGGTAGCTTTTTTGTAAAGAAAGCTACCTAAAATGCTATAACTCAACCATTTTTTAAGATATAGACGAAACAAAAACTGCTCCCGAATCTTTTTATCAAGGTCAAACACATAAGAACAAAATATTTTTTCAATTTTCAATTTTTTGGTACCACATTTCAAATTTAAATTTTTCTTAAAAATTTAAATGGCCGCCATTTTTAAACAAAAGGGCGGATGAAGCTGGCCAACGAACTCGGTCGAGACATTGGTATGTACTATGTATAAACGAAGTTACATTCAAATCGGTTCATAAATACGCCTTTTATCGCGTGGCAAAATTCAGGACGTTTCAAAATGTCAGCCACGTTAGAAATTCAAAATGCTATAACTCAGCCATTTTTTAAGATATAGACGAAACAAAAACTGCTCCGAAATCTTTGTATAAAGGTCAAATACATAAGAAAAAAATATTTTTCCATTTTCAATTTTTTGGTACCACATTTCAAATTTTAAATTTTTAAAAAAAATTTAAATGGCCGCTATTTTGAAACAAAATTGCGGATGAAGCTGGCCAACGAACTCAGTCAAGACATTGGTATGTACTATGTACACACCGAATTACATCCAAATCGGTTCATAAATACGAGAGTTACAGTGTGACAAATGTCAGATATATATATATATATATATATATATATATATATATATATGGATATATATATATATATTTATGTATATATATATATATATATATATATATGGATATATATATATATATTTATGTATATATATATATATATATATATATGTCAACTTTTGAACGGAGGGTGGTTTCTGGGTCTGGGGGTCATGATCGATGAAATTATACCAAATTTTTTTTTAAATAGGTAGCTTTTACAATAGGTAGCTTTTTGTAATGAAAGCTACCTAAAAATGGCTGAGTTATAGCATTTTGAATTTCTAGCGTATCACTTTGAAACGTCCTGATTTCTGTCACGTGATAGCGGGCGTATTTATGAACCGATTTGGATGTACCTTGGTGTGTACATAGTACATACTAATATCTCGACCGAGTTCGTTGTCCAGCTTCATCCGCCATCTTGTTTCAGAATGGCGGATATTTAAAAAATTTAAAAAATATAAAATTTAAAATGAGATACCAAAAAATTGGAAAAAGAAAAAGATTTTTTTCGTATGTGTTTGTCCTTAATACAAAGATTCCGGAACAGTTATTGTTTTGTCTATATCTAAAAAAAATGGCTGAGTTATAGCATTTTGAATTTCTATTGTGGCTGACATTTTAAAACGACCTGATTTTTGTCACGCGATATCAGGCGTATTTATGAACCGATTTGGATGTAACTTGGTCTGTACATAGTACATACCAATGTCTCGACCGAGTTCGTTGCCCAGCTTCATTCGCCATCTTGTTTCAAAAGTGTTGCCATTAAAAAAAATTAAATTTAAAATTTAAAATGAGGTATTAAAAAACTGGAAAATGAAAAATGATTTTTATGTGTTTGGCCTTGATACAAAGATTCCGGAGCAGTTTTTGTTTCTGAAAAATTGTTCTTTTGTTTATACCTTAAAAAATGTTTGAATTATAGAACTTTGAATTTCTAGCATGGCTAACATTTTTAAACGATTATGTATTTGTCACGCGATAACACACGTATTCGCCTATTTCGATGTAAGAAGGCATGTGGATAGTATAAATCAATATCTCGACCAAGTTCGCTGGCCAGCTTCATCAGCCATCTTGTTTCAAAATGGCGGCCATTAAATTAAAAAATATATATATTTAAAGTGAGGTGCAAAAAAATTAGAAATTGAAAAAGGTTTCTTTCTTAAGTATTTGACCTTGATATAAGGATTCAGGAGCATTTTTTGTTTGTCTTTATCTTAAAAAATGGCTCAGATATAGTAATTTCAATATGTAATGTGAGTGACATTTTGAAAAATCTTATTTTTTGCCTGCGAAAGCACTCATATATATCAATCGATTCCGATGTGAGGGAGCATGTGCACAGCAATTACTAAGGTCTCGACCAAGTTCACTGGTTAGCCTCATCCACCATGTTGTCTTAAAATGGCAGGCACTTTATGAAATCGCCGAATTTGGCAGCCAAATATATGTTACTTTAAAGAAAAGCAGCTTGGATAAAGCTGACTAATTTCGCGAAATTCTCATTCATTATATTGATAAAAATTAGTATTGAATCTACTATATTCGGTTTCCACTAAATTGAGCTTCGTGTGTTTGAATAATATAAGTTGGCTTTTTTAAAATAAGGAATATGAAAGCTACCTCTTCCTCCCGGCACTGGCCGGAAGGACTTTTTTCCTTATTAAATCTGTTTATTTTTTTCGTAAAGAAAAAAAAAGTAAACAAAAAACCGGTAAGCTAAAACAAAGCTATCGAACATTACAGCAATTATGTCATTTCACAACAATGGACCTCCGTAATTTGCAGCAATAGTGTTTTATGGAATTGTTTGCGCGTTTCTCTGCTGTTGAAATAATGTTTAATTGTTTTTAATAAAATACAACAATGAGTTTGTTCTGTTACGTTGAAGTATTTAACAACAATAATCAATTGTTGAAGCCATTAATTTTGAAATAATGAAAAAATGCCTCCTTCTTACATTGAAATTTTGAACTTGTATGTTGGAGTGAAGTTGATCTGATTTAAAACAATATTTTCTATTCATAAGAAAGCATTTTTGAGTATTTTTTGTATTTAATGATTAATTCGAGTGTTTCAGATCTACTTTTTTTTAAAAATAGCCACATTTCGGGGCATTTTGTTGACATTTCTTGCGTTTTTCATCTTCATGTATGCCATCTGTTTTGTTATGATATATTTCATAGTTAAGGACTTGAAATTGAGAAGAGAAAGGGAAGAACGAGACATCTATTCAGACGCGCGTTCTCAAGCAAGCTTAGTCGAACATTTTTATAATGCTGTCTCAAGTTCTGGTTCCAAAAGTTATGAAACTGAATCTGTTGGAGAAGCAGATGAAAATTAAATGAGAAGTCGTTATCTAGATGTTGTCTTAAACAAATTTCTGGACTCATGCTTAGAATGTATGGGCTGTATTTGTATAGAGAACATGCAATGGAGCTGGGGCACACTGGTGGCGGAAACTGTAACAGCACACACAGTTGAACGTGAAATTTCAAATGCAATACATCATCAAAAGAAGATACGATTGAAAAAATTGTTCTGTTGTGGATGATGCAGTGCCGAAAAGGGCTAAAGACGAGAATTTGTATAAATTCTTATTTTCGAAATTGGAAAAAAAAAAGGTAAATATTTACAATTTCAGCCTGATTGAATGTTGTTCCTGATACTCGAAAAACATCATCAAAAGAACTTTATTTCAATGTTTATTGTATAGTATTGTGTTATTTGGTGTTCTGTTCTGTTGTATTGTATAGTGTTATTCTGTATTGCATTGCATTGTATTGTATCATATTGTATTACTCTGTATTATATTGTATCAAATATTGTTTTATATTTTATTTTATTGTATTGTATCATGTTGCACTATTCTGTAATGAATAGTATCATGTTGTATTATTCTATACAATTTTGTATCATATATTGTATTTTATTGTAATGTATCGTGTTATATTATTCTGTATTATAATGTATCATGTAAGGTATTATATTGTATTTTATTTTATTTTATTGTATTGTATTATGTTTTATTATTTTGTATTGTATTGAATTGTATCATATTGTATTATTCTATACTATATTGTATCATGTATTGTATTTTATTGTAATGTATAATGTTGAATTATTCTGTAGTATATTCTATCATGTATCTTAATGTATTGTATTGTATTGTGCTGTATTGTATCATGTGTTAATATTTTGTATTGCATTGAATTGTACCATATTGTATAATTTTGTATGATATTATATCATATTGTACACCATCATAACGTTTTATACTGCATTGTACAGCATTTTATTGTGTCTTATAATATTATTCTTTATTGCATTGTATTGTATTGTATCATATTGTATTATCACGTTCTATATTATGTCTGTACGTTCTGTATCATGTATTGCTTTGTATTTTCTTGTATTGTATCATGCTGTATTAGGTAGCTTTCTTTACAAAAAAGCTACCTATTGCAGCCGTTCGGAGGAAAGCGATTTCAAAAAATTTTGGTATATTTTCATCGATCATGACCCCCAGACCCCGAAACCACCCTCCGTTCAAAATTGATATATATATATATATATATATATATATATATATATATATATATATATCTGACCTATGTCACACTGTAACTCCCGTAATTATGAACCGATTTCGATGAAATTTGGTGTGTACATAGTACATACCAATGTCTCGACCGAGTTCGTTGGCCAGCGTCATCCGCCGTTTTGTTTCAAAATGGCGGCCCTTTAAAATTTAAAAAAAAATTTAAAACTTGAAATGTGGTACCAAAAAATTAAAAATGGAAAAATATTTTTTTCTTATGTATTTGACCTTTATACAAAGATTCCGGAGCAGTTTTTGTTTCGTCTATATCTTAAAAAATGGCTGAATTATAGCATTTTGAATTTCTAGCGTGGCTGACATTTTGAAACATCCTGAACTTTGTCACGCGATAAAAGGCGTATTTATGAACCGATTTGGATGTAATTCGGTGTGTACATAGTACATACCAATCTCTGGACCGAGTTCGTTGGCCAGCTTCATCCGCCATTTTGTTTCAAAATGGCGGCCATTTAAAATTTTTTTAAAAATGTAAAAATTGAAATGTGGTACCAAAAAATTGAAAATGGAAAAATATTTTCTTCTTATGTGTTTGACCTTGATAAAAAGATTCGGGAGCAGTTTTTGTTTCGTCTATATCTTAAGAAATGGCTGAGTTATAGCATTTTGAATTTCTAGCGTTGCTGACATTTTGAAACGTCCTGATTTTTCTCACGTATTAACAGGCGTATTTATGAACCGACTTGGATGTACCTTGGTGTGTACATAGTACATACCAATGTCTCGACCGAGTTCGTTGGCCAGCTTCATCCGCCATCTTGTTTCAAAAGTTCGGCTATTTAAAAAAATTAAAAAATTTAAATGAGATACCAAAAAATAGGAAAATGAAAAAGATTTTTTTGTATGTGTTTGTCCTTAATACAAAGATTCCGGAACAGTTTTTCTTTCGTCTATATCTAAAAAAAAATGGCTGAGTAATAGCATTTTGAATTTCTCTTGTGGCTGACATTTTAAAACGACCTGATTTTTGTCACGCGATAACAGGCGTATTTATGAACCTATTTGGATGTAACTTGGTCTGTACATAGTACATACCAATGTCTCGAGCGAGTTCGTTGGCCAGCTTCATTCGCCATCTTGTTTCAAAGGGGTTGCCATTTAAAAAAATTAAATTTAAAATTCAAAATGAGGTATTAAAAAATTGGAAAATGAAAAAGATTTTTTTTATGTGTTTGGTCTTGATACAAAGATTCCGGAGCAGTTTTTGTTTCTGAAAATTTGTTCTTTTGTTGATATCTTAAAAAATGGTTGGAGCTCTTTGAATTTCTAGCATGGCTAACATTTTGAAATGATCTTGTATTTGTCACGCGATAACACGCGTATTCGCCTATTTCGATGTAAGAAGGCATGTGGATAGTATACATCAACACCTCGACCAAGTTCGCTGGCCAGATTCATCAGCCATCTTGTTTCAAAATGGCGGCCATTAAATTAAAAAAAATATATATATTTAAAGTGAGGTGCAAAAAAATTAGAAATTGAAAAAGGTTTCTTTCTTAAGTATTTGATCTTGATATAAGGATTCAGGAGCATTTTTTGTTTGTCTTTACCTTAAAAAATGGCTCAGATATAGCAGTTTCAATTTCTATTGTGGGTGACATTTTGAAAAATCTGATTTTTTGCATGCGACAGCACTCCTATATATTAACCGATTCCGATGTGAGTGAGCATGTGCACAGCAATTACTAAGGTCTCGACCAAGTTCACTGCTTAGCCTCATCCACCATGTTGTCTTAAAATGACAGGCACTTTAAGAAATTCCCGAATTTGGCAGCCAAATATAAGTTACTTTAAAGAAAAGCAGCTTGGATAAAGCTGACTAATTTCGCGAAATTCTCATTCATTATATTGATAAAAATTAGTATTGAATCTCCTATATTCGGTTTCCACTAAATTGAGCTTCGTGTGTTTGCATGATATAAGTTGGCTTTTTTTAAATAAGGATTATGAAAGCTACCTCTTCCTCCCGGCACTGGCCGGAAGGACTTTTTTTAGGTACATTTCATTACAAAAAGCTACATATTGCAGCCTTTCGGAGGAAAATTATTTCAAAAAATTTTGGTATCTTTTCATCGATCATGAACCCCAGATCCCGAAACCAATCTCCGTTCAAAATTGACACACATATATATATATATATATCTGACTTTTGTCACACTGTAACTCTCGTATTTATGAACCGATTTGGATGTAATTCGGTCTGTACATAGTACATACAAATGTCTCGACCGAGTTTGTTGGCCAGTTTCATCCGCCATTTTGTTTCAAAATGGCGGCCATTTAAAATTTAAAAAAAATTAAAATTTGAAATGTGGCACCAAAAAATTGAAAATGGAAAAATATTTTTTTTCTTATGTATTTGACCATTATGCAAAGATTCCGGAGCAGTTTTTATTTCGTCTATATCTTAGAAAATGGCTCAGTTATAGCATTTTGAATTTCTAGCGTGGCTGACATTTTGAAACACCCTCATTTTGTCTCTTGATAACAGGCGTATTTATGAACCGATTTGGATGTACCTTGGTGTGTACATAGTACATACAAATATCTCGACCGAGTTCGTTGTCCAGCTTCATCCGCCATATTGTTTCAAAATGGCGGCCATTTAAAATATTAAAAAAAATAAAATTTATAATGAGATACCAAAAACTTGGAAAATGAAAAAGATTTTTTTCTTATGTGTTTGACCGTAATACAAAGACTCCGGAACAGTTTTTGTTTCGTCTATATCTAAAACAATGGCTGAGTTATAGCATTTTGAATTTCTATTGTGGCTGACATTTTAGAACGACCTGATATTTGTCACGCGATATCAGGCGTATTTATGAACCGATTTGGATGTAACTTGGTCTGTACATAGTAAATACCAATGTCTCGACCGAGTTCGTTGGACAGCTTCATTCGCCATCTTGTAACAAAAGGGTTGCCATTAAAAAAAATTAAATTTAAAATTTAAAATGAGGTATTAAAAAATTGGAAAATGAAAAATAATTTTTACGTGTTTGGCTTTGATACAAAGATCCCGGAGCAGTTTTTGTTTCTGAAAATTTGTTCTTTGGTTTATATCTTAAAAAATGGTTGATTTATAGCACTTTGAATTTCTTTCATGGCTAACATTTTGAAACGATCTTGTATTTGGCACGCGATAACACACGTATTCGCCTATTTCGATGTAAGAAGGCATGTGGATTGTATACATCAATATCTCGACCAAGTTCGCTGGCCAGCTTCATCAGTCATCTTGTTTCAAAATGGCGGCCATTAAATTAAAAAATATATATATTTAAAGTGAGGTGCAAAAAATTAGAAATTGAAAAAGGTTTCTTTCTTAAGTATTTGACCTTGATATAAGGATTCAGGAGCATTTTTTGTTTGTTTTTATCTTAAAAAATGGCTCAGATATAGCAATTTAATATGTAATGTGAGTGACATTTTGAAAAATCTGATTTTTTGCCTGCGAAAGCACTCATATATATCAATGGATTCCGATGTGAGGGAGCATGTGCACAGCAATTACTAGGGTCTCGACCAAGTTCACTGGTTAGCCTCATCCACCATGTTGTCTTAAAATGGCAGACACTTTAAGAAATCGCCGAATTTGGCAGCGAAATATATGTTAATTTAAAGAAAAGCAGCTTGGATAAAGCTGACTAATTTCGCGAAATTCTCATTCATTATATTGATAAAAATTAGTACTGAATCTCCTATATTCGGTTTCCACTAATTTGAGCTTCGTGTGTTTGAATAATATAAGTTGGCTTTTTTAATATACGGAATATGAAAGCTACCTCTTCCTCCCGGCACTGGCCGGAAGGACTTTTCTGCATTGTACTCTATTGTACTGTATCAAATTGGATTATGCTGTATTGTGTTGTACTGAATTGTACAGTATCATGTTGTACAATATAATAATGTATTATACTGTATTATATAGCATTGTATTGCGTCATATTGCATTTTTTGTATCTTATTGTAAATTTATGCTTATTATTGTATTGTATAACATTGTATTGTTCTGAATTGTAATGTATCATATGGTATTTAATGAATTATACCCATTAATGTTTTTTAATATTAATGTGGGCACTTTAAATTAATATACTTTATACAAGCTCCGTGTTTTATCAAATATCATTCATTAATAATTTTTTCAAAATGACACTTTTTGTATTACAATTTTTAGTTGTTATTATAAAATGGCAAGAAAAAATATAGTTATCCCCGAGCTTAATTTTCTTTCTGCAGAAATGAATCTCTTTAATTGCCACTATTAAATAAATGGCACTAAATACTACAAACAAATTAATATCTGAACGTAAAAATTGAGAAGCAGTTTCCAAAAATTACAGTTAAATGCAGTGTTTTCCTTATTAAATCTGTTTATTGTTTTTAGTAAAGAAAAAAAAAGTAGACATAAAAACGTAAACAAAAAAAAAATATATCCAATGTCATCCAATTATGTCATTTAACCAGAATGGACATTTCCAACGAAAATGTTTCTTGGAATTCCTTGCACGTTTCTCTGTTGCTGAGTTAATGTTTAATTGTTGCCAATAAAACACAACAATGAGTTTATTCTGTTATGTGTAAATTTCTAACTACAAATATCTGTTGTTGAAATAAAGTTTTATTGTTGTCTATAAAACACAACAATGAGTTTATTCTGTAATGTTGCAATATCTAACAACAATAATAAATTGTTGAAACCAATAATTTTGATGGAATTGTTGAAACTAATTTCTGATTCTTACATAAAAATTTTGTACTTGTATGTTGGAGTGCCATGGATCTTATTTGAAAAAGCATTTTCTTTACATAAAAAAGTGTCATTTTTAGGTGCGTTCGTAATTATTGCCGAAACGTCAGTGAAGGCTTACTGTGGAGACACGAAAAGTTTTGATTTCCGGATGTCTGTCTGTCTGTCTGTCTGTCTGTCTGTCCGTCTGTTCCGCGATAACTGCCGCAAAAAGCACCCGATCAGCTTGAAATTAATTGGTCATATTTGTGAGATACCCGGACGTAGCTGTATAGTTTTTGGTTAAATTTGGTTCATTCGTTCGGAAAATATGGAATATTTTATTTTTCTTTATAATACTTTTCTACGGCAAGTCAGACGATTTTCAAATTTCGATTTGTTGAAAGAAAATGGCACGTTTGATTAATGGATTTAAATGTCAAATTATGGATACTAAAATTCCAAATAAAGGTTTTAAATTATTCCTATTATATTGAAGTTTTATCAATATATCTATAAGATTTTTTTATTTACGTGTATAATGTTTTGAGGACATTTATACATGTATTCCAATAATATAAAGAATTTTTAAATTAATTTTCTTGTTTTACATGATACATATTTCTTTTTTTTTTCCTTTTCTTCGTTGCCTAGCGACTGTTATTAGTAGCCTATCATTGCGTCAAATATGAATGAAGTTAGTAAATTACGTTAATTTTGTTGCAGGTACTATTAAAAGGCTATCACAAAAAATATTTTATCGCACCAAATCGATGCAATTTATGCAATTAACGGTGGGCACGATAATGAATTATTTTCCAGTAGATTTATAGATCTCCAGATATGCCTATTTTGGGGGGCTTTTAATATGTTATTGCTATCGCATGGATTAGGATGTTTAAACTAATGTTTAACCATGCTATAAGTGAAAAAAAAGTACAGTTAAAGGCATGTAAATCCTTTTTAACACTTTCCAACATGGATGAAAAGTATTTATGACTTCAGTTTTTCTATCTGTCGCCTGCCGTGTTTCTCTACGTGCTCTAACTCGCGTAAATATAGTCGGGATTACATGTAATTGATATACGTTATTGAGGTTTGCCAAAGTATGTTTGGTATTAAAAATGAAGAGTGTAGCATTCATAGCTTAATTACAGGGGCACTCAAAACTATTCCGTTACATTATAGTCTTTGGGAAAAATCGTCTGCGGTGTATTTTAATAATGTTACACAATTTTAAACGTAATGAAATTTATATACTTTATTAAGGTGCACTAGAACCTGGTTACTATAAAATATGTTATGTGTAGCACTTACAGCATGCGTACAGGTAACTCAAAAGTATTCATAATATTACAATCTTTGAAGAAAATCCTTTTGTGGCGTTTTTTAATGATGTTACTCTGTTACAAAATAATAAAATTGATATGTATTTTTGAAACATTTTTGTAGTATATGGGGTGCAAAGCATATGTTTTTTTCAGGGTCACACAAAAGTGGTCGATTAAAATGTGGTCTACGGGGGAAAAAAACTCTTCACAGCTTATTTTAACACATTAGCGACGGGAAACGAAAATTCTCGTTTTTATTCAGAATACATCATTGGCTAAGGGAGTGACTTCTACCTTACAGAAAAGACATTTATATTGTGTTGTCCATATTTTTTATAGATTGTAAGACATTATATATTACATCCGTACATTGAAAGATATTTACTGCTGCATAAACATGAAAAACATATCTCAGAAACCAAATTCCGAGACACTTTCAGAAGAGGGAGGAGCTTCTACTGTTTTTAAACCCAGATTTAATTAAATTGCCTGTCGTCAGTGTGTTAATTGTGTTGCACTAATTCAAACATTATGAAATTAAATTACATTACTGTGATTGACTACAAGAAGCTTGAATATGATTTGTATCGTATTTATCGTTCATTTATAGGGTCACATAAAATATTTCGGATACAGTTCTGGTCTATTAGGGATGATTGCTGAAGAGCATTTTCGATTATGGTGTGCGTTTTAACGTTAAGTAAATTTGTGCTTAATAAGTAGTGCTTAAATATTGTATAGACCATGTACAGGGATACACAAATGAATTCGTAAGTATAAATGAAAATGAGCGCGAATTGCTTCAGTGTTTTTTTTTTTTTTTTTGAGTTATGTATTTTCCAGCCCAAATACATTTAGTATACCAACAAATGTTTGCAGAATTTAAATAGAACCATATACAGGACTCCTCAGAAACTGGATATATGGTGCACACTATGCATACTAATCCCCGGAAATGTGATATGAGCAGTTTTACGAGGGTTTTTTGTCTGCATTAAATTTAAATGTTATAGACGACGCGTAAAAATCTTCACGTAATATACAGACCTGTAGAAAAGAATTCATGTACGTTTCCGTCTATTGGTAGAAATTACTAAAGGACATTAACACAATTAATTGATAATTACAAATGTAAATTAAATTACACTACGAAGGGGTTCAGGGGGGCTCTGCCCCCCTGAAGAAATCTACTTTATTATCTAAAAATTACCAGAATAAGTAGCTCATGAGATTTTCGGAATACCATTACATAACAAGGGGTTTAATTTAACGCTTCTAATGTCAGAAACCTTCGTAATATTTTTTCGTTTTATAAATGTTTATGTAATTTCAAAACTTTAAATTTCGTTATTTGTAGAAAGATTAATTGCCGAAACGTCAGTGAAGGCTTACTGTGGAGACACGAAAAGTTTTGATTTCCGTTTGTCTGTCTGTCTGTCTGTCTGTCTGTCTGTTCCGCGATAACTGCCGCAAAAAGCATCCGATCGGCTTGAAATTAATCTGGAATTTTGATGAGGTACTCGGATTTAGCTGTATGGTTTTTGGTTAAATTTGGTTCATTCGTTCGGGAAATATAGAACATTTTATTTTGCTCTGTAATGCTTTTCAATGGCAAGTCAGACGATTTTCAAATTTTCATTTGTTGAAAGAAATGGCTCATATAAAAAATGGATTTAAATGGTAAATTTTGGATGCTGAAATTTTTAAATAAGAGTAGTAAATTATTCCTATTAGTTTGCAATTTTGTCAAAACATTTGTCAGAGCTTTTAAATTAGGTGTATAACTTATGATGGAATTTTATACATGTGTTCGAATAATATAAAACATTTTATTTTATGAATTTACTTATATTTCATTTTTTTTTCTTTTAATCGTTGCGTAGCAACTATATCTCATCTAAAAATATCATAAATGTGAAAGTATGTATGGTTTTTTAAGTCAAATCAAAGTTAAAAGGAATGAATTAATGAATGCCTTTGTATAGATATTTGCATATAGATTGATTTAAACGCAGAAATGAAAATAGTATTTATATACTATATAGAATAATATTTTTATTTATGTATTCAACTATTTTGATTATAAAGGAAAAAGTTCGTTATTTTCATACAGAATAAACTGACATTATTCTATTAAACTTTATAAACTTTAGTGTTGCCAAAAAAAAAAAAAAAGGAATAACAATTTCTCCCAAAGAGTTCATTTTAATTTGTAAGATTTTCACGTGCAAAGGGAAAATGCAGCAAATTACAAATAATAAAAAAGATAAATAGGACAGGAATGAATACATATAAACATTTCACACCAAATACCACCTAAAATAACTTTTGTAGTGGTATTTTACCACACTACGAAGAAGGATTCCTCGATTTACACGATTTTACTTGGCCTTCCTTTTCTCATTGGTTGCGATTTCATTTTCGCAATTGCGTATATTAATTGGCACAAAATTTTACATTTTTATGACTGACGTATATGTAAGGCCATATAAATAAGAAATTCCGTATTGTTTCCTATAAAATGTGATAAAGTGTTGGTTAACTATATATGTTTCTATTAAGAGGAGCAGAGCTGCCAAGCCTCCGGCGTTCTGGATACCAGTATTTTAATACAAAAAATGTTACTTTATTTAATTGAAACATTTGCGCGATTTAAAAGAACAACATTTTCTGTAAGGTAATAGTGTTGTGCAAAAAGCCTGAGACTTGCCATGTCTGGTGGGGAGTGAAATGTTTTATTTAATGCATTTATCTCTATTTTAATGCTACGTGAACAACGTCCCGTGTAACAGCTTGTAGAGTGTAAAGTAAATTATTAAAATAATCCCTATTACGAAAAATGAAACAAAATGCCCGGCTAAGGGAAATAAAAGGTTAGTTAACCTTTCGTAATTTGACCTGAACACAGGTGTGCATCAAATTTCAACGGTGTTTGTAACATCACGATTTTAAATTAAATGTGGATACTATTAAAAGGCTATCACAAAAAATACTTAACGGCGCCATATCACGTTTATCTATTTAGTCAATTGGAAGTGGACACGATGATGAATTATTAACCGTTAGGTTTAGAACTCCCCCTACTTTAGGGTGATTTTAGTAAGTTAATGCTATCGAGTACATTTTTAGATATTTAGATTAGATCTTAGATATAAATATTGCAGAATGGTAATCAAAATTATTTTTTGGAAACAAAAATTATAAAGGTATTAGATTTCTAAATTAGATGTCTCAGTTTACATTTCCAAAAGTTCTTTATCCATTAGATACAGGTGTTTGTGGTTAGCAGGCAAGTAAATACTGCTATATGGATATTAGGATAATGTAAAATGCTTGACCAAATTGTTGCTTATCCTTATAAATCGCAGTGTAAAAATGAATCTAAAATATAGGATAATCATTAACTCAATCAATAGAAAATTACAAATGCAAAATAAATTACACAACGGGGGGTTCAGGGGGGGCACCCCCCTGAAGAAATTTGCTTTATTATATAAAAATTACTAGAATAAGTAGCTCGTGAGAATTTCAGGATATCATTACACAACAACGTGTTTAATTTAACGCTTCTAATGTCTGAAACCATCGAAATATTTTTTTCTCCTTCTATAAATGTTTGTGTAATTTAAAAGTTTAAATTTTGTTTTTGTAGAAAGATTAATATTAAGCAAAATTTGCTAAAAACAATAAGTTGCAGAGATGACGTTGAGGCTCTTGATCTGCAGATTTACTAGTATAAATACGTAGCACCTATAGTCGTCGTTCAGTCCGTCTGTCTGTCCGTCCGTCTGTCTGTCCGTCCGTCCGCATATAATAGAGCAAAAACTACCCAACCGAATGGTCTGAAATTTTAAATATATGATTGTTGTAAAATTTTGTCGAGCCATTTCAAATTTTATGAAAATCGGATGTATAGTTTAATTACAGGGACAGTCAAAAGTTTTTCTTTACATTACGGCCAATGGGAAAAATTATTGCAAGTGAATTTTAATGATGTTACAGACTTCCGAATGGTCTGAAATTTTTAATATATAATTGCTGCAAAATTTTGTTGAGCCATTTCCAATTTTATAAAAATCGGATGTATAGTTTAATTACAGGGACACCCAAAAGTTTTCCGTTTCATTATGGCCAATGGGAAAAAATTATTGCAAATGCATTTTAATGATTTTACAGCCTTCCGAATGGTCTGAAATTTTAAATATATAATTGCTGCAAACTTTTGTCGAGCCATTTCAAATTTTATGAAAATCGAATGTATAGTTTAATTACAGGGACAGTCAAAAGTTTTCCGTTACATTACGGGGAATGGGGAAATTATTATTGTAAGTGCATTTTAATGATGTTACAGACTATGCACTTATGAAGCGCAAAAAAATATACATTCAGTACAATATGGGGTGCAAAAAATAATTACAAAACTAGTTATAGTACGAACGCACCTCATTTGCCACCTTTGACGAGCAATTTCCAACTTGTTGAGTATGTGTTTATATTTAATGATTAATTCCAGTGTTTTATATCAACATCTAAAAAATAGTCACGTTTCGGTACATTTTGTTGACATTTTTGCATTTTCATCTTTTTTTTTATGATGTAATTCATAGTTAAGGACATAGAGAAGCTGAGAAGAGAAAGAGAAGAACGAGACATATACTATGACGTGATTTCTCAAGTAAGCTTAGTCGAACATTTTTATGATGATGTGTCAAGTTCTGGTTCTGCCATTTATGAAACTGCATCTGTTGGCGAAACAGATGAAACTGAAATGAGAAATCGTTATCTAGAAGTTTTGAAAAACAAATTTCTGAACTCATGCTCAGAATGAATTGGCTGCATTCGTATGGAGAACATGCTGTGGAACTCAGGCGCTTGGTGCCGGAAACTTTAATAGCACAGAGAGTCGAACATAAAATTACAAATGAAATACAGCATCCAGAGAATATACGCTTGAAAAAATTGTTCTGTTGTTGATGACGCAGTTTCGAAAAGGACTAAAGACTGGAATTTGTATAATACGGCAAATTTTTTGAAAAAAGGATAAAAAAGATGCAAATATATTTACAATTTCAGGATAATTGAATGTTCTTCGTCATACTCGAAAAACATCATCAAAAGATTATTTGTTAATGTTTATTGTACATTATTGTGTTAGTTTGTGTTCTGATCTCTTGTATCGTATAGTATCAATATTTATTGCATTGTAATATATTGTATCATATTGTATAATTTATGTAGTTGATTGAATAATTTATTTTACTTTATTGTATGGTATTGTATTATCTTCTATTATTTTCTATTGTATTATATAGTATCATATATTTTATTGTATTGTATCATGTAGTATTATTCTGTATTATATATTATCATGCATTGCATTATGTTGTATTTTATGGTATCATATTGAATTATTGTATACTATAATGTATTATTATGATGTATCATAAGATGATGAATTTATTGCGTTTTCCATCTTCATGTATGCCATCTGTTTTGTTACGATGTATTTCATAGTTAAGGACTTAATGAAGTTGAGAAGAGAAAGAGGAGAACGAGACATCTATTCAGACGCGCATTCTGAAGCAAGCTCAGTCAAACATTTTTATAATGCTGTCTCAAGTTCTGGTTCCAAAAGTTATGAAACTGAATCTGTTGGAGAAGCAGATGAAAATTAAATGAGAAGTCGTTATCCAGATGTTGTCTTAAAGAAATTTCTGGACTCATGCTTAGAAAGTATGGGCTGCATTTGTATAGAGAACATGCAATGGAGCTCAGGTACAGTGTTTGCGAAAACTGTAACAGCACACTCAGTTGAACGTGCAATTTCAAATGAAATACAGCATCAAAACAAGATGCGATTGAAAAAATTGTTCTGTTGTTGATGGTGCAGTGCCAAAAAGGTCTAAAGACGATAATTTGTATAATACGGAAACTTATTTTCAAAATTGAAAAAAAAAATTAGAAAAATATTTACAATTTCAGCCTAATTGAATGTTGTTCCTCATACTCGAAAAACATCATCAAAATAACTTTATTTCAATGTTTATTGTATAGTATTGTGTTATTTGGTGTTCTGTTCTGTTGTATTGTATAGTATTATTCTGTATTGCATTGCATTGTATTGTATCATATTGTATTACTCTGTATTATTTTGTATCAAATATTGTTTTATATTTTATTTCATTGTATTGTATCATGTTGCACTATTCTGTATTGAATAGTATCATGTTGTATTATTCTATACAATTTTGTATAATATATTGTATTTTATTGTAATGTATTATGTTATATTATTCTATATTATATTGTATGATGTGTTTTAATGTATTGTATTGTATCATGTGTTAATATTTTGTATTGCATTGAATTGTATCATATTGTATAATTTTGTATTATATTATATCACATCGTACACTATCATGACGTTTTATACTGCATTGTGCAGCATTGTATTGTGTCTTATAATATTACCCTTTATTGCATTGTATTGTATTGTATCAAATTGTATTATCACGTTCAATATTGTGACTGTACGTTCTGTATCATATATTAATTTGTATTTTGTTGTATTGTATCATGTTGTATTTTTCTGTATTGGGCTCTATTGTATTGTATCACATTGTATTATTCTGTATTGTATTGTATTGAATTGCATAGTATAATGTTGTACAATATAATAATGTATTATACTGTATTATATAGCATTGTATTGTGTCATATTACATTTTTTGTATCTTATTGTAAATTTATGCTAATTATTGTATTGTATAACATTGTATTGTTCTGTATTGTATTGTATTGTATCATATGGTATTTAATGAATTATATGCATTAATGTTTTTCAATATTAATGTGGACACTTTAAATTGAATATACTTTATAAAAGCTCCGTGTTTGATCAAATATCATTCATTAATATTTTTTTTCAAAATGACACTTTTTGTATTACAATTTTTTAGTTGTTATTATAAAATGGCAACAAAAAATATACTTATCTACGAGCTTAATTTTCTTTCTGCAGAAATGAATCTCTTTAATTGCCACTATTAAATAAATGGCACTAAATACTACAATTAAATAAATATCTGAACGTAAAAATTGCGAAGCAGTTTCTAAAAATTACAGTTAAATGCAGTTTTTTCCTTATTAAATCTATTTATTGTTTTTGGTAAAGAAAAAAAAGGTAGATTTAAAAACGTAAACAAAAACAAAGCTATCCAATGTTATCCAATTATGTAATTTAACCACAATGGATATCCGAAATTCTTAACGAAAATGTTTCTTAAAATTGCTTGCACGTTTTTCTGTTGTTGGATTAATGTTTAATTGTTGTCAATAAAACACAACAATGAGTTTATTCTGATATGTGTAAATTTCAAACTACAAAAATCACTGTTGTTGAAATAAAGTTTTATTGTTGTCTATAAAACACAACATTGAGTTTATTCTGTAATGTTGCAATATCTAACAACAATAATAAATTATTGAAACCGTTAATTTTGAAATAATGAACTAATTTCTCATTCTTACATAAAAATTGTATGTTGGAGTGCCATGGATCTTATTTGAAAAAACTTTTTCTATACATAAAAAAGTGTCATTTTTGAGTATGTGTTTATATTTTATGATTAATTCCAGTGTTCTATATCAACATTTTAAGAAATAGTCACGTTTCGGTACATTTTGTTGACATTTTTGTGTTTTTCATCTTTTTGTATGCCATCTTTTTTTTTAATGATGTAATTCATAGTTAAGGACTTAGAGAAGCTGAGAAGAGAAAGAGAAGAACGAGACATATACTATGACGCGATTTCACAAGCAAGGTTAGTAGAACATTTTTATGATGATGTGTCAAGTTCTGGTTCCAACAGTTATGAAACTGCATCTGTTGGCGAAACAGATGAAACTGAAATGAGAAATCGTTATCTAGAAGTTCTGATAAACAAATTTCTGGACTCATGCTTAGAATGAAATGGCTGCATTCGTATGGACAACATGCAGTGGAACTCAGGCGCTTGGTGCCGGAAACTTTAATAGCACAGAGAGTCGAACATGAAATTACAAATGAAATACAGCATCCAGAGAAGATACGCTTGAAAAAATTGTTCTGTTGTTGATGACGCAGTTTCGAAAAGGACTAAAGACTGGAATTTGTATAATACGGCAATTTTTTTCAAAAAAGGATAAAAAAATGAAGCAAATATATTTACAGTTTCAGGATAATTGAATGTTCTTCGTCATACTCGAATAACATCATCAAAAGATTATATGTTAATGTTTATTGTACAGTATTGTGTTAGTTTGTGTTATGTTCTATGGTATCGTATAGTACTAATCTGTATTGCATTGTAATATATTGTATCATATTGTATTATTCTGCAGTTGATTGCATCATGTATTTTACTTTATTGTATGGTATTGTATCATTTTCTATTACTTTGTATTGTATTATATAGTATAATATATTTTACTGTATTGTATCATGTTGTGTTTTTCTGTATTATATATTATCATGTATTGCATAATATTGCATTGTATGGTATCATATTGAATTATTGTATACTATAATGTATTTTATTGTAATGTATCATGTTATATTATTCTGTTTTATATTGTATCATGTATTCTATTTTATTGTATTGTATTGTATCATGTTGTAATATTTTATATTGTACTATATTGTATTATTCTGTACCATGTATTGTATTGTATCATATTGTATTGTAGCATATTGTACACTATCATAATGTATTAAACTGTTTTGAAAAGCATTGCATTTTGTCTCATAATATTACTCTTTATTGCATTGCATTGTATTTTATCATATTGCATTGTTCTGTAATATATTTTATCATTTATTGTTTTGCATTGTATTGTATTGTATCATGTTGTATTTTTTGTATTTTTCTCTATTGTATTGTATCGTACTGTATTATTCTGTATTGTATTGTACTGAATTGTATAGTAATATATAGTGCTATGTCCTAATGTGTTTTAGTGTATTATTGGATAGTAGTGTGTCATACTGTATTATTCTGTATTGTATTTTTTGTATCATATACTAAATTTATGTTTTGTATTGTATTGTATAATATTGTACTCATCTGTATTGTATTGTACTTTTCATATTGTAATTTTCTGTATTGTATTGTACCATATTGTATTTAAAGATGTATACCTTAAATTTTTTTGTAATATTAAAGTGGATAATTAAAATTGAATTCACTTTGTAATAGCTCCATGTTTTATGAAATATCATTCATTAATATTTTTTTCAAAATGATCCTTTTTTTATTACAATTATAGTATAATGTTGTACAGTGTAATAATGTATTATACTGTATTATATAGCATTGTATTGTGTCATATTGCATGTTTTGTATCTTATTGTAAATTTATGCTTATTATTGTATTGTATGACATTGTATTGTTCTGTATTGTATTGTATCATATGGTATTTAATGATTTATATGCATTAATGTTTTTTAATATTAATGTGGATACTTTAAATTGAATATACTTTATAATAGCTCCATGTTTTATCAAATATCATTCATTAATACTTTTTTCAAAATGGCACTTTTGTTATGACAATCTTTTAGTTGTTATTATAAAATGGTAACAAAAAATATAGTTATCCACTAGCTTAATTTTCTTTCTACAGAAATGAATCTCTTTAATTGCCACTATTAAATAAATTACACTAAATACTACAAACAAATTAATATCGGAACGTAAAAATTGAGAAGCAGTTTCCAAAAATTACAGTTAAATGCAGTGTTTTCCTTATTAAATCTGTTTATTGTTTTTGGTAAAGAAAAAAAAGTAGACATAAAAACGTAAACAAAAACAAAGCTAACCAACATTAAAGAAATTACGTCATTTAACCACAATGGACATCCGAAATTTGCAACGAAAATGTTTCTTGGAATTGTTTGCACGATTCTCTGTTGTTGAATTAATGTTTAATTGTTGTCAATAAAACACAACAATGAGTTTACTCTGTAATGTGTAAATTTCTAACTAAAAAAATCTGTTGTTCAATTAATGTTTTATTGTTGTCAATAAAACACAACAATGAGTTTATTCTGTAAATTTGCAATATCTAACAACAATAATAAATTGTTGAAACCATTAATCAATATAATAAAAGCCGAAGTCATGTGACTGTCATCAATAATTCCGGGCTGACCGCTTCACATTTTATGTGTCAAGCAGCGATTTCGGTACTTTTATGTTAGTCGGGCGCAGGTGATAAATCGTCTAATATTCTTTTCCATCGCCATTCGTTTAAAATACTCATCTTTCACTTACCTCATTTAAAAATACAATGAATAAATAAATACATATTTTTCCCGTATAGGTTCTTGGCGAGAAAAAAAAAATTGGCATCTAATTTTCCGGCAATCTATATATCCTATTTCATATACATAAGCAATTTTTTCCATATGTATTACAATTTGTTTAATCTAAAGAAGCCAATAATCTATTTTTATATAGAAACAGAAATAATTTGTATGTAAACAGATATCGTATAGATAAATGTGTAAATAAAATGATCATATACAAATAAATATATATGAATAAAAATAAAATTTCACCAGGTTTGTTTTCATAGATATTTATACATTTTATAAACGTATTTCACGTTCTGAAACCCGAATTACGCCAAACATGAAAAAAAATGCCAAGGCCCCTGTAATGGAAAAGTGCCTAAATAAACAATTAATCGTAATAATAATAACATAAACTAAAGTATTTCATTTCATCATCAAAGTATTGTTTCTAATTTGCAGTCACATAAATATATATTCTAAAATAATTTCAATTGAAAATAAGTTGACAGCTTTCAATTTCACTTCATAAAGTAAACAAACACAAGAGATTCATTCCTCATAAAATGTAGAAAATATTAGACCATGGAGGTAATCATTCGCAAAGCAGGTTCTCCAACAATGAATGGGAAACATTCTTATGATGTCATAGTAGGTAAATTGGTGGCGCTAACGTTTGTTAACGGCTTGCATTCACGAGGGTTTTATTTGGCTATTTCTCTTAGTTACGTTCCTTTATTATCATATTTATGAACTCCGAAATAAAATCTATAAAACAAAGTATATATATTCATTATTTAGTTACTAGTAGATCTGCAGATCAAGAGCCTCAACGTCATCTCTGCAACTTATTGTTTTTAGCAAACTTTGCGTAATATTAATATTTCTACAAAAACAAAATTTAAACTTTTTAAATTACACAAACATTTATAAAAGGAAAAAAAAAATATTTGGATGGTTTCAGACATTGGAAGCGTTAAATTAAACACGTTGTTATGTAATGATATTCTGAAATTCTCACGAGCTACTTATTCTAGTAATTTTTATATAATAAAGCAAATTTCTTCAGGGGGGCGCCCTCTGAACTCCCTCCCCGTTGAGTAATTTATTTTGCATTTGTAATTTTCTATTGATTGAGTTAATGATTATCCTACATCTTAAATTTCTTTTTACACTGCGATTTATAAGGATAAGCAACAATTTTGTCAAACATTTTACGTTATCCTAATATCCATACAGCAGTATTTACTTGCCTGCTAACCACAAACACCTGTATCTAATGGATAAAGAACTTTTAGAAATGTAAACTGAGACATCTAATTTAGAAATCTAATACCTTTATAATTTTTGTTTCCAAAAATAATTTTGATTACCATTCTGCAATATTTATATCTAAGATCTAATCTAAATATCTAAAAATGTACTCGATAGGATTAACTTACTAAAATCACCCTAAAGTAGGGGGACTTCTAAACCTAACGGTTAATAATTCATCATCGTGTCCTCTTCCAATTGACTAAATAGATAAACATGATTTGGCGCCGTTAAGTATTTTTTGTGATAGCCTTTTAATAGTATCCAAATTTAATTTAAAATCGTGATGTTACAAACACCGTTGAAATTGAAGCACCCCTGTGTTCAGGTTAAATTACGAAAGGTTAATTAATAGGGTGGGTCGAAAAAAAGATATTTTTTAATTTCGGAAAGCTTTAGTGCGAAAAAGTTGCCTATTGTAATAAGAAGAAAAACGGCATAAATTTTTTAAAATCGGTTAACATCTACGATTCGCGCATCGTACTTAAATTTTATAAAAAACTGCAAAAATCGCACCTTTTTTCTAATTTTTTTAAATTAATTAAAACTTTAAAAATAAACACGCTTTAGTTTTTTATGGTTGTTTCATGGTTTACATAACCTAAATAAATTAAATTGCAATCAATAATCCAATTTTTTTTGTTCGCACAAGAACTTAGAAAAAACATAAGTTTACAAATTTTTTGCAATTTTCACCGTTCAACTCTTAATTCGTTTTGCTAAAACAAAACGGCACAGAACTCACCACGCGGTAGTGGTTGCACGCTGAGTTCCACCCACATCCTGCCCAACAAACCGTTCAATTGTTGGGTGTGGTATTTATATTATATTAAAAAGACCACATGCATGTTAATGTGTAATTCTAATTAAATGCTTATGTAAAAAAATAAGGAAAATTCGCGTCTTTGAGTTGAGGTTCATGATTCTTCAAAGGAAATACGATTTCTGTGAAAATCGGATGTATTTAAAAAACAGTTACAAAAAAGTTACATGTGAAGGCCGAACGGAAAACTCGTGATCTTCAGCAAGCACTGAGTAGTTCCTCAAATAGTTTTAAAGTTCATAAAGTGGCAGTGTATTATGAAATTAATAAACTCAAACACACTTCTTTTGAAGACTCGGAGTATGAGGAAGATAAATACAAACTGAGTACATGAACAAAACGCCCAAATGGCAGATGAGAATTAAAATTAACGCAACAGCGCTAAACAGCGCTTTTAATGAGCTTTCGTATCGCCAAATTTTCCAACATATTCACGGTCAAACTGAAAAGCCTAAATTTTTTAGTGCGCCATTCAAGTAGCAGCTCACTTGCTGTGGAAAACCTCCTGTGGTCGATTGTGAACCCGCAGATTGTTCGATTTCTGATATAGACAGAACTTTTCTGAAAGAAGAACAACAATATTTGTGGGACATTTTGAATGCAATCACCTTGGAACATTGTCCAGAAGACTTGGCGAATTGGGACCCTGGTACTTTGTCCGATTCAAGATGACTAACTGCGGCCAACCGAGTCCTTAGATTGTATCAGATTCATCCGAAAGATTAAAAGAAACAGCTGGCTTTATCTTAAAATCATACATTCCTGCGTAATTTGCCATAAAATAAGCAAATATTTTACTTTTATCCGATGAATTACTACAAGTTGTCGATCCAATAATAGAACGAAATCCGTTTTTTGCGCACCCAGAGAATATTCTGTTGGGAAGGATTGTCGATTAAAGAAAACATATTCGGGATATTGATTACAGAAGGATCGTAAAAGCAAGACAAACCGTCCTAAAGAACAAAACTGTTTGAAATGTAATGCCACCGAATGGAAATTTTCAAGCTTTCGATTTCATAGAAATTATTAATTGGAATCATTGTGCTGTGTATCCTCCCCCAATGCCGCGGTACCTAAGTGAAGATTATGTTAAATCATTCATCACTTCTGACACTACTCTCATCAGAGAAATACAAATGTTTCCCTGTCACACCGAGACTGTTAAGATGTGCGTCAAACTTTTGACAGAGACCTCGAATAAAGTATATGGACATGAAGCTAGGGATGGCTATATCCAAACAACACTGACGTCTAAATCGGTTATGCCTCATTTCTCAAAAAAATCAGACTTTAAATGTGAAGTAGATATAAAAAAGGAAACGTAAAAAACACAGTAAGCCAAAGAATGCTACTGTATGGTAAAGCTTTGTAAATAGATGCAAATATAATGTAAATTCCACACCAACAATTGGATGGTTGGTTGAATAGGGTGGAGGTGGAACTCTACGTGAAACCACCTCCACGTGGTGAGTTCTGGGTCGTTTTATTCTAGCAAAACGAGCGAAGAGTAGCACGGTGAAAAATGCGAAATATTGCTAAATTTATGTTTTTTTTCTAAGATGTTGCGCGAACGGAAAAATTAGATTATTGATTAGAATTTAATTTATTTTGGTTACGTAAACCATGAAACATGCATAAAAAGCTAAAATGTGTTTATTTTTAAAGTTTTAATTAACTTAAAAAAATTAGAGAAAAGGCGCGATTTATACAATTTTTCATAAATTTTAAGTACGATGCGCGAATGGAAGATGTTAACCGATTTTTAAAACAAATATGCCGTTTTTCTTCTTGTTACAATAGGCAACTTTTCCGCACTAAAGCGTTACCAAAATAAAAAATTTCTTTTTTTCGACCCACCCTATTAACTAACCTTTTATTTCCCTTAGTCGGGCATTTTGTTTCATTTTTCGTAATAGGGATTATTTTAATAATTCAATTTATTTTACACTCTACAAGCTGTTACACGGTACGTTGTTCACGTAGCATTAAAATAGAGATAAATGCATTCAATAAAACATTTCACTCCCCACCAGACATGGCAAGTCTCAGGCTTTTTGCACAACAAAATTATCTTACAGAAAATGTTGTTCTTTTAAATCGCGCAAATGTTTCAATTAAATAAAGTAACATTTTTTGTATTAAAATACTGGTATCCAGAACGCCGGAGGCTTGGCAGCTCTGCTCCTCTTAATAGAAACATATATAGTTAACCAACACTTTATCACATTTTATAGGAGACAATACGGAATTTCTTATTTGTATGACCTTACAGATACCTCAGTCATAAAAATAAAAAATTTTGTGCCAATTAATATACACAATTGCAAAAATGAAATCGCAACCAATGAGAAAAGGAAGGCCAAGTAAAATCGTGTAAATCGAGGAATCTTTCTTCGTAGTATTGGGAAAATACCACTACAAAAATTATTTTAGGTGGTATTTGGTGTGAAATGTTTATATGTATTCATTCTTGTCCTATTTATTAGCCTCCGGTCCAGTATGCTATTTCTTTCTCCCAGCTTATTTTGTGTCCAAAAAATAACGTTAGCTTACCAAGGCTAGCTGTAAAACAGATCATTACGATTAAATAATCTTTAGCAATTTTTTAAACTTCTAAGCATCGCACACTTTCAGTTCTTATACTGTCGTATTGAAAAAAAGAGTTCTTTTAAATGCACTTTGTTTGAAAACTGTATCTCCATTTGTTTTTGAAATATTAATTTTTTTTTTGCAGTTTTTGGAGCCATTTGCTTAATATTGGCAACAACATTTTATCCATTTCTATAGAAAGCAAAGGAAAAATACTTTTAAAATAGTAATTATATATTTTTGTTGCCATTTTCTCATAACAACCGAAAGAAAATTTAATTAAAATACGTGCTATTTTGAAAAAAATATAAACGAATGATTTCTGTTAAAACAATGGAGCTATTATATACTATATTTAATTGTAAGTATCTATGAATCATTAGATAACCGTTTTTTTCGATTTTCTTAAATAGCGATATCTTTTTGCTGCATTTGTGCATTATTTCGCGATAGTGATGTACTATGCATGCTTTACTGTCGGTCTGTGAAATTCTTAAGCGGATGCGAATGGCGTCATTTTACATAAAATAAAACGTGTGCTTTAAGTCTTAAAATTTAAATATGTTTTGTACTGCAGTAGAGTCCCGCTTAACCGAGTTATTTTCTTCTGATGGCCTGGTGGTTTCTATTATTATGAAAGAGCCATTATAAATGAAGTGTTAGGTGAAGATGAAAGAGCAGCCGTAAAAACAATTATGGCCATTTCTCCCCCCCCCCTATTCTGACCAGAAAATCAGAGTTCTAACTTTTTAAGGCTGCTCTTTTATCGTTAGCTAACATTTCATTTATAATGGCTGTTTCATAATAATAGAAGCCATCAGTCCATCAGAAGAAAAGGAAGTAATGGAAATGCCGGAGGCGACACTAAATTCTGATAAAGCAGAATTCCTGTTCTCTAGTCTTTTTTATTATTTGTAATTTGCTTATTCCATTTTCCTTTTGCACGTGAAAATCTTACAAATTAAAATTAACTCTTTGGGAAAAATTGTTATTCCTTTTTATTTATTTATTTATTTATTTATTGGCAGCAATAAAGTTTATACAGTTTAATAGAATAATGTCAGTTTATTCTGTATCAAAATAACGAACTTTTTCATTTATAATCAAAATAGTTGAATACATAAATAAAAATATTATTCTATATAGTATATAAATACTATTTTCATTTCTGCGTTTAAATCAATCTATATGAAAAAATATATACAAAGGCATTCATTAATTCATACTTTTAACTTTGATTTGACTTAAAAAACCATACATACTTTCACATTTATGATATTTTTAGATGAGATATAGTTGCTACGCAACGGTTAAAAGGAAAAAATTGAAATATAAGTAAATTCATAAAATAAAATGTTTTATCTTATTCGAACACACATATAAAATTCCATCATAAGTTATACACCTAATTTAAAAGCCCTGACAAATGTTTTGACAAAATTGCAAACTAAAAGGAATAATTTAATACGCTTATTTAAAAATTTCAGCACCCAAAATTTACCATTTAAATCTATTATTCATATGAGCGATTTCTTTCAATAAATGAAAATTTGAAAATCGTCTGACTTTCCATAGAAAAGCATTATGTCACAAAATAAAATGCTGTATATATTCCGAACAAATGAACCAAATTTAACCCAAAACTATACAGCTAAATCCGGGGAGCTCACCAATATACATCCTTAATTTCAAGCTAATCGGATGCTTTTTACGGTAGTTATCGCGGGAGAGACAGACTAACTAACAAACAAACAAACAGATGGAAACCAAAAAAATTCGGGTCTCCACAGTAAGCCTTCACCGACGTTTCGGCAATTAAGTAGTGAAAAAAAATATAAATGCATGATTTGCAAAATTTAAATAAATTTATTAATACTAAAAAAATAACATTAAAGTAACGTCATGTTTAAGTAAAATAAGTTTAATTTAGATAATTTGTGAACAAATCTCAGTTTAAATACTTGAAATTTCACTCATTTTTACAGCTACAAGTGGTATTTGTCAAAAAAGACGAAATACGCATAACAACAAAAAATATATGAAATGCTTATCACGTTCGGAAAGAATTCTTCATTTCTCTATCAGAATCTTTGGACTCGGGGAAGGATTTAGCAAGTAAATTAGTTTAAGAATGAAAGTAACATGATGCAATGCTTAGCATGCATTTAAGAGCCCACTTCAGTCACGCGAAAAGACCCGTTCACTAATGCTATTCCTATGGAAGAAATTTATAAAGATATCTCGGTCGAATTTCAATATTTTTAAATAATTTTTTGTACTGGTCGATCTGCATTCAGGACGTTTTCTACTTTTTCAATTTCGTTTACAAGTATTTTTAATCAGGAAACTTTACTTTTCAGAACCGGTTCCTAAAATGAAAGCATCCTCTTGAAAAAAGTCACCAGTGAAAATCGAAAAAATAAAAAACGGCCTTTTCACAGATCGGCCTCAGCTAGCCACTGCAAAAAAAAAATCATCTAAAAATATTGAAATGCGACAGAGATATTGTTATAAATTTCTTCCATAGGAATAGCATTAGCGAACGGGTCTTTTCGCGTGACTGAAGTAGGCCCTTGAGGGAAACCAAACTGGTCGCCAGACGCGGCTAGTTATGAAATAATGAACAAATTTCTCATTCTTACATAAAAATTTTGTACTTGTATGTTGGAGTGGCATGGATCTTATTTGAAAAAAGAACATTTTCTATACATAAAAAAGTGTCATTTTTGAGTATGTTTTTATATTTAATGATTAATTCCAGTGTTTTAAATCTTCATTTTAAAAAATAGTCACGTTTCGGTACATTTTATTGATATTTTTGCGTTTTTCATCTTCATGTATGCCATCGTTTTTTTTATGATGTAATTCATAGTTAAGGACTTAGAGAAGCTGAGAAGAGAAAGAGAAGAACGAGACATATACTATGACGCTATTTCTCAAGCAAGCTTAGTCGAACATTTTTATGATGCTGTGTCAAGTTCTGGTTCCAACAGTTATGAAACTGCATTTGTGGGAGAAACAGATTAAACTAAAATGAGAAATCGTTTTGTAGAAGCTCTGATAAACATATTTCTTGACTCATGCTTAGAATGAATTGGCTGCATTCGTATGGAGAACATACAGTGGAATTCAGGCGCTTGGTGCCGGAACCTTTAATAGCACAGGCAGTCGAACAAGAAATTACAAATGAAATACAGCATCTAGAGAAGATACGCATGAAAAAATTGTTCTGTGGTTGATCACACAGTTTCGAAAAGGACTAAAGACTGGAATTTGTATAATACGGCAAATTTTTTCAAAAAATAATAAAAAAATCAGCTAAAAATATTTACAAATTCAGGCTAATTGAATGTTGTTCGTCATACTCGAAAAACATCATCAAACGATAATTTTTTAATGTTTATTGTACATTATTTTGTTAGTTTGTGTTCTGTTCTCTTGTATCGTATAGTATTAATCTGTATTGCATTGTAATATATTGTATCTTATTGTATTATTCTGTAGTTGATTGCATCATGTATTTTACTTTATTGTATGGTATTGTATCATTTTCTATTTTTTTCTATTGTATTATCTAGTATCATATATTTTTTTATTGTATCATGTAGTATGATTCTGTATTACATATTATCATGTATTGTATTATCATGTATTGTAAGGTATCATATTGAATTATTGTATACTATAATGTATTTTATTGTGATGTATCATGTTGTATTATTCTATATGATATTGTATCATGTATTTTATTATAATGTATTGTTTTTGTATTATATCGTGTTGTATTATTTTATATTTTATCATATTGTGTTATTCTGTATCATTATTGTATTGTATCATATTTTATTATTCTGTATCATGTATTGTATTGTATCATATTGTACACTATCATAGTGTATTAAACTGTTTTGTAAAGCATTGTATTTTGTCTCATAATATTACTCTTTATTGATTGCATTGTATTTCATCATATTGCATTGTTCTGTAATATATTTTATTATTTATTGTTTTGTATTGTATTGTATTGTATCATGTTGTATTTTTTGTATTTTGCTCTATTGTATTGTATCGTATTGTACTATTCTGTATTGTATTGTACTGAATTCTATAGTAATATATTGTGCTACGTCCTAATGTATTTTAGAATTATATAGCATAGTATTGTGTCATATTGCATTATTCTGTATTGTATTTTTTGTATAATATTGTAAATTTATGTTTTGTATTGTATTATATGCATTGTACTCTTCTGTATCGTATTGTACTTTTCATATTGTAATTTTCTGTATTGTATTGTACCAAGTTGTACTTAATGATGTATACCTTAATTTTTTTTGTAATATTAAATTAGATAATTAAAATTGAATTCACCTTATAATAGCTCCATGGTTTATCATGTATCATTCATTAATATTTTTTCAAAATGATACTTTTTTTATTACTATTATTTAGTTGTTATTAGAAAATTGGGAGAAAATATACAGTTATCCACGAACTTAATTTTCTTTCTACAGAAATGAAGCTCTATAATTGCCAGTATTACATTAGTGGCACTAAATAATAAAAAAAATTGATATCTGAACATAAAAATTCAGCAGCAGTTTTCAAATATTACATTTAAATGCACTTTTTTCCTTATTAAATCTATTTATTTTTTTTGTAAAGAATAAAAAGTAAACATAAAACCGGTAAGCTAAAACAAAGCTATCAAACATTACAGCAATTATGTCATTTAACAACAATGGACCTCCGTAATTTGCAACAATACTGTTTTATGGAATTGTTTGCGCGTCTCTCTGCTGTTGAGATAATGTTTAATTGTTTTCAATAAAATACAACAATGAGTTTATTCTGTAATGTTGAAGTATCTAACAACAATAATCAATTGTTGAAGCCATTAATTTTGAAATAATGAAAAAATGCCTCCTTCTTACATAGAAATTTCGAACTTGTATGTTGGAGTGAAAGTGATCGGATTTAAAAGAACATTTTCTATTCATAAGAAAGCCTTTTTGAGTATTTTTTATATTTAATGATTAATTCGAGTGTTTCACATCTACTTTTTTATAAACAGCCACATTTCGGGGCATTTTGTTGACATTTCTTGAGTTTTTCATCTTCATGTATGCCATTTGTTTTGCTATGATATATTTTATAGTTAAGGACATGAAGTTGAGAAGAGAAAGGGAAGAACGAGACATCTATTCAGACGCACCTTCTCAAGCAAGCTTAGTCGAACATTTTTATAATGCTGTCTCAAGTTCTGGTTCCAACAGTTATGAAACTGAATCTGCTGGAGAAGCAGATGAAAATTAAATTAGAAGTCGTAATCTAGATGTTGTCTTAAACAAATTTCTAGACTCATGCTTAGAAAATATGGGCTGCATTTGTATAGAAAACATGGAATGGAGCTGAGGCACACTGGTGGCGGAAACTGTAACAGCACACACAGTTTAACGTGAAATTTCAAATAAAATACAGCATCAAAAGAATATACGATTGAAAAAATTGTTCTGTTGTTTATGATGCAGTGCCGAAGAGGACTAAAGACGAGAATTTGTATAATACGACAACTTATTTTCAAAATTGGAAAAAAAAAATAGGTAAATATTTACAATTTCAGCCTGATAGAATGTTGTTCCTCATACTCGAAAAACATCATCAAAAGAACTTTATTTCAATGTTTATTGTATAGTATTGTGTTATTTGGTGTTCTGTTCTGTTGTATTGTATAGTATTATTCTGTATTCCATTGCATTGTATTGTATAATATTGTATTACTCTGTATTATATTGTATCAAATATTGTTTTATATTTTATTTTATTGTATTGAATCGTGATGCACTATTCTTTATTGAATAGTAAAATGTTGTATTATTCTATACAACTTTGTATCATATATTGTATTTTATTGTAATGTATCATGTTATATTATTCTGTATTATATAGTATCATGTATCGTATTATATTGTATTGTATTATGTTTTATTATTTCCTATTGTATTGAATTGTATCATATTGTATTATTCTATACTATATATTATCATGTATTGTATTTTATTGTAATATATAATGTTGAATTATTTTGTAGTATATTCTATCATGTATCTTAATGTATCGTATTGTATTGTGTTGTATTATATCATGTGTTAATATTTTGTATTGCATTGAATTGCATCATATTGTATAATTTTGTATTATATTATATCATATTGTACACTATCATAAGGTTTTATACTTCATTGTACAGCATTGTATTGTGTCTTATAATATTATCCTTTATTGCATTGTATTGTATTGTATCATATTGTATTATCACGTTCAATATTATGACTGTACGTTCTGTATCATGTATTGCTTTGTATTTTGTTGTATTGTATCATGTTGTATTTTTATGTATTGTGCTCTATTGTATCACATTGTATTATTCTATATTGTACCGAATTGTATAGTATAATGTTGTACAATGTATTATACTGTATTATATAGCATTGTATTGTGTCATATTGAATTTTTTGTTTGTTATTGTAAATGTATGCTTATTATTGTATTAACATTGCATTGTTCTGTATTGTATTGTATTATATGGTATTTAATGCATTATATGTATTAATGTTTTTTAATATTAATGTGGACACTTTAAATTGAATATACTTTATAAAAGCTCCGTGTTTTAACAAATATCATTCATTAATATTTTTTTTCAAAATGACACTTTTTGTGTTACAATTTTTTAGTTGTTATTATAAAATGGCAACAAAAAATATAATTATCCACGAGCTTAATTATCTTTCTGCAGAAATGAATCTCTTTAACTGCCACTAATAAATAAATGGCACTAAATACTACAAACAAATTAATATCTGAACGTAAAAACTTAGAAGCAGCTTCTAAAAATTACAGTTAAATGTAGTGATTTCCTTATTAAATCTCTTTATTTTTTTTGTTAAAGAAAAAAAAATTAGACAAAAAAACGTAAACAAAAACAAAACTATCCAATGTTATCCAATTATGTCATTTAACTACAAAGGACATCCGAAATTTGCAACGAAAATGTTTCTTAAAATTGCTTGCACGTTTCTCTGTTGTTAAATTAATGTTTAATTGTTGTCAATAAAACACAACAATGAGTTTATTCTGTAATGTGTAAATTTCTAACTACAAAAATCTCTGTTGTTGAAATAAGGTTTTATTGTTGTCTATAAAACACAACAATGAGTTTATTCTGTAATGTTGCAATATCTAACAACAATAATAAATTGTTGAAACCGTTAATTTTGAAAAAATGGACTAATTTCTCATTCTTACATTAAAATTTTGCACTTGTATGTTGGAGTGCCATGGATCTTATTTGAAAAAACATTTTCTATACATAAAAAGTGTCATTTTTGAGTATGTGTTTATATTTAATGATTAATTCCAGTGTTTTATATCAACATTTAAAAAAATATTCACGTTTCGGTACATTTTGTTCACATTTTTGCGTTTTTCATCTTCAAATATGCCATCTTTTTTTTATGATGTAATCCATAGTTAAGGACTTAGTGAAGCTGAGAAGAGAAAGTGAAGAACGAGACATATACTGTGTCGCGATTTCTGAAGCAAGCTTAGTCGAACATTTTTATGATGATGTGTCAAGTTCTGATTCCAACAGTTATGAAACTGCATCTGTTGACGAAACAGATGAAACTGAAATGAGAAATCTTTATCTAGAAGTTCTGATAAACAAATTTCTGGACTCATGCTTAGAATGAATTGGCTGCATTCGTATGGAGAACATGCAGTGGAACTCAGGCGCTTGGTGCCGGAAACTTTAATAGCACAGAGAGTCGAACATGAAATTACAAATGAAATACAGCATCCAGAGAAGATACGCTTGAAAAAATTTTCTGTTGTTGATGACGCAGTTTCGAAAAGGATTAAAGCCTGGAATTTGTATAATACGGAAATTGTTTTCAAAAAAGGATAAAAAAATGAGGCAAATATATTTACAATTTCAGGCTAATTGAATGTTCTTCGTCATAGTCGAAAAAAATGTTCAAAAGATTTTTTGTTAATGTTTATTGTACAGTATTGTGTTAGTTTGTGTTCTGTTCTCTTGTATCGTATAGTATTAATCTCTATTGCATTGTAATATTTTGTATCATGTAGTATTATTCTGTAGTTAATTGCATCATTAATTTTACTTTATTGTATGGTATTGTATCATTTTCTGTAATTTTGTATTGTATTATATAGTATCATATATTTTATTGTATTGTATCATGTTGTATTTTTCTGTACTATATATTATCATGTATTGCATTATATTGTATTGTATGGTATCATATTGAATTATTGTATACTATAATGTATTTTATTGTGATGTATCATGTTATATTATTCTGTATTATATTGTATCATGTGTTTTATTGTATTGTATTATGTTGTATTTTTTTATATTGTACCATATTGTAGTATTCTGTATCATGTATTGTATTGTATCATATTGTATTGTATCATATTGTACACAATCATAATGTATTAAATTTTTTGAAAAGCATTGCCTTTTGTCTCATAATATTACGCTTTATGCATTGCATTGTATTTTATCATATTTCACATTTCTGTAATATATTTTATAATTTGTTGTATTGTATTGTATTGTATTGTATCATGTTGTATTTTTGTATTTTGCTCTATTGTATTGTATCGTACTGTATTATTCTGTATTGTATTGAACTGAATTGTATAGTAATATATATGTGCTATGTCCTAATGTATTTTAGTGAATTATATAGCATAGTTTTGTGTAATACTCTATTATTCTGTATTGTATTTTTTGTATCATATTGTAAATTTATGTTTTGTATTGTATTGTATAACATTGTACTCATCTGTATTGTATTGTACTTTTCATATTTTAATTTTCTGTAGTGTATTGTACCATATTGTACTTAATGATGTATACCTTAATTATATTTGTAATATTAAAGTGGATAATTAAAATTGAATTCACTTTGTAATAGCTCCGTGTTTTATCAAATATCATTCATTTATATATTTTCAAAATGATACTTTTTTTATTACAATTATTTGGTTGTTATTAGAAAATTGGAAGAAAAGATACAGTTATCCACTACGTACCTTTTCTTTCTACAGAAATTGTTACGTAATGACTAACTTTATTTTTCATCCATGTATCAGTCACCTGCATAATTATTTAACCGGTTGTAATTGCATTGTTTCAATATCTGGCAACAGTTGGTTTTGTTTTGTTCTAGAGAAAAGTTTATGAAAATAAAGTAATGTGAAATATATACGGCTCTTCTGTCATTGAATTTAAGTTAGAAATATATTCGCTTTAACAATAAGAAATGTTATTGAGGGCAGTTTTAATAGCTTATAGATATTTTAATACTTAACTTTTAGGGATTCATTTAGTTAAGAGATTTATTTACATTGGAATCCAACATATGGCGTCCGCTGACAAGACTGGAATCTGTAAGTAGAATTTTATTTGAACTGCTCAAGTGAGAATTATTATTATTGTTGAATAAAAAAAAAATATTGTTGATGTTGAATACTATGGATGCGTTGAAAGCAGCTAGACGACAACATCGTAGAATTTTCACTAAAGCGTGTAACGAATTTGATGCAAGTGAAAGTAATTTATCGGCTGCTGAAAAAATTCTGAAATTGACAATGATAGAAGAGAAAGCGAAATTTATGACCGATGTAGAATATAAAATTAGAGAAATATTGTATAGCGACCAAGCTGACGAAGAAACAATAGACAAAGATATCGATGAATCTGAGGTTTACATCGATCGCTGGCGTGTATTACAACAGAAATTAAACGAACTTTTGGTTGTAAAAAATGAAGATTTGAAATCTGATATTTCGGTAATTAATAAGGATGTATTGCTTCATTATCCGAAGATACAATTACCTACTTTTAATGGTGAAATTAGAAATTGGTTGCAATTCTGGGGTCAATTTCAAAAAATTGATCAAGATACTAGCCTAGATTTTCATGACAAATTTGAGTATTTATCACAAGCCATGGAAAAAGGCAGTGTGGCAGAAGAATTGATTAGAAGTTTTCCGCCTGGTGGTAATAGTTATGCCAAAGCTGTAAGTCAACTTAAATCTCGTTTTGGACGAAAAGAACTTCTGATAGAATATTATGTTAGAGATTTGTTAGGCCTTGTACTGCAGAAGCAAAATCCAGGAAAACATAATTCTTTGCGACGATTATATGATTCATTAGAATCGAAATTGCGATCATTAGAAAGTCTTGGAGTTATTAGAGACAAATATGCTGCGATGTTATATCCGCTTGTTGAATCGTCTCTTCCAGATGATATTCTTAGATCATGGGAAAGGTATAGAACATCTCACAGAAGATCTTCAAATAGATGTAATGATGTGGAATCTGAACTAGATAAAAATCATGATACAGATTTAAATAATGGTGTTATTGGCTCAAAAACTGATCTAGATAATTTATTAGAATTTCTGCAAGACGAAGTTGAAGCAGAAGAAAGAATTTCTTTGGCAAGTAAGAGTTTTGACAAAACTTTTCGATACACGCAAGCTGCACGCAATAATCATGAAATCGAAGAATCTCAAATATCTGCTGTATCAGATTTATTAAACATTGATATGAGAAAATATACCAGAAATAAGAATAATTTTAAACAAAAACTGTGTATTTTTTGTGACAAACGCCATGCATCGGAAAAATGTTTCAAGGCAATGTCAATGTCGTATGATGTTAAGAAAGACATAATGCAAAAGAAGGGAACTTGTTTCCTATGTTTAAAATTAAACCATCTAGCCCGAAATTGCAGAGCAAAAGTAAAATGCATTATATGCAGAAATAAACATGAAACTCTAGTATGTCCAAGAGTTCCTGAAAGGTTAATCAAACCTGAAGAAGCCCAGGATGCCTTAAAAGCTCTGAATAATTATTACTTCAGAGGATCTTCTTTAAGTGTTGAACCTTCAAAAAGCAAGCTTCATCATGAGCCAGTATCAGAAGGAGGAGCTACAGGAGGTTCAAGCAGGGGTCGTGGTGGTTATGGTGGACCCCGTGGTGGTGATGGGTATGCTAATGGCTACGGCCGAAGATATGACAGTCCACCTTTTGGAAGTCGAGATTTTTATGACCGTGGCTACAGTTCAATGTCGCCTCGCATGAGACCATACCCTTCACCTTATGATCGTCGTAGTCCATCTATTGCGCCCATGAGAGATAAACATGCGGATCCCTATTCATCATCTTTGAGAGATCCATATTCACAAAGATCTGGCATGTCTCCTGTTTCACGTGATTTGTATGAAAGAAGCAGCAAAGCAACATTTCTTTGACACAGTTAAGGTACCGAAAAGATTTAACTTGTAATTTTAAATTGTTGAGTTGTGCATTCCCCACAACTCAAGGTGGGAGTTTGTTACGTAATGACTAACTTTATCTTTCATCCATGTATCAGTCACCTGCATAATTATTTAACCGGTTGTAATTGCATTGTTTCAATATCTGGCAACAGTTGGTTTTGTTTTGTTCTAGAGAAAAGTTTATGAAAATAAAGTAATGTGAAATATATACGGCTCTTCTGTCATTGAATTTAAGTTAGAAATATATTCGCTTTAACAATAAGAAATGTTATTGAGGGCAGTTTTAATAGCTTATAGATATTTTAATACTTAACTTTTAGGGATTCATTTAGTTAAGAGATTTATTTACATTGGAATCCAACAGAAATGAAGCTCTTTAATTGCCTCCATTACATTAGTGGCACTAAATAGTAATAAAAAAAATAATATCTGAACATAAAAATTCAGCAGCAGTTTCAAATATTACATTTAAATGCACTTTTTTCCTTATTAAATCTGTTTATTGTTTTTGCTATTGAAAAAAAATTAACAAAAAACCGGTAAGCTAAAACAAAGCTATCAAACATTACAGCAATTATGTCATTTGACAACAATGGACCTCCGTCATTTGCAACAATAGTGTTTTATGGAATTGTTTGCGCGTTTCTCTGCTGTTGAAGAAGGTTTAATTCTTTTCAATAAAATACAGCAATGAGTTTGTTCTGTAATGTTGAAGTATCTAACAACAATAATCAATTCTTGAAGCATTAATTTTGAAATAATGAAAAAATGCCTCCTTCTTATAAAAAAATTTCGAACTTGTATGTTGGAGTGAAACTGATCTGATTTAAAACAACATTTTCTATTCAAGAGAAAGCCTTTTTGAGTATTTTTTATATTTAATGATTACTTCGAGTGTTTCACATGTACTTTTTGAAAAATAGCCACATTTCGGGACATTTTGTTGACATTTCTTGCGTTTTTCATCTTCATGTATGCCATCTGTTTTGTTATGATGTATTTCATAGTTAAGGACTTAATGAAGTTGAGAAGAAAAGGGAAGAACGAGACATCTATTCAGACGCGCGTTCTCAAGCAAGCTTAGTCGAACATTTTTATAATGCTGTCTCAAGTTCTGGTTCCAACAGTTATGAAACTGAATCTGTTGAAGAAGCAGATAAAAATTAAATGAGAAGTCGTTATCTAGATGTTGTTTTAAACAAATTTCTGGACTCATGCTTAGAATATATGGGTTGCATTCGTATATAGAACTTGCAATGGATGTTAGGCACACTGGTGGCGGAAACTGTAACAGCACACACAGTTGAACGTGAAATTTCAAATGAAATACAGCATTAAAAGAAGATAGGATTGAAAAAATTGTCCTGTTGTTGAAGATGCCGTGCCGAAAAGGACTAAAGACGAGAATTTGTAAAATACGAAAACTTATTTTCAAAATTGGAAAAAAAAGTAGGTAAATATTTACAATTTCAGCCTAATTCGATGTTGTTCCTCATACTGGAAAAACATCATTAAAAGAACTTTATTTTAATGTTTATTGTATAGTATTGTGTTATTTGGTGTTCTGTTCTGTTGTATTGTATAGTATTATTCTGTATTGTATTGCATTCTATTGCATCATATTGTATTATACTGTATTACATTGTATCAAATATTGTTTTATATTATTTTATTGTATTGTATCACTTTGTATTATTCTATACAACATGATTATTCTATACAATTTTGTATCATATTTCACAATTTGAGGCTAATTGAATGTTCTTCGTCATACTCGAAAAAAATCTTCAAAAGATTATTTGTTAATGTTTATTGTACAGTATTGTGTTAGTTTGTGTTCTGTTCTCTTGTATCGTATAGTATTAATCTGTATTATTTTGAATCAAATATTGTTTTATATTTTATTTTATTGTATTGTATCATTTTTTATTATTCTATACAACATGATTATTCTATACAATTTTGTATCATCTCTGTTGTTGAAATAAAGTTTTATTGTTATCTATAAAACACAACAATGAATTTATTCTGTAATGTTGCAATATCTAACAACAATAATAAATTGTTGAAGCCGTTAATTTTGAAATAATGAACTAATTTCTCATTGTTACATTAAAATTTTGTACTTGTATGTTGGAGTGCCATGGATCTTATTTGAAAAAAACATTTTCTATACATAAAAAGTGTCATTTTGGATTATGTTTTTATATTTAATGATTAATTCCAGTGTTTTATAACAACATTTTAAAAAGTAGTCACGATTCGGTACATTTTGTTGACATTTTTGCGTTTCTCATCTTCATGTATCCCATCTTTTTTTTATTATGTAATTCATAGTTAAGGACTTAAAGCAGCTGAGAAGAGAAAGAGAAGAACTAGATATATACTATGACCTAGTTCTCAAGCAATCTTAGTCGAAATTGTTTATGATGCTGGGTCAAGTTCTGGTTCCAACGGTTATGAAACTGCATCTGTTGGCGAAACAGATGAAACTAAAATGAGAAGTTTTTGTCTAGAATTTCTGATAAACAAATTTCTGTACTCATGCTTATAATAAATTGGCTGCATTCGTATGGAGAACATGTAGTGGAACTCAGGCGCTTGGTGCCGGAAACATTAATAGCACAAACAGTCGAACATTAAATTTCAAATGAATCCAGAGAAGATACGCTTGAAAAAATTGTTCTATTGTTGATGACGCAGTTATTTGAAAAAACATTTTCTATACATAAAAAAGTGTCATTTTTGATTATGTTTTTATATTTAATGAACACTTCCAGTGTTTTATAACAACTTTTTAAAAAATAGTCACGTTTCCGTACATTTTGTTGAGACTTTTGCGTTTTTCATCCTCATGTATCCCATCTTTTTTTTATTATGTAATTCATAGTTAAGGACTTAAAGAAACCGAGAAGAGAAAGAGAAGAACGAGATATATATTATGAGCTAGTTCTCAAGCCAGCTTAGTCGAAATTTTTTTATGATGCTGTGTCAAGTTCTGGTTCCAAAGGTTATGAAACTGCATCTGTTGGCGAAACAGATGAAACTGAAATGAGAAATCGTTATCTAGAAGTTCTGATAAACAAATTTCTGGACTCATGCTTAGAATGAATTGGCTGCATTCGTATGGAGAACATGCAAAGGAACTCAGGCGCTTGGTGCCGGAAACTTTAAAAGCACAGAGAGTCGAACGTGAAATTACAAATGAAATACAGCATCCAGAGAAGATACGCTTGAAAAAATTGTTCTGTTGTTGATGACGCAGTTTCGAAAAGGACTAAAGCCTGGAATTTGTGTAATACGGCAAATTTTTTCAAAACAGGATAAAAAAATGAGGCAAATATATTTACAATTTCAGGATAATTGAATGTTCTTCGTCATACTCGAAAAGCATCATCAAAAGATTATTTGTTAATGTTTATTGCACAGTATTGTGTTAGTTTGTGTTATGTTCTCTGGTATCGTATAGTATTAATCTGTATTGCATTGTAATATATTGTATCATATTGTATTATTCTGCAGTTGATTGCATCATGTATTTTACTTTATTGTATGGTACTGTATAATTTTGTATTGTATTATATAGTATAATATATTTTACTGTATTGTATCAAGTTGTGTTTTTCTGTATTATATATTATTATGTATTGCATAATATTGTATTGTATGGTATCATATTGAATTATTGTATACTATAATGTATTTTATTGTGATGTATCATGTTATATAATTCTGTATTATATTGTAACATGTATTTTATTTTATTGTACTGTATTGTATCATGTTGTAATATTTTATATTGTACTATATTGTATTATTCTGTATCATGTATTGTATTGTATCATATTGTATTGTAGCATATTGTACACTATCATAATGTATTAATCTGTACTGAAAAGCATTGCATTTTGTCTCATAATATTAATCTTTATTGCATTGCATTGTATTTTATCATATTGCATTGTTCTGTAATATAATTTATCATTTATTGTTTTGTATCGTATTGTATTTTATCATGCTGTATTTTTTGTATTTTGCTCTATTGTATTGTATAGTACTGTATTATTCTGTATTGTATTGTACTTAATTGTATAGTAATATAACGTGCTAGGTCCTAATGTATTTTAATGCATTATATAGTATAGTATTGTGTCATACTGTATTATTCTGTAGTGTATTTTTGTATCATATTGTAAATTTATGTTTTGTATTGTATTGTATAACATGGTAATCATCTGTATTGCATTGTATTTCTCATATTGTAATTTTCTGTATTGTATTGTACCATATTGTACTTAATGATGTATACCTAAATTTTTTTTGTAATATTAAAGTGGATAATTAAAATTGACTTCACTTTGTAATAGCTCCATGTTTTATCAAATATCATTCATTAATATATTTTCAAAATGATACTTTTTTTATTACAATTATAGTATAATGTTGTACAATGTAATAATGTATTATACTGTACTATATAGCATTGTGTTGTGTCATATTGCATTTTTTGTATCTTATTGTAAATATATGTTTATTATTGTATTGTATGAAATTGTATTGTTCTGTATTGTATTGTATCACCTGGTATTTAATGATTTATATGCATTAATGTTTTTTAATATTAAGGTGGATACTTAAAATTGAATATACTTTATAATAGCTCCATCTTTATCAAATATCATTCATTAATATTTTTTTCAAAATGACACTTTTGTTATGACAAATTTTTTAGTTGTTATTATAAAATGGCAACAAAAAATATAGTTATCCACGAGCTTAATTTTCTTTCTACAGAAATGAATCTCTTTAATTGCCACTATTAAATAAATGGCACTGAATACTACAAACAAATTAATATCTGAACGTAAAAATTGAGAAGCTGTTTCCAAAAATTAGAGTTAAATGCAACGTTTTCCTTATTAAATCTGTTTATTGTTTTTGGTAAAGAAAAAAAAGTAGACATTAAAAACGTAAACAAAAACAAAGCTAACCAACGTTAAAGAAATTACGTCATTTATTTACAATGGACATCCGAAATTTGCAACGAAAATGTTTCTTGGAATTGTTTGCACGTTTCTCTGTTGTTGAATTAATGTTTAATTGTTCTCAATAAAACACAACAATGAGTTTATTCTGTAATGTGTAAATTTCTAACTTAAAAAATCTGTTGTTCAATTAAAGTTTTATTGGTGTCAATAAAACACAACAATGAGTTTATTCTGTAAATTTGCAATATCTAACAACAATAATAAATTGTTGAAACCATTAATCAATATAATAAAAGCCGAAGTCATGTGACTGTCATCAATAATTCCGGGCTGACCGCTTCACATTTTATATGTCAAGCAGCCATTTCGGTACTTTTATGTTAGTCGGGCGCAGGTGATAAATAGCCTAATATTCTTTTCCATCGCCATTCGTTTAAAATACTCATCTTTCATTTACCTCATTTAAAAATACAATGAATAAATAAATAAATATTTTTCCCGTATAGGTTCTTGGCGAGAAAAAAAAATTGGCATCTAATTTTCCGGCAATCTATATATCCTATTTCATATACATAAGCAATTTTTTCCATATGTATTACAATTTATTTAATCTAAAGAAGCCAATAATCTATTTTTATATAGAAACAGAAATAATTTGTATGTAAACAGATATCGTATAGATATATGTGTAAATAAAATGTTTATATATAAATAAATACATATGAATAAAAATAAAATTTCACCAGGTTTGTTTTCATAGATATTTATACATTTTATCAACGTATTTCACGTTCTGAAACCCGAATTACGCCAAGCTTGAAAAAAAATGCCAAGGCCCCTGTAATGGAAAAGTACCTAAATAAACAATTAATCGTAATCATAATAACATAAACTAAAGTATTTCATTTCATCATCAAAGTATTGTTTCTAATTTACAGTCACATAAATATATATTCTAAGATAATTTCAATTGAAAATAAGTTGACAGCTTTCAATTTCACTTCATAAAGTAAACAAACACAAGAGATTCATTCCTCATAAAATGTAGAAAATATTAGACCATGGCGGTAATCATTCGCAAAGCAGGTTCTCCAACAATGAATGGGAAACATTCTTATGATGTCATAGTAGGTAAATTGGTGGTGCTAACGTTTGTTAACGGCTTGCATTCACGAGGGTTTTATTTGACTATTTCTCTTAGTTACGTTACTTTATTGTCATATTTATGAACTCCGAAATAAAATCTATAAAACAAAGTATATATATTCATTATTTAGTTACTAGTAGATCTGCAGATCAAGAGCCTCAACGTCACCTCTGCAACTTATTGTTTTTAGCAAACTTTGCGTAATATTAATATTTCTACAAAAACAAAATTTAAACTTTTTAAATTACACAAACACTAAATAAAAGGAAAAAAAATATTTCGATGGTTTCAGACATTAGAAGCGTTAAATTAAACACGTTTTTATGTAATGATATTCTGAAATTCTCGCGAGTTACTTATTCTAGTAATTTTTATATAATAAAGCAAATTTCTTCATGGGGGCACCCTCTGATCTCCCCGTTGTGTAATTTATTTTGCATTTGTAATTTTCTATTGATTGAGTTAATGATTATCCTATATCTTAGATTCTTTTTTACACTGCGATTTATAAGGATAAACAACAATTTTGTCAAGCATTTTACGTTATCCTAATATCCATACAGCAGTATTTACTTGCCTGCTAACCACAAACACCTGTATCTAATGGATAAAAAACTTTTGGAAATGTAAACTGAGACATCGAATTTAGAAATCTAAGACCTTTATAATTTTTGTTTCCAAAAAATAATTTTGATGACCATTCTGCAATATTTATATCTAAGATCTAATCTAAATATCTAAAAATGTACTCGATAGGATTAACTTACTAAAATCACCCTAAAGTAGGGGGACTTCTAAACCTAACAGTTAATAATTCATTATCGTGTCCACTTCCAATTTACTAAGTAGATAAACGTGATTTGGCGCCGTTAAGTATTTTTTGTGATAGCCTTTTAATGGTATCCACATTTAATTTAAAATCGTGATGTTACAAACAAAGTTGAAATTGAAGCACCCCTGTGTTCAGGTCAAATTACGAAAGGTTAACTAACCTTTTATTTCCCTTAGCCGGTCATTTTGTTTCATTTTTCGTAATAGGGATTGTTTTAATAATTTAATTTATTTTACACTCTACAAGCTGTTACACTTTACGTTGTTCACGTAGCATTAAAATAGAGATAAATGCATTAAATAAAACATTTCACTCCCCACCAGACATGGCAAGTCTCAGGCTTTTTGCACAACACTATTATCTTACAGAAAATGTTGTTCTTTTAAATCGCGCAAATGTTTCAATTAAATAAAGTAACATTTTTTGTATTAAAATACTGATATCCAGAACGCCGGAGGCTTGGCAGCTCTGCTCCTCTTAATAGAAACATATATAGTTAACCAACACTTTATCATATTTTATAGGAGACAATACGGAATTTCTTATTTGTATGGCCTTACATATACCTCAGTCATAAAAATATAAAATTTTGTGCCAATTAATATACACAATTGCAAAAATGAAATCGCAACCAATGAGAAAAGGAAAGCCAAGTAAAATCGTGTAAATCGAGGAATCTTTCTTCGTAGTGTTGGGAAAATACCACTACAAAAATTATTTTAGGTGGTATTTGGTGTGAAATGTTTATATGTATTCATTCTTGTCCTATTTATTAGCCTCCGGTCCAGCATGCTATTTCTTTCCCCCAGCTTATTTTGTGTCCAAAAAATAACGTTAGCTTACCAAGGCTAGCTGTAAAACAAATCATTAAGATTAAATAATCTTTAGCAATTTTTTAAACTCCTAAGCATTGCACACTTTCAGTTCTGATACCGTCGTATTGGAAAAAAAAGTTCTTTTAAATGCACTTTGTTTGAAAACTGTATCTCCATTTGTTTTTGAAATATTAATTTTTTTGTAGTTTTTGGAGCCATTTGCTTAATATTGGCAACGGCATTTTATCCATTTCTGTAGAAAGCAAAGGAAAAATATTTTTAAAATAGTAATTATATATTTTTGTTGCCATTTTCTCATAACAAGCGAAAGAAAATGTAATTAAAATACGTGCTATTTTGAAAAAAATATAAACGAATGATTTCTGTTAAAACAATGGAGCTATTATATACTATATTTAATTGTAAGTATCTATGAATCATTAGATAGCCGTTTTTTTTTCGATTTTCTTGAATTGCGATATCTTTTTGCTGCATTTGTGCATTATTTCTCGATAGTGATGTACTAAGCATGCTTTACTATCGGTCTGTGAAATTCTTAAGCGGATGCGAATGACGTCATTTTACATAAAATAAAACGTGTGCTTTAAGTCTTAAAATTTAAAAAGTTTTGCATTGCAGTAGAGTCCCGCTTAACCGAGTTATTTTCTTGTAATGGACTGGTGGTTTCTATTATTATGAAACAGCCATTTTAAATGAAGTGTTAGGTGAAGATGAAAGAGCAGCCGTAAAAAACAATTATGGCCATTTCTTCCCCCCCCCCCCCATTCTGACCAGAAAATCAGAGTTCTAACTTTTTAAGTCTGCTCTTTCATCTTCACCTAACATTTCATTTATAATGGCTATTTCATAATAATAGAAGCCATCAGTCCATCAGAAGAAAATGAAGTAATGGAAATGCCGGAGGCGACACTAAATTCTGATAAAGCAGAATTCCTGTTCTCTAGTCTTTTTTATTATTTGTAATTTGCTTATTCCATTTTCCTTTTGCACGTGAAAATCTTACAAATTAAAATTAACTCTTTGGGAAAAATTGTTATTCCTTTTTATTTATTTATTTATTTATTTATTTATTTTTTGGCAGCAATAAAGTTTATACAGTTTAATGGAATAATGTCAGTTTATTCTGTATGAAAATAACGAACTTTTTCATTTATAATCAAAATAGTTGAATACATAAATAAAAATATTATTCTATATAGTATATAAATACTATTTTCATTTCTGCATTTAAATATATCTATATGCAAATATCTATACAAAGGAATTCATTAATTCATTCCTTTTAACTTTGATTTGACTTAAAAAAAATACATACTTTCACATTTATGATATTTTTAGATGAGATATAGTTGCTACGCAACGGTTAAAAGGAAAAAAAAATGAAATATAAGTAAATTCATAAAATAAAATGTTTTATATTATTCGAACACATTTCAATAAATGAAAATTTGAAAATCGTCTGACTTTTCATAGAAAAGCATTATGTCACAAAATAAAATGTTCTATATATTCCGAACGAATGAACCAAATTTAACCCAAAACTATACAGCTAAATCCGGGGAGCTCACCAATATACATCCTTAATTTCAAGCTAATCGGATGCTTTTTACGGCAGTTATCGCGTGACAGACAGACTAACTAACTAACAAAAAACAAACAGATGGAAACCAAAAAATTTCGGGTCTCCACAGTAAGCCTTCACTGACGTTTCGGGAATTAAGTAGTGAAAAAAAAATATGAATGCATGATTTGCAAAATTTAAATAAATTTATTAATACTAAAAAAATAACATTAAAGTAACATCATGTTTAAGTAAAATAAGTTTAATTTTGATAATTCGTGAACAAATCTCAGTTTAAATACTTGCAATCTCACTCATTTTTACAGCTACAAGTCGTATTTGATAAAAAAGACGAAAAACGCATAACAACAAAAAATGTATGAAATACTTATCACGTTCGCAAAGAATTCTTCATTTCTCTATCAGAATCTTTGGACTCGGGGAAGGATTGAGCATGTAAATTAGTTTAAGAATGAAAGTAACATGATGCAATGCTTAGCATGCATTTAAGGGCCTACTTCAGTCACGCGAAAAGACCCGTTCGCTAATGCTATTTCTATGGAAGAAATTTATAAAGATATCTTGGTCGAATTTCAATATTTTTAAATAATTTTTTTGTACTGGCTAGCTGAGGTCGATCTGTATTCAGGACGTTTTCTAGTTTTTCAATTTCGTTTACAAGTATTTTTAATCAGGACACTTTACTTTTCAGAACCGGTTCCTAAAATGAAAGCATCCTCTTGAAAAAAATCACCAGTGAAAATCGAAAAAATAAAAAACGGCCTTTTTACCGATCGGCCTCAGCTAGACACTTAAAAAAAAATCACCTAAAAATATTGAAATGCGACAGAGATATTGTTATAAATTTCTTCCATAGGAATAGCACTAGCGAACGGGTCTTTTCCGGTGACTGAAGTAGGCCCTTGAGGGATACCAAACTGGTCGTACTAGTTTTGAAATAATGAACAAATTTCTCATTCTTACATAAAAATTTTGTACTTGTATGTTCGAGTGCCATGGATCTTATTTGAAAAAACATTTTCTATACATAAAAAAGTGTCATTTTTGAGTATGCTTTTATATTTAATGATTAATTCCAGTGTTTTAAATCTTCATTTTAAAAAATAGTCACGTTTCGGTACATTTGGTGATATTTTTGCGTTTTTCATCTTCATGTATGCCATCGTTTTTTTATAACGTAATTCATAGTTAAGGACTTAGAGAAGCTGAGAAGAGAAAGAGAAGAACGAGACATATACTATGACGCTATTTCTCAAGCAAGCTTAGTCGAACATTTTTATGATGCTGTGTCAAGTTCTGGTTCCAACAGTTATGAAACTGCATTTGTTAGCGAAACAGATTGAACTAAAATGAGAAATCGTTTCATAGAACCTCTGATAAACATATTTCTTGACTCATGCTTAGAATGAATTGGCTGCATTCGTATGGAGAACATACAGTGGAACTCAGGCGCTTGGTGCCGGAAACTTTAATAGCACAGACAGTCGAACAAGAAATTACAAATGAAATACAGCATCTAGAGAAGATACGCTTGAAAGAATTGTTCTGTGGTTGATCACACAGTTTCGAAAAGGACTAAAGACTGGAATTTGTATAATACGGCAATTTTTTTCAAAAAATAATAAAAAAATGAGCTTAAAATATTTTCAAATTCAGGCTAATTGAATGTTGTTCGTCATACTCGAAAAACATCATCAAACGATTTTTTTAATGTTTATTGTACAGTATTGTGTTAGTTTGTGTTCTGTTCTCTTGTATCGTATAGTATTAATCAGTATTGCTTTGTAATATATTGTATATTATTGTATTATTCTGTAGTTGATTGCATCATGTATTTTACTTTCTTGTATGGTATTGTATCATTTTCTATTATTTTCTATTGTATTATATAGTATCATATAATTTTTTGTATTGTATCATGTAGTATTATTCTGTATTACATATTATCATGTATTGTATTATATTGTATTGTATGCTATCATATTGAATTATTGTATTTTATAATGTATTTTATTGTGATGTATCATGTTGTATTATTCTATATTATATTGTATCATGCATTTTATTGTATTGTATTGTTTTTGTATTATATCATGTTGTATTATTTTATATTTTATGATATTGTGTTATTCTGTATCATTATTGTATTGTATCATATTTTATTATTCTGTATCATGTATTGTATTGTATCATATTGTACACTGTCATAATGTATTAAACTGTTTTGTAAAGCATTGTATTTTGTCTCATAATATTACTCTTTATTGATTGCATTGTATTTCATCATATTGCATTGTTCTGTAATATATTTTATCATTTATTGTTTTGTATTGTATTGTATTGTATTGTATCATGTTGTATTTTTTATATTTTGCTCTATTGTATTGTATCGTATTATATTATTCTGTATTGTATTGTACTGAATTCTATAGTAATATATTGTGCTACTTCCTAATGTATTTTAGTGTATTATATAGCATAGTATTGTGTCATATTGTATTATTCTGTATAGTATTTTTTGTATCATATTGTAAATTTATGTTTTGTATTGTATTATATGCATTGTACTCTTCTGTATCGTATTGTACTTTTCATATTGTAATTTTCTGTATTGTATTGTACCATATTGTACTTAATGATGTATACCTTAATTTTTTTTGTAATATTATATTGGATAATTAAAATTGAATTCACCTTATAATAGCTCCATGGTTTATCATATATCATTCATTAATATTTTTTGAAAATAATACTTTTTTTATTACTATTATTTAGTTGTTATAAGAAAATTGGAAGAAAAGATACAGTTATCCACGAGCTTAATTTTCTTTCTACAGATATGAAGCTCTTTAATTGCCACTTTTACATTAGTGGCACTAAATAATAAAAAAAATGATATCTGAACATAAAAATTCAGCAGCAGTTTTCAAAAATTACATTTCAATGCACTTTTTTCCTTATTAAATCTGTTTATTTTTTTTTTGTAAAGAAAAAAAGTAAACATAAAACCGGTAAGCTAAAACAAAGCTATCAAACATTACAGCAATTATGTCATTTAACAACAATGGACCTCCGTAATTTGCAACAATACTGTTTTATGGAATTGTTTGAGCGTTTCTCTGGTGTTGAAATAATGTTTAATTGTTTTCAATAAAATACAACAATGAGTTTGTTCTGTAATGTTGAAGTATCTAACAACAATAATCAATTGTTGAAGCCATTAATTTTGAAATAATGAAAAAATGCCTTCTTCTTACATAAAAATTTCGAACTTGTATGTTGGAGTGAAATTGATCGGATTTTAAACAACATTTTCTATTCATAAGAAAGCCTTTTTGAATATTTTTTATATTTAATGATTAATTCGAGTGTTTCACATCTACTTTTTTAAAAACAGCCACATTTCGGGGTATTTTGTTGACATTTTTCATCTTCCTGTATGGCATCTGTTTTGCTATGATATATTTTATAGTTAAGGACACGAAGTTAATAAGAGAAAGAGAAGAACGAGACATCTATTCAGACGCGCGTTCTCAAGCAAGCTTAGTCGAACATTTTTATAATGCTGTCTCAAGTTCTGGTTCCAACAGTTAAGAAACTGAATCTGTTGGAAAAGCAGATGAAAATTAAATGAGAAGTCGTAATCTAGATGTTGTCTTAAATAAATTCCTAGACTCATGCTTAGAATGTATGGGCTGCATTTTTATAGAGAACATGGAATGGAGCTGAGGCACACTGGTGGCTGAAACTGTAACAGCACACACAGTTGAACGTGAAATTTCAAATGCCATACAGCATCAAAAGAAGTTACGATTGAAAAAATTGTTCTGTTGTTGATGATACAGTGCCGAAAAGGACTAAAGACGAGAATTTGTATAATACGACAACTTATTTTCAAAATTGGAAAGAAAAATTAGGTAAATATTTACGATTTCAGCCTGATAGAATGTTGTTCCTCATACTCGAAAAACATCATCAAAAGAACATTATTTCAATTTTTATTGTATAGTATTGTGTTATTTGGTGTTCTGTTCTGTTGTATTGTATAGTATTATTCTGTATTCCATTGCATTGTATTGTATAATATTGTATTATTCTGTATTATATTGTATCAAATATTGTTTTATGTTTTATTTTATTGTATTGAATCGTGTTGCACTATTCTGTATTGAATAGTAACATGTTGTATTATTCTATACAACTTTGTATCATATATTGTATTTTATTGTAATGTATCATGTTATATTATTCTGTATTATATAGTATCATGTACGTATTATATTTTATTTTATTTTATTTTATTTTATTGTATTATGCTTTATTATTTTGTATGGTATTGCATTGTGTCATTTTGTATTATTCTATACTATATTGTATGATGTATTGTAATGTATAATGTTGAATTATTTTGTAGTATATTCTATCATGTATCTTAATGTATCGTATTGTATTGTGTTGTATTGTATCATGTGTTAATATTCTGTATTGCATTGAATTGTATCATATTGTATAATTTCGTATTATATTATATCAAATTGTACACTATCATAACGTTTTATACTGCATTGTACAGCATTGTATTGTGTCTTATAATATTATCCTTTATTGCATTGTATTGTATTGTATAATATTGTATTATCACGTTCAATATTATGACGGTACGTTCTGTATCATGTATTGCTTTGTATTTTGTTGTATTGTATCATGTTGTATTTTTTTGTTTTGTGCTCTATTGTATCACATTGTATTATTCTATATTGTACCGAATTGTATAGTATAATGTTGTACAATGTATTATACTGTATTATATAGCATTGTATTGTGTCATATTGCATTTTTGTATCTTATTGTAAATGTATGCTTATTATTGTATTGTATAACACTGTATTGTTCTGTATTGTATTGTATCATATGGTACTTAATGCGTTATATGCATTAATGTTTTTTTATATTAATGTGGGCACTTTAAATTGAATATACTTTATAAAAGCTCCGTGTTTTATCAAATATCATTCATTAATATTTTTTTTCAAAATGACACTTTTTGTATTACAATTTTTTAGTTGTTATTATAAAATGGCAACAAAAAATATAGTTATCCACGAGCATAATTATCTTTCTGCAGAAATGAATCTCTTTAATTGCCACTATTAAATAAATGGTACTAAATACTACAAACAAATTAATATATGAACGTAAAAATTTAGAAGCAGCTTCTAAAAATTACAGTTAAATGTAGTGTTTTCCTTATTAAATCTGTTTATTGTTTTTCGTAAAGAAAAAAAAGTAGACAAAAAAACATAAACAAAAACAAAACTATCCAATGTTATCCAATAATGTCATTTATCTACAATGGACATCCGAAATTTGCAACGAAAATGTTTCTTAAAATTGCTTGCACGTTTCTCTGTTGTTGAATTAATGTTTAATTGTTGTCAATAAAACACAACAATGAGTTTATTCTGTAATGTATAAATTTCTAACTACAAAAATCTCTGTTGTTGAAATAAAGTTTTATTGTTGCAAATAAAACGCAACAATGAGTTTATTCTGTAATATTGCAATATCTAACAACAATAATAAATTTTTGAAACCGTTAATTTTGAAAAAATGAACTAATTTCTCATTCTTACATTAAAATTTTGTACTTGTATGTTGGAGTGCCATGGATCTTATTTGAAAAAACATTTTCTATACATAAAAAAATGTCATTTTTGAGTATGTCTTTATATTTAATGATTAATTCCAGTGTTTTATATCAACATTTTAGAAAATATTCACGTTTCGGTACATTTTGTTGAAATTTTTGCGTTTTCCATCTTCATGTATGCCATCTTTTTTTTATGATGTAATCCATAGTTAAGTACTTAGTGAAGCTGAGAAGAGAAAGTGAAGAACGAGACATATACTATGTCGCGATTTCTCAAGCAAGCTTAGTCGAACATTTTTATGATGATGTGTCAAGTTCTGGTTCCAACAGTAATGAAACTGCATCTGTTGGCGAAACAGATGAAACTGAAATGAGAAATCGTTATCTAGAAGTTCTGATAAACAAATTTCTGGACTCATGCTTAGAATGAATTGGCTGCATTCGTATGGAGAACATGCAGTGGAACTCAGGCGCTTGGTGCCGGAAACTTTAATAGCACAGAGAGTCGAACATGAAATTACAAATGAAATACAGCATCCAGAGAAGATACGCTTGAAAAAAATTTTCTGTTGTTGATGACGCATTTTCGAAAAGGACTAAAGACTGGAATTTGTATAATACGGAAAATTTTTTCAAAAAAGGATAAAAAAATGAGGCAAATATATTTACAATTTCAGGCTAATTGACTGTTCTTCGTCATACTCGAAAAACATGTTCAAAAGTTTATTTGTTAATGTTTATTGTGCAGTATTGTGTTAGTTTGTGTTCTGTTCTCTTGTATCGTATAGTATTAATCTGTATTGCATTGTAATGTATTGTATCATATAGTATTATTGTGTAGTTGATTGCATCATTAATTTTACTTTATTGTATGGTATTGTATCATTTTCTATTATTTTGTATTGTATTATATAGTATCATATATTTTATTGTATTGTATCATGTTGTATTTTTCTGTATTATATATTATCATGTATTGCATTATATTTTATTGCATGGTATCATATTGAATTATTGTATACTATAATGTATTTTATTATGATGTATCATATTATATTATTCTGTATTATATTGTATCATGTGTTTTATTGTATTGTATTATGTTGTATATTTTTATATTGTACCATATTGTATTATTTTGTATCATGTATTGTATTGTATCATATTGTACACTATCATAATGTATTAAATTTTTTTAAAAGCATTGTATTTTGTCTCGTAATATTACGCTTTATTGCATTGCATTGTATTTTATCATATTGCACAGTTCTGTAATATATTTTCTCATTTATTGTATTGTATTGTATTGTATCATGTTTAATTTTTTATATTTTGCTCAGTTGTATTGTATCGTACTGTATTATTCTGTATTGTATTGAACTGAATTTTATAGTAATATATAGTGCTATGTCCTAATGTATTTTAGTGAATTATATAGCATAGTATTGTGTCATACTGTATTATTCTATATTGTATTTTTTGTATCCTATTGTAAATTTACGTTTTGTATTGTATTGTATAACATTGTACTCAACTGTATTGTATTGTACTTTTCATATTTTAATTTTCTGTAGTGTATCGTACCATGTTGTACTTAATGATGTATACCTTAATTTTATTTGTAATATTAAAGTGGATAATTAAAATTGAATTCACTTTGTAATAGCTCCATGTTTTATCAAATATCATTCATTTATATTTTTTTAAAATGATACTTTTTTTATTGCAATTATTTAGTTGTTATTAGAAAATTGGAAGAAAAGATACAGTTATCCAATACGTACCTTTTCTTTCTAAAGAAATGAAGCTCTTTAATTGCCTCTATTACATTAGTGGCACTAAATAATAAAAAAAATTAATACCTGAACATAAAAATTCAGCAGCAGTTTTCAAATATTACATTTAACCCTTTCAGGGGCAGAAGTATTATGTTCGTAAAATGATTAAATAACTGACTGACACCAGAATATTCAAACGAATTTCCTAGAAAATTTAAACCCACTATTTTGCTCGTTCATTACAAAAGAAAAATTTTATTAAAATATTCTTGGTGTCATTTGTCAGTTTTAGAATTAAAATTAGGTGCCAGTGTTTCCAGATTGGGAATTTTGTGCCCATTTTTGGGAATTTTGAACCTCCAGGGTAATTTTTTGGGGACAAGTAGTTCTTGGGGAAATGTTTGGGGACTATCAGCCTTTTTGGGGAAAAACTTGGGGATTTTTTTTCACTATTTCACGTAAATTTTACTTTAAGTCATCTGGCAACACTGGATCTCTCTCAAATTCAATTTTTATTTGGAAAACGAAAATAAAATACAGAAATCCGAGATATCAATCATCATTGTCGGTGTCGTGCTAATCGTTTAGAGATTAGACGTATCACAGGTGTATCACGACCTGCCTTGGACTATCCCCTCCTGAATTTTCAGATCACTAATTGCGGAACATTTTCCTAGTCATCGCGAACAGACACACAAATACACAAGCACATTTATTTTATTAGCATAGACATATACAACATAAATGAAAACAATTTATAACTTTGTTTAAGGTGGATTAATTTGTGCTTCGTGAAATGACAGTAGAGATTTTTGCAAGACATGCAATTGCATACTACAATCACATTGCTACGTTTATAATTGAACAAATAATACTCAATAAAGGCAGCTCCCCCCCCACCCTCCCAAATTCTCCTTATAAAAAAACTTGGATGAAAACTCTGCGATCTTAAACGGCATAAACCTTCAGATTACTAAAACTTCAGGACGTATGCGTAAAGTTCGTTTGCAGTGCTTTTTTAAAAGATTTAATTAAAGATGTGTAAAGCAGCTATTTTTTTTCATTGTTGACAAAAGCACAGTGATTGATAGAACGAATAGGCTCTGCGTTATGATTAGGTGCTTCAGTAAGGATGAAAAAAATTGAAAACAATGTTTTATAGCTTAAGTCAACTAGAAGTAGATGATACCACGAACATCTCAGATTCTTTCAAACCCTAACTGATAAGAGATGGTTTAAACCGTGAAAAAGTTATTGCTATAAGTGTAGATGGAGCTAACGTAATGATAGGCCAGCATCATCGATTGGCAACAAATTAAAAAGCAAGTGTAAACGAACTTGTCGTTGTAAAATGTATCTTCATTCTCGTCGTAAAGTTGCGAGTATGCATGCAAATTTCTGCAGTCTTTAAATGTATATTTTTTGTAAATGGGGAATTTTTTGAAAAAAATGCTTGATTTGGGGAAATTTTTTGAGTTTAAATCAGTTAAAAAAAATTTTATAGTGGAAAATTGAAAGTTGAAAATTTACTTTTTTGAGTAGAAATTGCGTTGGGGACTTTTTCGGAAAAAAGCACTGATTTGGGGAAATTTTCAGAAATTTTGGGGAAATTGACTTTCAACTATCTGGCAACACTGGCTAGACCGTCTAGCCACCGAACTTGAAAGGGTTAAATGCAATTTTCCTTATTAAATCTGTTTATTATTTTTGGTATAGAAAAAAAATAAACAAAAACCGGTAAGCTAAAACAAAGCTATCAAACATTACAGCAATTATGTCATTTGACAACAATGGACCTCCGTCATTTGCAGCAATAGTGTTTTATGGAATTGTTTGCGCGTTTCTCTGCTGTTGAAAAATGTTTAATTGTTTTCAATAAAATACAACAATGAGTTTGTTCTGTAATATTGAAGTATCTAACAACAATAATCAATTGTTGAAGCATTAATTTTGAAATAATGAAAAAATGCCTCCTTATGTAAAAATTTCGAACTTGTATGTTGGAGTGAAACTGATCTGATTTAAAACAACATTTTCTATTCATAAGAAAGCCTTTTTGAGTATTTTTTATATTTAATGATTAATTCGAGTGTTTCACATCTACGTTTTGAAAAATAGCCATATTTCGGGACATTTTGTTGACATTTCTTGCGTTTTTCATCTTCATGTATGCCATCTGTTTTCTTGTGATGTATTTCATAGTTAAGGACTTAATGAAGTTGAGAAGAAAAGAGAAGAACGAGGCATCTATTCAGATGCGCGTTCTCAAGCAAGCTTAGTCGAACATTTTTATAATGCTGTCTCAAGTTCTGGTTCCAACAGTTATGAAACTGAATCTGTTGGAGAAGCAGATAAAAATTAAATGAGAAGTCGTTATCTAGATGTTGTTTTAAACAAATTTCTGCACTCATGCTTAGAATATATGGGTTGCATTCGTATATTGAACTTGCAATGGATGTTAGGCACACTGATAGCGGAAACTGTAACAGCACATACAGTTGAACGTGAATTTCAAATGAAATACAGCATTAAAAGAAGATACGATTGAAAAAATTGTCCTCTTGTTGAAAATGCCGTGCCGAAAAGGACTAAAGACGAGAATTTGTATAATACGGCAACTTATTTTCAAAATTGGAAAAAAAAGTAGGTAAATATTTACAATTTCAGCCTAATTGGATGTTGTTCCTCATACTCGAAAAACATCATCAGAAGAACTTTATTTTAATGTTTATTGTATAGTATTATGTTATTTTGTGTTCTGTTCTGTTGTATTGTATAGTATTATTCTGTATTGTATTGCATTGTATTGCATCATATTGTATTATTCTGTATTATATGGTATCAAATATTGTTTTATATTTTATTTTATTGTATTGTATCACTTTGTATTATTCTATACAACATGATTATTCTATACAATTTTGTATCCTATTTCACAATTTGAGGCTAGTTGAATGTTCTTCGTCATACTCGAAAAACATCTTCAAAAGATTATTTGTTACTATTTATGGTACAGTATTGTGTTAGTTTGTGTTCTGTTCTCTTGTATCGTATAGTATTAATCTGTATTATACTGTATCAAATATTGGTTTATATTTTATTTTATTGTATTGTATCATTTTGTATTATTCTATACAACATGATTATTCTATACAATTTTGTATCATCTCTGTTGTTGAAATAGAGTTTTATTGTTGTCTATAAAACACAACAACGAGTTTATTCTGTAATGTTGCAATATCTAACAACAATAATAAATTGTTGAAACCGTTAATTTTGAACTAATTTCTCATTGTTACATTAAAATTTTGTACTTGTATGTTGGAGTGCCATGGATCTTATTTGAAAAAACATTTTCTATACATAAAAAAGTGTCATTTTTGATTATGTTTTTATATTTAATGATTAATTCCAGTGTTTTATATCAACATTTTAAAAAATAGTCACGTTTCGGTACATTTTGTTGACATTTTTGCGTTTTTCATCTTCATGTATCCCATCTTTTTTAGTTATGTAATTCATAGTTAAGGACTTAAAGAAGCTGAGAAGAGAAAGAGAAGAACGAGATATATACTATGAGCTAGTTCTCAAGCAAGCTTAGTCGAAATTTTTTATGATGCTGTGTCAAGTTCTGGTTCCAACGGTTATGAAACTGCATGTGTTGGCGACACAGATGAAACTAAAATGAGAAGTCGTTATCTAGAATTTCTGATAAACAAATTTCTAGACTCATGCTTAGAATGAATTGGCTGCATTCGTATGGAGAACATGTAGTGGAACTCAGGCGCTTGGTGCCGGAAACATTAATAGCACAAACAGTCGAACATTAAATTTCAAATGAATCCTGAGAAGATACGCTTGAAAAAATTGTTCTATTGTTGATGACGCAGTTTCGAAAATTACTAAAGACTGGAATTTGTATAATAGGGCAATTATTTTAAAAAAACGATAAAAAATGAGGTAAATATATTTACAATTTCAGGCTAATTCAATGTTGTTCATTATACTCGAAAAACATGATGAAATGATTATTTTTTAATGTTTATTGTACAGTATTGTGTTAGTTTGTGTTCTGTTCTCTTGTATCGTATAGTATTAATCTGTATTCCACTGTAATGTATTGTATCATATTGTATTACTCTGTAGTTGATTGTATCATGTATATATTTTATTTTATTGTATTGTATAATTTTCTATTATTTTATATTGTATTATTTAGTATCATATATTTTATTGTATTGTATCATACAATATTAATCTGTATTATACATTATCATGTATAGTACCTATAGATTTTCTATATATCTAAAATTATATTTAAATCACGTAGAAATGCGTTAAATAAATCAGTTAAATAATTTTAGGTGGAAATTCTGGTGTGATATATATTTATGGAGCTTGAAAAATATTTAGGGATGTTCTAGTGTTAAATTAGAATTGCTTTCAAAGAAAAAACACTTTCAACCCAGAAAAAGTTTGGAGGTTTTATGCAAATATTTAAATCCAAATTTTAACAACCCACTGGATTTATATCTATATAATGATATATCTTGATAACACGCTAATACTTTAGCGTTTGTGTAATATATAACCCTTGCCCCTTTTTCATACCGATTTCAGGGTGTTTATGTCAAAAGAACGTAAAATCAATTTACATTTATATCTAATTTCCCCGCTTTCTCTTGTCGAAAGCGGGGGCAGTTATATTCTATGAATAAGGGTGTTTTAAAAAGAGTTATGGCTCGTGTATGCCAAAATCGCAGCAAGTACCCATGTATCTCGGCCATTGGAGACAAGGGCAAATTTTCGTCATTGACATATGGGTTAAGCAGATTCAGATTCAAAGCCTGTAAATACCCTTTCCTTTACACTGAATAGTCGAATTTGACTCGATTAAAGCTTACAGAACTCGAACAGTTTCTTTTAACCCTTTATGCCCGACGGTACTTTAATACTAGAACCGCCATAGCGGCCATTTTGACCGGTACCTACTAAAAATATTTCGATTCGAGCCAGATATTTCTTTCTAAAATAAGTTAAATATGCATCTAGAGAAATAAGTTAAATAAATAAGTTATATTGTTTTAAATAAAAATTCCGGTAAAATTATTGAGTAAAATTTCCGGCGGTTCTAGTGTTAAAGTACCATTAAAATAGCTTATTATAAAATTAATTTAAGACACCGATTAGTAGTAATACAGCCCAGAATGAGTTATAGATACTTTACTTATTCTTTTCCAAAAGCATTATTCGTTGCACTAAGTAAATATTTTTTTAAAAGAGTGATTTCTTTTTCATTTGCATCTTTTTAGCTTTCTTGACGTTGAAAGATAGTGGAATAAAAGTTTCAGTTAGGAAATATTTCTGTTTTAAGAGTATAGTTCCACATTTCCTAATTCTATGAAATACTGAAAAAAATATTTGAATTAAAAGATTTGAGTAGAGTTATAAATATTGTACAAAATCCCTATAAATTCAATTATTTAATTAATTTTAATTGGCAAAATCCTTCTAAAATTTATTAAATGATTGTGTAAATCTTCTAATGTGCAGTAGAACCTCGATTATCCGAAGTAATTGGGACCGAGCAACTTTCGGAAAATCGAAATTTTCAGATAAACGAGAGTGCTTGAATTTTAAGATTAAGGAGAAATATATGCAATATTTCTTCTGCTTAATAAACATAAAGCAATAGCAAAATAGAAACAAGAATAAATTAACTGACATTTATTTTGAAATTAAGTACAAATATCACAAGGGTTTGAAAGAATGTTTTGTTTATCGCAGTTTCGATTGCCTTCGCTTTGAAGCTCTATCACGGAGTTTTTTAATATTATTAGTTCAAGAGTATCACAGTCTTTCCGCTGCTCCAGCTATGCCAAATCTTTTGCAAAACATTCAAAAGCTTTAGAGTTGCTAGTTTGTTCGTTTTCTTCGTTCCACACCGCAGCTTACGGGAGCTCAAGTTAAATTCAAAGGAAATTTAAGAAAGGGGATCGAAAATATTATGTACTGGTAGTTCGGAAAGGACCGCTTGCACACAATGAATATGACAGTTAAAAAAACAGTTTTCAAAATGGATTTCGGTTAACCGAGAGTTTCGGTTAAAAGAGTTTCGGATAAAAGAGGTTCTACTGTAGTTTCAAAAATACATGAAAATTGCCTTAGAAGATCAAATTTTCATGAATTCATAATTTGAAATATATAGGGTTAATGGAGACCACTAAAACATTTCGATCACCATCATTTCCGTACGAAATATTTTTGTTTTACATTTATTTTGCAAATATTGTTTAAACCGGTTTCAGGATGATCTTTTTCTTACAATCGTCGTAGAATTTTACCTGCCAAAATAATAATAATAAAAAAAGTACTGGTGTTGAAAAGCACCGAAGTCTGAGCTTGTCGCTACCGCTACTTCAGAATTAAGGGGACCTTCTACATTAAAGACCAAAAAAGCACATTTTTATGATTTTTTCGTAAGGAAGCTGCATGATGGATCTTTTTGACATTTTTAAAATTTATTGTACATATCTTAAGTTATAAACAAGAGTTTTTTTATTAGATTTTGTTTCTTCTACTCTAAGTTATAAACAAATATGTTCAGTTGCTTTGGAAATTTTCGTCTGGTATGATAGCTCCTTGTAGAATTATCTGAAACACAAAATTATTTTTTTTTTCGTAAATTTCGTGAGTATAGCTTCTAGTTAAATTAAAGGAACCCATAAATTTATTAAAAGAAAGTAATGTAATGGCTGATTAAAAAAAAACAAAAAACATTTATTTTTTGTTAAAGAAATTCGCTCTTATTTGTTAATAACTTTCCTTTTAAATAATTTTAGTAAAAGTTTTAATTCCTATCGAAGGCAATTAAATAAAATTTAATAAAAAAAAAATCAAGATGATCCATTGAGCAGTTTTTTTTTTATCTTTCCCACCGTGTCAATCACATTTTTTGACACGGTGGGTAAGATTTAAAAAACTACTCAATGGATCATCTTGAATTTTTTCTAATTAAATCTTATTTAATAACTTTCGATATGAATTAAAGCTTTTACTAAAATTATTTTTGTGTTTCAGATAATTCTAAAGGCGCTAACATGTCCACCGTCGAGACGAAATTGTCCAAAGCAGTTGAACATATTTGTTTATAACTTAGAGTAGAAGCAACAAAATCTAAAAAAAAAAATTCTTGTGTATACCTTACGTTATGTAGCGTAAACTTTATTTTGTCCCTACCGCTATATTGTATTTTAGGGCCGCCATTTTGATTTAAAAAAACAAAACTTAGTCCATAACTATCGAATGTTTAAGATGAACCGATATATACCTCATTCATTAAAATCCATGCAACCGTTGGGATGTTTCGAGGGTATAAATTAATCAAAATACACAGGTATGCGTGAAACACATAACCCTTCTTGGCAGGCGGGTAAAAATTTCTTTTGATGATGTTTTTCGAATATGACGAACAACATGCAATTCGCCTGAAATTGTAAATATTTACCTATTTTTTTTTCCAATTTTGAAAAAAAGTTGCCGTATTATACAGATTCTAGTCTTTAGTCCTTTTTCGCACTTCATCATCAACAACAGAAGAATTTTTTAAAGCTTATCTTCTTTGGATGCTGTATTTCATTTGTAATTTCATGTTAAACTGTCTGCGCAGTAAAAGTTCCGGCACCAGTGTGCCTGAGATCCACTGCAATTTCTCCATACGAATCTAAGTACTCCACTCATTCTAAGCATGAGTCCAGAAATTTGTTTATGAGAATTTCTAAATAACGACTTCTCATTTTAGTTTCATCTGTTTAGCAAACACATTCGGTTTTAGAACTGTGAATCCAGAACTTTTGCCAGCATCATAACAATGTTCGAGGAAGCTTGCGCGTCTTAGTAGATGTCTCGATCTTCTCTTTCCCTTCTCAGCTTCATTAAGTCCTTAACTATGAAATACATCATAACATTAAATATTAAAAAAAATACTCAAAAATGACTTTTTTTATGGATACAAAATTTTGTTTTGAATCAGATCAATGGAACTCCAACATCCAAGTTCGAAATTTTTATGTAGAAATCCGGCATTTGTTCATTATTTCAAAATTAATGGTTTCAACAATTGATTATTGTTGTTAGATATTTCACCATTACAGAATAAACTCTTTGTCGTGCTTTATTGAGAACAATTAAACATTATTTCAACAACAGAGAAACGTGCAAAAAATTCCAAGAAATAATTTTGTTTCAAATTACGGCGGACCATTGCTGTTAAATGACATAATTTCTGTAACGTTTTGGATAGCTTTGTTTTTGTTTACCTTTTTTTTTTTTTTTTTGGTCAACTTTTTCTCTTTACGAAAACACTAAAATGATTTCATAAGTAAAAAATTGCTTTTAACTGTAATTTTTGAAAACTGCTTCTCAATTTTTATGTCCAAATATTAATTTTTTGTAGTATTTAGCGTCATTTCTTTAATTGTGGCAATTAAAGAGCTTCATTTCTGCAAAAAGAAAATGAAGGTCGCGGATAACTATATCTTTTGTTGCCATTTTATAATACCAACTAATAAATTGTAATAAAAAACGTGTCATTAAAAAAATATATTAGTGAATGTTATTTGATAAAACTAGGAGCTATTATAAAGTATATTCAATTTTAAGTATCTAAATTAATATTACAAAACAATTAAGGCATATAAATCATTAAATACAATATGATACAATACAATACAAAAAAATAAAATATGAAAAGTACAATATAATTCGAACAATGTAACGTTATACAATGCAATACAGAACATAAATTTGCAATAGGTTACAAAAAATACTATACAAAACAATGCAATATGACACAATACAATGCTATATAATACAGTATAATACATTAGGACTTAGTAAAATATGAAACTATACAATTCAGTACAATATAGAATAATACAATGTGATACAATACAATAGAGCAAAATACAGAAAAATACAACATCGTACCATACAATACAATACAAAACAAAACATGATAAAATATAGTATTATATAAAACCATATGACACAATAAAATGCAATACAAAATAATACAACATGATACAATACAATAAAATACTGTGAAAACATCATACAATGTAATACAAAATAATACAACATGATAGAATACAATACAATGCAATACAGAATAATGCTATAAGATACAAGAGAACAAGACAATAAACAAAAGAATAACACAATACTATACAATAAAAATTTAAAAAAATGTTTTGATGATTTTTTGAGTATATCGAACAACATACAATTAACCTGAAATTGTAAATATTTACCTAATTTTTTTTTCCAATTTTGAAAAATTTGCCGTATTTTACAAATTCTAGTCTTTACTACTTTTTGGCACCGCATCATAGACAACAGAACATGTTTTTTAAGCGTATCTTCTTTGGATGCTGTATTTCCTTTGTAATTTCATGTTTAACTGTCTGTGCTGTTACAATTTTCGGCACCAGTGTGCCTGAGATCCACTTCATGTTCTCCATACGAAAGCAGCCCATTCAATCTAAGCATGAGTCCAGATATTTGTTTATGAGAACTTTTAAATAACGACTTCTCATTTTACTTTCATCTGTTTCGCCAACAGATCCAGTTTTACAACTGTGGATCCAGAAATTTAGACATTATCATAAAAATGGTCGAGGAAGCTTGCTTGAGAACGGGCGTATTAATTGATGTCTCGTTCGTCTCTTTCTCTTCTCAGCTTCATTAAGTCCTTAACTATAAATTAAATCATAACAAGGCAGGTGGCACACATAAAGATGGAAAACGCAAGAAATGTCAACAAATTGTCCTCAAAAGTTCCTGTTTTTTAAAATGTGGATGGTAAACACTCGAACTACTTTTTATGTAAGAATGAGAAATTTGTACAATATTTCAAAATGAATGGTTTCAACAATTTATTATTGTTGTTAGATATTTCAACTTTAGAGAATAAACTCATTGTTGTGTTTTATTGACAAAAATTAAACATTATTTCAACAACAGAAAAACGTCCAAACAATTCCAAAAAACATTTTTGTTGCAAATTACGGTGGTCCATTGTTGTTAAAGGCCATAATTGCTGTAATGTGAAATAGCATTGTTTTCGTTTACTTTATTTTGTCTACTTTTTTTTCTTTACCAAAAACAATAAACAGATTTAATAAGGAAGAAAAACATTTAAATGTAATTTTCGAAAACTGCTGCTGAATTTTTATATTCAGATATTAATTTATTATATCATTTAGAGCCACTAATGTAATAGTGGCAATTAAAGAGCTTCATTTTTGTAGAAAGAACAGGTAAGTAGTGAATAACTGTAAATTTTCATCCTATTTTCTAATAACAACTAAATTATTGTAATAAATAAGTATCATTTTGAAAATATATTAATGAATGATATTTGATAAAACATAGAGCTATTATAAAGTGTATTCAATTTTAATTATCCTCTTTATAATTACAAAAAAAATTAAGATTAATTAATTAAATACAATATGGTACTATACAATACAGCAAATTAAAATATGAAAAGTGCAATACAATACAGACGAGTACAATGTTATACCATAAATACAAAACATAATTTTACAATATGATACAAAAAATACAATACAGAATATTGCAATATGACAAAATACTAAGCTATGTAATACAGTAAAATACATTAGGACATAGCACAATATAATAGTATACAATTCAGTACAATACAATACAGAATAATACAATGTGAGCAAAATACAAAAAATACAACATGATACAATACAATAAAAAATAAAACAATAAATGATAAAATACATTACAGAATAATGCAATATAATCAAAATACAATGCAATGCAATAAAGAGTAATATTATGAGACAAAATACAATGCTTTGCAAAACAATTTGATACATTATGATGGTGTACAATATGATACAATACAATACATGATACAGAATAATACAATATGATACAATACAATACATGATACAGAATAATATATGATACAATACAATACATGATACAGAATAATACAATATGATACAATACAAAATAATAAAACTTGATACAATACAATACAAATTCATACAATACAATAAAATAAAATACATGATACAATCAAATACAGAATAATACAATATGATACAATAAAATACAATGCAATACAGAATAATACTATACGATACAGAGAACAGAACACAAACTAACACAATACTATAATATAAGCAGTTAAAAAATTTCTTTCGATGATGTTTTTCGAGTATGACGAACAGTATTCAATTAGCCTGAAATTGTACATACTTTCCTAATTTTTTTATCCAATTTTGAAAACATTTCCCTTATTATACAAAAACCAGTTTTTAGTCCTTTTCGAAACTACATCATCAACAACAGAACAATTTTTTCCAGCATATCTTCTCTGGATGCTATATTTAATTTGTAATTTCATGTTCGAATGTCTGTGCAATTAAAGTTTCCGGCACCAGTGCGCCTGAGATCCATTGCATGTTCTCCATACGAATGCAGCCCATTCATTTTAAGCATGAGTGAAGAAATTTGTTTATCAGATCTTCTAGATAACGACTTCTCATTTTAGTTTCATCTGTTTCGCAACAGATTCAGTTTCATAACTGTTGGAAACAGAACTTGACACAGCATCATAAAAATGTTCGACTATGCTTGCTTGAGAAATTGCGTCATAGTATATGTCTCGTTCTTCTGTTTAACAACTCAGCTTCTTCAACATTACAGAATAAACTCATCGTTATGTTTTATTGACAACAATTAAACGTTATTTCAACAACAGAGAAACGTGAAAACAATCCCAAGAAACATTTTTGTTGCTAATTTCGGATGTCCATTGTGGTTAAATGACATAATTGCTGTAACGTTTGATAGCTTTGTTTTGGTTTACGTTTTTATGTCTGCTGTTTTCTTCTTTACCAAAAACAGTAAACAGATTAATAAGGAAAAAACTGCATTTAACTGTAATTTTTGAAAACAGCTTTCTCAATTTTTACGTTCAGATATCAATTTTTTGTAGTATATTTAGTGCCATTTCTTTAATAGTGTCAATTAAAGAGCATCATTTGTGTAAAAAGAAAATTAAGGTAGTGAATAACTATATATATTGGTGCCATTTTATAATAATAATTAAAAAATTATAATAAAAAAAGTGTCATTTTGAAAATATATTAATGCATGCTATTTGATATAACACGGAGCTATTATAAAGTATATTAAATTTTAAGTATCCACATTAGTATTAAAAAAATTAATGCATATAAGTCATTAAATACCATATGATACAATACAATACAGAACAATACAATGTTATACAATACAATAATAAGCATAAATTTACAATAAGATACAAAAAATGCAATATAACACAATACAATGCTATATAATACATTATTACATAGTACAACATGATACTATACAATTCAATACAATACAATACAGAATAATACAATGTGATACAATACAATAGTGCAGAATACAGAAAAATACAACATGATACAATACAATAAAATACAAATCAATACATTATATAATATTAGTACGGGATAAAACAATATGATACAATACAATACATTGCAATAAAGAATATTATTATAAGACGCAGTACAATGCTATACATTGCAGTATAAAACATTATGATAGTGTACAATATGATACAATACAATACATGATACAATATAATTCAAAATTATACAATATGATACAATTTAACACAAAACAATACAGCATATTAAAATACATAATAGAATATACAACAGAATAATACAACATAATACATTACAATAAAATACAATACATGATACAATTCATAACAATATGGTACAATTCAATACAATACAAAATAATACAACAGTATACAATATAATACAATAAAATGAAATACAATATAATACGATACTTGATACAATATAATACAGAATAATATAACATGATAGGTTACAATAAAATACAATATATCATACACTGTAAAAAAAAAAATGTAAGGTTACTAAGAATTTTGCAGGAAACTGGGATGCCTAGAACTTTTTATGTAACCACAACAAAAGATGATCATGTAAAATTACAAAAGTTTCTTCAGTAACTGTTACTAAATATTGCTTAGTAAACGTACTAGTGATTTTTTAGGGATTTTCCCAAAAAAACTCTTGTAAATTTACTAAATATTGTTTAGTGAAGTTACTAATGCTTGTTTAGGGAGATTACTAAATGAGTTCTAGTAAATTTATTAGTTAATATGTTGTAAACGTACTATCCATTTTTAGGGCGTTTTATGAATTTTTTTTTGTAAATTTACTAAATATTGTTCTGTAAATTTACTAACGGTTTTTCAAGGGAGTTTCTCTAATTAGTTTTTGTAAATTTACTAAATATTTCTTAGTAAACTTACTAGCGATTTTTTAGGGAGTTTACTAAAGAATTTGTGGTAATTTTTTCAAAGATTAGTATATTTTAGAGATTTAGTATATGTACTAAGGATTTTTTTAAAAAATTTCCAAAGAATTCCTTGTAAGTTTACTAAATATTGTTCAGTAAACTTACTAACGATATTTTAGGGAGTTTACAAAAGAATTTTTCGTAAATTTACTTACGATTATTTAGTCAAGGTACTACCGATTTTTTAGGTAGTTTCCTAAAGAATACTTTGTGAATTTTCTAATGATTTTTTAGTACACTTACAAAGGAATTTTTAGTACATTGACTAAGAATTTTGTTTGTAAATTTGCGAAGGATTTCATAGTACATTTACTATGAATTTTTTTAGTACAGCACCCAAAACTTTACATATACTTTAGCAAAAAAGTTTTCGTAACTTTATTAAAGTACCGTCAGAAAAATTACGAATGATTTTTACTTTCTTCTATCTTTACAAGAAGAAAGTATTGGATTCATGAAAATTTTCGAATTCCGGTTTTCGACGGATTTACACGTTTTAGGGGTCAGAGATTCCAAAAAACATGTTTTTACAAAATGTCTGTCTGTGACTCTGTGAGTCTGTCTGTCTGTCTGTCTGTGTGTATGTGACACAAATATTGTGGGCGCTCTATCTCAAGAACTAATGCACGGAATTTAATAAAAATTGATATTCAGTTAGTGCCTAATACGAATTGATGCTGATTAGTTTTTGGTGTAAATCGCTCAACAGGTGGCGCTGCAATGCTGCATTTTTCACGATTTTTGCAATAGCTCTATCTCAAGAACTAATGCACGGATTTTGATCAAACTTCAGATTTGGTTAGTCCTTGATATGAATTGATGATGATTACGTTTTAGTGTAAATCGCCCAACAGGTGGCGCTGTTATGATGAATTTTGCAGGATTTACACGATTTCCCCAATAGCTCTATCTTAAGAACTAACGCACGGATTTTCATAAAACTTCAGATTAAGTTAGTCCTTGATATGACTTGCTACTGATTAGGTGTTGGTGTAAATCGCCCAACAGGTGGCGCTTCTCTGCTGCCTTTTCCACGATTGCCTCAATAGCTCTATCAATAGAACTAATGGACCAATTTTCATCTAACTTCAGATTTAGTTGTATGTTGACACAAGTTGTTGTTGATTAGTTTTTGGTGTAAATCGCTCAACAGGTGGCGCTGCAATGCTGCATTTTTCACGATTTTCGCTATTGCTCTATCTCAAAAACTAATGTACGGATTTTCTCCAAACATCAGATTCAGTCAGACGTTGACATAAATTGTTGCTGATTAGGATTTGGTATAAATCACCCAATAGGTGGAGCTGCTAGGCAGCATTTTGCTGAATTCAGGCGATTTCAGCGATAGTCTTATCTCAAGAACTAATGTACGGAATTTCATATCGTTAGAATCCTCATGAGATGCATAGATTGTCATTTAATTTTGGCAGTGTGATAGCGAATTTTGAAGTATTAACATGTATGAGATAGAAGAAAGTTTTGGGATTGGTACATCCGACTAGTTTAGTATTGTATCTAAAACAGTTTTTGTATTCTCTCCAGAAAGTTTTTTGTAACCGTGCAAGAGATATTGCAGTAAAGTCAAACTCCTTCGATCAAAATAAGTAATATGGCTTGACGTGTTTTTCAGTAATACCACAACAATTGCCAGAAATATGTTTTGCAACCGCCGCGGCGAGCGGCCCATCTTCGTCCGCAACCCTTTATTCTTCTACTCTACTCCGACTACAGGTTGTCCATAATTAAACGACCCCACTTTAATGTTTTCTATAGACTAAACTATTGCTACTAAAGTTGTGAAATTTTGTGAAAGACATAATAAAGGAATGAGAATTTGGTTGTGCAAAGGAAAAAAAGTTCAAAATTTTGTGAAAGACATAATAAAGGAATGAGAATTTGGTTGTGCAAAGGAAAAAAAGTTCAAAATTTTGTGAAAGACATAATAAAGGAATGAGAATTTGGTTGTGCAAAGGAAAAAAAGTTCAAAATTTTGTGAAAGACATAATAAAGGAATGAGAATTTGGTTGTGCAAAGGAAAAAAAGTTCAAAATTTTGTGAAAGACATAATAAAGGAATGAGAATTTGGTTGTGCAAAGGAAAAAAAGTTCAAAATTTTGTGAAAGACATAATAAAGGAATGAGAATTTGGTTGTGCAAAGGAAAAAAAGTTCAAAATTTTGTGAAAGACATGTTATGCATTAAAAAACTGATGAAGATTCACTGTAGATATTCAAATAGGTCCAAAACCATATTAAATGAGCATTATAACAACAGCAGTAAATAAGCGGATAAGCAGGAGCAGATCTTACGGTTTTTAGTTAAATTAAAAAAGCGAATAGAAACAATAATGAAAGTAAAGTATCATTACTGAGTTTATAAAGTATGCCTAAATTTAAAAAAAATGTTATCGATACACTGTTAAAAATAAAGTGTGATGTTTTATCAAGAAAATGGTAAAAAGTCGCTGAAATTTAGCTGCAACCAAGATATTGGCGATAAGTTTTAGCAGATTATTGGTGCTTTCTCAAGTACCATTATATTAGTGAAATGTTAAACAATGATTCAAATTTTTTATAAATCCAATTTTCTGGTGAAAGGTTGAACCATAAATCAGGATTTTTTTTAAAATATAATTTTCTGATAAAAGATTTAACTATAAATCAGGGTTTTTTAAATCCAATTTTCTGGTAACAGTTTGAACCATAATTTAGTTTTTTTTAAGTCAGATTTTCTGGTAAAAGGTTGGACCACGAATCAGGATTGTTTTTAAATCCAATTTTCTGGTGAAAGGTTAAATCATAATTCAAGGTTTTCTCTATTCCAATTTTTTGCTAAAAGTTAGAATCACGATTCAGGATTTTCTCTCATCTTTATGGGGAATGGTTACACCGGATTGTAGCTTTCTTTTTCCCCCTCACTTTGGTTTTCAATTTATCATTTTATGGTGTAATAATAAACAAAATTTCAGATTATGCGAGATTATCTTGCAGTAGGAAAGCTTATTACTTTCTTCTATCTTGACAAGAAGAAAGTATTGGTTTCATGAAAATTTTCGAATTCCAGTTTTCGACAGATTTATGCGTTTTATGGGTCAGAGATTCCAAAAAACATGTTTTTACAAAATGTCCGTCTGTGAGTATGTCTGTCTGTCTGTCTGTCTGTCTGTCTGTCCGTCTGTCTGTTTGTATGTGACACAAATTTTGTGGGCACTCTATCTGAAGAACTAATGCACGGAATTTAATAAAAATTCATATTCAGGTAGTCCCTGATATAGATTGGTGCTGATTAGTTTTTGGTGTAAATCGTCCTGCAGGTGGCGCTGCTATATAGCATTTTGCAGGATTTCTGCAAAAGCTCTATCTCAAGAACTAATGCACGGATTTTTATAAATCTTCAGATTCTGTTAATCCTTGATATGAATTGGTGCTGGTAACGTTTTGGTGCAAATCGGCTAACAGATGGCGCTGCTATGCTGCATTTTGCAGCATTTACACGATTTTCGTAATAGCTCAATCTCAAGAAATAATGCACGGATTTCCATCAAACTTCAGATTCAGTTAGTGCTTGACATGAATTGACGTTTTGCCCCTTGTGGTGTAAATCGCTCAACAGGTGGCGCTGCTATGCTGCATTTTTTGAGATTTCCGCAATAGCTCTATCTCAAGAACTAATGCTTGGGTTTTCAACAAACTTCAGATTCAGGTATACCTGGATATGAATTAGTGCTGTTTATGTTTTGGTGTAAATCGCTCAACAGGTGGCGCTGTTATGCAGCATTTTTCACGATTTCCACAATAGCTCAATGTCCAGAACTAATGCACGGATTTTCATCAAACTTCAGATTCAGTTAGTCCTTGACATGAATTGATGTTTTGTACCTTTTCGTGTAACTCGCTCAACAGGTGGCGCTGCTGTGCTGCATTTTTGTGATTTCCACAATAGCTCTAGCTCCAGAACTAATGCACCGATTTTCATCAAACTTCAGATTCCGGTATACCTTAATATGAATTAGTGCTGTTTGTGTTTGGGTGCAAATCGCTCAACAAATGGCGCTGCTATGCTGCATTTTCAGAATTTCCCCTACAGCTCTATCTCAATAAGTAATGGACGAATTTTCATCAAACTTCAAATTCAGGTATACTTTGATACGAATTGGTTCTAAATTGATATTTCTTTTACTATTTAAATGATTTAATTGACGTGATTTATATAGAAGAAAGTTTTGTGATGGCCACAACATACTAGTTTTTTTTTTTTTTTTTCATTAAACCGAAAATTGTTTAAGTTTTAATTATTGATTCTATTGTCTTTGAAATATATTTAAAAAACAAATATAAACCAATTTGATCTAATTTCACAAAATAATTGCATTTTTTCCCCACAAATATTACCATTCTGTCCTTTTACATTTTGGAATATTTCTTCGCCCCCAGTTACACTTTTAGTCCATTTAGTGTTTGCTTATTCACAAAGAAAACATAAAAAAATAATAATTTTCTTTAGATTTAAATACATATCCTTTTTTATTGTTTTAATTTAAACAATGGCTAAATAAATTTCTTCAACCAATATTAATTTTTGCACGAGTTTGAAGAGGTTTTTTGCATAATGCACTTAGCTGCTACTTTCATGATCTGTTTTTAGGTAGCTTTCTTTACAAAAAGCTACCTATTGCAGCCGTTCGGAGGAAAGCGATTTCAAAAAATTTTGGTATATTTTCATCGATCATGACCCCCAGACCCCGAAACCACCCTCCGTTCAAAATTGATATATATATATATATATATATATATATATATATATCTGACCTATGTCACACTGTAACTCTCGTATTTATGAACCGATATGGATGTAATTCGGTGTGTACATAGTACATACCAATGTCTCGACCGAGTTCGTTGGCCAGCTTCATCCGCCATTTTGTTTCAAAATGGCGGCCATTTAAAAATTTAAAAAAAAATTAAAATGTGAAATGTGGTATCAAAAAATTGAAAATGGAAAACTATTTTTTTCTTATGTATTTGACCTTTATACAAAGACTCCGCAGCAGTTTTTGTTTTGTCTATATCTTAAAAAATGGCTGAGTTATAGCATTTTGAATTTCTAGCGAAGCTAACATTTTGAAACGTCCTGAATTTTGCCACGTGATAACAGACGTATTTATGAACCGATTTGGATGTACCTTGGTGTGTACATAGTACATACAAATAACTCAACCGAGTTTGTTGGCCAGCTTCATCCGCCATCTTGTTTCAAAATGGCGGCCATTTAAAATTTTCTTTAAAAAATTAAATTTAAAATGAGATACCAAAAAATTGAAAAATGAAAAAGAGTTTTTTCGTATGTGTTTGACCTTAATACAAAGATTCCGGAACAGGTTTTGTTTCGTCTATATCTAAAAAAATGGCTGAGTTATAACATTTTGAATTTCTATTGTGGCTGACATTTTAAAACGACCCGATTTTTGTCACGCGACAACAGGCGTATTTATGAACCGATTTGAATGTAACTTGGTCTGTACATAGTACATACCAATGTCTCGACCGAGTTCGTTGGCCAGCTTCATTCGCCATCTTGTTTCAAAAGGGTTGCCATTTTTTTTAAATGTAATTTAAAATTTAAAATGAGGTATTAAAAAATTGGAAAATGAAAAAGATTTTTTTTATGTGTTTAGCCTTGATACAAAGATTCTGGAGCAGTTTTTGTTTCTGAAAATGTGTTCTTTTGTTTATATCTTAAAAAGTGGTTGAATTATAGCACTTTGAATTTCTATCATGGCAAACACTTTGAAATGATCTTGTATTTGTCTCGCGATACCACACGTACTCGCCTATTTCGATGGAAGAAGGTATGTGGATAGTATACATCAATATCTCGACCAAGTTCGCTGGCCAGCTTCATCAGCCATCTTGTTTCAAAATGGCGGCCATTAAATTAAAAAATATATACATATAAAATGAGGTGCAAGATAATTAGAAATTGAAAAAGGTTTCTTTCTTAAGTATTTGACCTTGATATAAGGATTCAGGAGCATTTTTTGTTTGTCTTTATCTTAAAAAAGTCCTTCCGGCCAGTGCCGGGAGGAAGAGGTAGCTTTCATATTCCTTATTTTAAAAAAGCCAACTTATATTATTCAAACACACGAAGCTCAATTAAGTGGAAACCGAATGTAGGAGATTCAATACTAATTTTTATCAATACTAAATCATTATGAATGAGAATTTCGCGAAATTAGTCAGCTTTATCCAAGCTGCTTTTATTTAAAGTAATTTATATTTGGCTGCCAAATTCGGCGATTTCTTAAAGTGCCTGCCATTTTAAGACAATATGGTAGATGAGGCTAACCAGTGAACTTGGTCGAGACGTTAGTAATTGCTGTGCACATGCTCACTCACATCGGAATCGGTTGATATATACGAGTGCTGTCGCAGGCAAAATATCAGATTTTTCAAAATGTCACCCACGTTAGAAATTGAAACTGCTATATCTGAGCCATTTTTTATTATAAAGACAAACAAAAAATGCTCCTGAATCCTTATATAAAGGTCAAATACTTAAGAAAGAAACCTTTTTCAATTTCAAATTTTTTGCACCTCACTTTAAATATATATATTTTTTAATTTAATGGCCGCCATTTTGAAACAAGATGGCTGATGAAGCTGGCCAGCGAACTTGGTCGAGATATTGATGTATACTATCCACATGTCTTCTTCCATCGAAATAGGCGAATACGTGTGGTATCGCGAGACAAATACAAGATCGTTTCAAAGTGTTAGCCATGATAGAAATTCAAAGTGCTATAATTCAACCACTTTTTAAGATATAAACAAAAGAACAAATTTTCAGAAACAAAAACTGCTCCAGAATCTTTGTATCAAGGCTAAACACATAAAAAAAATCTTTTTCATTTTCCAATTTTTTAATACCTCATTTTAAATTTTAAATTACATTTTTTTTTAAATGGCAACCCTTTTGAAACAAGATGGCGAATGAAGCTGGCCAACGAACTCGGTCGAGACATTGGTATGTACTATGTACACACCGAATTACATCCAAATCGGTTCATAAATACGCCTGTTATCGCGTGACAAAAATCAGGTCGTTTTAAAATGTCAGCCACAATAGAAATTCAAAATGTTATAACTCAGCCATTTTTTTAGATATAGACGAAACAAAACCTGTTCCGGAATCTTTGTATTAAGGTCAAACACATACGAAAAAACTCTTTTTCATTTTCTAATTTTTTGGTATCTCATTTTAAATTTAATTTTTTTTAATTTTTTTAAATGGCCGCCATTTTGAAAAAAGATGGCCGATGAAGCTGACCAACGAACTCGGTTGAGTTATTTGTATGTACTATGTACACACCAAGGTACATCCAAATCGGTTCATAAATATGTCTGTTATCACGTGGCAAAAATCAGGGCGTTTCAAAATGTCAGTCACACTAGAAATTCAAATTGCTATAACTCAGCCATTTTTTAAGATATAGATGAAACAAAAACTGCTCCCGAATCTTTTTATCGAGGTCAAACACATAAGAAAAAAATATTTTTTCAATTTTCAATTTTTTGGTACCACATTTCAAATTTAAATTTTTTCTTAAAATTAATGGCCGCCATTTTTAAACAAAATGGCGGATGAAGCTGGCCAACGAACTCGGTCGAGACATTGGTCTGTACTATGTATAAACGAAGTTACATCCAAATCGGTTCATAAATACGCCTTTTATCGCGTGACAAAATTCAGGACGTTTCAAAATGTCAGCTTCGCTAGAAATTCAAAATGCTATTACTCAGCCATTTTTTAAGATATAGACGAAACAAAAACTGCTACGGAGTCTTTGTATAAAGGTCAAATACATAAGAAAAATATATTTTTCCATTTTCAATTTTTTGGTACCACATTTCAAATTTAAAATTTTTTTTAAATTTTTAAATGGCCGCCATTTTGAAACAAAATGGCGGATGAAGCTGGTCAACGAACTCGGTCGAGACATTGGTATGTACTATGTACACACCGAATTACATCCAAATCGGTTCATAAATACGAGAGTTACAGTGTGACATAGGTCAGATATATATATATATATATATATATATATATATATATATTGATATATATATATATATATATATATATCAATTTTGAACGGAGGGTGGTTTCGGGGTCTGGGGGTCATGATCGATGAAAATATACCAAAATTTTTTGAAATCGCTTTCCTCCGAACGGCTGCAATAGGTAGCTTTTGTAAAGAAAGCTACCTAAAATGTCTCAGATATAGCAGTTTCAATTTCTAACGTGGGTGACATTTTGAAAAATCTGATTTTTTGCCTGCGACAGCACTCGTATATATCAACCGATTCCGATGTGAGTGAGCATGTGCACAGCAATTACTAAGGTCTCGACCAAGTTCACTGGTTAGCCTCATCCACCATGTTGTCTTAAAATGGCAGGCACTTTAAGAAATCGCCGAATTTGGCAGCCAAATATAAGTTACTTTAAATAAAAGCAGCTTGGATAAAGCTGACTAATTTCGCGAAATTCTCATTCATAATGATTTAGTATTGATAAAAATTAGTATTGAATCTCCTACATTCGGTGTCCACTTAATTGAGCTTCGTGTGTTTGAATAATATAAATTGGCTTTTTTAAAATAAGGAATATGAAAGCTACCTCTTCCTCCCGGCACTGGCCGGAAGGACTTTTTTTCTTTAATTGTTGTGAATCTGTAGATGCTGAAATTTTCATATTATACAGTTTTCAAATTTTTACCTTCTTTTCACAAAACGAAAAATAAAATAGTAATATTTTTAAATTTTATATTGCAACACAGCTCAATTATGCAAAATTAATTGATTTAAATACAAAACAACAACAAAAACAGTTTAGTATTTGTTTCTGTTTAACATTCAATAATGAATATAACACTTTTGAATAAATAAAGCACAAACATAACGAATACATAATCAAAGTATATGCGTAAACACTGAAATAATCAGCATTAAAAAGGCAGCTATAAGTAGCAGAATCCATTTAACCTCTAATATCATCTAATACAAAAGTATTACTTTAAACTTTAAAGCTTTTTTTAAATACACAATGTATTTCTATAGTATATTAAATACTTACTTTGAAGGGTTAATTTAATAACAGCAGTGTCGCCACCAAGCGAGTAATTATTCTTACATATATAAGTATTTTTTAAGTATTCCTAAATGATAATCTATGACGACGATTTATTTATTTTTTAACAATACTTGTAAAAAAGAAAAATATTCACCAGCAGCAGCGTTACAATAGCTGAAAAAGAAATGGTTACAGACACTATTAAATAGCAACACATTTAAGTTGGTTTGCGGTATTCCGCTCCATTTATTGAAAATACAAATTATATAATCATTAAATTATATGTATAGTATGTCAGACTAATATTTACTGTAATATAATATCATTTTACATAGAGTTTCTCTCAGACAGTTTTAGGAGGGTGCTGCACCCTCTCTGACCATTCAGGTCATCAAATATAAAGAATTCTTGAAGCTTAGTATGTTCTGAATCAGGATTTCAAGTCAGGTAAAATGGAATAGATCCAAGCATAAGGTTAATTTCTCCACCTGTTTTAAATGAAAGAGTAAATATTTTAAGACATAAAATATTTCTTTTGCAGACATAACAATAATCAAATTTCACACAGGGGAATTAATCAAAAAATTAAACAGTATATCAATTCAAATCTCTTTTACAAGGAAATCTTCAGCATTTAAAAAATCAGTTTTCGAAATCATTGGTGGTCCGCTGGTCTGAGAACACCAAAAATTCATTTGGACCACTAATTTGAAAATTCTAGTGGTCAGCAGGAACAGTAACTCCACCCCCCACCCCCTTTCTCACAGGGTCACAGGTAAACTTAAATTTTCCCGTCTCAGAGAAAACGGCAACCAAACACAAATCACACAATTTTATTTATTTAAAAAAATAAATAAAACTGCATTAAACCTTAGTCAATTGAAATATTGGAATTAAAATATCTAAATTAATAATTTTATAGTTTTTCTTTATGTGCTGTTTATTTAATTATCGGTTATAATTTTATATTTTATTAGGCTGAAACTTTTGGATAACTGCAAAGAAAGTTTGTAAGAAAAAGGCTGCAAAATTCTCCATTTGTTAGGTAGAAGGAAAATATTGTGAAATTCTTAAATCAAATGTGGAAAAATATTGCAAAAAGCGTCAGTTGGTTGAGGGAAAAAATTCGTCAATCAATCGTGATTAACAAAAACTAATGCTTGCCATTTGGCTGCAATAGGGTGTTAACGATTTTAATCGACGATTAAATCATGATTTTAATCAACTGATTTTTTTTTAGAAAATTTGTGATTTTAATCAATGATTTTTTATGGTCTGTAGGAAAAAATCATTTGTAGTATATTGGAATGATATTACACTATTTCAAACATATAGAAACTGATACACATCACTGAAATGTACAAAAAGATGCTTACCATAGAACATGATGAGCCTAGCGTTAATCGTTTATTTATGTGGGGAAACAAAAGGATTCGCTTATAATACTGTTTAAATAAACAATAATTGCTGGAAGTTCGTTATCTGTTGTGGTACGATTTTTTTTTTAATTTAACTAATTCAGTTACTTCGTATGTATAAAATCTGTAAATCATACACAGGGCTGCAAAAAAGATGTATACATTTCCGTTTATTGACGAAATATGTTGAAGGGGAATTTTCAACTGTGAAAATGCGTTTCTGAAATGAACTAATGTTTAGTATACTATTTGGTATACATTCAAATCTATAGATCATATATAGCGTTGCACAAAGGAAATCGAATATTTTTCCGATGACTGATAATAATTGCTGAACTTTAATTTTCGAATGTGTTAAGTGTTTTGTAATTTGCTTACTTAGCTATCATATTTAACTTTATTAAACGTTTATTTTTTTTTCTTTTACAGAATTCTGAATGTGTTGGAAAATGATAATCTGTTGTTGAAGCTTGATTATTTTACGTTCTTGTTAAAAAAAATATTTTTATTTTGTATGCGTGTGTATATATATATGGGCGAGTTGTAAAAAACAGGGTAGGTGGGTTAAACCGGGTAGCGCAGATCCCTCCTTCAGTTGTACTTCTGTCTATCAGCCAACACGAGAAATTACTTGTCGGTAAACATTATGGCATTTATAGCTGATTGAAACGTTACTGTGTGTGGTTTTTTTTAGTGTGAAGGAATTAGTTTCAATTACTCTTAAAAAATTGTTTTATTTGATTCTAGATTTTACGCGTATAACCACTTTTTTCAGCATATTAAATATTCCTGAATACTATATCTAATTCTTTCCTTTCCTGATAATATTTTAAATTTTTTACTGATCTTTTACTTATAGGATTAAGAGTAGTGATGCCATGTTTTAAACTCTGTCATGTTGGGGTAAAACCGGGTACTTATGAGTGTGTCAAAACTGGGTATACCCGATTTTGTCCGACAGTCATAGAATGTTTTTTTAGTATAGTTAATAAATTAGCATGGAATTTTAAATTGCATTCTTAATACTGTTAAGTTATAATATAATTCTAAATCTATCTAGTTATAATGAAAAAACTTTAATTTTGATTTTGTTTTATATTAAAAAGTGAGTCTAATTTTTAACTTACATTTATGAAATTAAGTAATTTGCAATTATTAATGAACAAAATAATATTACTAATTAAGGCATAATTTTATATTATGCTTATTATATTTTAATAAATAACTTTCTAATCTGAGGTGTAATAACTTGCGTTATAGGTCCACTTAAAATGCAAATATATTTCGTGACTTGTTTCTCTAAATAAAATAATCTGCCCAAATTGACAAATAATCCATAAAATCTCAATCCTATATAACTAGGCTATATAATCTATAACAGGATTCTTTTTTATCAAATATTAAACAGGCAAGAAAAAAAAACTTCTTGATGACTGAAACTTTCCCAGACTCATTTGCTGTATATAATAGGAGTGGATGGATTACGAAAGAGGTCTTTATTTTACTTGGTTTAAAAATGTATAGATTTTTCCAATCCTTGTCCTGAAAAGCCCGTTCTTTAAATCCTTAATAGGTGCTCAATTCATATAAAACAATCCAGTTAATCTAGTAAGAGAAAGCAATGTATTTATATATTCTTCTTTCCTTACACAACGCATTGATTTCAACCCCTTGATGTATCATTCATGCATATCTAAGGTCATACTAAGAACAAGAGGTGAAGAAGTGTTTATTTTCCAACTCTGCGCGATCTGTAACAATTTACCAAATTGGAAAATTATTTAAAACTGCATTTTCGAGAGCAGCAATTGTAAATACTGCAATCAGAAGGTTCAAGAAAACAGGGATTTTTCCCTACAACATTGTTTTTCCAGACCATCTTTTTGCTCCTTCGGAAGTTACAGAGAAACCCATGAAAGTCTTGATAACACACCTAGGTCTATGCAGCCATAGGTTTGCATAGCTGCAGAAATAAATATTTCTGAAACATCACAGGATAATGGAGCTCAACCTTCCGAACATAAACGAGTTGACAACATCCAACGTCTTTCACGTCGAGCTGCTTCCAGATCCAGCAGTTAACATCACAATCACAGACGTCATCACTGATTCAAAATGTTACATCTACATAATACATTAGTAAAATTACCCATTCGACATCTTCAGACTATGTAGCCCAGCAATCTGTATTTCCAATTTCGCCTAAAATGTTATTATCCCCTTCTAAGGAAGGCTTTAGAATTGAGAAAAGAAAGGGAAAAAGTTATTTTGATTTCTTCTCCCTATAAATTACAGATCCAAACAGATATTAAGGAGAAATAAGTCAAACAAACTGCAAGACGAAAAAAGAAGTTTCTTTAAAAGAAAAAAAAGAAACCAAAAAAGATTGCGGACACATCTTCAGAAGAAGAGGATAATGAAACCTGTATGTTTTGCTATGAACTTTACTCAAATTCTAAATCAAAATACGATGTCTGAAATGCCACGGATAGGCAAACGAAGCATGTAGCAATGCAGAAGAATATGATGACAAATTCATCTGTTATTTTTTAAGCTAAAAGAACTCTAAAACGTACAGTGTAAAGTAAGCAGGCCTATACAAAGTAGAAAATTTGCCAACGAATTATTTTTTTTACACATGGAAGAACACACGTGCAATTTCGTTTTGTTAAAAATAATAATAATGTATTTTTTATTATATTAAGCAAGACCTTTTTGACCAAAATGAGTTTTCCAGTAGTTTTAAATGTGATACCCAGTTTTACCTAACCAGCGAGGTAAAACCGGATTTTTGCATACATTTGAGAAAAAGCTATTTTTTTATAAAAACAATCTATTTATATAAAATCCAAGTCTCTGTGTGTCCCTCACTATTCCGGTAGGACCGCCTCATTGAAATGAGTAATTGTTGAAAAATATTAATGCAGGGTTACCACAGTAGCGCCAAATGTTAGCCAACTTGGCGATAGCTAGCTAATTTGGCGAAATTCCCATTTAAAACCATTAATCTTTCATAATGGAGGTCACCGAAATTTAATTTAAACTCCACTCTTTTAAGATATTTTTTCGAAATCTATGAGTGAGAATTTAAAGTACATCTTTACATCTTCCTCCCGATGCTACTAATAAAATAACCACCAATAGACAACGGTGTACTGTGTCAGCTCCTAACTGCGCGATTTTAATGTGCTTTAGGTACTTTTCCAGTATAGGTGCCTTGGCGAAAAAGGAAATTTGGTAACATATTTTCCGGGAACCTATTCACTGTTTCATTTTATATGCACACGCATTTTTTTCGATATTTATACGATTTATTTAACATAAAAAAGCCGTTTCTCTAATTTTATACAGAAACAGATGTAATTTGTACATAAAAACATCAATAATATATATATATAACAAACAAAAACGCTCATCAAATTTGTTTTCATAGCTGTTTATATGATTTGACAACAAATCTCGATATTTTTCCGTTTTACTGACACCATGCCAAAATGTATGCTAATGCGCCAATTATTTCAAAATGCTAAAAGATATTTGTAATTTTATGCCAGCAGTTTAATATGAGTTTTATTTTATTGCTTTATTTTAGAGCAGTTATTTGTTCACTTATTTTAAGTATATATTTGTGATTTGATGAAATAGTTCGTAAAAGTCTGGAATTTTCAAATATTATATTTTTTAAATGCTCACTTATTATCGACAATGTTTTTTCTTTTATTTTTCAAATGCTTCAATTCACGATTTTGCGCCAACTATTACGCTTGGCGACAATGGTGTCCGCATAACGGAAAAGTACCCAAATCTGACTTTCTGATGCCCAAATTACACCAAGCTTTTTTTAAAAAATGCCAAAGCCCCTACAGTGGAAAAGTACCAAACTGTCTATTATTTTGCGCTATCCGTGTTATAGTTTGTACTATATGCAAGGGGAGTGGAGCGAAGATTTTAAACATTAACTATTAAAGTTTCGGCACAGATATGTCACATACGGGCCCATATTGGCGCGATTTTTTTCTGACGCCAATGTCCTATACACAACGGGTACTTAACTGGCGCCAAAGTGTCGTAATTTTGCTTGATATGGTAATCCGGATGTTGTTGTTTATGCTGTTGATGTTTTCGCCAAATTGACGTCGGAAAAAATCGTGCCAATATATGATAACGTATATGACAGTTTGATGACGTATATGATATGTAGTTTCTATAAAGCAGTATAAGACAAAAAAATTAAGAATAAAATAAAGGCAAAATAAGACTAAAGAAGAAAGAAAAATCATGCGTTAAGCATAGAATATGAAACACTTTCCAACACTTCCTGAATGCTTTAACAAAACTTCGTTATTTAGGGAAATAAGGTAAATAAGATAACGTTACTTCTTAGATATCCCGTCGACCAATTTTGCCAAATTATATAAATCGCCAAATCAATAGTAAAACATTAATAAAAATAGAAATAAAACGTCGAATTAATGGTTTTTATTAGCCATTATTGGCATTTAATTAATTAATTAATGGCAACCATTATTGGCAATTAATCTTACAATTTGGCGACAGTAATTTGGTCGACAGGATAACTAAGAAGTACCAAGATAACTAAGTAAACATTTTAGAAAACGCATAAAAAAATTTAAAAATTGATTTCAGCAGTTACCGTCCATAGCCAATAGTACCGTTATTACATGCCACTATTTAGGTAAAATTTAATTTAAACTACTCTTAAAACTACTGAAATCACATTTCCAGATATTATCATCCATAGACGGTTATGTATCCAATTCTTTGCGTGACCATGTATATCATTTTATCTATATTCCACAAACATTTCTTAGGAAACTAAATGCAGTTCAGCGTAAAAATACATAACTCTTTTAAAAACCACCTTTAAGCAATTTACTCTCATACTCAGTAACCCTTACGAATTCTTTTGTGTAGCCCTGCATATGAACTGTAGCATTTATACACACAGTATAGTATGCATAAATATAGTGAAACATAAAAGCGCATATCATAATTAAAAATGCATTTCTAGCAATCATTGCTTATGTACAATACTTCGGAGAAAAGTTTCTTAGCGAGAAAGTAGTTTGCCAACGTATTTTCGGGCAACCTGCTTCATACTCACAAGCAATTTTGGCACAGATGTCATATTCGCCCCATATTGCCGCGATTTTTTTCTGACACCAATATCATATAGGCAACGGGTACTTAACTTGCGCCAAAGTGTCGTTATTTTGCTTGATTTGGTAACCCGGATTATGTTGTTTATGCTGTTGATGTTTTCGCCAAATTGGCAACCGAAAAAAATCGCGCCAATATGGGGCGAATATGACATCTGTGCCGCAATTTTTTCCATACTTAAACAATTTGGCACAGATGTCATATATTGGCGCGATTTTTTTCCGACGCCAATTTGGCAAAAACATCAACAGCATAAACAACATTCGGGTTGCCATTACAAGCAAAATAACGACACTTTGGCGCCAGTTAAGTACCCGGTGCGTATATGACATCGGCGTAAAAAAAAATCGCGCCAATCTGGGCGTATATGACATCTGTGCCGACAATTTAATATAAAAAAGTTATTTACCCATTTGGAACAGATGTCATATTCGCCCCATATTGGCGCGATTTTTTTCTGTCGCCAATATCATATAGGCAACAGGTACTTAACATGCGCCAAAGTGTCGTTATTTTTCTTGATGTGGTAACCCGGATGGAACAGATGTCATATTCGCCCCATATTGGCGCGATTTTTTTCTGTCGCCAATATCATATAGGCAACAGGTACTTAACTTGCGCCAAAGTGCTTGATGTGGTAACCCGGATTATGTTGTTTATGCTGTTGATGTTTTCGCCAAATTGGCAACCGAAAAAAATCGCGCCAATATGGGGCGAATATGACATCTGTACCACCCGGATTATGTTGTTTATGCTGTTGATGTTTTCGCCAAATTGGCAACCGAAAAAAAATCGCGCCAATATGGGGAGAATATGACATCTGTACCACCCATTTTTATAAAGAAACAGAAGTATTTTTTGCACAGATGTCATATACGCATAGGGGTTGGCGTGATTTTTCTATGACGCCAATTTGGCAGAAATCTCGCTTTCGAATACCAGTTACTTATATATTTTGGTACAAATGTCATATTCGCCCCATATTTTTTTCGGTTGCCAATTTGGCGAAAACATCAACAGCATAAACAACATAATCCGGGTTACCACATCAAGCACTTTGGCGCAAGTTAAGTACCTGTTGCCTATATCATATTGGCGACAGAAAAAAATCGCGCCAATATGGGGCGAATATGACATCTGTTCCTATATTTTTCAATTATTTGCTATCATTTTGAAAAGGAAATAACTATAAATAAATAAATAAAAGTTTGAATAATAACTATAGAACAAAGCAGTTTATATAATTAAAAAACAGAAAATAAAAGTAAATAAAAAATTTATTAATAAATAAAAAAACGATAGTCTGGTTACCAAAGCAGGCAAAATAACACCATTTTGGCGCCAGTTAGGTATCCCGGTTCATATCTGAAATCTGTGCTGTAATTTGTATATATAAAAAATTATATATATTTAGAAACGATTTTTTATGCATATAAGTGCATATATAAACAAAGATAAAAGTTCATTAGATTTGTTTTCATAGCTGTTTATATATTTTCGCAACATATCTCACTTTCTGATGCCCGCATTGCGCCATGCTTTTTTTAAAAATGCTCTATAATGGAAAAGTACTTAAATAAATAATTAACAGAAATAACAAATTATACAAATTAAAACTTTTTATTTCGAGATCAAAGCATTGTTTTTAATTTTGACTAAAAATACATATATCCTTGGATAACTTCAATTGAAATTAGTTTCACAGCTTAATATCTCATTCCATATACCTAAACAAACACAAGTGATTCATTCATCGTGAAATGTCAAAAATATTAAATCATTGAGGTAATCATTCACAAAGTAAGTTCTCCAACAATCAATGGGCAATATTCTAATGACGTCATAGTAGGTAAAATGGTGGCGGTATCGTTTGTTTATGGTTTGTAATCACAAAGATTTTATTTTGCAATGTCTCTTAGTTACATTATTTTATTGTCATATTTATGAGCTCAGAACAAAAGCCTATTTTTTCATTATTTAGTTATTAAAGACGGAAAAAAATCATAAACGCATGATTTGAAAATTTTAAATAATTTTCTTTCTTAATACTAAAAAATAACATCGGGAAGTAACAGCGGGTTTAAGTTAAATAAGTTTAACTGTTTAATTCTGTTGTAATGTTCAAAATAACTGTATTTATTAGACTTCAGTACTCAACATCTGAGCCCGATTAAACTTTGAAGTTAAAGGAATTACAATGTCATTTCAGGACCTTTCTTTTGGAGAAGCTTTTCTAAATTCCATATATACATGGAAAATCTTCAGTGTTAGAAATATTATTCCTAGGACTGACATAACACGAGAACGGCCTGCAATTTTACACAAGTTTTTGAAAGCTACTTTATATCAGAAATTTTACTAAAAACTGGTTACTTTTTTGCTATAGCGGCCCACACTATTAGGATTATGACAAGTTGCAGACAATTTCGCCAACGTCGTAACCAAGATCGTAAAGCACACACATATAATACCATATAATACCATTTCATGAAATCGTATACGATAATTTAATAGTTTTTAACCTTACTTCAAGTGTGTTATTTATTTATTTTTAAGGCTCAACAATCTAAATTGTCCAATATATGAATTTAAAAAAAATGTAAACAAAGATTGAACAGACATGACCGCAAAGAGCCTCAAATCTGCATAACACTTGGAACCAAACTGTGCAGATTAGTGGTCTTCTACTGTACACAGTTTTTCATAAATGTGTTTCGTTCTTAAAATGTGTTATTTTCATCTATCACTGCGGAACAAGGGAGAAAAACGCATATTCTTGCGCATGAGTTGTATATCTTTATATCTAAATTTTCGTCATTTTTGACGGGCTACCTTTCTAGTTATATATATATTTTGCTTGAAAAGAATGTTTTATTATAGCCAAGGATTCATTTTACATTAAAAATAGTGTTCAAAGTTTGTTTTCCCATTTCACAGCATTTGAGACTAACAAACTTTTATGGTACCCGATTTTGCCCCACCTTCCCTACATCTATACTAATATTATAAAGAAGTAAAGTTCGTTTGTTTGTTAGAGGTAATCTCAGGAGCTACCGAACCGATTTCAAAAGTAATGGTATCAAAATGATGGTGTTAGTCCAACTTAGAACATAGGCTATATTTTATGTCAGTGCCACTACCCTAAAGAGGGGTGCAGGAGCAAAAAACGTTCTAAAAATGCGAGTTTTGCGTTACTGAAGGGCCTAGAAATATGAAATTTGTAATATTAGTTACTCATAAGATATAAATTATGTCTAAGAACAGTTCTTAAACAATTCGAAATTTAAAAGGGGTGAAAATGCACAAAAAATGTTCTAAATGGTAGTTTCTATATAATATCAGGAAATACGAAACCGATTTAAAAAATATTGGTGTCAAAATGATGGTGACAACACTTGCTCTAAGATAGGCTATATTTTATGTCGGTGCCACTACCCCAAAGGGGGCGCCGGAGCAAAAAACGCTCTAAAAATGCAATTTATGTGTTACTGAGGGGCGTAGAAATATGAAATATTAGATATTTATTAGATATAGATGATTTCTAAGAACAGTTCTTAAACAATTCGAAATTTAAAAAGGGGTGAAAATGTGCGAAAAGCATTCTAAAAAACGTTCTAAATGGTGATTTCTACACAATCTCAGGAAATACCAAACCGATTTAAAACATAATGGTATAAAAATGACGGTGACAACCCTTGCTCCAACATAGGCTATGTTTTATGTCGGTGCCGCTACCCAAAAGGGGGTGCAAGAACAAAAAACGCTCTAAAAATGCGATTTTTGCATTACTGAAGGACTAGAAATATGATATTTGAAATATTAACTACTTATTAAATATAAAGGATTTCTAAGAACAGTTCTTAAACAATTCGAAATTTAAAAGGGGTGAAAATGCGCGAAAAGCGTTCTAAAAAACGTTCTACATGATGGTTTCCACACAATCTCAGGAAATATCAAATCGATTTAAAAAAAAAAAAAAAAAGGCGTCAAAATGATGGTGAAAACCCTTGCTCCAACATAGACTATGTTTTATGTCGGTGCCACTACCCCAAAGGGGATGCAGGAGAAAAACGCTCTAAATTGCGGTTTTTGAGTTACGGAAGGGCCTAGAATCGTGAAATTTGGAATGGTAGTTTGTTATAAGATATCAATGATCTCTAAGGACATTTCCTAAAAAAATCGAAATTTAAAACGGGGTCAAAATGCTCAAAAAGCATTGGAAAAAACATTCTAAATTGCGATTTCTATGCAATCTCAGGAAGTACTGAACCGATTTCAAATATAATGGTGTAAAAATGATGGTGACAGATCTTGCTCCAAGATAGGCTATATTTTATATCTGTATCCACTACCCCAGAGGAGATGCAGGAGCAAAATGCACGAAAAGCGTCCTAAAAACGTTCTAAATGCCGATTTGTCAGCAATATCTCAGGAAGAATCAAACTGATTTCAAAAGTAATGGTAGGAAATTGAAGCTGACAGCTTCTGCTCTAACATAGACGCTATTTTATATCGGTATTACTATCACCTAGACATTGCAGGAGCAAAAAAGCGTTCTAAATTTTGATTTCTGTGATCAGTAGAGGCTAGCAACTTAAAATTAGGCAAGGTACATACATATTTATTAGACATAAATGATCTTTAAGAACAGTTTCAAAAAAATTGGAAATTTAAAAAGGGGTGAAAATGCACGATAAGCGTTCTAAAAACGTTCTAAATTGCGATTTCTACTCAATCTCAGGAAATACCAAAGCTATTTCAAAAGTAAAAGGTTGCAAATCAATGGTGACAGCCCCTGCTATAACATAGGTTATATTTTATGTTGTTGTCACTACCATCTGAGGGTTGCAAAAGCAAAACATGTTCTAATTTGCGTTTTTTGCACAACTGAGGGGTACTACACTTTGAAGTATGGCATGGTATTTACGTACAAGATGGAACTGCTTTTTAAGAATAGTCGAAAGAAAATTCCAAATTTAAAAAGATGAAGTGAGCGAAAAGCGTTCTAAATTACAATTTTTATGCAATCTTATCAAATACCAAACCGATTAAAAAAATGGTGATGACAAATTGTTGGTGATAGAACCTGCTCAAACATAAGCTATATTTTACATCTGTGCCACTATCTCCAGAGGGTTCCAGGAGCTAAAAACTTTTTAAATAGCGATTTCTGTGATACTGAAAAGGCTAGAAACTTTAAATATGGCATGGTAGTTACTTATAAAATATAAATGCCCTCGAAGGACTGTCGAAAATAAATTCAAATTAAAAAGGGGGGCAGCAAAGGGGAGGTGCGAAAAACGTTCTAAAAGAGTCCTAAATTACGATTTCTATGCAATTTCAGGGAATATAAACCGATTATAAAAGTAATAGTTGCGAACACAATGGTAACAGGCTCTGGTCCTACACAGGCTATATTTTATGCCGATGATTCTACCACCTGGGGTTCACAGGAACAACAAAGTTCTAATAAAGACCTTTAAAAGCTTTCTAAATTACGTTTCTGTGGAATATTAGGAAATAACAAACCGATTTCAAAGTTAATGTTGGCAAATTAATGGTGACAGTTCCTATTTCAACATAGCCCTTTATGTTGAGAGAGGTGGTAGGACTTGGAATTTGACATGATAGTTAATTTTAAGATGTAAGAAGATGGTTTCGAAAAAATTCAAAGCTTCAAATAAATACTGAAATGAGCATATTAATTGAGCATAAAAGTTTCAAAATATTTTCTAAATTATCATTTATTTAGTTTTATTAATTTAAGTCTCATTTCTGCCTAATGCAGTGTAATAATGATGTTTAATCAAACTGTGTTTTAAATAGTTATTTTTGAAGCATTTCTAAAAGTAATAAGTACCTTTTAATAAAATAAAAATTTAGTTAGTACCTTTTAATAAAAATTAGACATATAAATATCACTTGGCATATTTCAAATATTACGCGAGCAAAGCCGCGGGGTTTGCTAGTAGTTATATATTTAAAGAATTGACGAAAATAGCATGAAACATTTATTAGCTCCTTACTACATCTGTTTCTACTAAAATTTTTGGTAACATGCCATTTATCTTTTAAAATAAGCAATTTTTCTATTCGCATACACTTTACGGTAGTTATCGCGATATATCACCAATATTGACACTTTGGTATATTCAGATATTAAATTTACGATATTCTCCCCACCTAGCAATTAAACTTTTGAAAAAAAGATCAAAAAAGGTTTTCCGAAAACTTGTAGCAATTTATTCCAGGATGATATTTTAGAAGTATCGGCAAATATCTATATATATAAAAGAAAGTCTGGATTTTGTATTAATCAACGCGCATCCCAAACTACTGAACCTAAAATCTTGAAATTTTGTGTAAAAATACTTCTTATGACATAGAGTGCCGCTAAGAAAGGATTTTCTAAAACTCCACCCCTAAGGGGGGTAAAAAATAGAACTAACTTTTAAAAAATTCCTTAAAAATCTAATTTTATAGTTATTTTTCATCTTATAACATATTTTAGTGTATTTTTGTATGCTGAATCGAATGGTACTAACCAAATTCTTTTAAGTCTAATAGTTCATGAGCTATTTTATATTTTTCTAATTTGGCGCTATCTTTGGCGCCAAAGCTCAAATTTTCAAGTTATAATTTCTAAAAACTCATTTTCTTTATTCTGTTACTATAGCAAGGGAATAAATTTAAATTGAATATTTTCTTAATCAATTCTCTTGGTTTAATAATTAAAACAACTATGTCAGTTAGAAAAAAAAATACAAACGCCTCAAAAACTAAAACTAAAAAAAAGAAAAAAAAACTGTTGTACTTATTCGTTCTACCAACATGCCAAGATGTATGATATCGCGCCATTTATTTCAACCCTAACTGTGCAAACGATTTTTAGTGCAAACTGTGCCAAATATTAACACTTTCTATTTATTAAACGTGAATATTTTTTATGAGTATTATTCCATCGTAATCCCGTAAAACTTTTTAATTTGTTATTTTTTCAATAGAAAACATTTATTATTAATTATAACTTATTTATTAGTGATTACTGACATAGATTTTACTATTTGGCAGTTATCTGATGAGGAGGAAGCTACAATAAAATTATTTTAGAAGTTAGGAATTATATATATAAAAATGTTTGTTCAAAAAACCATGAATGGCTTCATTCTAAGAATGAAATGTTTACTGTAGTGTGAAAAATAAGTATTACGTACGCCATGCTGCAATAGTAAAAGATATTCGCAATTTGAAGACTGCAGTTTAAATTGACTATATTCTATTACTTGCAAAATATTTATTTATGCTTTTATTTTAAGTACTTAATTTTATTGATTTAAAAAAACTGGCGTGTTAAAGCATGTAATTTTCAAAAGTTATATTTTTTAAATGCTCATTTTTTTATCAACAAAATTATTTTTTTCAAATGTTTCATTTCATTTTATAGACAATGACATTATTTAAATTTCGCCTGCGTAAAGTACAAGATACTCTTTGATGTTGAAATAATTTTTTTTGGTTTAAGGTATTTTTTCTTATTATTACTTTTCTTTTCATCATTTAAAATGAAATTAGTTAGACATATATTTTAAATGTGTGTATTTTAAATGAAATGAGCAAAATGCATGTATGAATTAATGATGTCGATAAAAGAAGAGTTTTTTTTTTTTCATGGTTATAATATAGTGTGTCGAAATGTACACCCGCAAGCAGTTTTTTCCGCACGGACTATCCATTGCTGTAGTAACGTATATATTTTAAGAAATTAACAATTGTAATCTTAGAAACTAGCCGCCCTTGGCGACCAGTTTGGTCTCCCTTAAAATTTATGTTTGAGAAAGCATGCTAAGCATTGTATCGTGTTACTTTTATTCATATTTAATTTACCTGAACGTTGAACTTCCTTAAATATAATTAATATAATCCCTTAAGCTAATATTAGTTTTTGTTGCATTAAAATATCTCAATTTGTTGATTTTCTGTAAACAAGTAAACCCTATTGGTTTACAATGGAAATCTATGGGAATTTGACGAAATATTAGAGATATCGATAAGTTGGAGTCACTTTTGGCGATATATCTCCAATGTAGCGACAAACTTGGCGGCATTTGGCGACAGAACAGGGACCCCTTATGGTAACCCCCCCCCCACTATAGGTATGGCTTTGCATTAAATGCTGTTCAATGACTAGAAAATTAAAATACAAAAAGAGATAAACATAGAAGTCAAAATAATAAGAAAACAATGGTTGCTTAAAAACTGTTTTATAACTATTCAATGTTTATATTAAAAATGACACACAATTTTTTGACCGAAATTCATGTTTTTTTTTTTTTAATTTATTTATTTCCGTTACGGTACATTAATCTAGCGTGCGCTTAGAACACGATTATGACTTATTCACTGCTTTTTCTGATGCTTGGTAAAAAACGCAAGCAAATGAATTTATTAAATGATATATAAATTTTACTCTGCTTGTTTTTAAAGTAAGGACAGCAGGAAAGAAAAAAGTCCTTGCGGCCAGTGCCGGGAGGAAGAAGTAGCTTTCATATTCCTTATTTTAAAAAAGCCAACTTATATTATTCAAACACACGAATCTCAATTTAGTTGAAACCGAATATAGGAGATTCAATACCAATTATTATCAATATAATGAATGAGAATTTCGCGAAATTAGTCAGCTTTATCCAAGCTGCTTTTCTTTAAATAACTTATATTTGGCTGCCAAATTCGGCGATTTTTAAAGTGCCTGCCATTTTAAGACAACATTTTGCATGAGGCTAACCAGTGAACTTGGTCGAGACCTTAGGATTTGCTGTGCACATGCTCACTCACATCGGAATAGGTTGATATATGCGAGTGCTGTCGCATGCAAAAAATCAGATTTTTCAAAATGTCACCCACAATAGAAATTGAAACTGCTATATCTGAGCCATTTTAGGTAGCTTTCTTTACAAAAAAGCTACCTATTGCAGCCGTTCGGAGGAAAGCGATTTCAAAAAATTTTGGTATATTTTCATCGATCATGACCCCCAGACCCCGAAACCACCCTCCGTTCAAAATTGATATATATATATATATATCTGACCTATGTCACACTGTAACTCCCGTAATTATGAACCGATTTCGATGTAATTCGGTGTGTACATAGTACATACCAATGTCTCGACCGAGTTCGTTGGCCAGCTTCATCCGCCGTTTTGTTTCAAAATGGCGGCCATTTAAAATTTTTAAAAAATTTTAAAACTTGAAATGTGGTACCAAAAAATTAAAAATGGAAAAATATTTTTTTCTTATGTATTTGACCTTTATACTACGATTCCGGAGCAGTTTTTGTTTCGTCTATATCTTAAAAAATGGCTGAGTTATAGCATTTTGAATTTCTAGCGTGGCTGACATTTTGAAACGTCCTGAATTTTGTCACGCGATAAAAGGCGTATTTATGAACCGATTTGGATGTAATTCAGTGTGTACATAGTACATACCAATCTCTCGACCGAGTTCGTTGGCCAGCTTCATCCGTCGTTTTGTTTCAAAATGGCGGCCATTTAAAATTTTTAAAAAATTTTAAAACTTGAAATGTGGTACCAAAAAATTAAAAATAGAACAATATTTTTTTCTTATGTATTTGACCTTTATACAAAGATTCCGGAGCAGTTTTTGTTTCGTCTATATCTTAAAAAATGGCTGAGTTATAGCATTTTGAATTTCTAGCGTGGCTGACATTTTGAAACGTCCTGAATTTTGTCACGCGATAAAAGGCGTATTTATGAACCGATTTTGATGTAATTCAGTGTGTACATAGTACATACCAATCTCTCGACCGAGTTCGTTGGCCAGCTTCATCCGCCATTTTGTTTCAAAATGGCGGCCATTTAAATTTTTTTTAAAAATTTAAAATTTGAAATGTGGTACCAAAAAATTGAAAATGGAAAAATATTTTTTCTTATGTATTTGACATAAGAGACATGTACAAAGATTTCGGAGCAGTTTTTGTTTTGTCTATATCTTGAAAAATGGCTGAGTTATAGCATTTTGAATTTCTAGCGTGGCTGACATTTTGAAACGTCCTGAATTTTGTCACGCGATAAAAGGCGTATTTATGAATCGATTTGGATGTAACTTCGTTTATTCATAGTACATACCAATGTCTCGACCGGGTTCGTTGGTCAGCTTCATCCGCCATCTTGTTTACAAATGGTGGCCATTTAAATTTTTAAGAAAAATTTAAATTTGAAATGTGGTACCAAAAAATTAAAAATTGAAAAAATATTTTCTTCGTATGTGTTTGACCTTGATAAAAAGATTCGGGAGCAGTTTTTGTTTCGTCGATATCTTAAGAAATGGCTGAGTTATAGCATTTTGAATTTCTAGCGTGGCTGACATTTTGAAACGTCCTGATTTTTCTCACGTAATAACAGGCGTATTTATGAACCGACTTGGATGTACCTTGGTGTGTACATAGTACATACAAATATCTCGACCGAGTTCGTTGGCCGGCTTCATCCGCCATCTTGTTTCAAATGGCGGCCATTTAAAAAAATTGAAGAATAAAAAAATTTAAATGAGATACCAAAAAATTGGAAAGTGAAAAAGATTTTTTTTTGTATGTGCTTGACCTTAATACAAAGATTCCGGAACAGTTTTTCTTTCGTCTATATCTAAAAAAAAATTGGCTGAGTAATAGCATTTTGAATTTCTCTTGTGGCTGACATTTTAAAACGACCTGATTTTTGTCACGCGATAACAGGCGTAAATATGAACCTATTTGGATGTAACTTGGTCTGTACATAGTACATACCAATGTCTCGACCGAGTTCGTTGGCCAGCTTCATTCGCCATATTGTTTCAAAAGGGTTGCCATTAAAAAAAATTAAATTTTAAATTCAAAATGAGGTATTAAACAATTGGAAAATGAAAAAGATTTTTTTATGTGTTTGGCCTTGATACAAAGATTCCGGTGCAGTTTTTGTTTCTGAAAATTTGTTCTTTTGTTTATATCTTAAAAAATGGTTGATTTATAGCACTTTGAATTTCTAGCATGGCTAACATTTTGAAACGATCTTGTATTTGTCACGCGATAACACACGTATTCGCCTATTTCGATGTAAGAAGGCATGTGGATAGTATACATCAACACCTCGACCAAGTTCGCTGGCCAGATTCATCAGCCATCTTGTTTCAAAATGGCGACCATTAAATTAAAAAATATATATATATTTAAAGTGAGGTGCAAAAAAATTAGAAATTGAAAAAGGTTTCTTTCTTAAGCATTTGACCTTGATATAAGGATTCAGGAGCATTTTTTGTTTGTCTTTACCTTAAAAAATGGCTCAGATATAGCAGTTTCAATTTCTATTGTGGGTGACATTTTGAAAAATCTGATTTTTTGCATGCGACAGCACTCCTATATATTAACCGATTCCGATGTGAGTGAGCATGTGCACAGCAATTACTAAGGTCTCGACCAAGTTCACTGCATAGCCTCATCCACCATGTTGTCTTAAAATGACAGGCACTTTAAGAAATTGCTGAATTTGGCAGCCAAATATGTGTTACTTTAAAGAAAAGCAGCTTGGATAAAGCTGACTAATTTCGCGAAATTCTCATTCATTATATTGATAAAAATTAGTATTGAATCTCCTATATTCGGTTTCCACTAAATTGAGCTTCGTGTGTTTGAATAATATAAGTTGGCTTTTTTAAAATAATGAATTTGAAAGCTACCTCTTCCTCCCGGCACTGGCCGGAAGGACTTTTTTAAGATAAAGACAAACAAAAAATGCTCCTGAATCCTTATATCAAGGTCAAATACTTAAGAAAGAAACCTTTTTCAATTTCTAAAATTTTTTGCACCTCACTTTAAATATATATTTTTTTTATTTAATGGCCGCCATTTTGAAACAAGATGGCTGATGAAGCTGGCCAGCGAACTTGGTCGAGATATTGATGTATACTATCCATATGCCTTCTTACATCGAAATAGGCGAATACGTGTGGTATCGCGTTACAAATACAAGATCGTTTCAAAATATTAGCCATGCTAGAAATTCAAAGTGCTATAATTCAACCATTTTTTAAGATATAAACAAAAGAACAAATTTTCAGAAACAAAAACTGCTCCGGAATCTTTGTATCAAGGCCAAACACATAAAAAAAAATCTTTTTCATTTTCCAATTTTTTGGTATCTCATTTTAAATTTAAAATCTTCAAATTTTTTTTAAATGGCCGCCATTTTGAAACAAAATGGCGGATAAAGCTGGCCAACGAACTCGGTCGAGATATTTGCATGTACTATGTACACACCAAGGTACATCCAAATCGGTTCATAAATACGCATGTTATCACGTGACAAAAATCAGGATTTTCAAAATGTCAGCCACGCTAGAAATTCAAAATGCTATAACTCAGCCATTTTTAAAGATATAGACGAAACAAAAACTGCTCCCGAATCTTTTTATCAAGGTCAAACACATAAGGAAAAAATATTTTTTCAATTTTCAATTTTTTGGTACCACATTTCAAATTTAAATTTTTCTTAAAAATTTAAATGGTCGCCCTTTTTAAACAAGATGGCGGCTGAAGCTGGCCAACGAACTCGGTCGAGACATTGGTATGTACTACGTATAAACGAAGTTACATCCAAATCGGTTCATAAATACGTCTTTTATCGCGTGACAATATTCAGGACGTTTCAATATGTCAGCCACGCTAGAAATTCAAAATGCTATAACTCAGCCATTTTTTAGGATACAGACGAAACAAAAACTGCTCCGGAATCTTTGTATAAAGGTCAAATACATAAGAAAAAAATATTTTCCCTTTTCAATTTTTTCGTACCAAATTTCAAATTTTCAATGAAAATATACCAAAATTTTTTGAAATCGCTTTCCTCCGAACGGCTGCAATAGGTAGCTTTTTGTAATGAAAGCTACCTAAAAAATGAAACATTACGTAATCTTTTTTAGGATTTCTAAATGTATTACTTAGCATATAATCCTAAATTAATTAATTAATAATTGATAAAAATATACATTTTAAAAAATATTACAATCTTCATTTTTAATTTATTTTCAGTATTTTTTATTTTAAAATGTTTCATTGTTGCAGTTTTAATCATTTGGCATATTTTGGCGAGTGTTCATTGGCGCATAATTAAATCTATTGTTGTTCCAACTCGCATAAAATTGTACGAGGTACAGAAAATATTTGGTGAGTTATCACCTGAGATAGGCTAACAGTAAAATGTCTTAAAATTAAAGTATTAATTTATAATTAATTTTTTCTAATATTAAAGAGTTGCATTGTCATTATTGACCTATAAACACACCTGTAAACATAATGTTTATAGTTCTAACATACCAATAAGTGAGTTAAAAATCAATTAGTGATTGCAAAAATCCATCTTTACATATAAAAACTAGGTTGACTTAAATTTTAAAAAAAAGTGCAAAATTAGAATTACTGATTGAGAAATAGTAAAACAGACAGGTAATCGACCAAAATAGGAAGTTATGAAAGAGGGAGAATTTACCGTAGCGAAGCGCGGTTACTCAGCTAGTATATATATATATATATGCTCTAAAAGTTAAAATCTTCTAACTGATGATGCAATTGATTTTTAAAAAGTCCTTCCGGCCAGTGCCGGGAGGAAGAGGTAGCTTTCATATTTCTTATTTTAAAAAAGCCAACTTATACCATTCAAACACACGAAGCTCAATTTAGTGGAAACCGAATATAGGAGATTCAATACTATTTTTTATCAATATAATGAATGAGAATTTCGCGAAATTAGTCAGCTTTATCCAAGCTGCTTTTCTTTAAAGTAACATATATTTGGCTGCCAAATTCGGCAATTTCTTAATATGCCTGTCATTTTAAGACAACATGGTGGATGAGGCTAAGCAGTGAACTTGGTCGAGACCTTAGTAATTGCTGTGCACATGCTCACTCACATCGGAATCGGTTAATATATAGGAGTGCTGTCGCATGCAAAAAATCAGATTTTTCAAAATGTCACCCACAATAGAAATTGAAACTGCTATATCTGAGCCGTTTTTTAAGGTAAAGACAAACAAAAAATGCTCCTGAATCCTTATATCAAGGTCAAATACTTAAGAAAGAAACCTTTTTCAATTTCTAATTTTTTTGCACCTCACTTTAAATATATATATATTTTTTAATTTAATGGTCGCCATTTTGAAACAAGATGGCTTATGAATCTGGCCAGCGAACTTGGTCGAGGTGTTGATGTATACTATCCACATGCCTTCTTACATCGAAATAGGCGAATACGTGTTTTATCGCGTGACAAATACAAGATCGTTTCAAAATGTTAGCCATGCTAGAAATTCAAAGTGCTATAAATCAACCATTTTTTTAAGATATAAACAAAAGAACAAATTTTCAGAAACAAAAACTGCTCCGGAATCTTTGTATCAAGGCCAAACACATAAAAAAATCTTTTTCATTTTCCAATTGTTTAATACCTCATTTTGAATTTTAAATTTAATTTTTTTTAAATGGCATCCCTTTTGAAACAAGATGGCGAATGAAGCTGGCCAACGAACTCGGTCGAGACATTGGTATGTACTATGTACAGACCAAGTTACATCCAAATAGGTTCATAATTATGCCTGTTATCGCGTGACACAAATCAGGTCGTTTTAAAATGTCAGCCACAAGAGAAATTCAAAATGCTATTACTCAGCCATTTTTATTAGATATAGACGAAAGAAAAACTGTTCCGGAATCTTTGTATTAAGGTCAAACACATACAAAAAAAATCTTTTTCACTTTCCAAGTTTTTGGTATCTCATTTTAAATTTAATTTTTTTTAATTTTTTTAAATGGTCGCCATTTTGAAACAAGATGGCGGATGAAGCTGGCCAACGAACTCGGTTGAGTTATTTGTATGTACTATGTACACACCAAGGTACATCCAAGTCGGTTCATAAATACGCCTGTTATTACGTGAGAAAAATCAGGACGTTTCAAAATGTCAGCCACGCTAGAAATTCAAAATGCTATAACTCAGCCATTTCTTAAGATATCGACGAAACAAAAACTGCTCCCGAATCTTTTTATCAAGGTCAAACACATACGAAGAAAATATTTTTTCAATTTTTAATTTTTTGGTACCACATTTCAAATTTAAATTTTTCTTAAAAATTTAAATGGCCACCATTTGTAAACAAGATGGCGGATGAAGCTGACCAACGAACCCGGTCGAGACATTGGTATGTACTATGAATAAACGAAGTTACATCCAAATCGATTCATAAATACGCCTTTTATCGCGTGACAAATTTCAGGACGTTTCAAAATGTCAGCCACGCTAGAAATTCAAAATGCTATAACTCAGCCATTTTTCAAGATATAGACAAAACAAAAACTGCTCCAAAATCTTTGTATAAAGGTCAAATACATAAAAAAAAATATTTTTCCTTTTTCAATTTTTTGGTACCACATTTCAAATTTAAAATTTTTAAAAACATTTTAAATGGCCGCCATTTTAAACAAAATGGCGGATGAAGCTGGCCAACGAACTCGGTCGAGAGATTGGTATGTACTATGTACACACTGAATTACATCCAAATCGGTTCATAAATACGCCTTTTATCGCGTGACAAAATTCAGGACGTTTCAAAATGTCAGCCACGCTAGAAATTCAAAATGCTATAACTCAGCCATTTTTTAAGATATAGACGAAACAAAAACTGCTCCGGAATCGTTGTATAAAGGTCAAATACATAAGAAAAAAATATTTTTCCATTTTTAATTTTTTGGTACCACATTTCAAGTTTTAAAATTTTTTAAAATATTTAAATGGCCGCCATTTTGAAACAAAACGGCGGATGAAGCTGGCCAATGAACTCGGTCGAGACATTGGTATGTACTATGTACACACCGAATTACATCGAAATAGGTTCATAATTACGGGAGTTAGAGTGTGACATAGGTCAGATATATATATATATATATATATGGATATATATATATATATATATATATATATATATCAATTTTGAACGGAGGGTGGTTTCGGGGTCTGGGGGTCATGATCGATGAAAATATACCAAAATTTTTTGAAATCGCTTTCCTCCGAACGGCTGCAATAGGTAGCTTTTTTGTAAAGAAAGCTACCTAAAACATGAGTTTTAACTCTTTCAGATACATTGGTGAGCGTAGGTCACTTCGCGCCTCACAAAGACTATTTTTTCGACCATAAAACTAACTAAATGTCCGTATTTTAACACAATCTTTTTAGAGCAACTCAACAGGCCAGATTTACATTTACCTATGAAAATGTCGCAACATTCGGACAAATATAAATATTTTTTACTAATTAAAATGTGCAAAAACTTCGACAAAATTAGCAAAATCCTGAGTTACATCGTGGTAAAAATCTTACCAGCCTTTTCCCCACTAAATATTAATATTTTTTCACTCAGGCTACGAAAACATTATGTTTTTAACATCTAAAAATTTCAAAGTGTCTGGATGATAACGACAAACTTTAAGAATTTAAAATACTGGAATAACCTTGTCCCTCCCCCCACCTCCCTTTCCAGGCATATTTCAAAATTACACATAAGACTCCAAAAATCAAATTATGCAGAATATTAATACCAAATGATAATAACAATACCAAAAAGCATATACTTTCAATTCTCTTTGAAATACAGCAATACATTAAAAAAAATACAAAATTAATCTTTTAAAAAAATTCACTATCCGAAGTCACTTTTCTGTTTTTTGCGCATTTTACTGTACGACTCACATTACGTATATATTATTTAAAAATACACATTTAATGTTATACAGTAGCTTTGAAATGATCGAGTATTGATTTGGTTCAGATATAAATGGATTTAAGGGTGAAAAAAAAATAGTTTGAAAAGAAAAAAAAAACACCAAGATTTTGATATAAAAATAAAATCTATATCTATCTATATTATAAAAAACTGCAAATGGCAGCACTTTGAAACCTGGAATGAAATTTAGATTTTGCAATTTCCGTGTTCAGCTCGACGTCAGCTTAAAATTCCGAGTAAAATGAGAACTACATTTAATATTTTTATTGAACATTGTCACAATTCTATTCCAAAGACCCGTGATCGGGGGATGTCACTCACAATTTTGTGGGTGGGAAACTGGAAATTGTTTTAATCCCTTCCATTTAGGTCTAAAATGAAAGTACTAAGTTTTATCCCACGTACTAGGTGAACATTAGAAAATATGTACATATTTATGGTCGAAAAACACTTTTTTAAAATTATCTTAACATCTCAGAACAATTAATTCTTTCAAAAACATTGTCAATACAAATGTCGAAGAATTTGAAATTCTGAATAAAATGAGTACCCATATTAATATTTTTGCTGAACATTAAGGTGGTAATTCTATTTCTAAATTTTGCCTTAACCGCTAATCAAAAGAGAGAAATATCAATCCGCCCTGACTCCGTTTATTACATACATGTATTTTCTTTAAGTTGTTGAGGCCCTCGCGACGTTTCTGTAATTATGTTAATGCTTTATTTTTTATATTTTGAGGATTATAATTTAGTAGTTATCGAGAAAGAGGTACATAATTGACAGCCGATTTATATGCCATTTCTCAACTGATATCGTCAACCTTAAAACTTAGTTAAAAAAAAAAAAAAAAAGAAAAAGAAAAAGAAAAAAAAAGTAAAGCTTATAATATTTTTCTTCAATATTCCGAAGGTTTTAAAATTTTATGAATTTAACTTAAGATGCTCGTATACTAGTCGAAAATAATTGTTATTAAAACCATCTTCGTCCTTTTCGTAAAATATCGAAGTTTAAAATCGTGCTATTGGTTGACCTATAATTCCTCTAGCGACAAGAATCCTGCACGCTCCTCCCCACTATTTTCGACCTCCTTAAATGTGATGCATACGCACTGTTATTCACTATATATGTCAAATTAAATACGACGCATAATTCAAATACAATATCAGAGATCATAAACAATATTTCACATCATTTACAAATCATTTTTGAAATAATGCACTTTTTAAGTTATCCATTTGTTCGTAGCGGCAAAGCCGCACCTAGTAGGGCAGGAAAACTTAGTACGTTTATTTCTGACCTATGTCGAAAGGATTAAAACAATTTCCAGCTTTCCCGTATTTAAATTGCGAATTCGGCCTTTTTTTTCATTTCCTACCACTGGGCTATAATCCGTAATCTAGAGTTTAAATCATAACTCTGAAAATATCCAAAATAAAGCCTAAAATAATTACAAAATCCTCAAATAATACCTCAATAAATTAAAAAATATATATAAATTAGAAACATGGTGAACTGATAACCTCGTCTATTCTGGCTTCAATCACTTGATTAACGAATTAGGCAAAACTTTGCATTATAATTGTAAAAATTCAACAAAAATATTAAGTACACATTTCAATCAGAATTTTAACCTCTACAACATCTGTATTGACAATGTTTTTGATAGAGTTAGTTTTTTTTTTATATTGTTATGGTAATTAATAAAAATGAGTTTTTTGACTATAAATCTGTACATATCTTCAACCACTCACCTAGTAAGAGGGGGAATTTTAGTACATTCATTCTAGACTTAAAGTAAAGGGATTAAAAAAATTTCTAGTTTTCATCTAATTAATTCCAAATGCGGCCCCTTTTTCTTCCTCTACCACTGGTCTATAAAGAATTTAAAGACTTTAAAATTCTATGTGCTCTAAGTTTTTTTTTCTTGGGGGGGGGGGGGGGGGAGGGATGCCAATTTCGAGTGGAAAGAAAAATCTTGATTATTTATTGTGACAATAAAATGACACAGATCAGATTTTTTTTATTTTTTTTATTTAAGCAGTTTTAAAGAGTTTTGAAACTTTAAGTATTATTACTGTGTGAGGTGAAGAAAACGGGGAAACGAAATTTTGAAGGTGAAATTCAGATAAAATTTTAATGAAATGGATATGATGGAATGAATAGTTAATGAAATTTAGGACTGATTATATATTCACTTAAAGTAACAAATACAGTAGAGCAATTTTTTTTAACCTTTAACTGATGTCAAAGAAATTGTCATATAACTAGTGTGAAGCGGTCTGTGAGACCGCTCCAACGAAAGATGAATAAAAGTCGCGATAAACTCATAGGATGTTTTTGCACTAAACGTTTTGCACAGGAGTGTTATAATTAAAATTCACCTATTCAAAAGTCTCTGGTGTTAGTACTAAAGTTTCAAACGAAACAAAATTTTAGTAGTGTTTGTAGATAAACTGAAATTTGGAAGTTTAACTATGAAAATTGGAAAAAGCACTGGTCTGTGAGACCGGTAACATCAGTTAAAGGATAAAAAAAAGTTTTAAACAGTTTAAACTTTGGTATTGTGGAGAAGGGAGTAAAAAGGGGAGGTGAAATTTCAGAAGAAAGGTTATCAATGGCAGTTTTATCTTTATTTTTTAAATCAGAAATGAAAAGAAATGCAGAAGAGTTCCACCCCCGATTAAGAAATAATATGACAGTAAAGCACTTTATAGGACTTTTAAATATTTTTGTATGAAAATAAGCACTTTCAAGCACAAAAAAATTCCTTTTGAAAAATGCAAGTACTTTTAAGGACCGTACGAATCCTGATATATTGAAAATTTCCCGACTACAGAGTAGTCCTGCACGGGTCAAGTTGCACCAGACACAAAACCGAATATTATACTTAAGTCAACTCGCAACTCGACCCGAACCCTCCAAAAATATTTCCTCGATCCGTAACCTGACCAGAATCAGCCAAATTAATTTCCGGCAACCTGCAACTCAACCCAGACTTATTTCAACCCGAACCCGAAATAAAAGGAAAGGAAATCGTGTTTTATTGATATTATGAAATGTAATCTACAATTACATCTCTAATAACAATTTATGTTTTATGTAGGAAAATGGACAAACGTATATACTTTAATATTCAAACATATGTGGGTATCATGCCCACAAGTATTTGAAGTGAGGACAGCTTGTTAAAAAGCGCCATCGATATTCACCATCATGGTTGATCTCAATGGCGCTTGGTGACAAGTTGTCCTCAACATGGCTCACAATCACATAACACACCTAAGTGATGTAGGATAGGTGGGGGCTAAAGTTACGCACTTATCATTAATTTTGATTTTTAACGAACACATTGATCTAAACTTATGTGACGACTGATAAAATGTTGTATTAAAACCTTAGGCACGTTCCACTATCAAACAACATTCTGTCAAATTATAATTCCGTGAAAAATTGTAATTTTTAAAAAAACATTGCTCTGCGTATCTTTGCCCCATTGGTTGGGCTAAAAGTACGCAGTGATGAGGCAAAGATACGCAGTGCGCATTTTTGCCCATTACGGCCGGATTTTGCCCCATTTTCACTAAAATGAATGAGTAAGGTAAAAGCATTAGTAAATTTCGATAGTATTTAAACTGAAAATTCTAAACTAGACCATGAAAAAAACAGCGGTCTGCGAGATCGCAAATAGCAGTTAACCTCTAACTGTTGTGACAAAAATTGTTTCATAAATACTGTAAGCGGTCTCCGAGACCGCTTAATCGTTGATTCAATAAAATGGTTGACTGACTCATAAGAGGCGGTTTCTGCGCTAAACTTTATGCAAAGGTCTATTATAGTAAAATTTCCCGCATTCAGAAGTCTCCTGCTATACTTCTAATTTACCAAACGAATCAAAATTAAACTAACATAACTACTTAAATTGAAAATTACAAGTTAAACTGTGAAAACTGAATATTGCCACGGTCGGTGAGACCGTTAACAGGAGTTAAGGATTAAGGTTTAAAACAAAAGCGATTCATGAAACAATATTGATTTTTAAAAGTAGGTAGGTAGATACCTACGTTCTATATTTAATAATAAAAAAAAACTAGAAAAATGAAAATGTAGTTTACTAACTTATATTAGTTAAATAGCTATTATATTTTATATAATACAAATTTAGAAATTGTGGAAAGCTTTGCATCTAGCTAAAACGATAGGGCAAAGTCCCGTATCTTAAACATGTACGTATCTTTGTCCCAAGAAGGATGCGTACTTTTACCCTATTCTGCAGTATTTTCCTTAACCGGCTACCCATAAGTATAAACATATGTGATCGAGGTAAACTACGGCATTTAGAAGCTAAAATCTTTCGATCTCCACTAAAATTTTGGATTTGTAAAAATTCCAGGTACTGTTAGCTATAGAATAAAATGAAATTATAAAAATATTAGATCAAAATTCGAAAATTTAAACTTACCTCATTTTCTTAGCACAAATTGCTACTTTTATCAAAGGTTTAAACAAATGACTAGTACACTTGAAACAAAACTGCCACCTATTCGTCATGAGAGCCGAAATGTTGCTTTATATGAAATCAGCCGGTGCGTATTTTTGCCCCGCTCGTATCTTTACTCCTACCTGCCCTATATCTCTCTTTGCATGAGAAAGTAAAAACTCGGCATTTTATCGCTCAGAAACTCACGTTTAATTAAAATACAAATGTTTATATTTAGGTTTTTTTCCAAGTCTAAGATTTTCACAAAAAGTTTGAGCAGAACAATTTTTCAGATAAAATAAATACATATTTCAATATGAATGAGTTATTATTAAATTTACTCCTTAACGTTTAAGTGGGGAATGTAACGTTTACCGCTTTATCGAAAGATGAATAAAAGGCACGATTAACCCATAGGATGGTGTTTTTGTACTAAATTTTTTGTACAGGACTGTTATAATTAAAATTCACCTATTCAAAAGTGTCTGGTGATAGCACTAAAGTTCACAGCGGAACACAATTTAGGTAGTGTTTGTAGTTGAACTGAAAATTGTAAGTATATAAAAAATTGCAAAACTATAAAAATTAAAAAAAGCTGCGGTCTGAGAGGCCGATAACATCAGTTAAAGGTTAAGAAATAAAAAGTATATAAGAAATGTGATTAATTCTTTGTATTTAAGGCACAGTTAAGAACCATTTATTCTTCTCTAGGAATAGGAAAAATATTACCAACATTTCATTTTTCATGTACACGCAAACACATGTATAATATTTCTGATAGTTTTAAAACACATACCCATGATACGTGTGTATAGGTAGAGAAGTGCCCAATATTCAGTGTTAGAAGCTTGGGAGAGAGTATGGAGGAATGGGACACATTTTACAAAAATAAGAAAATGAACTTTGTTTGACACAAAAACAATATTTCAGTTTATAGAATACAAAATGAAACACTTTCTAATGTCCTTGAACAATATAGAACCATAATTTTCAGAAACAATTTTGTAATTAAAGAAATTGCAAGTTTCAAAGTTTCTCCCATGCTTAATTTAATCCATACTTAGACCCATGCTTGAAGGCTTAGTTTATATTATGGATAATATATAGTATAATGTTCCATAAATAGGGAAACAATTACATCTATGCATAAACAAGTCATTAATATTCAGAAAGCATAAAAAGTATATGAAGCAAAATTACTTCTGATTCTTGAAATATTTTTTTACTTTATACAGTTGAAATCTTATGCAACTTTCTTCAACTGGAGATTGGTCTACCATTGCTTCATCTAGTGCGCGATTGATGAAATGTCTAGAATGATCATATTCAAAACTTTTTATTACTACCAAAACAAAAACAAATTTTGCAGGAAAGTAAAAGAATATGTAAAATTTATTAAGTTATACCAGCTCTTTGCATGTTCGCCAACATAAATGAAAAACAGTGGAACTTCGAAGGATCACTTTTTGCTTCCTAATTGGTTTGATTAAGAGTATAAACAATAACACAGATTATAAAACATGTAAGCGCGGGGGGTGGGGGTAGGGAGTTATGAAGAAAATGTTTAAAGTAATATTTTTATTGTTTATTGTTTTTTTTTATAAACAAAAATCTTTGAATTTTATCCATTACTGGCACACCTGCCCTATACCTAGATTTTTAACCTGAAAAAAAATTATTTTGGACATTCTTTTGAAAAATCAGTCAACCCGAACCCGACACACAAGATTTAAAACCCAAACCGACCCGATCCGAACCAAAAAAGTAAAGTAAACCCGACCCGATGCCGGAATCTAGTACAATAAATACCGATTACACGGCACGACTCTAATATTAAGAAAGATAATTTTGGTATACATTTTAAGTATTCTGCAGAAGAATAGTGGAATATTTGGCCTTCATTATCAGTCAAAGGAGAGGGAGTGCTATTCATTGCATCACTAATTAAAATTAAAATATTTAATCTGCTAACCATATTACAATAAAATTTGATTTATTACATAAAACATTAGAAATTGCACGCACGTAATAAACACTGATGTAAAGAATAGTCATTTGACTGAATGATAAATATTTAACAATAAAATAATAAGATGATTACGCATTAATACCTGCTAAAATCGTGTTACATTATAATTCGAAATCAAACGGTCTTACTGTGTAGATCATTTTTACTTATTAGGAATCAAGGAGAATGGAAATATAACAAAATTTAACTCATAAAGAAGAAAAATTTACTTACATCCTAATGTGAAATCATAATCAAGATGGATGCCTTGAACACCTCTGTGGCTGCGTGAATAGTCATTACGTCATCATTGAAGTCCTTTCTCATTGGCCGACAGGTGAGACTAAGATATTTCATGTATTTGTACAATGCGAGTGGGAAATATTATCCCCGGTTACAGATAAAATTCTAGTAAACATGCAGATTTCTGTAGTTTTACAAAAACTAGTTTTGTAGGATTACAGATTTTTTTTACAGTGTACAATATAGTATAGAATAATACAACATGATAATATACAACACAGAATAGTACAGCATGATAAAATAAAGTAAAATACAATAAAATAAAATATAAAACAATTCATGATACAATATAATACAGAATAATACAATATGATACAATACAATACAATGCAATACAGAATAATACTATACGATACAAATGAACAGAACATCAAATAACACAATACTATACAATAAACATTAAAGTTGTTTTGGTGATGTTTTTCGAGTATGAAGAAAAACATTTAATTAGCCTGAAATTGTAAATATTTACGTAATTTTTCTTTTCCAATTTTGAAAATAAGGTGTCTTATTATACAAATTCTCGTCTTTAGTCCTTTTCGGCACTGCACCATCAACAACAGAACAATTTTTTCAATCGTATCTTCTTTTGATGCTGTATTCATTTGAAATTTCATGTTCAACTGTCTGTGCTGTTACAGTTTCCGGCACCAGTGCGCCTGAGATCCATTGCATGTTCTCCATACAAATGCAGCCCATTCATTCTAAGCATGAGTCCAGAAATTAGTTTATCAGAACTTCTAAATAACGATTTCTCATTTTAGTTTCATCTGCTTTTCCAACAGATTCAGTTTCATAACTGTTGAAACCAGAACTTGAGACAGCATTATAAAAATGTTCGACAAAGCTTGATCGAGAACGCGCGTTTTTATAGATGTCTTTTCTTCTCTTTCTCTTCTCAACTTCATTAAGTTCTTAATGAAATGTTATGAAATACATCATAACAAAACATATGGCATACATGAAGATGAAAAACGCAAGAAATGTCAACAAAATGTCCCAAAATGTAGCTATTTTTTTTAAAAAGTAGATGTGAAACATTCGAATTAATCATTAAATATAAAAAATACTCAAAAAGGCTCTAAAATAGAAAATGTTGTTTTGAATCAGATCAATTTCACTCCAACATAAAAGTTCGAAATTTTTATGTAAGAATGAGACATTTGTTCATTATTTCAAAATTAATGGTTTCAACAATTGATTATTGTTGTTAGATATTTCAACATTACAGAACAAAATCATTGTTGTATTTTATTGAAAACAATTAAACATTATTTCAACAACAGAGAAACGTGCAAAAAATTCCAAGAAATATTTTTAGTTGCAAATTACGGAGGTCCATTGTTGTTTAATGACATAATTGCTGAAATGTTTGATAGCTTTGTTTTTGTTTACCGTTTTTGTGTCTACTTTTTTTTTACAAAAACAAAAAAAAAACAAAAAAAAACAAACAAAAAAACAAAAAACTATAAACAGATTTAAGAAGGAAAATGTGCATTTAACTGTAATTTTTGAAAATTGCTTCTCAGTTTTTATGTTCAGATATTAATTATTTTGTATTATTTATTACCATTAATGTAATAGTGGCAAATAAAGAGCTTCATTTCTGTAGAAAGAAAAGGAAGGTAGTGGATAACCATATATTTTCTTGACATTTTCTAATAACAAAGTTCTAATAAAAGTTCTAATAAAAATGTGTCATTTAAAAAATATATTAATGAATGATATTTGATATAACATGGAGCTATTATAAAGTATATTCAATATTAAGTATCCACATCAATATTACAAAACAATTAAGGCGTATAAATCATTAAAAACAATATGATACAATACAATACAGAAAATTACAATATTGAAAGCACAATACAATGTTATACAACACAATACAAAACGTAAATTTACAATATGATACAAAAAAAATAACATAGAGAATAATGCAATATGAGACAATACAATGCAATATAATACAGTATAATACATTATGACATAGTACAATATGATACTATACAATTCAGTACAATACAATGAAGAATAATACAATGTGAAACAATACAATAGAGCACAATACAGAAAAATACAACATGATACAATACAATATAATACAAAACAATACATGATAAAATATAGTACAGAATAATTTTATGTGATACAATTCAATACAGATAAGTACAACATAATACAACACGATAAAATAAAATACAATACAATACATGGTACAATATAATTGAGAATAATACTACTTGATACAATACAATACATTATAATACATGATACAATATAATACATAATAATAGAATATGATACACTGCAATGCAATGCAGAATGATGCTATAAGATACAAGAGAACAGAACACAAAATAACACAATACTATACAATATACATTAAGAAAATTCTTTTGATGATGTTTATTGAGTATGACGAACAACATACAAATAACCTGAAATTGTAAATATTTACCTAATTTTTTTTCCAATTTTGATAAAAAGTTGCCGTATTATACAAATTCTAGTCTTTATTCTTTTTTGGCACTGCATCATCAACAACAGAACAATTTTTTCAAGCGTATCATCTTTGGATGCTGTATTTCATTTGTAATTTCATGTTTAACTGTCTGTGCTGTTACAGTTTCCGGCACCAGTGTGCCTGAGATCCAATGCATGTTCTCCATACGAATGCAGCCCATGCATTCTAAGCATGAGTCCAAATATTTGTTCATGTTAACTTCTAAATAACGACTTTTCATTCTACTTTCACCTGTTTCGCCTACAGTTCCGGTTTTATAACTGTGGATCCAGAACTTTTACCGCATCATAAAAATGGTCGAGGAAGCTTGCTTGAGAACGCACGTCTTAGTAGATGTCTCGTTCTTCTCTTTCTCTTTTCAGATTAATTAAGTCCTTAACTATGAATTACATCATAAGAAAGCAGATGGCATACATGAAGATGAAAAACGCAAGAATTGTCAACAAATTGTCCCCAAAAGTTGCTGTTTTTAAAAATGTAGATGGTAAACACTCGAACTACTTTTTATGTAAGAATGAGAAATGTGTACATTATTTCAAAATTAATGGCTTCAATAATTTATTATTGTTGATAGGTATTTCAACATTATAGAATAAACTCATTCTTGTGTTTTATTGAAAAAATTAAACATTATTTCAACAACAGAGAAACGTGCGAACAAACACATTTTTGTTGCAAATTACGGAGGTCCACTGTTGTTAAAGGACAAAATATCTGTAACGTTTAATAGCTTTGTTCTGGCTTACCGTTTTTTTTGTCTACTTTTTTTTTCTTTCCCAAAAACAATAAACAGATTGAATAAGGAGAAAAGTGCATTTAAATGTAATTTTTGAAACTGCTGCTGAATTTTTATGTTCAGATATTAATTTTTTATTATTATTTAGTGCCAATTATGTAACAGTGGCAATTAAGGAGCTTCATTTCTGTAGAAAGAAAAGGTACGTAGTGGAAAACTGTATCTTATCTTCCAATTTTCTAATAACAACTAAATAATTGTAATAAAAAAAGTATCGTTTTGAAAAAATGAGCACTGACACAAAAATGGCGGCTGTCGTAGGCGGATTATTTTCAGCGTTTGTACGGTCCCTTGAATTTGAATACCAATATATTTTTTAAGTTTTTTTCAGATTTAATTTTATGAGATTAAATAAGTCAAAGAAAATTCTTGTAAAATATTGGTGCCTAAGTTCAGGGGACTGTACAAATGATAAAAAAAAAAAAAAAAAAATCCGTCTAAAACAGCCACCATTTTTGTGTCTGCTCTCAGGCCTTGTATTCAGTGGACGGTCGATGGGCAAAATGAACGATTTCAATATTCGGATAAACCATTTGGGCATGCGCAAATGAATAGCTGCCAACTTTCGCATTCTTTTTTAACAATTAAATCCAGAAATTTTATTTAAACAAAATAATAATAGTTAAGAGGCTTTTAAGTTAATTTTATTTTTTAGATTACAAAGTTATAAATCTAAAAAAATAGAATTAAAGTAAAGACCACATAATTACGATTATTATTTTTTTTCAGTATTCTGTCTAAATATTTAATTTTCATTGTTATTACATACTTTCTTTTAACTTTCAAATATGTTTGTGTTTGACAGTCAGATATTGCGATTCATTTTTAACCCACTTTCTGTTGACATAGATCTTCGAAATTCGTAATATATGTGTATTCCTGAGGGAAATACATGAATTGGACATTGATTTTTTAAAATCCGTTCCCTAAGGGGGGGGGCAATGGAGAAGGGGAAACGGTAGATTTCCTGTGGAGAAATCAGTATCAGCCTCAACAATGAGTAATTTTTGAAAATTTCTAGTAACAGGGTTACCACAATAGTTCCTAAATTTGACCAACAGTGAAGTATCGTGAATTTGGCAGTTTTTCGCCAAATTTGGCAACGAAAATAAGTTGCCATATATGAAACCAACTTGGTGATAGCTGACTAATTTGACGAAATTCGCAATTCTACTTTTTAATGCATTTAAAAAAAAAAAAAATCTACATTTTTGTAATTTTTTTTTTTTTTTTTTTTTTTTACATTTATACTTATATTTTTTCAATTCTGCTGGTTTTTGGATTTCTTGGTTCATTCCAACCAAACTCGCCATCATAATATCGTATTAGCCAATGTGAAATTATCAGCCTGTCCTATTCTCCTGATAGCTATGTCTTCTATATCTATAAGATAAAAACCTTTCCTCACCTTCTTAATTCCATGTTTTTATGGCTTTATTGTACAGAGTGTTCATAAAAGAATATCCCACTTATAAATTTTAATAGTATCAACTGTAAGCGTTGTAGAGAGTTGGTTCAAGGTCACAAATAAAGAGTAACTCAAACAGTTTTAGATAAGTGCATGCGCGAGTACTGCTTTGTTATTGCCTCGCTTGCAGTGACCCACTTACAGGGATCAGATACAGGGACAAATTTTATTGTTCTTACCAGTATGTTTTATCTATAATCTTCAAGAGACATTTTTATGAGATACTCAATGGGAATGTACTATGCGGATTATTGATAAAAGCAGTAGAATTTGTCCTATATGCTCCGACCCCTCCACATACTCAAAATAGCGACTCCTGAGCGTACAGTGGTATTGCTGCGCTGAAGATTTTTTCCTTTGGGGTTTTATAAAAGATCGTGACTACGTTCTGCCGCTACCTAATTATTTGCTTGTCAGAGTCGAGACACAGAATTGAGGAGACTATTGCTTCCATGACTCCTTACTTAACCGAAGTGAAGGAAGAAATGGGCTTTTAGGTTGGCTGTGTGCCGTATAACCAAAAGTGCATATATTAAATATTTAAAAAAAAACTAGGTTAGTTTACAATCAATTTGATGTATGCTTTGTTGTAAATAGTCTAAATTAAACTGTTATAATATGCCATTGAAACTGGGACACTCTTTTATGGGTATCCTATAGTTCATCTATACAGCGGTTAGACTGTATTTTTATGGGTCCTGTAAAATGTGTAACGCAAACGCTCCTCTACAGGGAGAGGAATTGCGTTGCAACTAGCTATCCACACAACGCATCAACAATTTACCTGTTTTCTAGTGTTTTTTTTATTGAATAAAAGTATACGAAGGTTGGTAGCTATGCTTTTGCGCATCCTCGAATGATTTATTCAAATATGAAAGTCATTCATTATATCCATCACTACTTCCAGTGTTAAACATTTGCACATTTAAAAAATGATCACAAATGATCTAAAGGGGGTTTTCAATAGAGATCAAACAAAATTTAGGTTTCGGTTCATTTTCGGTCAAAATACACCGAAAACTTGACCAGACCGTAACTATCTGCATTTCAAAAATCTCGTTTCTTCTTTCGGAAAATTTCAACATTACTCAATGATCTGAACTGTGTCGTCTCAACGGAGACACTCTTTATTTATTGCTATGAACTGCACTGTGTATTATTATGAGTCAAGACGCGAGTACAAATTATAAAACAAGCAATGCATATATGATTAATCTTTGAAGACGCTTTTCACGTGCTCATTGAAAGCTTCAGACTTAAGAGTAATATATATGTTTTTTAGTTTGAATCCGTAGAAGTGTTTCGAATACTTCTTGAGAAAATTCTAGTATAACATATGATCATTTACAAAAATCACTATAAAAGATAAATCGAGGTATGTATGCCTAAAACATTTTTTAATGAGATGATATTCGTAAAATTTGAAAATCATTTCGTGTCGTTGATGAATTAATTGCATTTTATTTTATATGAAAATAGAAAGTTTTGGTCAAAGACATCGAGAGCTAACTCAGGTCACAAGGTAAAATTGCACGTATAAGT